>OZ037843.1:0-600000 GCA_964035575.1 Rhynchopus sp. YZ270_cl-10 | reverse complement strand
TGGGAGAAGCATCGTGTGATCCGTGAACTGCATGCCGAGGAGCAGGATATGACCGACCGGGTGCAGCAGCTGAGGCTTGAGGAGACGAAGCTGGCGGCGAAGGTGAGCAAGCACAAACGCGCCCGCGAGGACATGATGGACAGCAGGGAGCTGAACACAGTGGACGGCTACGAATTTGTCGGCGGGCTTCGCCTTGACGACGCCATGTTCCGCAGCAAAGGCATCCAGCTGAGCACACAGAGCCGCACCCCGGTCCTACTGCGCTTTGCCCCCACACACCTCCTCATCTTCAACGCAGACCTGCACAGACAGGCCTCCCTCGCAGGCGGGTTCTTCCCCACAGGGAAGGCCAAGCTCGACTCACCTATCAAGGAGATCCCCTACGACCGTATCATGAGCGTGCGCCAGATCGACAAAGCCATCCTCGAAATCGTCTCGCAAGGCTACACCTCAAACGTGTCCCTCATGTGCGACAACAAAGAAAAAAGGAATTCAATCCAAAAACTCCTAATGTTAAAGACAAAAGGCGTGATTCTGTCCTTAGCCAGTTGGACGGTGGGTGCGGCGGAGGTTGGGTGCGATGAAGGGTCTGATGAGAATGTGATCCCCGTGCGTAACGTTATGACGGACACACACCCGTCAGTGTCGGCCATGACGCAGTCGCAGCGGTCGGGCTGGGCGCGTAGTGCGAACACCAGGATGCGATGCAAGTCGCCCACAGCATCTGCTGTCAACGGTGGGTCTGCTGGCCTCTCTCGCACTATGTCTAGTGGCGCTAGGAGATGATATTGAGGTGATGCAGAAGAAAACGGAAAATAAGAAAAATGGTGATTCTTTTTTTAAACTCCTTTGTTACTGTAGTAAACAACAAAAAAAAGTAGTAACGGTATCCGAACCGAGAGATAGGCGAGGAACAAACCCGCACGAGGAACGGCTGTGCGTGGAGCTCATATGAAAAAAAAAGCGAGGTATCTACACGTTGTCAATTATTCAAAAAAAAAAAGGTGTTTTTTTTCCCTTCTGTCACCTCATGAACTGAAGGAGGAAATAGAAACAAAGCATTTTGAACACACTTTGCGGTTCTGGGGGACGAACCGCGCTGCAGAGCCACGCCTCACCAAAACAGGTCGAGGGGAGGTGTTGTGCGTTTCACCACAACCCCTCCCATTGAGAGGGATTTTTTTTGTGTGTGATGAGTGTTAAGTTTCTATTCCACACTTTTCCCCTTTAGATTGTATGTGTATGTGCACCTGTGTGACACATTCGCATTTCAAATTATATTATTTCCCCCCATATTTTTTCCCCCTTTTCTTTTCTTTGTCAAAGGATATACACAATGTCCACTAAACCAACAGAGTTGCAAAAAAAAAAAAAAAAATAAAATAAAATAAAAAATTGTCCCACCCATTTCCCCCTTCCCCATTTGATCAATTTTTAGATTTTCTCAAGCTGGAGACATTCTTTTGTTATTACATATACCTACAAAGCGTAGCTTAAAGGAGAAATAGTTTCCTCAGATACGGTCGCCAATCACCCCCCTCCAACAGGGGTAATTGAGCAATCAAACAAAAAAAAAAACCTTTTCCCCCTTTTACTTACCTATCAGAGTTGCTATTTCTTTTTGATTTTCTTTTTTTTTAAAGATGTGCGCAGAAGGGGTTTTTCTTCTTTTTTTGCTTACTGTTCGCCAACGTAGTAAGAAAACGAATTTGTTATTTGCCTTGCAGCTATTTTTGCGCACATTGACTGAATGACATTTTTGCATGACACTGCCACCCTTTTTTTTTAAATACAGTGTACCTTGGTCATGTACACAAGGTACACTGTTCACGAGAGGGCTTTGTATTTCAACTCTACTTTTTTTTCCCCCTTCCATACTTTGCTCTCTCTTTTTAAGGATCCTGTGAAGAAAACCCGTGGCTGCCTATCTAGGTGATAGTAGTCTATCAAAACAAAACTTTCAATTTCTTCCCCCCGTTAAGGTGACTAACGCGAGTCTTAGTATCGTACAAAGCGTACTCCCTTCTATTTGCTCTCTATTCAAGGATCCTGTGAAAGAAAACCCGTGGCTGCCTATCTAGGTGATAGTAGTCTATCAAAACAAAACTTTCAATTTCTTCCCCCCGTTAAGGTGACTAACGCGAGTCTTAGTATCGTACAAAGCGTACTTCCTTCTATTTGCTCTCTTTTTAAGGATCCTGCGAAGAAAAACCGTTGCTGCCTATCTAGGTGATAGTAGTCTACCATAAAAAAAATTTTTTTTTCTTCCACAAGGAATTTTTTTAAAAAAAAGATGGGTTGTTGTTGTTTTTTATACACTTCCCTAATGCTTTCAAATTTTATTTGAAAGTATATGAATTTTTTCTTCCACACTTTGCTCACGCCTCGAATGCTTTTCCCCACTCCCCTTGTCACCACACACATTGATCAATAAACTCATCAACCCCATTTCCCACATTCCCCCCTCAGCTACATCTTTCCTTTTCCCCCCCTGATGACCAAAATTTTTTTCCAAAAAAGTATACCAGTTGTACTCTCCACGGTCTAGGGTAGGGTGTTTGTTACAGCAACTATTGCGCAAAAGTTTGTGGCAGCTGTGCTATGTCAAAAAAATACAGTGGAGATTGCACAAACTGTGGCAACACAACCGAGGCAACTACACTACTCCAACAATTTATCAAAAAAAAAAAGCAAAAAAATAAAAGGGGGGCAACAGTATTGGTAAGCAATGGTATTTTCAATGATGATATAGGTGAGTGATGATGCACCTCCCCCCCCTTTTTTTTTTGCCAATTGTGTACATTTAGGAAAGGCAACTTCCTATTAAGCCCGCCTACTCTATTTTCTTGGAGCTTCCAGGACCGTACATGATCCGTTCTCTAAAAAGGAATGATAAAAAAGTTTTCAAAAAAAAAAAAAAAAAAACACTAAAAAGGCTTCTTCCCAAGCCTCTCCTTTTACTCCTTTGCGCCCTTTTTTTCACCCCCTCAAGTGACCTACATGTATTTCCAGCTATCGTGCCCCATAGAAAGGGCTCTGTCTTTTATTCTGAAATAATTTTTATTCTGTTCAGATGCTAGCCTAGAAATTGGGCGTAGGACTGCATGCTTGAGGGGGTCCACCCCCGGTACACCCGGGTCATTGTACCAAGGCAAGGTACACTGTTCACGAGAGGGATTTTTTTTTTTTGTATTTCAAGTTAACTTTTTTTTATTCTGGTTTTCTGTCTTGTGGCACCAGCATATGTTCTGCCTGAGTCAACCGAGAAACATTCCCTAATTTTCAAAAAAAAATTGAACAGTGGATATTGCACAAACTGTGGCAACACAATCGAGGCAACTGCACTACTCCAACAATTTTTCAAAAACAAAAAAAAGCAAAAATAAATCTAACACTGCCCACAGGCAATGCACCACCCATTTCCCTTACCTCCTATTTTACTCCCCCGCCTGCATTTTCCCCAATCCATTTTGTTATTGCTGATCGTTTTTGTCTTTCCCAAGATAAATTGCTTTTTTTAAACAATATACCATATACGGTATACATATGGGGTCACTTTGACACCATTTATTTTTTTAGAGTATTTTCCCTTCCTTCCCATTTTCCCATTTTCCCATTTTTTTTTCACCCCCTCTTTTTTAAATTGTACTGGTAAAGTATGTATCTTCCTAGAGAGTAACTGCGCTGAAGAAGCTGGGAAGCGATGTATGGTATCACCTATCCCGGATAGGGGTGCATGCATCGAAAAACGGACCCCCCTACTACTGAAGAAGCTGGGAAGCTAGCAAGCACATTGCCAATGAGGATGTGTGTGAACTAGAGGCACAAATTCATCCTACAAGTTTTTTTCCTTCTTTTCCCCCCCCTCTTCTTTTAATTGCCCCAGTACAGTACTGTCTTTGCTGAATACATCCATGGAATTGAAGAAGGTGTACCATACAGCCTCCGACTTCCCTATCACTGGGCTATTGAATCTTCTTTTTTTGTTGCCAACTTGTGTTAAAATTTTTTTTCCTGTACTTTTCAACATTTCTCTTTTGTTAAAACGCGTTGTGCCTGTGAAGAAAAACCGTGGCTATTATCTAGTGATAATAGTCTATAATCAAACAAAATTTTTGTTAAAACGCGTTGTTTTTTCTGTTTCTCTCTATACAATGCAAGAAGGGTTGACGCAAAAGGGAACGATCCGTCCTTTTCCCACTGCAATGAAGCAAACAGGTTTTTAGAGTATTTTCTTTTTTTGTTAAAAAACATTTTTCTTCTTTTTTCCCCGCCAGCCTTGACGACGATAGCAACAGGTGTGTCGATAAGTTAGCAAAGATTGCCTTGCATGGTCGCTACACCAAACCAGCGGATTGTCATATTATTATCAAAACAAAGGAGGTACCGGCTGGCACCTAGAAGTGCACTAAGGTAGTGGTTACACGTTGCCGATTTTTCAAAGGAAAAAAAAACCCCCTCTTTTTCCCCATCCAGCCCACCCGATTTTTGAAAATTTGATGGATTTTTTTTTTGGTGGTATTTAAACCACCCCCCAAACGAAAACTCCACCAAAAAATTTCAAGCAAAAATCAGGGTGGGTCCATCTTGCAATTCTTCTCTGTTGCGAGTTTTTTGAATAACAAGCAATAAACATGCGCCCCTCCTGCCCTCCTCCCTAGTCATACCCCGAAGGCGAATCCATATTCACCCTATATTCGGATCCCAAAATTCCTGAACCCATATTCGGATCCGAATTTTGGGTGAATACGAATTTGCCTTCGGGGTATGCCTAGTGATGGTTGTATTGCGATAATTTCCCTTTCATAGTACACATCACAATACAAGCTGTATTGCTAAATTATGTGTTATGATGGGCACTCATCACAATACAGCCACCATTAGGCATACCTAGAAGGCGAATCCATATTCACCCTATATTCGGATCCCAAAATTCCTGAACCCATATTCGGATCCGAATTTTGGGTGAATACGAATTTGCCTTCGGGGTATGCCTAGTGATGGTTGTATTGCGATAATTTCCCTTTCATAGTACACATCACAATACAAGCTGTATTGCTAAATTATGTGTTATGATGGGCACTCATCACAATACAGCCACCATTAGGCATACCTAGAAGGCGAATCCATATTCGCCCTATATTCGGATCCCAAAATTCCTGAACCCATATTCGGATCCGAATTTTGGGTGAATACGAATTTGCCTTCGGGGTATGCCTAGTGATGGTTGTATTGCGATAATTTCCCTTTCATAGTACACATCACAATACAAGCTGTATTGCTAAATTATGTGTTATGATGGACACTCATCACAATACAGCCACCATTAGGCATGCCTAGAAGGCGAATCCATATTCGCCCTATATTCGGATCCCAAAATTCCTGAACCCATATTCGGATCCGAATTTTGGGCGAATACGAATTTGCCTTCGGGGTATGCCGAGTGATGGTTGCATTGCGATAATTTCTTATTCATAATACATAATGCACATCACAATACAGTATTGTGATGTGTATTATGCATTATGAATGGGCAATTATCACAGGACAGCCATCGCTATGCCTTTCCCCCCTCCATCCCCCCCTTTTTTTTGCTAATAACACGTAATTTGCATCGTTTTCTTTGCTTTTTATACCCCCGCTTCCTCCCTTCCCTTTTTTCTCTTTCTTTTAGGCCTAAAACATAAAGTAATCTAAGTAAACGACCACCCCACTCCCATTTGTCTTTTTATGCTGTGCGATATCGAATATGATAAGGTGACTAAAGCACAGAGAGGCTTAGAACAAAAAGGATCCAAAAATATGACAAAAAAGATTGATGAATAACCAATGTTCAAAACATTAAGTAACCCAATCAGACTAAGCACAGAGGCTTAGGGGTCATCTCTATAAACTTTTCTTTTTTATTTGCGTGCGTATTATCGTTGAAATTCTATTCTTTTTTTTCCCCACCCTATTTCCATACCAGGCCCTCCCCCCCCTCCCCCCCTTCCCCCCTCCCAATGGCCACTCCCGCCCCTACCCCCGCTCCGCTCAGCAAGGGCGCAACCTTCGGCACTGCGGGCCTTGGTGGTGTCATCGCGTGGACAGCGATACATCCCTTCAACACACTGGCAGTGCGCATGAGTCTTAGCACTGGGGAAAAGATGTCGCTCTCTGGCTATGCAGTGGACATGGTAAAGAAGGAAGGGGTGGGGTCCTTGTACAAAGGTCTTGGCGCCGGTGTGGTGCGCCAGATTTTCTACGCGACCAGCCGTTTCGGGTTGTTTGAGGTGTTCAGAGACCAGATTGCGGCGCAGCGTGGCGGGGAGGTGGACTTCTTCACGCGGTTAGTTGCGGGGTCTGTGTCCGGAGGGTGCGCGGCGCTCATTTCATGTCCCGCAGAAGTATCGCTTGTCCGCATGTCGAATGATGCTGCCCTCCCGGAGAATCAACGTCGCAATTATACGTCCGTTTTTAACGCATTCTCGCGGACCGCTAAGGAGGAAGGGTTGACTGCTTTCTGGCGGGGTTCGACACCGTTTTGCACGCGTTGTGTGATTGTGGGGTGTTTCCAAGTGGCGACATACGACCAGATCAAGCAGTTGGTGAAGAAGCAGACGGGGTACTCGACAAACTCGCTTGCGAATGTGGCATTCAGTGCGAACTGTGCGTCGCTGATCTATTCGGTATGGGAGAAGGGGGTGTTTAGGGTTTCAAGGCGATGTGGGCTTTGTGTACACATCGTGAGGCAACCTAGCGTCATGCAAGGATCTCTGCCACACCTATTATTTCTGGAACTGTTATGTAAGCCACCCTTTTGTTCTTTTTTTTTGGCCTAGATTCGGTCCTGTGTTCAGGACTGATATGCGTTTTTAGCACGTTTCACCTACTCTTTCTTTTACTAATTAATATTGCCTGGGTCCCTGGGTACCTGATACTCTGATAATAATCTAATAATCTGATAATGTCATTACAGTAACACAAGAAACTTGGCGACCAAATAATATTGGCGGATTTTGCGAGTTTTCTTGTAATTGGCGACTTTTTTTTGGTCGCCAATATTACTTGTCCTACTGTATTCGACTCTAATACGCTAATACTTTCCAAAACTCTAATTGCACGAAGACAACTACACATTACTCTTATCCTCTTATACACCACACAGGCGATCACTATGCCACTTGAAACCGCAAAGAACCGCATGGCCTTTCAAAAACCCGACGCCTCCGGCAAGTTGTTGTACCGCTCTGCCGTGCAGACTATCAGCCACGTGGCCAAGACCGAGGGCTTGCGCAAGCTGTGGCAAGGATACCTGCCTTACTACGGAAGATGTGGCGGCCACACCGTTTTCATGTTCATTATCGTTGAAGAACTGCGCAAGTTGATTCGCGCAGATCACGCCTGATCCCCTTTTTTTGCATACAGGGTCAAAAACAGGAGGGGTGGGTATTTTTTTTTGAAATGCTAAAGAAATATTGTGTGTCCAAGGGTTTTGGCTTGATTCTGCTTTTGTGTAGCATCGAACGCGAATGAGGGAGGGGAAACCACGATGCCAATTTTTTTTTGTTTCCAAACAAAGCTGTTAACACAAAGCATTCATACCCCCCCTTCCCCACCCCTCCTTTTTGTTTAAAAAGAATTTTGTTTCTTTAACTTATTCTGAAAAAAAAAACCCCACCCCTCCTTACCTAATGGTGGCAGTATTGTGATGGGAGCCCATTGGAATACGCAAAAATACATCAAAAAACACGTGTATTTTGATGTATTTTGCGTATTCCAATGGGCTCGCGTCACAATACTGCCACCATTATCCTTACCCCCTTTCCTTTAGGGATGTGTACAGGCCGCCTTTTGTATTATTACTATATCTTTTGAGGTACACATGTCATGAGTGGATTGTTGTATTTGAAGCCAACCTCTTTTTTTAAAGGTAACTAACACATAGGTTCACCTTTTTCAACTTTTATCTTTGGCCCCATTTTTCTCTTTTCTTCCTTTAAATATGTACGAGGTACATTCATCTTTTTAGCATTTATTTTCTCTCAGGTGGCCTAAGCATGCGAAGCTAAAATTCATCTGACCAACCTTTTCTCTCCTGTCCTCCCTTCTTGTGTTTTATTAGAGACACCACTGATGAAGCTGGGAGGCAAATATGTTTCATTTTTTTTGACAATTCCCCCCCTTTTTAGACAAAAAAAAGCAAAAAAAAAAACAAACCCCCCCCTTTTTTAGGTTTCTTTTACCAAAGTTCAGCTGATTTTGCCTGAAATTTTGGTGGAGTTTATGTGGAGTTTGGGTTTAAATACCACCAAAAACTTCACTGAACTCCACGAAATTTTCACCCAAAAAAAAAAATAAATCAGGTGGCAAGTGTACCATACGTCTGTTGTCAGAATAAAGGAAAATAGAGATTAGGTTTGTTCTCTTCTCTTCTCGATGAGGAGGCCTTTATTTTTGAATACAACACACACAAAAAAAAGTTTGTGGTGATCATACCTTGGTGTGTCTGTGTTTGCCAAAAAAGAAAAAATTGTCGGGCGACATTGAGTACAGATCCTGCATTAGCAGGTGATTGTCGACACAACAAAAATCCCCCTCTTTTTTTTTGTCAAGATGATAAAGATGAGACGCGTAGATTCATCTTTTACTTTATTCTAAATTTTAAACATGACGCGGCTGCCGGAAACTATAGGGAGTCAGTGTCTCCGGATGCATTTTTTGTGTTTTTTTTTTTTTTCTTTTTTTATACAAGCGTAGCTTAGAGGAGAAATAGTTTCCTCAGATACGGTCGCCAATCACCCCCTCAAGGGTAATTGTGCGATCAACGAAAAAAAAAAAAAAATTCCTTTTTTTTTCTTCCGTTTTACCTATCAGAGTTGCTATTTTTTTTTTGGATTTTTTGTTTTTAAATCTACTCTCAGCAATGCGCATCAAAAAGGTCTGCATTTTTTTTTTTTCCACTTGTCTCATTCACCCCCAAGGAGGGGTGTGTAAGTGTGTGGGAGGTGGAGGTGGAGGTGTGTGAGCATGCCCAGCCACCTTGCTTGTCCCCGCTCCTCGGGTTGGGCCGTTGTTGTTGTTGTTTCTTTTCGTCACGCCGCTTTGCATGAGCATCGACCGAACTGCGTTTTTTTTTTTTTTTTTTTTTTTTTTTTTATAGCACATTTCAACTACCCTTTCTTTCTGTTCTTTTGGGGTTCGATAACCCGCGGAGTGTCAGTGCCTGCTTCCCAGAGGCGTTTGCACTATCAACTTCACTTTCTTTTTTCCCCCTTATTTTTTTTTTTTGGAAACCTTCGCTTTGCTCTCAATCTTCCAGGTGGTGAAGAACATCCTATCGAAAGGCTACTATACATGACCATTTTGACAATGTGTGCACACAGAGCACGAGAGCCACCTTCATTCCTTCAATGGTGTTATGGGAAATCGGTCGACTGATGACTTGCGCCTACTAGGCATTCCTCATTCAAGGAGAATAATTGCAATCATCGATCCTCATCACGACGCAAGTTCAAAAGATTTCCTGTCTGTCAATATCGACCCCCCGGGAGCACCATTCGAGCCGCTTCTTCTTTAAGTATCTCATCCAGGGCAAATTTTATTCCAAAAAAAAAAAACCATAAGTTCTCCATACCCCTTTTTTGGTAGTCCACCTTGCGTGTGTGTGTGTGCTTTTTTTTTTTAAATATTTTGGTCAAGAAAACTGTAATTTTGTTGACAAAACAACAACAGAACGATCTTCGTGTTGGTCTCTTATAACAAAAGAAGTCCTCCTCCCTCCTCCTCCAGCCCTGTATTGGGCGAAAAGTCCTATTGCAAGAAATTCAAAAAAATTCGAACACAAAAGAAAAAAGAAAAAGAGCATTTTCCCACCTTTTTAAAATACGGCCAACATTGAGTACAGGCTCTATTGACCCCAAGTGGGTTCATAGGCGTTGGTCGGTGTTGATCGATACAACAAAAAAATTTTATTGTCTGCGGTGACGTCAAACTGTTTGGTGTTTGTGGAGCACACTCTAGGGTGGCTACACTAATACAACCAAGTTTTCAAAATTAAAAAAAAAAAAAGTAACAGTAAATAGAACACGTAGTGGAGTAGTGCATCCTCGCGTACACATTGGGAAATTTATTTTTCTTCTTTTCAAAAAAAGGCAACAACAACAAAACGCGGGGCAACAGTATTGGAGTGTACCATTGGTAAGCAATGGTATTTCAATGATATAGGTGAGTGAACGACACCTCCCCATTTTTTTTTTTTTGCCAGTTGTGTACGTTTAGGAAAAGGCAACTTCCTATTAAGCCCGCCGACTCCATTTTTCTTGGAGCTTCCAGGACCGTGCATGCTCCGTTCCCTAAAAAGGAATGGTAAAAAAAAAAATTATTTTTTCAAAAAAAATAAATAGAACAACCAAGATTGCGTACAAATCCTTAGGTGCTCACCAAGGTGGGTTCTTAGGGAATTGTTGAAATACAACAACAAAAAACAAACAAACAAACAAACAGAATAATTTAAAAAGGAAACCTTTTAGGAACCAAACCAAACAAAACAAAATAAAACCAAAAAAAAAAGCAAGGAAAATGGACATTTTGCATACAAAATTATACCATTTTTTCCAAGATTTTTTTTTCCAAAAAAAAAAAAAAGAGAAACATTTTCCCCTTTCCTCTCTCACCCCTCACACCCCACCCCACCCCCCAGAGAATAAGCCGGGTCCCCGATCCCCGATCCCCGATCCCCGGTCCCCGGTCCTGGTCTTGGTCCAGGTCAAGGTCAAGGTCCCCGAGTCTTATTCTCTGCTGTGCCCCCCTACTTCCGCTTTGCAGAAGGTACTTAGATACCGATGTACGGATTGACAGATTGAGAGCTCTTTTCTCGATCCATTGTGTGGTGGTGCATGGCCGCCTCCTGGTTGGTGGAGTGATTTTGCCACGGCTATACAAATTACCGGAGTTTCCTTCAAAACTCAAATAACCCACTATTTTCCTACTCTCTCCCTATCCATTCCACCCCCCCTTCAGGAATAACACACAATACACACAAAAAAAAATATTGCATAAAAGCAACATCAAGCGCTTTCCTAGCTCTCCCTATTTCGAGAATTTTTTCCCCCCCTGCGCTACACACTTTCTTTTCAAAAATTATCCTTCTTTTCAATTGAGTCCCCTTGTTTTTCCTGCAGTTTCCTCCCTTTGCACAGTATCTAACCCAAAGAGGGAGGGAGAGGGGGTAGTGTACACCTTTACACACTCTTGCATTTCTCTTTTTTCTTTTTCACTTGACTTTTACTAAGGCCAATACTATATTCTACTTTACTCACATTTTACCTTTTTTTTTGGTAATTTGTTTGCAACCTTTACCGTATTTGAAAGGTCTTCACTACTCTTTGCCAACACTCTTTCCTTTTGGAGTTCACACAAGGGGGATTTCCTCATTTTTTTTTTTCCTTTTCAATGCTCCCAAGCGATAAACCCAAGCCGCTTTCTCCGCCTAGAGCAACTCTGCCAGCTCCACCAGCCGATGGGTTCTGCGTCTTCATTGATGGAGCAGCTTCTTCTGAGATACGGGAAGGGAAGGGTGCTGCAAAGGGGGTGCACATGGTGGAGAGTGGACAGGCCGCAAAGGCTGGACCGGGGCTGGGGAAGCAGATGGCGAGGGTGTGTCCCGCAGTGCAGGCAGCACCGTACCTCAGCAGTGATACGCTCGCGCTTCTGAGTGGTGAAGACGACTCAGTCGACTGCAGCTCGGAGCCACACCGAAGCTCCTGGGCTAGCATCTCCCTGCAATCTATGCAAAGCGACAGCCCAGGGTCGCTCAGCAACACCGTCAATAAGGTTCCTTCGCACGACATATAACTTTTTTTGTGTGGCCTTGATGACCCTAAAAAAAATAGCAGAAAAAAAAATAGCAGCACCTCCCTTCAGATGCACCAAAAAAAATACAGAAGCCCAGAATAGCAGAAAATAGCAGAAAATACCACAAAAATAGCACAAAAAAAAAAAAAAAATAGCGAGCGGGGTCCCAAACGGTTCACTGGGGGGGATCCACATAGATAAAGAAAACAAAAAATATGAAAGCAAGGAAGAAAACCAGTAAAAAAAAAAAAAAAAAAAAAAAATAGCACCCCTTCAGCCACATCAACTTCTTCTTTGTTTTAGATGAGAAGAATCAGGAGGAGGAGGAGGAGGAGGGTTCATCATAGCTGCGAAATAAGAGGTGTGGGGGCCTTAGACGGTGAAGCAACCTTAAAAACCTTAACACTGAGTGTTAAGGAACTGTATGTAGTACTGTGCATGGTAGTGGCCCACCCCACGGTGCTCCCGTCGTGAACCAAAGAGGTGACGCTGTTCAAAGGGGAGAGGGTAGTTTCAAGGAATTTTTTTTTTATTTTGTCTGATCTAACAGGCGCAAGGACGTTGTCTGCCTAGCTGAAAGTTAGACATTAGGAATCAAATAAACCCTGTGTCACATAGTACGGTGGTTTGTTCTTTCAAAGTTCTCTTCTTTCCCCCCGTCCATCTCGTGTGGGGGGTTTTTTTTTTGTTTTTTGAAAGATGTGCGACCCTACTTTTGCCAATTTGGTGGATTTAGTGGAGTTAGGTATTAACACTACTTTCAACACCACCAAAATTTCAGGTAAAATGAGATGGATTTGTGCACAAAATGCATTTTTTTTTTTATAAACTTTTCTCTCTTTTATTTTTACATCTTCTGGTGTCAACCGTAGGGTGTGTTTTTTTGTGCTTGCATCCTGTTGAGTACGCTCATTGACTGGTTTATGCTTTCGCAACCACCCTTTCTTTTTCAGTGTTCTCAAGATTACCCCCCTGACTAGTCCCGCTTTTCTTTTTTTTTCCAGCGTTTTTTTGTGTGACATCGTGCCTGAAATAATAGAATTTCACTTCTATTTGATCAAAAATAAAATAAAATAATCCCCTGACTAGTCCCGCTGTGCTGTCAAGAGAGGGGGTTTTTTTTTGTATTGTAAGTTACATTTTTCTCTTTTTTGTTTTCATGATAAATGGTGCTAATGAAGTTCCGTCTATCCTTCGAGCAATGGTGTTCACACAACCCGCCATATATAAGCACCCCATAACCTCCCCATACCTCGTCCGGAAACCCCCCCAGCCCAGAATCATCTATTTAGCGTTTTTATTAGATGATTCTGGGTAGATGCGAGTAGATGATTCTGGGCTGGGGTTTTCCGGATGAGGCTATATCCAAATATTGTAATGAACATCAAGTAGTCATCATTGTTCTTCTTGCTCTACGATACGGAGCGACTAGCTTTTTCTTTTTTTCTTTTTTTCTTTTTCGAGAGAGACGGGTAGAGATCGCCCAACGAAGTATCTCGGGGAGGGGGGGGGGGGGGGGGGGTTTTTTTTTTGCCTCGCGATAGCAAAATAGTGGTCCAGCGTGATGCCGTTCTCATTGCTCAGTTTAGTCTGAAGAGGGAGGGTGGGGGTGGTGTCACGTTCCACAGCCTTTCGCAGTGTAGAGAAACACCTAACCACTGCAGTACTACAAAAAAAAAGTTTTTTTTTTGTCGTCCAAAATAAGTTTGGCGGATTTAGAGTATTCTGACAACTTTTGTTTTTTTGGACGTCAATATTTTGGGGTACTGTGTATGCTATAGGCTATTCTGCTCATTGGCGTCTTGAGGGAGGGAAGGAAGGTTCACAAGTGGCCGGCAACAAAAAAATTATAGTGGAGTTCATCCTCGGGTGTCTACACTAATACAACCAAGTTTTCAAAAAAACAAAAATAATAAAAAAGGGGAAGTTGGTGTAGCTGAATGGGGGGACGCAAAAAGTGCGGAAAAGTGCGAATCACCCCCCCTTCAGCCACACCAGAAATAGTTAGTTATACCCTACCCTTTGAAATGGTCAGAAAAATCCGAAAAAAAAATATGCTCGGTTGGCAACGAGAGGCCATTTTTTTTTTTTTTGTAGTACAAAAGCAGGCCTTTTGCTAACCATCATGCCATCATGCCACGTTTTTGGGCGTTTTTTATTTTTTTTTTCCATCATGCCACCATCATGCCACGGGGTGGTGGGGCAGGGCTTTCGCTCTCCATCACCTGGGGATTTCCCCCCAGATGGCATGATGGCATGATGGCATGATGGCATGATGGCATGATGGCATGATGGCATGATGGCATGATGGCATGATGGCATGATGGCATGATGGCATGATGGCATGATGGCATGATGGCATGATGGCATGATGGCATGATGGCATGATGGCATGATGGCATGATGGCATGATGGCATGATGGCATGATGGCATGATGGCATGATGGCATGATGGCATGATGGCATGATGGCATGATGGCATGATGGCATGATGGCATGATGGCATGATGGCATGATGGCATGATGGCATGATGGCATGATGGCATGATGGCATGATGGCATGATGGCATGATGGCATGATGGCATGATGGCATGATGGCATGATGGCATGATGGCATGATGGCGTGATGGCACCCTAAAAATTTTCTGCTCGCTGCGCTCGCGGAGGTATACCTCAAAAAAAATTCCCGCTCGCTTCGCTCGCGCTGTACGCTATTTTCTTCCTGCCTGCGGTGCCATTTTACAATGTCTAAGGGGATTCCCTTGCATTTTGCAGCCAGAAATGAAACTTGACCCAAGCTGCAAAAATTTGACCATTGTTATTTCAAAGTGACCCAACTGTTGCAACAGCCCCTGCTTCTGGCAGACGTATTGATTTTGTACGGTTAGTGTACGTAAGGCGCAAGACCAAGCACCGTTAATAAAGGATTAGATTCCGTTTTTGTGATCTTGCAAAACTGACCCTTCGCCTCTCCACCCTGTGGCTGGCAGGGAGGCGCGCGCGAAGCGCGCGACGACCGCTTTTACCAGGTGGGAAAGCTCGGAATGTACTTTTTTTCCAGGAAATTATTTTTTTTTTGACCATCATGCCATTCAGGGGGAAAATCCCAAAGTTAGCAAAAGGCCTGGTACAAAAGGCTTCAGCCGACGGGGGAGGAATACAGACCTTAGACACGCAGAATTGTCTAAGGGTTGGATGGTCCACCCACTAACAGGGAAGGCGTGGTGCTCAGGCGATGTGCCGGTTATTCAGTAACGATAAAACGCCACCCCGTTTCTCATAACTCATCGGGTGTTTGCTGCCACTTGCCATCCTCCCCTCCCTCCCGCCCTTCGTATCACCTGCACAGTGACCATGTATCCCCTGGGTAACATTTCTAAATAGTATTCTTTTGTGCATGTGACTTTGAAATACTTAACACCGTATTCATATAAATTATCGACCGTACTAAATGTGTTCGACATAACTATGTTTGACCGTAAAAATGTTCGACCTTTTCAGAATTTTTCTGGAAGTTTGACCCTTTTTTTTATGGTCGATAATTTTGTACGAATACGGTACTTTGAAATGCATGTTGTAGCACAGAATTTTTTTTTTTTTTTTTTTTTTTTTTTTTTTTGCATGTTTTTACCAGGGCCTTTTCTAAATCCATGGGCCCATGGCACCCCTCCGAAAACACACTTTTTTTCTGTACAAATGCCACACGTAAAAAAAATATTTTTTCTGTACAAATGCCACAGGCAAAATATTTTTTCTGGACTTTTGCCACATGGGCGGGCCTCTAAGAGTGACCAGAACTGGCCTCATGAACAAAGTGACCCCGTCACAGCCAGAACGCGACCCAATTGGTCAAACGCCGAAGGAAAAGGAAGCATGCAGCATGGCGAAAGGAAAAAAGTAGCGTACCGTGCGCCTGCGGCGCAAGATTGCAAGCCACCCATGACATAGTTTGGCTGTAAAATGTGCAATTTTAAGCACAATATTTTGAAATGTTGCGTACCGTGGCTTCGCCAAAACTTTCGTTCAGCAAAATATGGAAGTAACATTTACGGGAACTGACGATAATGACCAACGACAGTGCCATTTGATGTCAACATTTTTTTAGAAATGTTGCGTACCGTGGCTTCGCCAGGAATCAGTTCTGTTTCGTATTTGCGTTAATTAGTCTTGGTTTCCCATCCCCTCCCTCCCTAGTTCATACGCAAGGGCATCTTCCCTTTCTGTGCACCGCTTAGTGGTGTCCTTACGTCACTTTTGACCATACTTTTCTTTTCCTCACCCCCACCCCTTTGCTTTAACTTTGCTTGCACACCCCGACCCACCCGGAGAGGCCTGGGGACGGGATAGTTCACAACCGCCCCTTCTCCTATTTGACTCATTTTTCCCCTTCTTCAACCCCCACCCCCGAAAAACCCCTCTCAAAAATATGAGGGGAGATGCCCCGCCAACGCACCGACCGGAAAGCTCGGAATGGGTTTTGAAAATATGCGGGGAGATGCCCCGCCAACGTACCGACCGGAAAGCTCGGAATGGGTTTCCGGGGGTTTTTTACGTGTGGCATTTGTACAGAAAAAAGTCATTGGCACCTCGGCCAAAATCGGGGTTTTTGGCTCAACTTAGAGCCACCCCTGGTTTTTACACGCATTTCAGGCCAAAAAGCGTGTTGCTTAGCGTGTTACTGGTTTTTTTTTAAAAGCAATGTTAAGTAAGGAAAATGGCGATGTTATCCGGGGTTTTATATGGTCACTGTGTGTCTAGCTTTGTCAGTAATGACATTTACCGTATTCTTGCTTCGTTCTTACCCCTCACCTCTGTGAGTACACTATCCACTGATTATTTTTTTCCCCTGTTTAAAATGATGTATGTGCACAGTAAGGTACGTTCATCTCGTCACACCCCCTTTTCCCCCCCCCCTTTTCCTGTTTTGAAGGTACACTGTTCACGAGAGGGCTTTGTATTTCAACTCTACCTTGATTGTAGTCTGTTGTGTGAGGTGGTGGCACATAAAGTCCACGTTATGACATGGCGATCACGCGCCATGAAACCCGCGATCGCGAAAAAAAAAATGTTCGCAGATTGCGAACACAAAAAAATAGTAACTCTGATAAGTAAAAGGAACGGTTTTTTTCGTTTGATCGCACAATTACCCCTGTTGGAGGGGGGGTGATTGGCGACCGTATCTGAGGAAACTATTTCTCCTTTTAAGCTACGCTTTGTAGGTAGTACCACCTGATTTTTACCCCTCGTATAGGCGCGTAAAGGCTGGGCAAAATGGGTGGGGTTTGGCCTATACGGGTCGATATGCGCCTTTACGCGGGGTAAAAATCAGGTGGGTAGTAATAATTTGTATTCGATTCAAAAGACTCTGATGCCAGTTCTTCCTTCCTTTCTCAACGTTGGTAACATTTTTTTGATTCCTCTTCTTATGCTCTCAATTTATTGAGTGCATATGTTGACATGCTTTCTTTATCATAAAAGAAATAATAGTATCTGTATCAGCCACGCCTCACACAATGCCCTTACTCAAAAAAGAAAGAACGACAGAACTCCCTTCCCCCCTTTCCCCCCCCCCATTTTTTTTATACCATTTCAGACACTTTTGGTGTGATTCAGGGGTGCTTTTGTGCTTTGGGCCCGTCAGATGACTCTTAAGCACGCTGCTTTCTCTATGCTAGTCCCCATTCCACGAAGTCTACTTAAGCACTCCATGCTTAATGAACCTGTTGTATGCTTTGCAGTAGATCTCCTCGTCCGACACAATTTTTCTGTTCTCCAGCTCCAGCTTCCGGTGTTCAAAAGCCAAATCCCCCACTTTTAAAACTTCCACCATCGTTGATGGTTTTCTTTAAAACTCCTTGAGCTGTGCAAGTTGCCACACTCTCTCGGACGCGCTGGTTTTGCGGGCGTCTGCTTCTGCTGTCTTTGGCTGTCTCCTTCAGTGCCTTGCTTGTGGCCAGCGTAGCGAGTCGTTGGGTCTCACTTTTTGACCTCTTGTCTGCCGGCTTCTTCACCGCTGCTTTCTTAACGGGGGCTTTCTTCGCGTCTTTCTTAAAGGGGGTACGGACAACCCGTGGAACCACGGAGACCGCTAGGGGGGGTGTATGTTATTTATTGTTCTCGGTTTCTGTCAGACAACGACAAAGAGAAAATGATCACAAATTTGACTGAGAGAGGTCACCACGGGTTTGTATTGGTTGAAACATGCCAAAAAAAAAAGGCATTTTTTCGTGCGGGAAAAAAAACGTAGTGGAAAAAAAAATCCCTAAAAATGGACTGCGAGTTCGGTTGTTTCAACAGAAAAAATGTCAGGAAGCCCCCCTCCGGGCTTCTGACTTAGAAGAGAAGTAAATGAGGTGACGGCAGACGCCTCTTCCCCCATAGTCCCCAACACCACAACCACAGCAGTAAAAAAAAAGAAAAGACACACAGCAACGCAGACATGGAGCTGAACGTGGCCTTCTCCGACAGGACGTACGTGATCGAGGTGGGTGTGGATGACACAACTGTGCACATGCGTCGGAAGGTGGCGTCTGCAGTGGCGTTGCCTGAAGACAGATTCCACATGATTTTCAAAGACGAAGTGATGGGCGAAGGAGCGGATATGACGCAGCTGAGTGCTGGGGATACGATTGTGCTGACGAAGACAAAGAAGTACGAAGCTGTTGCAGAGCTTCGTGAGTTGGGTGAGACAGACCTGACGCCAGAGAGGTTCAAGAAGCTGGGAGATCTTCGTGTCGTGAATTTGTTTCTGCAGGCAGAGGTTGTGACTGTCATTCCCAAATCCTGTGGTTTCTTCTACTGCAACGGTTCGTTGACGCAACTTGCTCTCAGTGCTGGGTCGGCTGTCACGCACATAGGGAGCAACTTTCTCCACAGTTGTGGGAACTTAAGAACGATTGACTTATCTTCATTCAGCAGTGTTACGCGGATTGACGACTATTTCATCAATTTCTCCTACAGTTGCAACTTAACAGCTATCGATTTGTCTTCGTTCAGCAGTCTGACGCAAGTTGGGGACCACTTTCTCAGCGGATGCTGGAGTTTAACAACGCTGGACTTGTCGTCGCTCAGTAGTCTTACGCAGGTTGGGAACTATTTCCTGAACAGATGCAACGGTTTAACAACGCTGGATTTATCTTCGCTCAGAAGTCTTACGCAGGTTGGGGACTATTTCCTCTGGGAGTGTCGTAGTTTAACAACGCTGGATCTGTCTTCTCTCAGCAGTCTTACGCAGGTCGGTAGCCATTTCCTCAACGGATTCGGCTTAACAGCACTGGATTTGTCGTCGCTCAGCAGTCTTACGCAGGTTGGGGACTACTTTCTCAACAGGTGCCATAATTTAGCCACGCTGGATCTGTCTTCTCTCAGCAGGCTTACGCAGGTCGGTAACTATTTCCTCACGCACTGCTACAAATTAGCAAGGCTGGATTTGTCTTCACTCAGCAATGTTACGCAAGTTGGGGACTACTTTCTCAGCGGCTGCCAAACGTTAACAACGCTGGACTTGTCGCCGCTCAGTCTTACCCAAGTTGGGAAGTGTTTTCTCAGCGGATGCAGCAGTTTAGCCACACTATATTTGCCCTCGCTCAGCAGTCTGACGCAGGTTGGGGACTACTTTATCAGCGGATGCTGGAGTTTAACAACACTGGACTTGTCGTCGCTCAGCAGTCTTACGCAGGTTGGGAATTATTTCCTCAACGGATGCGACAATTTATCCACACTGGATTTGCCTTCGCTCCACAGTCTTACGCAAGTTGGGGACAACTTTCTCAACAAATGTAGTAGCTTAACAACGTTAGACTTGTCTTCACTCAACAGTCTTAAGCAGGTAGGGGACAAGTTCCTCAGCGACTGCCGTGGGTTAACAATGTTGGACTTGTCGTCGCTCAGCAGTCTGACGCAGGTTGGGGACTACTTTCTCAGCAGATGCAACGGTTTAACAACGTTGAACCTGTCTTCACTAAGGAGTCTTGCGCAAGTGGGGGACAACTTCCTCTACAGCTGTGGTAGCTTAGCAGCGTTAGACTTGTCTTCACTCAACAGTCTTAAGCAGGTTGATGACAAGTTCCTCAGCGACTGCCGTGGGTTAACAACGTTGGACTTGTCGTCGCTCAGCAGTCTTACGCAGGTTGGGGACAATTGCATCAATGGATGCAGCAGGTTATCCACACTGGACTTGTCGTCGCTCAGCAGTCTTACGCAAGTAGGGGACAATTTTCTCAGCAGATGCAACAATTTAACAACGCTGGATTTGTCTTCTCTCAACAGTCTTACGCAGGTTGGGGAATATTTCCTGAGCAGATGTAATTTAACAGCACTGAATTTGTCTTCTCTCAGCAGTCTTACGCAAGTAGGGAGTTATTTCCTCAACGAATGCAGCAGTTTAGCCACACTTGATTTGCCTTCGCTCAGCAGTCTTGCGTCGATTGAGAACAATTTCCTGAACGGATGCAGTGAGTTAGCAACGATCGACTTGTCGCCATTCAGCAGTCTTACGCAAGTTGCAGACAATTTCCTAAGCGGGTGCAGTGGGTTAACAACACTGGACTTGTCGCCGCTCAGCAGTCTTACGCAGGTCGGAGACTTCTTCCTGGACGAATGCACCAGCTTAACAACGCTCAACATGTCGCTCAGCAGTCTGACGCGGACTGGGGACTTCTTTCTCAACGGATGCACTAGGTTAACAGCGCTGGACTTGTCTTCACTCAGCAGTCTTAAGGTGTTTGGGAACAATTTCCTGAACGGATGCAGTGGGTTAACAACGATCGACTTGAGTTCACTCAGCAATGTTGTGCGGATTTATGACAATTTCCTCAACGCATGCATCAGTTTAACAATTCTGGACTTGTCACCACTGAGCAGTCTTGATCGCATTGAGAGCAATTTCCTACACGGATGCAGCAGCTTAAGAACGCTGGACTTGTCTTCACTCAGCAGAGTTACTTTGATACGTGGCACCATCTGCCCGTTGCGAAGGTTGGAAAGCGTGTACGTCTCTGGATGCAGTGATTATTTGTTAAAAGCTGTGAAGAAGGCGAAGTTTAGCGAGTTTGTGGTGGAGGACCGTCCGAAGCGAAAGCGTGACGAATCTCTAGACGAAGACCGCAAGAGGCCGAGACTGTCGCAATGAGAGACGCACAGCCTGTTGACGGCACACTTAGCGTTGGACGTGGTTCAGGCTCATTAACGGCGCAGAACCTTCAAGTGCGGAGGGGGATATTTTCTTTTATATGCGACCGAGCATGTGTTCAGCATTTAAACTGCTCTTTTTTTTTGTATTTCTGGTGTGGCCAGGGTCCTCAGCCTGCACCCCTCTCTGGGAATTTTGGGGGTGCAAAAATTTTTCTGTACAAAACCCTTCAGAAAAGTCCATTCCGAGCTTTCTCCCCACACAAGCGGTCGTCACGCGCGCTTCGCGCGCGCTCCTCCCTGACAAAGTTGGAAGAGGTGTGAAAATTCACGGGAAAATGGGGAAACCAGGGCCTGACGCTATTTTTTTGGGTTTTTGTGAAATCGTGGGAGGCTCAAAAAATTTTCCTGCGCCCGTTTTTTTATTTCACATTGGGGTGTCTTTCCGCTCGCGAAGCGAGCGGAAAAAAATTTTAAGGTGTACCTCCGCGAGCGCAGCGAGCGGAAAATTACACTCAGTACCCATGCATAAAACGAAATACACTTCCACATAATCACTTCGCTTGCTTTCCTGGACTGCTAAAGGTGGCGACAATCGCAGGGAGCATCCCTGGCACCACTTTCACACATTGTGAGTGTGACAGCCACCTAGTGGTGCTTGGCTGTGTCTGTTGTGGTGCTGACGAAGCCAGAGAATCCCTGCTGAAGCCTGAAAAAATTTTTTCCCCCTCAAAAAATTTTTTTCGCCCCAAAAAAACTTTTTTTTTTTTTGGGGGGGGTGCAAAAATATTTTTTGCACCCCCCCCGACTTTTCTTTTTTTTTTTTTTTTTTTTTTGGGTGCAAAAATTTTTTTTTGCACCCCCTTGAGGACCCTGGGTGTGGCTGAAAGGGGGTGCTATTTTTCTGCTATTTTGGGGTTGGGGTCGGCCACACCAATTTTGTTTTGTTGTGTTTGTTTGAAGAACACAGAGTTTCTGCGCTTCACTGGGTTTAGCAGGGCAGGCTCTCAAGCTTGTCTTTCTCGGGTACCGTATTAAATTAAAAAAGCGAATAAACCCCACCCCCCCTCACAAGGTTTATATCTGATAAGGTTCACGTCCCGCACAAGGAACGGCCTTCATCCCGTTAAGGTTCACGAATAAACTAAAACCCGTGTGAGGTTCACGAACCCGTTAGTATTCACCAATAATGTATGTGAACTTTATGCGGGGGGTTTTGCGGGGTTTTATCTCTGTGACAAAGAGGCAAATCTCAAACTCAAAGTGTTCCCGCACGATACCGATAGTGGTAAACGATGGGTGTGCACGAGAGTGACAGCTGTTATTCACCAGAGCCGTTAGCGAGGGTGGACGTCTTCCGTGAGCCTCTTTGAGCGTTGCCCAGGGACTCGTGGAGGTGGCTGTGGTTGTGTGTGATGTACCCACGTATTCCGTTCCCTCACAGGGTGTGTTGCATGTGTGTTCTGAGTCTTCTCTCCCCACAACCTCTGCACAAAAATAGGCCAACACAAAAAAGACACAGCAACAAAAGAAAAACACACAATGCCGAAGCGACACGCATACAGCACACAGGATGAGAACCCACCAAAGAGAAGGCAGCTTTCTGCAGATGAAGTCTTGGTGGAGGCTGCCAAGAAGGGCGACACGACTGCCGTGCGGGCGGTCCTTGAGAAGCTTCCCCCAGATAGCAAAACAGTTGACTTCGATGCTGCGCACGAGGCATGCAGAGGGAACCACGATGAATGCCTCGCACTGCTTCTTCCGCATGTTGAGACAACGCAGGCGGGCTTTGGGATCTTGCTGAGTGAGTGTGTCCACGCAAACCACGTTGCGTGCACGGAGGTCCTCTTGCAGCATTGGAAGTCTGTCTGCAAGAATGAGGAGTTTGTCCCGCACGTGTCCAAGCACAGCGCAGGTCAGTCAGCGGGTGTCTGTCCGGCGATGTGGTCAGACCCTGCAGTGTGTCGCGTCTTCATTGATGCTGGGGCAGACATCGAGACAAAGGATGCCGGGGGAGGTTCGCCTCTGCACCATGCTTGCGAATCAGGAGCACTCGGCGTTGTGAAGATGTTAGTTGAAAGAGGTGCAAGAGTGAATGTCACAAACAACAATGGAGTTACGTGTCTTACCCTTGCGGCACTTTTTGGCAATTTTGGACACACCGAGACTGTGCGCTATCTTGTGGGCTTGCCACAGGTGGATGTAAATCGCCGAGACTCTGACGACTACACTGCGTTGCACTGTGTGTCGGGAGAGGGAGACGCAGACGTTGTACAGTTGCTGATTGATGCAGGGGCAGACATCGAGATAAAGAACTGTAACGGGCACTGCCCTCTGCACTGTGCTTGCGAAGCAGGAGCACTCGACAATGTGAAGATATTGGTCAGAGCAGGTGCGGGAGTGTGTGTTACAGACAACAAAGGAGCCACGTGTCTTGCCCTTGCTGCAACCTTTGGACATACCGAGACTGTATGCTATCTTGTGGGTTTGCCAGAGGTGGATGTGAATCACGGAGCCGCTAGCAACGACACTGCGTTGCACCGCGCAGGGCAGAAGGCATGCACAGACGTGGTGCGGGTGCTGATTGATGCAGGGGCAGACATCGAGATGAAGAACGACTATGGACGTACTCCTCTGCACTGTGCTGTTGAAGGCCTCGACACTGTGAAGATGTTGGTTGAAGCAGGTGCAGGATTGAATGTCACAGACAGCCAAGGTGATACGTGTCTTACACTTGCAGCGTTTTTTGGACACACCGAGACTGTGCGCTATCTTGTGGGCTTGCCAGAGGTGGATGTGAATCACCGAGACGGTGACAACAAGACTGCGTTGCAGTGTGCGGTGGAGGAAAATCACACAGATGTGGTGCAGGTGCTGATTAATGCAGGGGCAGACATGGACACAGAGAACACCGAGTGACGTTCTCCAAATGTTTTTTGATCGAACAACTTGTTGCCAATTCTAAAAAGATTGGAGGCAGCGTTACGGGCAAACAAAACGGATTGAAAAAGACAGAAGCTCGCTTGTTCTTTGAGTATTCAATTGACCACAACAACGATACTTCAGTTTAACACATTTTTTTTCACTTTTTGTTTTCTGGCTTTAAGTGCAGGGTGTTTCCTAATTTGCTTCCGCTTCCGGGGATTTGGAAAAAAATTGCCAGGGAAAAAAATTGCGGGAAAAGATTAGGCACGTGTCTAAAGTGCTTATTTTTTGGTATTTTTCCGAAAAAAGTATGTTCGCTGTTCTGGATCGCTCCAATCATTCAAATAATAAAGCAGTTTTTGGGAATTTTTATTTTCACCGATGTTGGGTACCGTGCGCCTGCGGCGCTGCCTGTTCCTACCAGTTTCTACAGGCAAACACTTGGACCCTTTACCTTACACTGACGGGTTTTGACCAAAACCAAGAACTTGTCCATTTCGGCAAATTGACCCCACCACACAACGGACGGATTCCGAAAATGCAAATGTCGGTGTTTTCGCGCATTTTCATGTTTTCAGTATCAGGGTGAGAAAATCTGGGTTGTGGGATTTACCTGGTACCCTTTACCTTACACTCATTTTGACCAAAACCAAGAACTTGGCCATTTCGGCAAATTGACCCCACCACAGCGCGGACGGATTCCGGAAATGCCAATTGCGGCATGTTTTGGGGCTGAAAACCCACTTTTTTTCCAGGGAAAAAATTTGCTTCCGGATGTCGGAATTTTTCGGAAAATTTCCAGAATTAGGAAACACCCTGGTTTTGTGACATTGTGCCCGAAAAATACCAGAATTTAATTTCTAATTTATCAAAACACCCACAATCCACAGCAACCTTACAGCGACACAACCACCTGCACCTCCCAGGATTCATGATGACTTCCTTTCTCGAGCGTGTCTGGTCGCTCGACGGGACGGCAGGGAGCGAGGAGCGCATGCGGCGGAAGGTTCTTTTCTTGATCTCTTTCGCCTCCTCTGTCGCCTGCCTGCCTGCCCTGAGCCTCTTCACCATGGCAGGGAACACACGCGCTGTCCACAGCGCAGCCTTGCTTGGGGTGGTCGTACTGTCCTACACCGTAATGGGATACCTGAGCTGTGGATTCAAACTCACGCCGAGAATTATTTCTTCTGTCATATTTTGTTTTGCGTTCGCGGTTCTGATGATGGATCTTTCGACGCGCACTGTGGAGTCCGAGATTATGTTTCCTCTCTTAGTTTTGGTTCTCGACATGCTCTTGGTGATGCGTGTGGACACACGCTTTACTGTCGGCTTTGTGGTCTTCGTGGTGTGCTGGCTTGCGGTACTGCAGATGGAGCGGGTTCTTCGGTTAGGACTGTTCGACCTTCCAGGGTTAGTACCTCAGGAGGGCGACGACGGACGACGGAAGCTTCTTGCTGAGTACAGCGCCTGCGAATTTCCTCCATGCAAAAAGCATATTGGCCGCGCTGCAACCGACTTCTGTGGAAGCGCCCTAGTATTTTTAGTCGACTTTATTGCAACGCGAGGCTTCGCCCGCGCGGTTCTGAAGGAGCAGGCATCCATGAGCAACACCATCAACACTGTACAAGACATCGCCTCACTCCTCGCTGGCTACGACGTCGAGAAGGTGGCGGAGCTGCTAGAGGAGCACGAAGACGACCTCCCCGAGGGCATCATCACAGCACTGCGCACCCTCGAAGGCAACCTCCGCGGGTACAAAGCGTACCTCCCGAAGACGTGCCTCCCTTTGGCGGCCGACACGGAGTCCGACAGCTCCGACAGCTCCAGCAGTTTTCGTGAATCTGTGAAGAGCGCGCCTCTATTCAGCACACTAACACGCTTATCCGATTTAGGGTTAAGCCCTGCAAAAGCAACGCTATTAACGATAAACGTAAAGGAAACTGCACGCCTGCTGGAAGAGAGTGTAGAAGCTTTTGGACAGCTCTTTTCTGCTCTTCTCACACAGACGCTTGATGCCACCTCCACGCGGCGTGGAATGGTGGATGTGTTCATAGGCGACCGCATCCACTGTTCATTTAATACCTCTCTCCGTTGTGCTTCGCACGCCACCTCCGCCCTTCACGTCTCCGCAATGATTCTCAGAACTGTCGAAAACCACATCAACATCGGGGTCGCAACAGGGAATGTTCTCCGAGGCGATATGGGGTGTGATGTGATGCGCCGCTTCAGCATGATAGGTTCGTTGGTCACCGATGTTAACGCCATGGAGCGGGCTGGAAGGGCCTTTGGGTGCGACGTTCTGTGCAATAGGCTGTGCTTCAGCGACACTGAGTTGGAACATGATATGCGGTTGGTGCCGTTTGTGTTTCGTGTTGGCAGATACGGTGACGAGCAAATTGCGGCAGAGTTTGTACCCAAAGATGGGTCGGGCAGTGAGCCCACAGAGGAGGAGTGGATGTACGCCATAGGTAGGAACACCTGGGGTAACTACAACACTGCTGTTCAGCTCTATCTCAAGGATGGGAACGTAGCGTCCGCCTTGGCAGCAGCTGGCGACAAGGCGACAGAGCTGCGTACGGCGCTTGCAGCTGTGAAGGAGCGTTGCCTGTCTACGACAGTGGGCTTCGAAACGGCGGTCCTCCCAGTCAATATATGAGGGCAGACTTTTATATAGGGGGTCAGAACTGAGGGCAATCCTCAGTTATTGAAAAAAAAAAAAAAATTCCCCTTTTCGGACCTAAAAAAAAAAATTTTTTTTTTGGGCGTTTTACTGGCTTAGAACACGACTCGTGACCAGAGGTGAAAATCTTGGGCAGTAAGCCCGGGAAAACCCGGGCTTAATTAATTTTGCGCAGAGCAAACCCGGTTCGAAGCCTGGGTTTTCCCCGGGTTTTAACTTTTCTGGGCTGGGCTGCCCCACCCCACTCCGGGGGGTGTAGCCTCAGGGTGCAGCCCGGGGTAGTCAGTCGCCGAAACGAAGAAGTCAGTAAAGAAAACACACACGTCTATACTCAAGGGTTACCCACACCCTCGTCACAGCCAGAACGCGACTCAATTGGTCAAATGCCGAAGGAAAAGGAAGCATGCATCATGGCGAAATTATAAAAGTAGCGTACCGTGCGCCTGCGGCGCAAGATTGCAACCCACCCTTCCCTGACATAGTTTGGCTGTAAAAATGTGCGATTATGAGCGCAATTTTTTGAAATGTTGCGTACCGTGGCTTCGCTAGGAACCTTTGGGTGCCATGACCGCCCTTTCTTTGTTATAAATGTACTGGCTACTTACAATTCGTGTACCACGTGCGCCTGGTGCACGAATTGCTATCAATTGGGTTTACAGCCAAGGGGGTTCAAGGCACACCACAACTGGCCCCAGCCGAAAAAACAACTTTGATTTTGGGTGGGTGGGTGAGAAAAAATGAATTCTCAGTTTTTGCCCCTGTTTGTTCAGGAAAAAATTCCTATATAAAACCCTGTGTGAGGGGTTATTAGCAAAAAAAAAAATGTAGTGTAGCACACTCTAGGGTGGCTACACTAATACAACCAAGTTTTCAAAAAAATAAAAAAAACAGTGGAGCTGTGGGTGGCAACTACACTATTCCAATAATTTTTTTTACAAAAAAAAAGGGAAAAGAAAAAAAATGGGTTGAGGATGAACTACATTAACACCTTTGGAATTCATTACCCTTCGGGTGACCTTTGTTGTACAGAACCCATGCTATAGGGGATTGTCGAAAACTACAAAAAAAAAACTGTGGCAACACAACCGAGGCAACTACACTACCCCAACAATTTATCAAAAAAAAAGTTAAAATAAAACCATGAAATGTGTCCAAAATGATGAGGCTAATTGTTGCAAGCATTTTGTGTCAAAAACAAACATATTCAAATGGGTGATGACGGCTGTCTCGAAAGCTCACATAGAGTCAGCGCACGCCACACCTATTTTGTAGGGTACAGGTAGGGGAGAAAAAGATTAGTGTTGAGGCAAAAGGCTTCGACATATGAGTTGCAAACCTGCTACCCGAAGGGGTGGGTGCTTAAGGTGATTGTCACAAAAGGACACACACATATTTGTCTTCTTAAGGGTGCTGAAGCAGGCTTGAAATGATATTACACAACTTATGTTCTACCCGTACCCTCTCTGCAGGCTTTACAGTCGCAGTTGAGCGTTCAAACCCTTCCCCGCCCATCGAAGCACATACAAAACAACCTGACCCACCCCCAACCCCCTCCTTTACCATGCATCTCCTATGATTTAGTGTGTGGCGATGGCATAACCACGCGCTTGCTGATGTGCATCGAGACTATGGAGCGTGGGGTCCGATGGGAGGGTCAAATGTGAGTTTTTTTTTTTCCCTCCCTCCCTTCTTTCCTCTGATCGGAGCGCCAAGGTGCCGCCACCTACACCTCTCCTTCTTCCTCTTCCTCCTCGTTTTATTGTCGATTGAACTACACTTTACACTTTCAACCTTATTTTTCTCCCTGAACGCCCGCCCCTTTCGTTGCCCCAAAGAAACACCCCTTTTCACCACCACCCCCAGAGCCCCAAATTCCTGAAAACCAGATCATGATCACGGGGGACCTATATAAAACCCTGGGCGCACCTTCACCTCTGTGGCTTAAAAGTCGAAAAATTTAAAAACAATACAACAGCCTGCTACTGTGGAGCTCCACCCAGGTCCATACGAAGATGCAGGGTTATAGCTTCTTCCGTTTTGTGAGCGTTCTGGAAGCTCTTATTCTTAGTAGTTTCATTCAGAGTGCGGTTGGCATTAAATGTACGGCCGACGCAGGCGCCGACTGTACTACCAATTGTGGTTGTCACGGAGACATAGTGTGTCCCCTGGGCAAGAAGTGTACGATACACTGTTCAAACGTAATTGGTTGCCGTTATATCACCATCACAGCAGGGGCTGGCGTTGATCTTGAAGTGTTCTGCACCTCGGATCATGCTTGCGTGATGATGGACATCCAAGCTGCTGATGCAGCATCCGTCACGCTCACCTGCTCAGAAGAATTCATTTCTTGCCACCTTAATTCATTTGAGTGTCCACTATCTGGAACATGTGCCGCTACATGTCCTGACAGATTTCACTGCACCGCCCCAGTGCTGGCAGTTGCCGATAGGACTCCATCACCTCCTACTCCGGCACCGACTCCGTCGCCACCGACACCAGCACCTCCAGTGATGTGTGATGTGTTTTCGTGTCCCGCTGACTGGTTGCCCAAACCCGGAAGTGCAAGCATACCATGTGGCAGTGGCTCACATCAACTGCAGGGCCAGCTTTGTCAGGGTGTGTACAATCTAAGAGACACAGCAACACTTGGAGGTGTCAGATGCTGTGCACATGACAGCAATGGCTGTGCTTCGCTAACCTCGTCGGGCGTCTGTTACGGAACAGGTAAAACTTACTCCGAGGCAATGTCGATCTGCGCCAATGATGGCAGACGTCTGTGCACAATAGATCAGCTTAATAATCACTGCTGTGGCAGTGGTTGCAGTTACGATTATATCCACATTTGGACTTCAGACCCAGTGCCCTACAGTTTTTGCGACAGAGACGAATGTTGTGAAGTCAACCCGACACTGCCCCCTCCGACTCCAAGACCTCCCACTGCGAGTCCACCGACACCAGCACCCCCGACGGTGGCACCTCAGACACCAGCACCTCCAGTGATGTGTGATGTGTTTTCGTGTCCCGCTGACTGGTTGCCCAAACCCGGAAGTGCAAGCATACCATGTGGCAGTGGCTCACATCAACTGCAGGTCTTGGCTTGTGCGGGGAACCATCAAAGAGACACAGCAACACTCGGAGCTGTCAGATACTGTCGCCATTACAGTAATTCCTGTTCTTCGCTAACCTCGTCGGGTGTCTGTTACGGAACAGGTAAAACTTACTCCGAGGCAATGTCGATCTGCGCCAATGATGGCAGACGTCTGTGCACAATACACCAGCTTCAAAACTTCTGCTGTAGCAGTGATTGCAATTACGATTACACGCACATTTGGACTTCAGACCCAGTACCCGAGAGTTTTTGCGACAGAGACGAATGTTGTGACGTTAAACCGACACCATCACCACCGACTCCGAGTCCTCCCACTCCAAGTCCACCTACACCATCACCACCGACTCCGAGTCCTCCCACTCCAAGTCCACCGACACCATCACCTCCCACTCCAAGTCCACCTACACCATCACCACCGACTCCGAGTCCTCCCACTCCAAGTCCACCGACACCATCACCACCGACTCCGGGTCCATCGACACCATCACCTCCAACTCCAAGTCCACCTACACCATCACCACCGACTCCGAGTCCTCCGACTCCAAGTCCACCGACACCATCACCACCGACTCCGAGTCCTCCCACTCCAAGTCCACCGACACCATCACCTCCCACTCCAAGTCCACCTACACCATCACCACCGACTCCGAGTCCTCCCACTCCAAGTCCACCGACACCATCACCACCGACTCCGGGTCCATCGACACCATCACCTCCAACTCCAAGTCCACCGACACCATCACCACCGACTCCGAGTCCTCCGACTCCAAGTCCATCGACACCATCACCACCGACTCCAAGTCCATCGACACCTTCACCACCGACTCCAAGTCCACCGACACCATCACCACCGACTCCGGGTCCATCGACACCATCACCTCCAACTCCAAGTCCACCTACACCATCACCACCGACTCCGAGTCCTCCGACTCCACTTCCACCGACACCTTCACCACCGACTCCGAGTCCTCCGACTCCACGTCCACCGACACCTTCACCACCGACTCCGAGTCCACCTACACCACCGACTCCGAGTCCTCCCACTCCAAGTCCACCTACAGCATCACCTCCAACTCCAAGTCCACCAACACCATCACCACCGACTCCAAGTCCACCGACACCATCACCACCGACTCCGAGTCCACCTACACCATCACCACCGACTCCGAGTCCACCTACACCATCACCACCGACTCCAAGTCCACCGACACCATCACCACCGACTCCGAGTCCTCCGACACCATCACCACCGACTCCGAGTCCTCCGACTCCACGTCCACCGACACCTTCACCACCGACTCCAAGTCCACCGACACCATCACCACCGACTCCGAGTCCTCCCACTCCAAGTCCACCAACACCATCACCACCGACTCCAAGTCCACCGACACCATCACCACCGACTCCGAGTCCTCCGACTCCACGTCCACCGACACCTTCACCACCGACTCCAAGTCCACCGACACCATCACCACCGACTCCGAGTCCTCCCACTCCAAGTCCACCAACACCATCACCACCGACTCCAAGTCCACCGACACCATCACCACCGACTCCGAGTCCACCTACACCATCACCACCGACTCCGAGTCCTCCGACACCATCACCACCGACTCCGAGTCCTCCGACTCCACGTCCACCGACACCTTCACCACCGACTCCAAGTCCACCGACACCATCACCACCGACTCCGAGTCCTCCCACTCCAAGTCCACCAACACCATCACCACCGACTCCAAGTCCACCGACACCATCACCACCGACTCCGAGTCCTCCGACTCCACGTCCACCGACACCTTCACCACCGACTCCAAGTCCACCGACACCATCACCACCGACTCCGAGTCCTCCCACTCCAAGTCCACCAACACCATCACCACCGACTCCAAGTCCACCGACACCATCACCACCGACTCCGAGTCCACCTACACCATCACCACCGACTCCGAGTCCTCCGACACCATCACCACCGACTCCGAGTCCTCCGACTCCACGTCCACCGACACCTTCACCACCGACTCCAAGTCCACCGACACCATCACCACCGACTCCGAGTCCTCCCACTCCAAGTCCACCAACACCATCACCACCGACTCCAAGTCCACCGACACCATCACCACCGACTCCGAGTCCACCTACACCATCACCACCGACTCCGAGTCCACCGACACCATCACCACCGACTCCGAGTCCTCCCACTCCAAGTCCACCAACACCATCACCACCGACTCCAAGTCCACCGACACCATCACCACCGACTCCGAGTCCTCCGACTCCACTTCCACCGACACCTTCACCACCGACTCCGAGTCCTCCGACTCCACGTCCACCGACACCTTCACCACCGACTCCGAGTCCACCTACACCACCGACTCCGAGTCCTCCCACTCCAAGTCCACCTACAGCATCACCTCCAACTCCAAGTCCACCAACACCATCACCACCGACTCCAAGTCCACCGACACCATCACCACCGACTCCGAGTCCACCTACACCATCACCACCGACTCCGAGTCCTCCCACTCCAAGTCCACCTACAGCATCACCTCCAACTCCAAGTCCACCAACACCATCACCACCGACTCCAAGTCCACCGACACCATCACCACCGACTCCGAGTCCTCCGACTCCACGTCCACCGACACCTTCACCACCGACTCCGAGTCCTCCCACTCCAAGTCCACCTACAGCATCACCTCCAACTCCAAGTCCACCGACACCATCACCACCGACTCCGAGTCCTCCGACTCCACGTCCACCGACACCTTCACCACCGACTCCGAGTCCACCTACACCACCGACTCCGAGTCCTCCCACTCCAAGTCCACCTACAGCATCACCTCCAACTCCAAGTCCACCAACACCATCACCACCGACTCCGAGTCCTCCGACTCCAAGTCCACCTACACCATCACCACCGACACCATCACCACCGACTCCAAGTCCACCGACACCATCACCACCGACTCCGAGTCCTCCGACTCCCAGTCCACCTACTCCGTCGCCAGAGAATACGCGAACAGCAGTGCCGACAACGGTTGCAGCTGTTGCACCACTAGCATCAACAGCAGTGCCGACTGTAATTCGAACAGATGTTCGGACTGCGGTTCCAGCAGCAGTCCAGGACGAAGCGCAGTCTGAAATGTATTTTGTGGCCATTGGTGGTGGAGTGGTCATGCTGTTGGTTGCTGTTGGTATTGGTGCCTACGTATGGCATGCACAGGGCAACAAGGGTTACAGCCCTCAGCAGAGCATAAATGCCCACCACCACAACGAACCATTTTAGTTGACGTGTGTCTCGTTCAGGCACATTCCATGACTCTCAAGGGTTTTGTTGTACTGTAGGACCCCTTTACGTACATCGTTCTTTCTCTTGATTGGTGTGGAGAGCTTTCTTGAATGTATTATCGGCCATTTTTAAATAGATGGCTACGTGGCTTCACCTTACTCACTATTGAATAAAATACTGTAGACACGAAGCTCATTTCATATCACCCCAACATTTTTTTTAAAGACAGTGCAAAGACTGCAGTGACAGCTGCACTGTTGATCGGATTTTCAGAAAGAACACAAAGCGTGCAGGCCACCTGCGTGGGTGGTCGTATTAAAATTGTCAAACAAAATGTCACACAAAAGGAATGCGGGGTGCATGCATTCTGTTCGATTCCTCGCGCCAGTTTCTTTTCAAATTTTAGAATTCTGCACTCTTTCGTTTGCAACGGAATAAGAGTAATGAAGCCAACACACACTCTAAACGGAACAGAAATCATAGTATCCTTTTATCAGTATATTTTCTACCATATTTCATCACCCTCTAAAAACGGATTCTTTTTTTTCGACGGATGTGTTGTGAGAACCAGTATCAATTTGTCGAAGGAGATCCCTCTTGGGTTGCTCGTATTTTTTGTTTTTGAGAATATTTCAGAATTTTCTGAATTTTTTTTTTTTGTCCATTTTGACTTTTAATCTGTGTACAAAACTCCCAGTGTTTCGAAGGTTTCGAAAATTGAAGCAAAAAGACCCCCTTTCTTAAGATGTGTGTGCACGTGAGGAAAATTCATCTTCAACCTTTTCCCTTTTTTTCTTCTTTTTTGAAAGGTACACTGACACGAGAGGGTTTTGTATTTTCAGGTTCAATTTCTTTTGAACGAATAGTTTTATCATAGCATCCAAATGCGTTCCACAATAGTTCAGTATGCTCTGACAGCTGCACTCGGGACATGGAAGGAACCCCCTTGTCTGCAAGAGGTGTCTGTCACCTTTTTGCATCCACGATCCTCAATCGTATCAAATCCACTTTTTACATCCTTTCTCGACTTCTTTTTTTTGTTTTTGATATTTTCTTCTTTTTTTTTTGTTGACTTTTTTTTTTGTCAAGACTCCCAATTTTTAACTTTTTCTTGGATTTTTCTTGATGTTTGAAAGTCACGAAAATCCAGGATTTTCAAGAGTCTGGCAGATTCGGCGAACTACCATGTATGCATGTTGAGGCCTTTTACCGAATGCGTGTGCACGTCACACCCGTTCCAAGGTTTCGTTGTGATTTCTTTCAGGTAGAGATCTGTACGAGTGTTTCTCTAGCCGTTCATGCTCCCCTCCCCATCCCCTCAAATAGCTATCTGACACGTCTCGACCTTTCCCATTGTCTGTGTCAGGTAGCGTGTGTCCGAGGTTCATGGACGCCTCGTGCCTGGATGACCTGGTGCACTGCACCAGATATATCCCCAGGGCTTCATGTTACCCTTTTTTTGGAGCGTCCCGTACTACGGTTCCTTCAGGTATTGCTCATTTGAGCTTTCTGTTTTTTTTCTTTCTTTTTTATGTGCAGGGAGGCATGTCTTTGGGTGAAAAAAGGGCCTTAGAAAAAGGGCGGTTCACCTGGTATACCTTTCTTATTTTTTTTCTCTTTTCTGACGCCGTATACCGGCAACATTTTTTACCACCCCCCTCTTTTGGACCAAGCTGGGCTGCTTTTCGAGTGCAAGCATGCTCATAAGGCGCGTATGGCAGTCGAGGATACTCATCACTCTGTGGTCTGCGGTCCGCCTCCCCCGCAGAAGTTGGGGTTTATGGCTGGTGCCGTGTTTGTACAGTTTTTCTGTTTTTTTTCTTTTTCTTTTTCTCTTTCTCTTTTGTTTTCCAAAGTATTCCTGTGTTGGTATTGCGAGTCAATACCTTGGCAACTCTTTTATTTTTGTTCCCCTCAATTATTGTTCAGTGGCAAGGATGGACACGGAGTACGTCTTTACCCATTTAATAATAGTCATGACTAAAATTGGCGTCGCCGCCGGGTCTTGGGGGGGTGTACCGTGCGAAGACAATAAGCTGCGTTTTAGTGTGTGTTTCCCTGCGAATTCCACATTATTAAAATGTACTGTTCTCTTTTCTCTGTTTTCTCTGTTTTTTTTTAAACCCAATAAGCGTAGCTTAAAGAGAGAAAGAATAACCAAGAAACGCCGCCAATTCACCAACAGGTAATTGAGCAATCAACTTTAAAAGAAAAACCGTTCCTTTTTTATCAGGCTGTACCCTACTTTTTCATTTTACTTGCAAAAGAACAAAAACAAAACAAAAGATTCTTTATAAATTTACAAAGAGGAGACGAAGCTGGTGGATAAAACTCCATCTTTCGATTGGAAATTTTTCTTAATATTTTTATCACCCCTTCCCAGCCAGGATGGGGTAGTGACTGTGTACCTGCTTACCGTTGCCCTGTAAACAGCTGCCACGTGCAACACTCCGGGGGTTCGATAACCCGCGGAGTGTAAGTGCCCTGCGTCCCAGAGGCGTTTGCACTATCAACCTCACTTTCTTTTTTATGGGGTTCAGGGAATGTGGCATAGCAGGCAGCTCGAAACCACTTTAACTTTTACATTTTTAAAGAATCAAACAATCCACAGAAAGTAGAAAAAAGTTTGGGTACATTTAGTGTACCCTGTACCCTATAATACCTTTCTATTCAGTAGAATAGATAGTAGTTGCAACAATTTTTTTAGTCATTGCATTGCCCCGCTATTGGAGCGAGAGTCTATGCTGCACAATTAGGGAAAGGTGTACCTGGCTGTACCCTACTTTTTTATTTCCCAAAAAAACAAAAGATTATTTATTCAAGAAAAAGAGGAGACAACGCTGGACAAAACTCCATCTTTCGATTGAAAATAGTATCTTACTCATTCATATTCCTTTTCTGGTGTGGCTGTATAGGGCTAGGGTGTATACCCTAGAAGGACCCAAGAAGTACCCAATTTACACCTAATTTTTAGGAAAATCACACCATTTTCTCTGTTATTCTTTTTGGTGTGTGAAACCATTTTTTGTTTTACTTTACTTTACTATATTCCACCCACTTTCACAAAATCACCTCTGCCGCAACATGAAGAAACCCGAGGCGGTCCACGTACTCAAGAGCTTCTGTTGTGTGTATATGTCCTTTTGTGAAGCCCACCCATTTCAAATCATTCTTTTTTTTTATACCTACAAAGTGTAGCTTAAAGGAGAAATAATTCCTCAGATACGGTCGCCAATCACCCCTCCAACAGGGTAATTGAGCAATCAACGAAAAAGCATTTTTTTTCCTTTTACTTATCAGAATTGCTATTTGTTACGTCTATTTTTTTGTAACTTCTATTCAGTAGAATACCAAGTACCGTATTCGTAAATATGTTCGACCGTAAAAAGTGACGAACTTCCAGAAAAATCCGGAAAATGACGAACTTTATTACGGTCGAACATATTTACGAATACGGTATATGAAATGTATAATTTCTACGTTGTGCACTTGAACAAATGGAACTCAGAAGTTTTCGGTACAGAGTTCAGACCCCGTAGGGGGTTCCACGTATAAGGAAATCCTTAAGGACTTGCTGTCCAAAACCCATTTTTTTGAAATTTCGGTGAAGAAACCCACTAAAATGGGCGTGCCTGGCCGCAAATCGCCCTGGGGATCACCCATATATCCCAATAAACCACCTGACGACCTTCACAGAGCATTTCTTGTCTAAAAAAAATCGATTTTTTGTGAAAAAAGACCCCAAAATTGCGTAACGCTCGCGTAACGCTTGGGGGCCAAAATTTTACACTTGCCAAGAAAATTTCCCAGTCAGACAAAACTCCTTCTAAACACCCGAAAAACACTTCAGTCCACATCTTCTGGGGTCCTGGGGTGGAAATGTATGGTTTTTACAGCTTTTAGGGGTCCTGGGAGGGTCCCAGACGTATTCATGAGGGACGGAACCGCTTAAAATGCCCGAATTTACCTCTTTTTTAGGGTGCTTTTTCACCTTAAAAATTCAAAAAAAGGTGCTCAGACAATCACAGAAGTGTCCAAACCCCCTCGGAACTACTCGCCAGACCCCCTGCGGGGTGGAGAATCATATTTGTGATCACTTTTTGGGCTATTTTGCCCAAAATAACCCCATGCCTCACTTGTGCCTCACTTGTCCCAAAATGGGGTATTTTAGGCTATTTTGGGACAAGTGGGACAAAAGTGGGACACGTGATTATTTTGGGCAAAATAGCCCAAAAAGTGATCGCAAATATGATTCTCCACCCCGCAGGGGGTCTGGCGAGTAGTTCCGAGGGGGTTTGGACACTTCTGTGCTTATCTGAGAACTTTTTTTTGAATTTTTAAGGTGAAAAAGCACCCTAAAAAAGAGGTAAATTCGGGCATTTTAAGCGGTTCCGTCCCTCATGAATACGTCTGGGACCCTCCCAGGACCCCTAAAAGCTGTAAAAACCATACATTTCCACCCCAGGACCCCAGAAGATGTGGACTGAAGTGTTTTTCGGGTGTTTAGAAGGAGTTTTGTCTGACTGGGAAATTTTCTTGGCAAGTGTAAAATTTTGGCCCCCAAGCGTTACGCGAGCGTTACGCAATTTTGGGGTCTTTTTTCACAAAAAATCGATTTTTTTTAGACAAGAAATGCTCTGTGAAGGTCGTCAGGTGGTTTATTGGGATATATGGGTGATCCCCAGGGCGATTTGCGGCCAGGCACGCCCATTTTAGTGGGTTTCTTCACCGAAATTTCAAAAAAATGGGTTTTGGACAGCAAAACGCCTTTGGTGGCTCCCCCTAACCCCCCCCTGCTCTCTGTTTTATGTCCTTCTGTCACTCTCATCGCGAAACGTTTTACCCATTGCATTACACGGGGGGGAAAACGATAGCACACTGCGCGTTGCTGCTGTGGTTGTTTCTACTCTCTTCCTTTCTATTCCCCTCTCATCTCTGTTGTGTTTGCGATTCGCCATACCATAATTGTTTCCTAAATGGTTGTCGACGTCGTGGATAGGTTCTCATTATAAATAATGCTCATCCCTCCCCCCATAGCTTTTTCCCTGTTGCCCCTACCCCTCTACCTGTTTTGGTGTGGCTGAAGGGAGGTGCTATTTTCTGCTATTTTGAGGTCGTCGGCCACACCATGTTTTTGTGTTAACTCTCTCAGGTGGAGCACCTCTCCCAAACGTATCTGGATACCACTTTACAGTGGTATAGACATGGTCTCTCAGTTGGTCGGGTGTTGCTGATGTGCATTGAGACTGTGGAGCGTGGGGTCCGATGGGAGGGTCAAATGTGAGTTTTTTTTTTTCTCCCTTCTTTCTTCTGATCGGAGCGCCAAGGTAGGGGGAGGCTCTTCCTCTTCCTTCCTCGTTTTACTGTCGATTGAACTATACTTTACACTTTCAACCTTATTTTTTCCCCTGAACGCCCAAAGAAGCACCCCTTACTTCTCACTTTTCGGCCTGGTCTCTTTTGTTTAGGTTGGGTTGGGATTGCCTGCAGGTGGGTGGGGTGGTTTTGTGGCGATGATGGCTTTGTGGCTTGCGCGTGTTGCAGCACAGTCTTGATGGGTTGTGTCGACACTGGAGTGGGGGGTAGGCAAGGTAGTCTGCATGCTGCAGGTGGGTGGGTGGTGTGGGTGGTATGGTGGCGGGGCTCTCTCTATCTCCGGCTTCACATCGCACTATGTGCGACGTTCGAGGCAAGAGAGGTGCACCACCCATATCCTTGTGGCGATCTGCGTGGCATGGCAGTGTTGGGAGAGCGTAGTTGGTTTGCGTACACTTGAAAAGGCTTCACTGTGGTTGGGGTCGTGGTTCTCTCTGCATGGGCGGTGGTTATGTGACGCCTGCTTCACATCGCACTATGTGTGATGTTCGAGGCGTAGTGGACACATCCAGGCTTCGCAACAAAGGATCAAATGGGGGACGGAGCACAACGTCGTGGTGAGGGAGGTGCCACAGGGCAGTGTGGTAGACAGATGTCTGCGGTTGTGTCAGTACTGAATGCTTTGTCCTTTGGTGGGTGGTTTGTGGAGGTGGCTCTCTTTCTCGTGCCTCACATCGCACCATGTGATGTTCGAGGCGAGAATGACGTACCCAAACAGAACCACCCAGGTTGGTGCACCGCACAACGTATCCTAGACAGGGAGGTGCCACGTGTGGAGGAGGGCTTGGTACGGCTTTGTGACTTTGTGTGTTGCACAGCAGAGTGGGGTTCACTTTCGACAGACAGGACTTATTTCCCTGTGTCTCAATGCTCCCCGTTCATCTGGCTGATGAGTGGAAGCGGGAGTAGAGCATATCAGATGTAAACCACGAAATGGATTGTAGGGCTGCATGGTTGGGGGGGTACACTCGGTGCACCGGTCATTGTACCAAGGTACACTGTTCGCGAGAGGACTTTTGTCTGAAGGTGGGTCGGGGCTCTCTCTCTATCTCCGGCTTCACATCGCACTATGTGTGATGTTCGAGGCAAGAGAGGTCTCCCGACACGTGGCAGTGTTGGGAGAGCATAGTTGGTTTGCATCAGACTTGCCACGTACCGGTTCCTCTCTCCTCATTGGGAGTGGGGGACAGCAAGGTTGCTTTGAACGGAAGGTTTTTGATGATTGCTTTGTGGGTTGACGCAGCCTTCGTGGGTTTTGTTATCAGGATTGGGGTTGGGTTAGGTTGGGATTGCCTGCAGGTGGGTAGGGTGGTTTTGTGGCGATGATGGCTTTGTGGCTTGGTGTGTTGCAGCACAGCCTTGATGGGTTGTGTCGACACTGGAGTGGGGGGTAGGCAACGTGGTCTGCATGCTGCAGGTGGGTGGGTGGTGTGGGTGGTATGGTGGCGGGGCTCTCTCTATCTCCGGCTTCACATCGCACTATGTGCGACGTTCGAGGCAAGAGAGGTGCACCACCCATATCCTTGTGGCGATCTGCGTGGCATGGCAGTGTTGGGAGAGCGTAGTTGGTTTGCGTACACTTGAAAAGGCTTCACTGTGGTTGGGGTCGTGGTTCTCTCTGCATGGGCGGTGGTTATGTGATACCGGCTTCACATCGCACTATGTGTGATGTTCGAGGCGTGGTGGACACATCCAGGCTTCGCAACAGAGGATCAAATGGGGAGCACAACGTCATGGTGAGGGAGGTGCCACGGGGCAGTGTGGGTGACACAGTTGCACCACTTTGCTTCAGGTTTGCGTGGGTTGCAGCACAGCCTTTATGGGTGTTGTCGACACTGAATGCTTTGTCCTTTGGTGGGGTTTTGTGGCGGGGCTCCCTCTCTCTCTCTCTCTCTCTCTCTCTCTCACTCTCTTTCTCCGGCCTCACATCACACCATGTGTGATGTTCGAGGCGAGAATAACTGTATACAAAATACCCAAAACTTCATCCCTTTGGTGTTGTTGAGGCACTTTCTCTCTTTCTCCGGCCTCACATCGCACTATGTGTGACGTTCGAGGCGAGAATGAGCACAACCTCCATGCACCACTACCCCCTTAGGCACCAGCTTGAGCACACCCATTGTAGGGTTGCTATCGCGGCTTGTCTTTCGAGGCCGACAGTCCACGCCATCCTCCACATAGGTGTTACACATATTCTTTGTGGGTGCTGAGGTGTGGTCCACTTGCCGCCTTTGCTATTTGGGAGGGTTGGGGTTGTGATGCAGTGTCTTGCGAACGCACTGTCGCTTGACGGAACTCTGCACAGAGCTGAGCAGAAGAAGCGGCTGACGCTGTTGATAGTTTCCTTCATGGGCATGCTACTGCCTGTGGTGGGCATGCTCATGTTGATCGACCGTTGGTCGAGCCGGCCGCCCTTCAGCGTAAGCACTCTCGCATATTCCTGCGTTTTCTTGGGGTCGCTGATGACTGCAGTCGTTATTATCAGTAAACGGCACCTCACAACGTGTGTCGTGGTGCCGGGGTTGTACACCGTCGCAGCAGGGTTTCTGATGTGGGACCTGAACGCACGTACGCATGGGCAAACGAACTGGGCGCTGCTTGTCCTCATCATCGATGTGTTGCTTGTGGTGGAGGTGCCCGAACGGTACAGTACCGGCCTGGTGTGCTTTGTGGTGGTGTGGTTGCTTGTTCTTGGGTGCGAAGAAAGCTTTCGCTTTGGGCTCTTTGAAATGCCCGGTCTCGTGTGGCAAGAAGGCGCCGAAGGGAGGCGTGCGATCCTGAGCAAGCTCACGGCGTGTGATGCATTGCCCTGCCCGGTAGGGTTCCCGCCGTACACGTTGCTCCCCAGCATCAGCATATTTGCGGTAGATTTTATAGCAACGAGAGGCTTCGCGCGTTCTGCACTCAAGGAGAAGGAAGCCATGCAGCGGACCATAGCTACAGTGCAGGACATCGCCTCACTCCTGGCTGGGTACGACGTGGAAGGCGTGGCACGCATGCTGGAGGCGCAAGAGACGTTGCTCCCAGAGGAGATGCGCGCAACGCTGCAGACGTTGGAGGAGAACCTGCGGAAGTACCGTCCCTACCTCCCTGCTGCGCTGTTTGAGGAAGATGAGGTGGACGGTGTGCAGCACACATCTGTGGCACCACCTGGGCTCGAGAGTGGGACAGCAACGATTGTGTTCACAGACATCCGTGCGTCGACGTCGATCTGGGAGTGTGCACCTGACGGGATGGGCGCTGCGTTGCATACCCACAACCGTGTCATGAGGGAGGTGATGCAGGTGTTTGGTGGGTACGAAGTCAAAACCATTGGCGACGCCTTCATGATTGCCTTTGCGACAACAGCAGACGGGATAAACTTTGCTCTGCAGGTACACGAGAAGCTGCTCCACGCGGACTGGCCTGCGTCGCTCCTCAACGTCCCCATCTGCACACCACAAGACTCTCTGTGGGGTGGCCTCACTGTGCGCATTGGTGTCAACACCGGCCCTGTCGCCATCGAACAGAACGCACTCACTGGACGGACAGACTACTTCGGACACACTGTCAACGTTGCGTCACGCCTTGAGAGCATATGCACGCCTGGGGCTGTTGCTGTGTCCTCTGACCTGTGGACGTCTGACTGTTGTGCGTGCAGTGCTGTTGTGGGTGAGACAGAATCACTTGACCTGAAGGGCGTGAGTGATACGATATTTGTGTGTCCTGTGTGGCCTGTGACGCTCGGGAGACGGAAGGGGCGGCCCCTTGGTGACTTGCGCGTATTTCACAAGGGAAGCTTAGTGTCGAAGGCAACTGGCTCGACGCACTCCACTTCGTCGCTTCAGTCTGTCGTTGTACCCTCTTCTGCACGACAGGTGTCCGGCACTGTGGGTGTGATGGACCTAGCAGTCCGAGACGAACGCCATGCAACACTGAACGACATTAACGCGGGCCTCTCGACACTTACCGTCGCACTCAGCCAAAGTGGCGGAAGCCTGGTGACGCTCCTTGGCAGCCGTGTCTGCGTGTCGTGGAACGTAAGCCGCCCTGCCCCTGCACACATGGAGAATGCGATCCGCTTTGCACAACGCATGGTCGTGAAGGCAACCCTGCACGGTGTTGGCCTCGCAAGCGGGCTGATCCAGCATGGTGATGTGGGGGCACGCAAGCAGCGCTTTGTGACGGTGATGGGGACAACTGTGCGCCGGAGCTGGACGCTGTGCGAAGAGGCTGTGCGCGACGGTGTGGTGTGTCTGTTCGAGCCTCCCGAGGGCACAACACTGCTGTCTGCAGTCGAGAAGGTTCTCGTTCCGTACAAGGAGTGCTACAGAGTTGTTACGAAGTGCGGCAGTAGAGAGAGTGTGTATTAGTACGCCACCTGCTCCATGTCAACTATATCACCGTTGTCACTGCCGGCGTGGACTTTACAGACGCTGCTGTATGTGGCCGCAGAGTATCAGGTTCATCAGGGTTGTTGCTGTGGTGTGCAGAGTGCAGAGAATGTCTTGCCCCGGGCTGAGGTTTGCTCTGCAGGTACACGAGAAGCTGCTTGCAGCAGACTGGCCTGCGTCGCTGCGTGAGGATGCACCCATCTGCTCACCACAAGACTCTCTGTGGGGTGGCCTCACTGTGCGCATTGGTGTCAACACCGGCCCTGTCGCCATCGAACAGAACATACAGATATCGTAACCATTTTGCCTTCATTGAGCCGACTTCCGTCGGCAACCTTGGCAACCCTTCCTTGCAAGCCAGAGTTCAAAATAACCTGGTAATTTGCAGCACCATTTTTTCTCCCCCCCCGTTACGTGCAATGCGATGATTAGAAAGCAATCCTGGAAGGTTCACAATCCATTCCCACAGTAACCCACAATAGTGACAGAAATATTCTGGCGAGCTTTTTGTGACGTTTTGTGTCTTTTTTGTTTTGTGTGTGTTTTTTTTACTGGTATGGGAAGGCCCATTTTTCCAAACCTATAATCCTTGTTTTTGTTTTGTTTTCCCAACCCAACCCAACCGGACCATACATCACACAGGCCATTAACCTGTGTTTGCAATGATCCCTTTCATTCATCTGGCTGATGAGTGGAAGCGGGAGTAGAACATATCAGATGTAAACCACGAAAATGGATGTAGGACCGCATGGTTGGGTGTCCACCCCCGGTACCGCCGGTCATTTGTACCAAAAGGTACACTGTTCACGAGAGGGTTTTTGTGTTTCAAGTCGATTTTGTTTTGTTTTTGTTTTCTTTATCCCCCTGGTCATACACTCGATCGAGTCGCATTCTCGCATTGTCGTACAATTCTTGCTCATTCTCGCACGACCAAAACCCTTCTATGTGAACGAGAATGATTCTCGCATGCGACTCGCATCAAGTGTATGCCTAGTGAACCGTTCGTTTGGGGCCTCCGCTCTGCCTAAGCAGTCGTGACGCACGTTGCCATGTTGCCATGTTCTCCTATTGACCACAAGAACGAGGCATGCCGTTTTTGGTGTTGACATATTCGCCTGTCGTGCACAGTCCACCATCTCCTTTTGCGGTGCCCAAAAACCATTTTCCGGCGGCTGGGGGCTTTGGCAAAAATACATTTTTTTTTTTTGACCCCCTTTTTTTTTTGGGTATTTTTCCCCGTGTTTTTAGGCTATTTTTGCCCCTTTTACACATACAGTGGCTTGTGAGGTGATTTTACTGTTTTTGACACCATTTTTGGAGGAACGTTCTTTTCACCCGAACGATGTACAGGCACATATGAGCGCGATGTGCGCAAGATTGAAGCAAGGTCAATCACTTTGGCTGTAAATAAAAAAAATGCAATTCCATTGTTGTTGTTCCGCCCCCCCCTTTCCAGGGTGTGCGGGAGGTATTTTTATTTATTTTTTTAAAAAATACTTGGTATTCACTCTCATGACTTTAACGCTGTCAAAGCAGTACGTGGTTGCTCTATGTGCTCTATCCAGAGTACACACCTCCTACTGCAAAGCGTACTCCCTTCTATTTGCTCGCTTTTTAAGGATCCTGCGAAGAAAACCCGTTGCTGCCTATCTAGTGATAGTAGTCATACTTGGACCGCCCGAAATATATGTCGGGCATTTCGGGCGATTTCGGGCGAATTAGGGGCGGATTTCGGGCGATTTTATGCGCCCGAATTCGCCCGAAAACGCCCGAAGTCGCCCGAAATGCAGATTTCGGGCGAATTCGGGCGCTTTTTCCTTAGTGAAAACCGACTAGGTAGGGTTCTACTCATTTTCGCAAAAAACTTTTTATATTTGGAAATATTTGATGTCAAATCTGTCAAAATAAGCAATAATCGAAAACTTTTGTACACCTGAGTGCACTTTGGAGGCCCGTGAGAATCACCACCAAATCACGGGTTTTCTGACTATCATTTGCTTATTCCCACCCAAAACACACTATGAACCGGGTTTTCACTATTTTTTTCGTATTTCAGGGTGAATTTTTGTGAATTTTCGGGTCACAGGGTGGTTCTGACCCATTCTGGGGGTGTTTAGGGCCTGTAGTTGCTCAGGAGATGCCCAAAAACGTGAAAAATCGCCTTTTTACGTTTTTAGTAGTATTTTAGTGTAAATTGTTAGGGAAATCGGTTTTATACGTGGCTGCTAACAGAGCTGCACTCATATAAGTTGGGTTCTACTAGGAATTTTTGCTCAATTTTTTTTTTCTTTGAACAAATTTTGTGCCAATCTTTCAAATAAAGCGTTAGATTTTTACACTGGTGGCATGCTTCCCAGCACACATAAGATACTGGTTGTGCGCCCGAATTCGCCCGAATTCGCCCGAAATGTGCCCAAATTCGCCCGAAATGCGCCCGAATTCGCCCGAATTGCGTATAAATTCCCTTTAAAACGCCCGAAATATATTTTGGGCACATTTCGGGCGCTCGGGATCCGCGCCCGAAAAATTCGCCCGAATTCGCCCGAAATATATTTCGGGCGGTCCAAGTATGAGTAGTCTATCAAAACAAAATTTTCAATTTCTTCCCCCCGTTAAGGTGACTAACGCGATCTTGGTATCGTACAAAGCGTACTCCCTTCTATTTGCTCTCTTTTTAAGGATCCTGTGAAAGAAAAACTGTGGCTGCCTATCTAGGTGATAGTAGTCTATAATCAAAAAAAAAATTTGCTCTATCCAAAGTAAACCCGGGACCGTGTCCCGGCGGTTGGGTGCCATTTTACCGCTATACGGAGGGGACCTCCCTGTTGTTGCCACAACAGGGAAAACAGACAGCACACCTCCCCCCCCTCGGGGTGTGACGGCTTTGAGGACAACTGGACCAACTCTTGGGTAAACCTTTTCAGGTTCACGTGATTGGCTGATATGTCAGTCGGTGTGGTCTCTTGACATTTTTGATAAGGTGACTAAGGCACGAGAGGCTTACTTAAAACAAATTGCCACCCACGAGTAGCAATGGCACACAAAAAAAAAACAAATGACTGATGAATAAACCAATGAATAATCTAATCACGAGAGGCTTAGGGTCATCTTATAAACTTTTCTTCTTTCCCCCCTCGACCGAGCTACGCTTTTAGCACGTTTTCAACTACCCTTTCTGGTTTGTTTTCCTCTTTTGAAAATAAAAATGAAAATGATAATTTGTGTTTTTTTGTTTTCATTTCTGCTCATTTGACCTCAGAAGATCACTTAGGCTGTTACCAGACAGTCTGGAGTACACCTAATATTCCAGGACTACCGGTTGGAGGGTGAGGGTGAGTGTTGACCTGAAAGGGTTTGTTCAAATTGAAAACTTTTTTTTGTTATACCTACAAGCGTAGCTTAAAGGAGAAATAGTTCCTCAGATACAGTCGCCAATCACCCCTCAAACGGGTAATTGTGCAATCAACGAAAAAACCTTTTTTCCTCTTACTTACCTATCAGAGTTACTATTTTATACCACCCCAACAGATTCCGCAGACCCCAACATGCTCACTCAACTCCTATTTGAGGATTGAGTAAAACCCTTTTCCATTTTTACTTTTTACAAACAATTGAAAAAATATAAAAACGTGGCTTTATATGATAAGAAAAGTACATTTGCAAAAGAAGGATAAGGTTGAACGACTCGTATTGAATGTCAAATCTCCTTTTCCTCTTTCTTTTTTACTTGAGTTTTATGAAAAACCTTTTCTCAGTTCGGAGATCGTGGATAAGTCGTAATCTCAAACAAAGTAACGCACCCCTTCTCTTTGACTTGATGTCTACAAACTTAGAAAAACATACTCTACAAAACAGTTGCTGTACATGTCATCAAACAAAAAACAAAACCCTTTTTTTTCTTTTCTATGGAATCCGAAGGGAAAGACTCCACGAATGTCTGCAATGCCTACGTACTTCATGGATATCAGTACGCGATGCTGATCTTTCATGTTAGACGGCAGTTTTACTAATAACTATAGCCTCTCAAAAGGTCTTCGTTACAATAACCGCCCGAGGTAGACTAAGAAGCCTACGAACCCAGTTGCGGGGTGGCCTATCGATGCTACGAGCACGATGCAACATGCAGTTTTTCTTGAACCCTTTTTCTTCACTCTTATTTGAGTCTTATGGAAAACCTTTTCTTAGTTCGAAGATCGTGGATAAGTCGTAATCTCAAACAAAGTAACGCACCCCTTCTCTTTGACTTGATGTCTACAAACTTAGAAAAACATACTCTACAAAACAGTTGCTGTACATGTCATCAAACAAAAAACAAAAACCTTTTTTTTCTTTTCTATGGAATCCGAAGGGAAAGACTCCACGAATGTCTGCAATGCCTACGTACTTCATGGATATCAGTACGCGATGCTGATTTTTCATGTTAGACGGCAGTTTTACTAATAACTATAGCCTCTCAAAAGGTCTTCGTTACAATAACCGCCCGAGGTAGACTAAGAAGCCTACGAACCCAGTTGCGGGGTGGCCTATCGATGCTACGAGCACGATGCAACATGCAGTTTTTCTTGAACCCTTTTTCTTCAACAGTGCAATGCAAATAAAAGAACGGAGTAATCCTCAGCAAGAAACTCTACCTTTTCTGTTTTCAATTTTTGTCTATCGTGTGTGAATTTCTTCTAAACCACCTCAGAGAGCAAGCAATATGAGCCGATAGGACTCACACTTGCCAATATATAAAACGCGGGGCCTGCTATGGGAAACCCCCATATGCTGCGTAAATTCTCCTCGAACGGTGGTGCGTTCGACTAAGGAACCTGGCTAGTTCCATAAACTGAGGGGTAGCGAAACCTTGAGCCCACTGATACACACTAAAAAAACCTAATGTTGAGTGCTTAAAGAGCCTTTCTACTTTTACTTACAAAGAGAAGGCTATCACAAGGAATATGTGTAATTGCCCTATTCATACGACAGTATACCATTGATATGTGAATACTGTCTGCCCACAGGTTGGCGAGCTACGATACCTGAACACAAACAAAAAAACGACTTCATCACTCTTTTTTATTATTCCAAAGTGTACTCAAAAAAACAATGACTCGACAAAAGTGTTCATGTTTTTACTTTTTATTTTAAGCCCTTGCTCCTTCTGATGAGCGCGGTCGAAGGGCACTTTTCCTGGTCAGGGAGCAGACCGCCGAAACCAGTTTTTAACTTTTCCTTTTCTTTTATTTTGAAAAACACGAAAAAAGATTCCTGAAGACCAATTGGTCATGGATCCAAAACACAAAAGCAACAACAAAACAAAAAAGCAAATAGTACATTTTTAAAGACCACCAAAACAAAAAGAGCACAAAGCAAAAACAACAACTTTCTGACAAACACCCCAACAGATTACACCGCATTTTTGAATTCCTTTATCGCAGAAATTCGCGGTCAGTTCACACACTTTGTATCCTTTTTTTTTTTGCGCTGAGTACATAAAAAAAGGCCCCACAATGCCAGCCGTCTCACCACGGTACAAAGTGTCCCGTGTGGTGTTAGATATTTTGGGTGGTGGCAGCCCTGGACGTCTGGCTGCACAGTGTGAAGAGGCTGCTGTGTTTGATGTGACGCAAACGTTGTGCCGGATTGAGGGCAATCACAACACCACCTCCACCTCCACCACCTCCACCACGCTCACCGACAAAGACGGATTTCTCGATCTCTGCCAGCTTGCCGAAAAATGTGTTCCCGACTCTGCTTTACCCCTCTGGGGGTCTTACAAACGTACCCGAGATTTGCCTTCATCTACGCAAAAAGGGGAGAAAAATGAGATCCACCCAGACGAATCCAGCTACCTCACCATTGTTGAACGTCTCAAATGCTGCGCATCGGATCTCCATTCGGACTTTGAAAGTCTCGCGGTTCCGAGAGCGCTCCGAACCTTCCCTAAGGGGGTGATTGAGGTGGTTATAACATTGATGAAGGGATCGAGAGTGGATCAGATGGTTGCATTCATGCTATGTGTTTCATATTTGGAGCGCGCCTTAACCGCGGTGTTGGTATGGGGAGGGAGGGGTAAAGGGGGAGGTGGTGCTGCTATCACCCTTCGAGAAACCAAATCGACCGACCTTCTCCAGAATGAATTCCTCAAAAGGCTTCTCGGGGTTAAGACTATCCTTCTCTTCCGCGCCCTTTTCGGCCCTCTCCACGGACTTTCTCTACGCAACCTGGTTTGGCACAATTTTCTTTCGGCAGAAGAGTTACATCCTTCTTATGCTGTTCTTCTCCTTCACATAATTCTTTCATTGCATAAAGTTTCTTTGAAATCTGTTATATCAAATCCTCATAGTGTTGTGAGTATTGGTGACATTCTATATGATGTTACCCGACCCTTTGGGGAGGTAAAGGGGTGCGAAGAAGAGGTTCGTGCAGAATGTTTTAAAGCGGTCGCCGCAATGCTTCAGACCAAACCATTAATAGCAAAGAAGTACGCCAACGCATTGGAGAGATTTGGGGTAGAGGAAAAACTGCGAGGTCTTCCAGAGAGGATATCCTACATCACAGAAGAAACCCCGTTTGTGTTGATGGACATCACTGCGAAGAGAGCGTCCGCTCACAAAGGGGGGCCTCTCTTTGATCTAAAAGAATGGACCGGAGGTCTCAAAAGGCGGGGGATAGATCTTACACCGACGGAGCTGACGGAAGCGCTGCTGGGGATCGGGAAAAACGCCTTTTTGGATTTGGTTGCAAACAGCGCGTTTTTTCTTTCCTCGAGAGAGAACGAATGGGGTGAGGCGCTTGAGGCCTACTATAGTACATTGTATCTAGAAAAGGCTTCAAAACTCAGCGCAACTGAGGGTTTGGCAAATGGAGGTCGGGTGTGTATGAACGGTGTTGCATCTGATGCCTGCAGTGTGTACAAAGCGGCAGCGTTGGTTTCAGTGCTTCTCGAATCTGCGTTACGTAGGGTTTACGCGGCGGTGAATGATCTAGACCACCGTTGGCGTGCACCCATCAAGGATGAGCTCTTTGTTACTGTGGACGAAATTTTGTCGCCGGGTGCAAACCATCTGCTTCCATTCCTCGGCAATGGGGCAACGGATGTCTTATATGATCATTGGATATGGCAGGATGGGCCACGTGGTCGTGACGACCTGGCGCACGCCTCGATACACCCAGAAGACATCCCGGTCGAAATTCTGTCGCCACTTCTCGCTGTCGTGATCCACTGCGGCGTCGCTCTCGCACCCCCAGAACAACGCGAACGATTTGCCACCACATTCGCTACCCCTCTGCGCTACGTCGCAAACTACCACACCCAGATGGCACCCCAGGCGCTCTTTAACACAGAATCCGCGCTTTTTCAAACCACCGGACGCGCTATGATCACTGAACGCCTCCGTCTCATTGAGCTGCGTGGTACAGGGTTCCCCCCTCCTTCTGGTGGGTCCAGTGGTGTTGATGTTGCGGGGCAGAATGAACGGATCGCGGATGATCCAAATAGGCTGCCAGATAATGCGAGAGTGTTGAGGGAGAGGCTAGAGAAGTGGGCAGGTGGGGTGCAGGGGATGGAGGTGCCGGCCGTGACGGAGGTGCAATTTGTCGGGAAGGTGGCGAATGTGGCGGGGCGGTGCTTCGTACGGTGCAGTACCTTGAGGAAGATTGTGGCTGCGTGTGAGGCATTTACCCAGAGGGTTTCGTTGACATACGACGCGATGTATACCTTGGTGTTCTCGAGGCGTGCGTACAAGAAGCAGCGGATCGTGTATGCGCGTTTGCTTACCGAGCTTGAGACATTGGCGGATATGACCGATCTTGCATTTTCCTTCGCGCAGGTGAACGCAGCGTGCGAGACCCCAAATGGCGACATGCTGCGGGAACGCTGTCTCAACTTCATGCACTCTCTGGTGCACCAAGCCGAGCTGAAGCAGTGGTCACGTTGTCTCCCTGAGTACACCGCGTTTACTGCGGCGCTGGTCGAAATGATAGAGAAAGACTGAAGGGGGAAGGGTAGTGGTTGTACTGTGATAACTGCCCATTCATAATACATAATCCACATCACAATACAAGCTGTGATGTGATGTGTGTTATGTATTAGGGAATAGGAAATTATCATACACGGTGGGGTACAGCTGAGCTGGTGTCAAACGGAAGCCTAGAGGGTGTGCCGCCACCCGCTAGTTGAGACTCCAGCTTTTGGTCCAGCTCAGAGGTTGGACCCCACCGTGCAATACAGCCAACCACTAGGAAAGGGGAGGGGGTGTTGTTTGGTGTTGAGTTGCCATGCTAAGGGTGTGCCTGTATCCAAACTGTCTACCATTTTGTTTTGGCATTTTCAACATTTTTTTTAAACGCGGTGATCAATTTTTTTTACCGGTGGTTTGTATTAATGTGGATGCAAAACCTAGCGTGATTACGCACGATATGACGCGCACGATTTTTTTTTTTCTTCCAGCCCCAAAAACACTGTTTTTTTGTGTTGTCGGGTAGAAAGCATGCGTAAGCAGTATCTCGCAGAAATAGGTAGGGCAAATGTATTTAAAATTTAGAACTTTGTGCTTTCATCCAGCTGGCATCGTACGTGGGTCAGCGGGAGGTGCCTGCATTAATAACTTCACTTTAGAACCGAAGGAGTGGGGAGGATACACGCCCTGCTGTGGGTGGTTGATGGGGTGAGATAGGGGGGGGAGGCTAGGTTGTTATATACGGTCCCGGACCCGACCGAATACCGTATAATTCGTATTATACGATTACCGTATTATACGGTATTAAACGGTAGTATACCGTATTATACCGTATTATACGGTGTATTATACGGACCGAATACCTTATAATTCGTATAATTAATTATACGAATTATTCGAATTTTCCAACCTAGGGGGGGAGGTGGGTGCGTTTGGTTCGTGATGCAAAGCGGGGAGGAAATTAAACTGTTTCTATAGCTAACCCAATGGAACAAAATGAATGCATGGTAAGCGCAGATCGGATCCCCCAAAAGGGGGAAGATGGATACTGACTCATGTTTTTCTTTTGTCACCCAAAAGAAACAAAACCTAAGAATAAGTTGAACTCTTGAAGAAGAAAAATGATGGAGTGCGTCCTCGTGTCACAAATACACACCAAGTTTTCTAAAAAAAACAAAAAGGAAGCAACCGTTTGGCGTGGGATGGGCTTTTTTATCTAACGCAGCTGATACTGTGTGGTAACGAATGTGATCAAGGTGACTATGTATGAGAGACTTAGGATCATCTTATAAACCCTTTTTATCGAATGATCAAGCATTGTCAAATAGAAATGAAAAAAACGACGGATGGTGCGCGCTTTTAGCGGATTTGGTTTTCCACTAACATACACATCGTTCACATCCATCAGTGAAAAACACAACTGCGGTGCGATAAACGAAAGGTGTTTTCTTGTCATTTATGATTTATGCTTCACTGTCATATCCTGAAGTCGTTTTCTATTTTTGTTGCTTTTGCAACCTGCCCCACGGTACCAGAGGTGTTATCTGCACCTTGACAACTTCACCCCCTTTTTTTTTTTTGCTTCTTATTCCTAGGGGTTTCCCCCCCAGGCATCCACTTCCGCAACCCCTCTCCCTCTCCCGCTACGAAGCCCCCCCAATTTTTTTTTTTACCCAAACATGTAATGTTAAGAGAAATGTTCCGCACTCCAAACTCGGATGATTGACTCTCCCCTTTGCTGTCTGTTTTACCTTTGTGCTCCACACACACACTTTCTGTACTTCAGGGATTTTTGTGTTCACCTTTCAAAAAAAAAAAAAAAAAAAAAAGTACCCTTCAGAAGTGTGTGTTGCTGGAAGCGATCAATGAATCACAAGTTTATGCATTTTCCCCCGCCCCATTTTCAAGTAGGGAAGGAGGTCGGGTTGGGACTGCAGAATATTTTGATAAAACAACTTGTTGTCAAATTCTAAAAAGATTGGAGGCAGCGCTGCAGGGCAAACAAAAACGGATTGAAAAAAATACAGAAGCTCGCTTGTTTCTTTTTGAGTACTCAAATTAACCACAACAACGGTACTTCAGTTTAACACAATTTTTCACCTTTTTGTTTTCCGGCTTTTGAGCGCACAAACAAAAGACCCGATCTTTTTCGGGGGGAAAAAAAAAGCAGAAAACGAGAGCAAAACAGGGAGAGCCAACTATTTCCCCCATTTTTTTAAAATATAATGGACCTGCCTTTGCACTCAGACCCTATCCCATATCCCACCCCAATCCACTCCACTGACACATTTTGCAGGAAGAGGGGAAAATGTGCGCCAAGACCGAAGTACTTGCTTCGAAAAAAGATCAACCTGAGCCCCCAGACTGCGGCCACAACGACTGGGACAACCTGCGTGTCAAGAACGGCAAGACGCATCTACGCTGCCGTGTCTGCGATGTGAAGAAGAGGACAAAAGCAACGCACGAAAAGTGTGTCCTTTTCCCAAAGGGTAAATGCGAGGACCCTGCGTGCACGCTCCTGCATATACATGCTTACAAAAGTGAGGACAAAGAAAAGGAATTTCTGGAAAGGACGAAGGCGAAAGCCGAGTTGCAGAAGTTAAAGGGGTTAGTGCAGGACAACACGCGCTCTGCACAGCCACAACCAAAGCCACAGACACAACCTAAGTCACAACCTAAGCCACAGACACAACCACTGCCACAGCCACGACTACAACCAAATCGCATGACAGGTCCTTTCATGATGCAACCGCCGCCTCACCCAGGTCTCGCTGTTCTGCCACATACCCAACACACGGTTCACCCATGCCAGCCCCACCACACGGTACACCCGTATCAGCACCACCACACGGTACACGCACACCAGCACCAACACCACCCTCAGCAGGTTGCACAGCCACCTTTCTTCCCTGACGCACACCAGCAGCAGGCACTGCAGTGGAGTCCTTATGGGTCTGAGTGGGATCGCTACGACAGTCCACAGCATGCACAGCAGGGCATGTGGCAGCAGGCGATGCGTGCTGAGCCCGAGCAGGGGGGGCAGGAAGAGAAACGCCCCGCGCACACAGACCAAGCAGAGGAGGGGGACACCCGCGTTGTCGCCTGCAACGTGGGCGCGCACCCCGCACCAGCCCCAAGACGTCGTGCTTGCAGTCTTCCTTCACCGCGTCCTCGACGGGAGCGAACAAAGTGACGTCCCGACGCAGAGCCGCAGCCTGCCCACTGGGCGCAGCAAAGGAGAAAGGGGCGGCTTTGGTGTGGAGGTGCGTAGAGGCTAGTGGTTGGTGTTGATTGCCGTAGTGGATATGTGGGTTCACTTCGCAAGTATTTTAGCCTTATTTTTTGTTTTTTTTTGTAACAGACCTGACACGGATCGGGCGGTATTTATTATTTATTGTTTTGCACTTTTGTTTTTTCGATCTTTTCGAGAAAAAATAATCAAAAAAAAAAAAAAAAGAAAAAAGAAAAAAAGTTAGTGGAGCGCGCTCTAGGATGGCTACACTAATACAACCAAGTTTTCAAAAAAAAAAAAAAAAAAACAAAAAAAGAAGAAAAAGGCAGAGCGCATCCCGTGTTTTTACCCTTGGAGATATATCTCTTAAATTCTTCAGTCAATAGCCCTCGGGCGACAATTGAATACCGATCCTACCTCAGGTGGGTGGTTCGTTCGACAACAACAACAGCAACAACAACAGAAAGTGGAGATTGCACAAACTGTGGCAACACAACCGAGACAACTACACTACTCTAACAATTTATCAAAAAAAGAAAAAAAGAAAAGAAAACACACACACCCACAACAAAAAAAAAACCTTGCAATTGAATAAACAACAGCAGGCACAGTAGTCACTACCTCACTACCACACAGTCACACCCCCCTTTTTTTTTCACTGAAGCCGTCTTCTTGGGGGTTTCTTGCACCGCTTCTGAGATTCTCACCTATTTCAACAAAGCACGTTTTGAACGTTTTTTTTTTCCCTCTTTTTTTTTTCCTTTTTTTCAGTTCCCTCTATTTTTTTTTGATGTGCTTAGTTTTGGGAACATTTTTTTTTTTTTTTTGTTGATCCCGCAAACCCGTCAACCCGAAAACTATGAGGAGAGTGAGGCGGCATAGTGCAGTCATTCAACACACACCCGAGGTGCCCAGCAAGGGGGTTAGACACAAAATAGAAACTTAACACTCATCACACGATAAAACCCATGGGAGAGGTTGTGGTGAAACGCACACACCTCGACCTGTTTGGTGAGGCGTGGCTCTGCAACGCGGTTCTTCCCTAGAACCGCAAAGTGTGTTCAAAGTGCGTTGTTTCTATTTCCTCCTTCATTTCGTGAGGTGACAAAAAAAAAATCCATAGTGGAGCATACTCTAGCCTAGGGTGGCTACACTAATACAACCAAGTTTTCAAAAAAAAAACATTCAGGGCAGGCTCACTTTTGCCTGTGTTTATTGCTCGCGCGCGCGGAAAATTTTGAGAATTCCAAAAAAAAAAACATGGGAAAAAAAAAAAACATTGTAGTAATAAAAGGTGTGAGGGAGAGAGTAGTGGGGCTTGAGGTGATTTTGTGCACCAAGTTCCTACAAAAATATTGTGAAATGTTTCAAAAAATGATCGATGGGATTTATTTTTGTGAGGTTCCGGGAAACCCGCAAACAAATGGATTTTCCGAGTAGCAGCCAAATCGTCCACAAAATCGTCCAAAATAGTTATGCTTTTACGATATTTCCAGTATTGGTGCCCAGCTGGTTCTGGGAGGAATTCTGGGAAGAAGGGTGAGGCTTTCTTATTGCAAAACGAAGTTCTACGAAGAACTGTACTGTACTGTACTGTACTGTACTGTACTGTACTGTACTGTACTGTACTGTACTGTACTGTACTGTACTGTACTGTACTGTACTGTACTGTACTGTACTGTACTGTACTGTACTGTACTGTACTGTACTGTACTGTACTGTACTGTACTGTACTGTACTGTACTGTACTGTACTGTACTGTACTGTACTGTACTGTACTGTACTGTACTGTACTGTACTGTACTGTACTGTACTGTACTGTACTGTACTGTACTGTACTGTACTGTACTGTACTGTACTGTACTGTACTGTACTGTACTGTACTGTACTGTACTGTACTGTACTGTACTGTACTGTACTGTACTGTACTGTACTGTACTGTACTGTACTGTACTGTACTGTACTGTACTGTACTGTACTGTACTGTACTGTACTGTACTGTACTGTACTGTACTGTACTGTACTGTACTGTACTGTACTGTACTGTACTGTACTGTACTGTACTGTACTGTACTGTACTGTACTGTACTGTACTGTACTGTACTGTACTGTACTGTACTGTACTGTACTGTACTGTACTGTACTGTACTGTACTGTACTGTACTGTACTGTACTGTACTGTACTGTACTGTACTGTACTGTACTGTACTGTACTGTACTGTACTGTACTGTACTGTACTGTACTGTACTGTACTGTACTGTACTGTACTGTACTGTACTGTACTGTACTGTACTGTACTGTACTGTACTGTACTGTACTGTACTGTACTGTACTGTACTGTACTGTACTGTACTGTACTGTACTGTACTGTACTGTACTGTACTGTACTGTACTGTACTGTACTGTACTGTACTGTACTGTACTGTACTGTACTGTACTGTACTGTACTGTACTGTACTGTACTGTACTGTACTGTACTGTACTGTACTGTACTGTACTGTACTGTACTGTACTGTACTGTACTGTACTGTACTGTACTGTACTGTACTGTACTGTACTGTACTGTACTGTACTGTACTGTACTGTACTGTACTGTACTGTACTGTACTGTACTGTACTGTACTGTACTGTACTGTACTGTACTGTACTGTACTGTACTGTACTGTACTGTACTGTACTGTACTGTACTGTACTGTACTGTACTGTACTGTACTGTACTGTACTGTACTGTACTGTACTGTACTGTACTGTACTGTACTGTACTGTACTGTACTGTACTGTACTGTACTGTACTGTACTGTACTGTACTGTACTGTACTGTACTGTACTGTACTGTACTGTACTGTACTGTACTGTACTGTACTGTACTGTACTGTACTGTACTGTACTGTACTGTACTGTACTGTACTGTACTGTACTGTACTGTACTGTACTGTACTGTACTGTACTGTACTGTACTGTACTGTACTGTACTGTACTGTACTGTACTGTACTGTACTGTACTGTACTGTACTGTACTGTACTGTACTGTACTGTACTGTACTGTACTGTACTGTACTGTACTGTACTGTACTGTACTGTACTGTACTGTACTGTACTGTACTGTACTGTACTGTACTGTACTGTACTGTACTGTACTGTACTGTACTGTACTGTACTGTACTGTACTGTACTGTACTGTACTGTACTGTACTGTACTGTACTGTACTGTACTGTACTGTACTGTACTGTACTGTACTGTACTGTACTGTACTGTACTGTACTGTACTGTACTGTACTGTACTGTACTGTACTGTACTGTACTGTACTGTACTGTACTGTACTGTACTGTACTGTACTGTACTGTACTGTACTGTACTGTACTGTACTGTACTGTACTGTACTGTACTGTACTGTACTGTACTGTACTGTACTGTACTGTACTGTACTGTACTGTACTGTACTGTACTGTACTGTACTGTACTGTACTGTACTGTACTGTACTGTACTGTACTGTACTGTACTGTACTGTACTGTACTGTACTGTACTGTACTGTACTGTACTGTACTGTACTGTACTGTACTGTACTGTACTGTACTGTACTGTACTGTACTGTACTGTACTGTACTGTACTGTACTGTACTGTACTGTACTGTACTGTACTGTACTGTACTGTACTGTACTGTACTGTACTGTACTGTACTGTACTGTACTGTACTGTACTGTACTGTACTGTACTGTACTGTACTGTACTGTACTGTACTGTACTGTACTGTACTGTACTGTACTGTACTGTACTGTACTGTACTGTACTGTACTGTACTGTACTGTACTGTACTGTACTGTACTGTACTGTACTGTACTGTACTGTACTGTACTGTACTGTACTGTACTGTACTGTACTGTACTGTACTGTACTGTACTGTACTGTACTGTACTGTACTGTACTGTACTGTACTGTACTGTACTGTACTGTACTGTACTGTACTGTACTGTACTGTACTGTACTGTACTGTACTGTACTGTACTGTACTGTACTGTACTGTACTGTACTGTACTGTACTGTACTGTACTGTACTGTACTGTACTGTACTGTACTGTACTGTACTGTACTGTACTGTACTGTACTGTACTGTACTGTACTGTACTGTACTGTACTGTACTGTACTGTACTGTACTGTACTGTACTGTACTGTACTGTACTGTACTGTACTGTACTGTACTGTACTGTACTGTACTGTACTGTACTGTACTGTACTGTACTGTACTGTACTGTACTGTACTGTACTGTACTGTACTGTACTGTACTGTACTGTACTGTACTGTACTGTACTGTACTGTACTGTACTGTACTGTACTGTACTGTACTGTACTGTACTGTACTGTACTGTACTGTACTGTACTGTACTGTACTGTACTGTACTGTACTGTACTGTACTGTACTGTACTGTACTGTACTGTACTGTACTGTACTGTACTGTACTGTACTGTACTGTACTGTACTGTACTGTACTGTACTGTACTGTACTGTACTGTACTGTACTGTACTGTACTGTACTGTACTGTACTGTACTGTACTGTACTGTACTGTACTGTACTGTACTGTACTGTACTGTACTGTACTGTACTGTACTGTACTGTACTCCCAATCCCCTGTGTATACTGTGTATACTGTGTATACTGTGTATACTGTGTATACTGTGTATACTGTGTATACTGTGTATACTGTGTATACTGTGTATACTGTGTATACTGTGTATACTGTGTATACTGTGTATACTGTGTATACTGTGTATACTGTGTATACTGTGTATACTGTGTATACTGTGTATACTGTGTATACTGTGTATACTGTGTATACTGTGTATACTGTGTATACTGTGTATACTGTGTATACTGTGTATACTGTGTATACTGTGTATACTGTGTATACTGTGTATACTGTGTATACTGTGTATACTGTGTATACTGTGTATACTGTGTATACTGTGTATACTGTGTATACTGTGTACTGTGCAGAAATTGACCAAAAACGAGAACTTGTCCATTTCGGCAAATTGACCCCACCACTGGCCGGACGAATTCCGGAAATGCAAATGCCGGCGTTTAAAAGTTTCACCAATCATGCACACCGTGCAACGTGTGTGTGTGTGTGTGTGTTTTTTCTTATTTTTTTTTTCCATGTTTTTTTTCCATGTTTTTTTCTTGCGCGCGCGCGCGGAAAATTTTTGGGCCCTCCGAGCACTAAACACAGACAAAAGTGAGCCTGCCCTCAGGGTAATCTACAAAAAAAAAAAAGAGACACAAATAGTCAACGGCGAATATTTTTTGTGGTGCTTACAAAGGGTCGTGGTCTGCCCCCCTCCTCTCTATCAAGCAAAATTAAACAGAGCACAAAGCACTTTCGAAACATGCAAAAAACATTTTCAAACTCCCCTCCTCCCCAATTCACAGTGAACCATGTACCCCCTCCGGGTAACATTGCTACAATAGTATTCTATTTTGCATCGTACTTTGAAATGTATGACTTTTTATGTTTGTTTTTATGCATTTCACGCAAAAAAAAAAAAGAAAGCAATGCTATGAAAGCGTGTTGCCGTGTGGCGGTGTTACGTACCAAAGGGCAAATGATAGCAATGTCATTTGTATGTCACGTGGCCACTGTGTACCTTTGTCTCCAACCATAGTTAGGTGACCACAACCTATTCTCATATGACTTAAAGTGATGGACCCACCCTACGTTGAAGTGCTTTTTTTTTTTAAATTTTTTGTGCTAAAAAAATAAATACCGACCCTCCCCATGAAATTGTCCCCCCTAAAAACCGGTATTTTGCCGCCAGGGACAATTTCAAGGGGGAGGGTCGGTAAATGAAAAAAAACCCCCCCCGAGTCACTTACTTCGCACAAGGAGTTGCTCCCTTGTGTTCCAATTATACCCGTTTCGTTGACTGACGAGCGGTAGCGGGAGTAGGACATCTCAACGTAGACCGCGAAATGGAAGTAAGCTGGGCGGAGGGTGGGCGTGGCGTGGATATATTCTGTTGCGACACGTGATTTTTCCAAGTTTTCAAAAAATAGCTATTTATTCGTCTGAGGAAATATTCACTTTTCCTCACACGAGTGTACCTTTCAGAAACGAGTGGCATTTTACCCCACGAGCGAAGCGAGTGGGGTAATAGACTTTATCTCACGAGCGAAGCGAGTGGGATAAAGTCAGCCACGAGTTTCTGAAAGGGCACGAGTGGAGGGAAAGTGAATATTTCACCAGAATATAATAGTTTTCTCAACTGAAGGAAAAGTAGCTCTAAGCAAACCCCGTGGAAGAAGTGTGGGGTGAATATGCAGAAAAAAAAAGACGATTTTTTGGTGGGAATATTTTTCACAGAAAATCGAATTTCACTATTAAGATTGGCTCTGCTCGACACCCAGTAAGGCTACTATGGGCCCCATGGGACATTTTGGCCCGAATACCAGGCCGTATTTTCAAAAGATTGATAATCCCAGAATATGGTATAGCCCTGTGGTACCAAATTTTTGGCCGAAAAAATGGACCAAAAAATGGTCATGTTGGTCACGGTGACAAAATGTGAAGCAGAGATATCAAAATGACCCACTCTCCCACCCAATTTTTTTTTCGACCCCCCCCTCTACTTTTCCTCACACCAAAAAAAGCCTCACACATAGGCTTTTTTCTACACAAACCCCAGCCAAAAATTATTGCTACTTTTCCAAATTGCGTGAGGAAAAGTGGCTATGTGTGAGGAAAAGTGAATTTATCCTCACACTTCTTCCACGGGGTTTGCTCAGAGCTACTTTTCCTCAGTTGAGAAAAAAAAAAAAAAAACTAGATTAGCTTTTGATGATGTACCAAGAGATTATAAGAAAAAAAGGGGGGGAAAACGCAACCCAGATTATCAAAAATAAACCAAAACGAAAAAAAAAAAGCAAAAAAAAAAAAAAAAATGTACCTAGAAAAAAGACGGGGTAAAATAACGTCTCCCCCCCCTCTCCCTCCACTCCTGCTTTTTTTCCATCTTTTCAAAACTAGGGTAGCTTACGCGCACACGGATCGACCATCATTTGACATACATCAAGACCACTGGGACGAACGCTGTCTATACCTTCCGTTGTACACATAGGCTTTTACGCAGGGTTGACCGGCTCGCTGTGCATTCGCGTATTTTTTTTTTTTTTATCACTCAAATAATACTTCTCCCCCCACCCCCACTTCCTACAAAAAAATTATTCACCACCCAACAGGGATACTTGTCCCCCCTCGCTCCTTCCTCATTACTCGCTTCTCTCTCCTCCCTTCTGCACATACCCCTACTTCCTCCTTCTTCTTCTCCTTCAGCTCGTTTATTTTTTAGAATGTGCGTCAGAACAAACAAGGACATCGCGCCCGAGCCATTGGCGCCTGCAAGCTCAAGATGCACGCACAACGACTGGGATAACCTGCGGGTGAAGTGCCAGAAGACACACCTCCGCTGCCGTGTCTGCTCTGGCAAGTGGAACGTTATTCTCGAGGCGTGTGACAAATGCAGCAAATTCCCAAAGGGAAACTGTACGGACCCCACGTGCACGCTGCTGCACATCCACGCCTACAAAAGCAAGGTGAAGGAGGACGCCTTTATGGAGAAGCAAAGGAGGAAGACGCACCCCGAGCGTGCCGGTGCCGTGCCGCCCCTGCCGACGCCCCAGGCGCGCACGTTCGCAGCCCCTGAGGAAATGCCGTACATCCCTGCGTACAGAAGCGAGACGCAGGAGGTGCCCTTGCAGACGAAACAGGGGCAGATGCGTGAGCCTCCGGTTGCTGTCATGCCAACCACTGTTCTCCCCACTGCACACCCGGCCACCCTGCAGATGGCGGTCGTGCCCGAGGCTGATCTGCAGCGCAAGGTGCTGGCAGCACAGTACATGGGTGTCGCACCGACGCAGGCTGTGCAGCCGTTTCAGATGCAGTTCGTGGACGAGGCGGCATACCAGAACATGCTCCTCCAGCAGCTGGCACTGCAGTCGCAGATGAACCAGCAACAGCAGATGCGAGCGCATCAAGCACAGCAGCAGCAGATCTTCCTCCAGCAGCAAGCCCTGGGTGCCCAACCCATGATGTTTTTGGTCTCACCTGTCGTCGCTTACAAGCCGTAAATAAAAGCCACGTTGAACTGGCCTAAATCAGGGTAGATCCTTATTTTCGCTAAAAACGCTGAAAATCCCAGATTTATTTTCGTTTTTTTCCTTTTTTTTTCTCTCCCGTTTTTGAAATTTTTCGGCGCAGGCCTGACGCTAACTTTCAGGTTTTTGGGAAATCGTGTGGTGTTGATGGTTTGTCCGCGAGCGAAGCGAGCAAAAAAAAATGTAAGGTGTACCTCCGCGAGCGCAGCGAGCGGAAAAAATGAGTGACGGTCTAAAAAAAAATCCAACAAGCAGGTTGGTACCGTACTGAGGCAGAATATAGGTGTTTTTTTTTACACATCTCAGCTGTCGTAGAACTAGACCCCAGGGGATAATATAGGTTTTGGGGGTTTTCGCTGAAACTCGGTCGAGCCCAACCCAGCTCGTTAGGGCCTCCGGCGGAATGTGAGAATTCCTCGGTTATCCTACTGCGGAGTTCGGCACTGCATTGATATTTGCACCAGGCACACGCAGTGACCTCAGTATATTTACAAAAAGAAACGGCGGTCGTGGCACCCATGGCGAAGCCACGGTACGCAACATTTCTAAAAATTGCGCTCAAAATTGCAGATATTTACTGCCAAACTAGTCATGGGAAGGGTGAGTTGCAATCTTGCGCCGCAGGCACGGTACGCTACTTTTTTTCTTTCGCATGCTTCCTTTTCCTTCGGCGTTTGACCAATTAAATCGCATTCTGGCTGTGACCCTTGTCGGACACTGCGCCCTCTGACAAGGGTAATACTTTCTAGAAACATTCTGAAAAAAAGTGGTAGTGCCCGGCATTAGCAAGAAAATTTCCAAAATTAAATAGGTAGTGCCGATGCACCAGCAGTTTGGGTAGGCGAGACAGCATGGGTGAACCTCCGCGAGCGCAGCGAGCGGAAATTTTTTTTCGCAGTTTTTGGGAAAAGTTCAAAATCCCACCAAAAATTAAGTGGGGATTTTCGACAACAATACTGGGGCCCCTATGGGTTTTTGGATTTTGGCCTAACAGTGTTGTGTTTCTGCCTTGGTCCGGTTGAAGTCTTTATTACTGGATCTCATACTCCGTACAGGTGACCCATACCCGACCTTTAACACACATGCATTTCTTCGAAACCTCCACCCTCAGCACCAACCTATGTACATCCTTCCCCCTTATTTTGACTTTCCGGATCGATTGCGGACCGTGGTGGTGCCACTCTGTGCCTGGAAATTAGTAGGTAACCAAAAAAATGGGCCAGAGAAAAAAGGAAAAAAAAAAAGGAAAAAAAATAAAAAATCTCGAATCCTTATTTTCACTTTCGCTAAGGATCTACCCTGGCCTAAATTGATTTTTTTTTTTTTTTTTTTTTTGTGTTTTTTTTGAATTGGAATCATACGACGGTCCAATTTTTTTACGTTTGCGAATTTTTTTTGACAAAATCCCCCCCTTTTTTTTTTTGAAATCGCATCTTGTTTCTTTTCCCCTTTTCAAAGGTTTCTAAGCAAGACAGGCTTATGATGATTTTACCATCCCCCCTCACCCCCCCCTCCATCTCCATCTCCCACCCCCTTTCTGTTTCTTTACCACAGTGACCATGTATCCCCCTGGGTACCATTGTTAGCATTCTTCTGTGCATGTTACTTTGAGATGCATGTTATACCACGATTTTTTTATACGTTTTTTTTATTGCATTTTATGCCAAAAAAATAAACAGGCAATACTGCTTTTCGTGTTACCGTTTTTTTTTTAGCAAATGTAGTAAAGGGACAATAATAATAACATAGCAAATGGTTACCCCAGGCCACATTGGTCACTGTGTGTGTTTTTTTTTTCCTCCCCTCCCCCTCCCCATCCACCCCCCCATTCCCGTCACTCCCATTTGTATCCCTCCTGCAGTTTTATTTTTCAAGGTTTGCGCTTTGTCCCCCCCTTTCCATTCCATCTATCTCCATCCACCCAAAGGTGGTCTTTTATCACCCCCCTTTTTTTCTTTGTTTTTTTTTTTTTTTTTTTTTTTTTGTTTTTTTTGTTTTTCTTGATAATCTTGAGAAGAGATCGAAAGGTCACTATATCCACACACACACTCTCTCTCCCCTTCCCCCAAACCAAAAAAAAAAAAATTTTTTTTTGGGAACATTTTTGTTGATCCCTCTGCTGTCAATTTATTGATTGCATATGTTAAAATACTTTTCAAACTTATCACTATGCCTATAGGGGGTGGCAGCCGAGACATGCTTTTTGTCAATCCCTTGTTGGATGTTTTTTTCCCCCCCTCTCTGTAAAAGACTGCGCTTCCTCAGTCCGGAAGTAGCACCTCATCCGGTTCCCCTGCCGTAAAAGAGTTGTAGAGGTTACGAGATAACAATGAGTATAAAAAAGAAAAAAAAGTGGAGTTCATCCTCGGGTGGATACACTAATACAACCAAGTTTTCAAAAAAAAGAAAAAGTAAAAAATGCATGACCTAATAACACGGATTTGAATTAAAAGAATGCGAACCGTACAAAAAAAAATATATATAAACTTTTGCAGTGTATTTCTCATCGTAGAAAAACACATTCCTCACCTCTTCCACAAGTACACTTTCAAAAGAGTCTTGGTTTCACTTCCGCTCTCGTTTTTTGAAAATCCTTTTTTTTTTTTTGCCATTCCTTTTAGGAAACGGATCATGTACAGTCCTGGAAGCTCCCAAGAAAAATGGAGTCGGTGGGCTAAAGTTTACACCCCCTCCCCCCCCCCCCCCCCTTTTTTTGCAATCTATTATTTCCCCCAAACCCTTTCTCTTTTATTTTGGAGTGTCAGTGCCTGCGTCCCAGAGGCGTTTGCACTATCAACTTCACTTTTTATTCAGTATCCTGGTGTTCCTGAAATACCTGTCAAGGCCCTCTGTCAAGGACATGTCAATATAGGCCCCCCTCTGGAACACCATATCCCAAAAATCGCATATTATTTTTTTTTTTGTGTAGTACCGTTGCTTTTTGAAAAAAATTAAATTTTTTTCAATGCATCTTTACTATTATTGTTCAATGCATCTATTATACCTTCTATTCAGTAGAATAGTTAGTATATGAAACAATGCCTCTGTACTGTTATTGTCGAATTATTTACCACATCTCATGCTCAAACAGACTTGTGTGCAGCTTTATAGCACATGGTAGGGGAGAGAGAGGGGCTCAATCGTAGATAAAAAAAATATGAGCAAAATATAAGCAAAAGAGCGACACGAAATTTTCTATTTCATGTGTGTTTCTTCTTCCATCCTTTGGAGGGGCTTATGAGAAACAACGAATCCAATTTGAACAAGAACAAGCCTGAATGCTCTATTTTTTTGTCTTACAAGACCCCCCTCGTATCCCCCATTTAAGTTTTTTTTCTCTTTTTTTTTCCCAGATTTCTCCAAAGATCGTGCCTTTTCAAAAAGGATTCAATCTTTTTTTAAAAAACATACCATCTTTTAGTTGCCTATCTGTATTTTTTTTCCCCATTTTTTTTTTTTCTTCTTTTTTTTTTTTTTTTTTCGAAAAATCGAGAAAAGGTTAATTTAACACCAAAAACGGTGGGTCTATTATATCATAATGGGTCCATTCCACACCCCCCCCCTTTACTAGAAAGATAGGAGGCAGGGCTTTGGGAACAACAAAAAAACGGAAAAAAAGCAAAATCATGAATTTTAGTGTCTGTTTTGATTCACTTTGATTCACTTTGATTCACTTTGATTTTACTTTGGTTCACTTTGATTCACTTTGATTCACTTTGATTCACTTTGATTCACTTTGATTCACTTTGATTCAACACGAACATCAATTTATAAGTCACTTTTTTCTTCCATCTTTTTTGTTACCCCCCCAGCAAGTGTACCGGCTGTGCCCTCCTTTTTTCACGCCCCCTTTTTTGTTTTCGTTTCTTACAACGAAGACAAGCAAATAAACAAACAAACAACAAGGACATTTGACAGTGGATGAGAAAGAGGATACGTTGTGATCTCATTCAAAGCAACGCGCCCTTCCTCTCCAACCCCACGTCTACAAAACTATCAAGCAAGCTTAAACAGAGCACAAAGCACTTTCAAAACAAACAAAAAAAAAAACATCACCGTGTGCATGCCAACGAAGTGCTCTCTGGGGGGAATCGAACAACCCGCGGAGCACCAGGGCCTCTGCATCCGCCCAATGTAAATGAAATAAAGTGTTTAGCAAAAACACAAAACTTTTCATTCATTGTTACCGTGTTTTGGGAAATATTTCCGGACCGTACACAACAGTGAAGTAAATGACTTAACTTTGTGGATTTTCTTTGTAGGTTTCACCGTTGGTTTGCAACGGTGAAACCACAAGGAAAACCACGCAATTGAACCCTTTATGTTGCGCAATTAGGGAAAGGTGTTGCTGGCTGCACCCTGCTCAAAATTTGCAAAAAAAAAAAAAAAAAAAGCAAAAAAGAAGAAAAAAAACTATAGTGGAGTTCTTCCTCGGGTGTCTACACTAATACAACCATGTTTTCAAAAAACAAGAAAGGGGAGACGACGCTGATGGGAAAAAAAACTCCGTCTTTCGATTGAAAGTTAAATATTAAACCCCCCTCACCCCTTCTATTTCCCACTCTCATCCAACCACAAACCGAGAATGCGGGCACGTACTTCACCGTGCACGGCGGTGAAGCACGTGCCCACCATTCTCAACTAAATGACTTGACTTGTGGTTTACTTTATTGGTGCTTTCGGAAGTCGGTCAACGACCTGTCAGCGATGTGTCAATATCGACCCCTCCCTAAGCACCATTTATGGGGGGGTTTTTTTTTTTCACCGTTTACTTACCGTTGGCAATTAGGACTCAAACCAACGGCTGCACCTGCCTTTTATGAGAATTCTTTACTCGCCCCCCTCTTTTAAAGGTGGTTGAGCATGATACGCTTAGCATTACCATTTTTTTTTTTTTTTTAAATTTTTTTGCACATCTCGTAAACGTGCAAGAGGAAAAAAAGAAAAAAAAGAGGGGGGTGTGTTGAGGACGAACTACATCTGTACCTTCCGTAGTACAAAAAAAAAAAAAAAAGGGCTTTTGTGAATATTGGCCCTATTTAAAGGATTGTTAAAAGTTTACAATTTTAAAAAAAAACAGAGACAGTGGTGTTTGCACGGCAACATACACTGTTCCCACAAAATCTTCAAAATAAAAAGTACAATAACCCCCCACCACTATGCTACTTTTGTTAAAGCAGCTGTTGCTGTGAAGTGGGTCTCCCCCTGGATACCCACACACACGCACAGTGGGCCATACTCCGTTCAGGCGTTACCCACTCTAAACCCGTTATCAAACACACACACACCCCAACCCACTCTAGTCTAGCGATAATAATATCGTAAAATTATTTTTTCTTTCTGGAGCGTAAAAATGGTTCAGATTTTCCCCCGATTGTCCCAGTTTTTGTTCCCAGAATTTTTTGCGCCCCGGAAAAGTCAATTTTTTTATGGTACTCTAAAAATGTTTGCAGTGTTCTCGTTCAGGTTTCACCCCCCTCTCATCGTGCCTGAAAAAAATACCAGAAGTTAATTTCTAATTTATCAAAACAAAACCCCGCCCCCCCGGTGTTCTCCCCCCCGGTCACGTACACGGCGGACTAGTCAGGACGACTACCAGTAGTGCTACTGATCCAAACGACCGTTGTTTTACAACTAGTTTGGTACATAGTCATTACGACTGGTGGTGCCACGTTGTAGTCCTGCTGATTAGTCCTCTGTGTACACGGGTGGCCTTGTTACCCTGGTAACAAGCAAAATAACAAACTTTTTCCTTATTACTTTGTAGCTTGTGACAGAACTCAGCTCAAGCTTGTTTATTTTTTGTTTTTTGTTTTTTTCTCTCCATAAAATGCCAAATTTTTCATAAAAATCCCCTTTTCCAAATGGAGTGAGAGACGTTTCTGTTCGAAAAAAAGAAGAAAGTGGAGATTGCACAAACTGTGGCAACACAAACCGAAGCAACTACACTACTCCAAGAATTTATCAAAAAAATAAAAATAAAATAAATCTTTTGTTTCCCTCCCTTCATCCTAACCCCCTTCCAATTTCCTCCCCTCCCCAAGGGAACTTTGCTTTCCCTATGACAAAAAAAAATGCCCATTTTTTTTTTTTTGTCATGAACTTGTACCAACCGACCCCATAAATACGCAGTTTTTATACAAAAAAACAAAAAAAAAAAAGTAGTGGAGTTCATCTTCGGGTGTCTACACTAAAACAACCAAGTTTTCAAAAAAAAAAAAACTCCCGTCATTTTCCCTCCCTCCCCCCCCTACATTAACACAAACGGCATTGCTCTTTGTTACACGGTTTTCCCTTTTTTTAAAAATGCGTGAAAAAATATTCATATTCGTATAAAATACGAATGCGATCAAGGTGACTAAGCACGAGAGGCTTAGTATAATCTTATAAACGTTTCTTTCCCCCCCCCCCCCACCCCGGTACAGCCGGTCATTGTACACAAGGTACACTGTTCACGAGAGGGCTTTTGTATTTCAACTCTACATTCAAAAAAAAAAAAAAAAAGCAAGGGTGCATTTTTAGCACCCTCTGTACCTTCTTTTTGTCAGAAAAAGAATGTATATGAAACAACTCTATATATTTTTTTAGCCTCCTTATCAGTCTTCCCATACAAACTGTATTTTCAACTTTTTACTAAGTGACAAAACTCCCCTTTTATTCTGCCGCACAAAGCACTTTCAAAACAAACAAACAAAAAAACATTTTCAAACCCCCCTTTTATTCTAAGCACTGAGAAACTTAGTGTCATCTTTGCAGTTTTTCTCTTTGGTTACGTTTTTATTTTTTTTTATTTTTTTAACCCCGCTTTTTTTTATTACTCTTTCAACCGCCCACAAAGTCTTTCTTCTTCTTCTTCCCCCCCCCCTTTTTTTGTTTTTCCCCCTTTCAGCCTCATTATTTTTTAGTCTCAAGGATCCTGTGAGGAAAAAAATTGTGGCTGCCTATCTTGTGATAGTAGTCTATAATCAAACAATTTTTTTTCTCGCAAAACCCGGGAACATTTTTTGATCCCTCCTCCTATGCTATCAATTTATTGATTGCATATGTTGGAACACTTTTTCCTCCATCCAGCCTTTATTATTATTATTTTTTTTTGGTGTCTGTGTCCCCTATTTTTTTTTACTCACTTCAATACTCCCGTCTTTCCATTTGTGGACACTATTTTTTTTTTTTCTTTTTTCTTTTCGAGATTTGTGTGTATCCTAACTTATGTGGATAATTAATCTTGCAGTCCGCCAGCCCATCCTCAAATACTCCCTCAGAAAAAACAAAAGATACTTTTGCCGAAAAAAGGAGGGGGGGGCGGGGAAGGATGCTATTATCATACCCCGTCTCTCAGTTTTGTTGTTGCAAACAAAATATTACTCCAAAAATTTATCAAAAAAGAAAAAGAAAAATAGCCTTCGGGTGACATTGATGTACAGATCCTGCACATCGCAGGTGATTGTCGACACAACAAAAAAAGTATCAATTCCCCTATTCCTTACCCACGCAGACACTACAAACCTTTCAGCCCTCTTTTTTAAAAATATATTTTTCAGCTTGACCTCCAAAAACCAAAACGACCGCAAAAAAAAAAAATCCTCTTTTTCTTTGTACAGCTGATGCTGCACGATAAACGATTGTGATTAAAAAATTAACAAATGGGTATGGTGAAAGCATCTCACAAAGTTTTTTTTTTTTTTTTTTTTTTTTTTTTTTTTTCTCTTTTCTCGCGCCTATTCTTTATGTGGGTCAATGAGATACACATTGATCTTGCGCACTCTTTCCCTCCCTCTCTCCCCCTCTTCTTTAAATTTTTTTTATATACCTACAAAAGGGCAGCTTAAAGGAGAAATAGCTTCCTCCTATATGGTCGCCAATCACCCCCCCTCCAACAGGGTAATTAAGCAACATAAACCCTTTTACCCCTTTTACCATACTTGGACCGCTCGAAATATATTTCGGGCGAATTCGGGCGAATTTTTCGGGCGCGGGTCCCGAGCGCCCGAAATGTGCCCGAAATATATTTCGGGCGTTTTAAAGGGAATTTATACGTATTTCGGGCGATTTCGGGCAGATTCGGGCGAATTCGGGCGCACAACCAGTGCACTGGAGTATCTTATGTGTGCTGGGAAGCATGCCACCAGTGTAAAAATCTTACGCTTTATTTGAAAGATTGCCACAAAAATTGTTCACAGAAAAAAAAAATCGAGCAAAAAGTCCTAGTAGAACCCAACGTATATGAGTGCAGCTCTGTTAGCAGCCACGTATAAAACCGATTTCCCTAACAATTTACACGAAAATACCACTAAAAACGTAAAAAAACGTAAAAATGCCGTTTTTTCACGTTTTCGGGCATCTCCTGAGCAACTACAGGCCCTAAACACCCCCAGAATGGGTCAGAACCACCCTGTGACCCGAAAATTCACAAAAAACCACCCTGAAATACGAAAAAATAGTGAAAACCCGGTTCATAGTGTGTTTTGGGTGGGAATAAGCAAATGATAGTCGGAAAACCCATGATTTGATGGTGATTCTCACGGGCCTCCAAAGTGCATTCAGGTGTCCAAAAGTTTTCAATTCTTGCTTATTTTGACAGATTTGACATCAAATCTTTCCAAATATAAAAAGTTTTTTGCAAAAATGAATAGAACCCTACCTAGTCGGTTTTCACTAAGGAAAAAGCGCCCGAATTCGCCCGAAATGCCCGAAATATATTTCGGGCGGTCCAAGTATGTTTTACCTATCAGAGTTACTATTTTTTTTTTTCTTTTGTATTTTTTCCTTCCTCCGTTGCGTTGTGTATAAGCTTACCCGAACCATTATACCAGAGCTGACTAAGCAGAGAGGCTGATGGTCATCCTGGTACGCTTTCTCTCTCACAGCCAAAAAAAAAAAAAAATGCGAATGTACACAGCACGCGACACATGTATTTTACGAGCCCCCCCACCCCATATTTTTCGCCAAGGTCACTGAGCACAACCTGCTTGGTTCATTTGGTAGTCTCCCTCTTTTTTTTGTTTCCAAAAGGAAAAAATAACCCCTTCAACATTTCTTTTTCTCTTTACCCGCCAAAAAAAAAAACAGTGTAGCACATCCTCGGGTGTCTGCACTAATACAACCAAAAGTATTCAAAAAAAAAAAAATCTAAACTAATACCAAATCATCAGAGAGTCAATCGATTTTGTGATTCCGCACCCCCCCCCCATATACCATCCACCACACGACGGGACCCAGTGACAAGTGACAAGTGAAAATGACAAGTGAATGACAAGTGAAATGGGTGACAAGTAAATGACAAGTGAATGACAAGTGAGCCACTTGTCCACTTGTCATGACAAGTGATTTTCTATGGGGATATAGGCTATTCACTTGTCATGACAAGTGACTTTTTTGTCATTTCACTTGTCATAAATATGACAAGTGATTCACTTGTCACTTGTCATTGGGTCCCGTCGTGCAGATGGAAAACCGCGAAAAAATGGATGTAGGACTGCATAGTTGGGGTCCACCCCCCCTCAGATGTTCTCCCCCCGGTCACATACACGGCGGACTAGTCAGGACGACTACCAGTAGTGCTACTGATCCAAACGACCGTTGTTTTGCAACTAGTTTGGTACATAGTCATTACGACTGGTGGTCCCACGTTGTAGTCCTTCTGACTATTCGTTTGTGTACACGGTGGCCTTGTTACCCTGGTAACAAGCAAAATAGCACCAATTAACACTACTAGTTTAGCACAGAGTACTCTACCCGCCTTCTTTTGGGAGGAGGAGGGGGGAGGGGAGTTTATTTTTTAGACCGTCACCCCCCCTCAAACACACAGAACAGTCGCACAATTGATGATCTCATTCTCCCCTCCCCTTTCCTCCGTTTCCCCTCTCATCGTCCTCTACCGCATACCTTGTACCCTTTATTTTTGTGTCTGCGCCCGGGAGGGGGCGTACGCATGAGTTCCCCCCCCCCTTTTTTTTTGTGCCCAAAACAAAGGATTATTTTCGTATTTACAAACAGAGAGGAGACGAACGCTGATGGATAAAAAACTCCCTCTTTTCGATTGAAAATAATATCTTAATCTTTTGTGCCCTCCTTCCCCCCCTTGAGATGCCACCAAGCTCATCTAACTTTTTTTCAAAAAAAATAAATTAAAAACGGAGGAGATTTCACGCACATGGCGAATTCTTGTGGAGATTTCACGATTTTTTTTTTGACTCTTTGTGATATCCTTTTTGATCAGGACGTGGCCTTCCTTATGGGGGCTGGATTTTATGTTTTTCTGTATTGCACCATTGTGGACGTACTAGTGTTGAGAATATGGCCTTTTTCTTTTGTTTTTTCACCCGGTGATAACACGGTGGAGTCTGACCAGCTTGGAGTCAGTCCAATCCGGACTCAGGGGTCCGGCTAAGAGTCCGGCCATTTTGGTCAGACACCACCATATAAGCGTGAGAGGCTTAGGTTCAACTCATAAGCTCGTGTGTGTTTTTTTTTGTTTTTGCACACTACTTTGTGAGCGGAAAATTGGCGTTTCTCAACATATTTTACGTCCACAACATCAGACTGTCGACGTGTAGTATTCTGACAGTGCATAGAAAACAAGGATGCAGTCTCATCATCGCCCCACCCAACCCTCCCTCTATCGTTTTGGTACACCCAACGGCACTGTGTTTGGTTTTAACTGTCGGTGATCTTTGCTCTACCAAATGAAAGCGAGTATGGAGTGAGAGACGTTTCTGTTCGAAAAAAAAAAAAAGGAAAGTGGAGATTGCACAAACTGTGGCAAACACAAACCGAGGCAACTGTACTACTCCAACAATTTATCAAAAAAAAAAAAAAAAAAAAAAACGTGGTGGAAGCACCCTCGGGTGTCTACACTGATTTGCAAAGTTTTCAAAAGGAAAAAAAAACAAGGAGATATTTTTTGCGGTGACCCTTCGAAGCGTGTATGTGTGTGTACTTTTTAAGTTTGTTTTTTTTCTTCTTTTTCTCCCCCCTTTTTCCCCCCCTTGAACAATAAATGAATGAGGATTTATGTTCTGACCAACTTTTCTTTCTCTCTGTATTTTATGAGGCTGATGCTTTCCTCAAGGTGACTAGACACGAGAGGTTTAGGTTCATCTTAGAAGCTTTTCTTTGCTCTCAAAAGTGGGATTCTGCGAAGGAAAAAAAGGACACGAAAAGCCCCCAGATCTGAGGCCTTTTTCGTGAGTGAACTTTTGGACAGTGGAGATTGCACAAACTGTGGCAACACAAACCGAGGCAACTACACTACTCCAACAATTTATCAAAAAAAAAAAAAAAAAAATTAAAACAATTCATTAGGTTGAGGATCATCTGTATCGATACCTCTTGAAATTCATTTAAAAAAAAGACCTGTAAAACAAAGCAAACCAACACCAAAGTGGAATTATGTACTTTATTTTCTTTTATTTCTCTCGCTCTTTCTCTTTCTCTCTCTCTTTTTAAAGAAGTGGTTTTGTGTAATCTAAATCAGACTCTGCACACACAGTTGCAAAGCTTTGGTTTTAGGATTTTTTTCCTCCCCCTCGAGACTGCAAAGGGAACGTAGTTTTGTGGTTTGGCTGTACTGTGATAACTGCCCATCATAATACATAATACACATCACAATACTAGCTGTCCCTTCTTCGCACCAAAGCAAGAGCACAAAGCAAAAAACTCCATTTTTTTTTTTTATATTTTAAACTCCATCTACGTTTTGCAAAACATACGCCATAAAACGAAAGATGGGAACGTTTTTTGTTGATCCCTCACCATATACTATCAATTCATTGATTGCATATGATGAAGCCCCTTCGCGCCAGCATTTTTTTTCTCTTTTCCGCAACTACTCCTCCTCATATGCTCGTTAGTGAGCAACCCCCCACTTCTCACGCGCCTTTGCCCCCCTCCTTCTTTTTCTCCCCCCGCACACATATAAAAAGCTTCATAAAACCCCCTTTCGCAAGAAATACAAACAAAAAAATCGCATCACTTAGATGCGTGTAGTATAGTGGAGTTCATCTTCGTGTGTCTACACTAAAACAACCAAGTTTTCAAAAAAAAAAAAAAATGTATATTTTATGTCTACTTTCAGAACTAAAATCAACGCCTTTTTTCCTAAACATGAACAGACTTTTTTTTAAAGATATCCAAGAGGTCCCTCAATGGGGTCTCCAAATATCTTTTTTTAGTTTTTATTTTTGTGGTTTTTTTTTTTTAACCTCCTCCCCAGGGTTTCCGCTTATCTTCATGGAAAATTTTTTTTTTCCAAAACCGTGAAGATATGAAGATATGTCCAAAAAGGGGTCAAAAAAAATCTTTTCGCGCTCCGCGCGAAAAGGTCCGTCCATTTCAGGTAAATACGTGATGACGTGGGATGGTAATGTACATCAAGAACCAAACCAACCCTTTTTCTCATGTTTTTTCTACGCCTGCCTTCCCTCAGTATAGGGAGAAACGGCGGTCATAATATCAAAACTTTTTGGCGAAGCCACGGTACGCAACATTTCAAAAATTGTGACTTAAAATCAACCATTTTTACAGACAAACTATGGTAGAGGGCTGTGGGATTCCGCTCATAAGTTTTGCGCCGCAGGCGCACGGTACGCTACTTTTTTTATTTTTGTCGATCCCTTATTCTCACTCTTTGTCAAATGGTGCAAAGATTGAGGGAATTGGGGGCACGGTCTGAAACTTTACCTCGCTATATCCTCTTCACAATGATACCAGGAAGGGGATAAGACGCGCTTCGCGCGCGCGCGACGCCTGCCTCCCCTTTTTTTCTGGGTTTTTTTTTTTTTTTTTTTTTTTTTTTCTCATGAAGATATCTTCATGGGAAAAAACGGGAAAATCCCAGATTTTTTTTTTTTGAAGATTTTTTGGGTCATATCTTCATAGCGGAAACACTGCTCCTCCCAAATAATGTAACTTATTTGAGGGGTCTTTTACAATCCTTCAAGTCTTTTTTTTTTTGTTGTTGTTTCCTCCCTTTTAAAAGGTGACTAAGCATCAAAGGGGCAAGAGCCAATTGTGTTGACATGAAGGGTCCAGTATACCAGGTCCCAACACATTTCCGCAGCACAAAAAAAAAAAACAAAAAAACAAAACAAAGTTCTGATCACCTCCCCTCCCCTCCATCCAGTTCCCCCCCTCCCTCCCCGCACCCCTTTTTTTTGCGCTAGTTCAAAAAAAGAGAGGTGCGGAGTAAAGGGGGGGATGTACGTCGATGATTACTTGCTTATTATGGCAACTCTCTCTCTCTTTTTTTTTACGCACACTGAGCGGAAAGTGTCACGTCGTTCACTCACCCAACCGTGCTCCGCAACACCACCACCCAACAGGTTATTTTTAGTGTGTGTGGAAGCGTCAACGCATCAAACAACTACAAGAAGGGGGGTGAGGGAACGACAAGTGACACTTTTTTTTTTTGCTTTCTGCACGGTGGAGTCCGCCCAAAAGGGTCCGCCCATTTTGGGCGGACTCCACTGTGTGTTAGGGGGGCCTATACCGGGGTTTAAGGGTCTTTTAATTGTTGTTTGGTCTTTTTTGGGACTTCAAGACTAAAGTTTGGTACCGAAAGCGTTTTTGGTATTTCTTGGAAGTGTCACACAGAATGCCTGTTCCCTCTGCAACGCTCTCAGCAAAAGAAGTAGCGCCTATTCATAGGTACGTCACTTCGGTCGTGGATCTGAAACACAAAAGCACTTTTCCGGGTCTTAAATTTTTGAGAAAGGCCCAAAAAAACCCCCGCCTTTTTAGGCTTACCGTCTTTGTAAATATGTTCGACCGTAATAAAATTCGTCCTGTTCAGGATTTTTCTGGAAGTTCGTCCTTTTTTACGGTCGAACATTTTTACGAAGACGGTAACCGGAATATACGCCCCCCTATTTCTGTTCTCCCGAATTGAAAGTGAATCTTATCTTAACATTCCCGCTTTTTTTTTAAATGTTTGTGCATTATAGGCACATTCATCGTTCAAGTTGTCTTTCTCTATTTTACATTTTTTCTTTTTCAAAAGCTTTCAGTGTCTCCAGATGACACCATTCAAAAAGCACAAAAAAAATTCGCCATTCTTTCACATTATTGTTAAATTATTATACCCACGCTCTTTGTTACAATCTTGTTATTTTAGTATATTTTTTTTTTTTAACCCCGTACCTCACCTTCAAAAAAATACTTCCGACCGTGTGGTCAAATACCCGCTATTCATCAGTACCATTTACCTTAAAAATTCAAAGGCTGTCCTGAAGCACCGCGCTTTAGGTTTTATGTTACAAATTTTTCTTCGTCCAGTTTTTTTTTTTTTCCCCCCTCTTTTTTTTTGAGTGTGAAAGGTGCGGTTTTTCATCTCCTTGAGTGGAGATGAAAAACCACTGAGAAAAAAAGTTTTGGGTACCTTTAGTGCACCCCTATTAGGCCTTCTATTCAGTAGAATAGATAGTATATGAAAACCTTTAACTACCCGTCTTGAAACACGGACCTAAGGAGTCTTCAAGTCTGTTGTGCTCATGTCCTCACTAAGTATCACTCCTTCGGGTTGCGGTCTTTGTGAGGCGTGTGTATCTCAGATTAGTTTACGTAGGGTGGGCACCTGACATAGCGACCTTTAACTACCCGTCTTGAAACACGGACCAAGGAGTCTAACACGTGTGCAAGGCTTAGGGTGTCAAACCCATAAGCCGCACTGAAAGGGAGATGTGCCAATCCTTGAGGACGGCAGCACAGCCCAGATCCTAATCTCATTAGCCTTTTTCGTTCTTTGAAGGTCTATCGCCTCGAAGTGAAACAGTGCCCTTGCGTCCGCCAATCTAAGGTGAGGCGGTTTCTTGCACGCTTTTCAACATCTTTTTCCCCCCCTCTTTAAAGCTAGGAAATGAGGAGGATGGGCTGTGAGAAAAAAAAAAACGATGTTTTTTTTTGTAAGTTTGAAGGTTGCCCTTTACTCCCCTCACCCTGCTCCCTTTTTTTTCTTACGCACACTACTTTGTGAGCGGAAAGTGTCACGTCGTTCACTCACCCTAACCGTGCTCCGCAACACCACCACCCAACAGGTGATTTTTAGTGTGGAAGCGTCAACGCATCAAACAACTACAAGAAGGGGGGTGAGGGAACGACAAGTGACACTTTTTTCCCCCCTTTTTCTTTTTAAGTTTTTCCTCCCTTTTTTTTAACCCTCGGAAATGTCAGAGCCTCTGCCTCGAGGCATTTTCACATCAACTTCACCTTTTTTTTGATCCAAACATAAAGTTCAAAAAAAAAAAAAATGTATAACCCCTATCAGTCCCTCCCTCGAATGGGGGATTTATGTTTAACAAGATACCAACATAAGATGTCGATGTATGCACGAAAGGCACATCATCTTTGCGCAGGTTTTCTCTTTGTCTTTAAAAAAAAATATAAAAAAGAAAATTATGTGAAATAATCTTGGGGGATCGATGCGCGCTCATCTCGCGAAACTTTATTCCCCCCTCATTTCCTTCCCCCCTTTCTCGGAAAATAAAATAAAATAAAAACATAGCGTCATGTCATCCTCGGGTGTACACTAATACAACTAAGTTTTTAGAAAAAAAAGAAGAAAAAAAGGAAGGGGAAAGGATGTGTGAAAAAGGCATGGGCACAGGGCTAGGGGGTTTAGTTATATAAATCATAAACTAAGCTCCGTTTCTGTTCCCACCATAGAACCAAAAAAGAAACCGATTTTCAAAAACCCTTTATCCCCGCTCTAAACCCCCCCTTCTCAGATGCCCCCCATTTCTGGTCGTGCTGTATCATCATTTTTAGCAAATTGTACGACCCCGCTACTCTTTAAAAAAAATGACATGTGGAGCTTGCACATGTGGCAACTACACTATTCCAATTTTTCAAAAAAAAAAAATACCCTCATAGTAAAAATAATGTTTTTTCAAAAATAAATTAATAAAAAAATGACCCAAAAGTAACATTTTTTTTGTAACAATTTAATAAAATGTTTTATTCGTTTTTTTGCAGTTGGGCAAAAAGTAACAAATGTTACAAAGAAAAAATAAAAAGCCCATGGTTGAAGCACGGGAGTACCATAGGGAACTGGGTTGCTGACCACACCATCCAGGCTGTACCTCAATTTTTTTTTTTGCCTGCGGCGCCATTTTCCCCTTTTTGCTCCGCAAAAAAGGGTTCGTTGAGTGACTCTGTGTAAAAAGCTATATTTTTACACCATGGGTGTCCGCGCTGTATGCTTTATTAGCCCCCCCAGTAACATTTTTGTTACGCCTGCGGCGTAACAAAAATGTTACAAAAAAATAAAATCCAAACAATGAAAAAAGTAACAAAATGCAAAAATGTTATAAAAAAAATAAAAATCGCCGAAATAATTTATTTGTAACAATAACATAATTTATAATATGAGGGTATAGTGGAGCACACTCTAGGGTGGCTACACTAATACAACCAAGTTTTCAAAAAAAAAAAAAAAAAAAAAAAAAAAAAAATGCCAAACATTGGCAAAGGGAGGAAATAGAATCAACAGAAGGTGTCCTTGCAAATTGCTTTTTTCATTTTCAGTATTTGTTTTATCGCCACTCATATTGGGGACATGTTCTACGCAAGAATTACCCCCTATCACAACTCATACAAAACGAAAAGGCACAACAACTTTGCAGTGTGATAGACGAATTTTTTTTTCTTTTTCTTCTAGAAAGTTGGGAACATTTTTTGATCCCGATACCTATGCTCTCGATTTATTGAATGCATAGGTTGAAATGCTTTTTCTCCCCTTCTTGCTTTCTCTTCTGTTGAATGGAAAGTATACGAAACTTATTTTGCTTTCTTTTTATTCATTTTGTCAGCAGCCTGACGGATTCTATGTTCCCCTTTTCCACCTGAGGGAAGGTGTACTGGCTGTACCCTCTTTTTTCAACCCCCCTTTTTTTCTTTTTTTGTTTTCGTTTCTTTCAACGAAGACAAGCAAATAAACAAACAAATAACAAGGACATTTGACAGTGGCTGAGAAAGAGGATAAGTCGTAATCTCATACAAAGTAACGCGCCCTTCCTCTCCAACTCCACGTCTACAAAACTATCAAGCAAAATTAAACAGAGCACAAAGCACTTTCAAAACATACAAAAAACATTTTCAAACTTCCCCTTTTCCACCTGATTTTTTTTGAAATTTTGATGGAGTTTTGGTTTAAATGTTACTAAACTCCACCAACTTTTAAAAGAAAATGCAGGTGGCTTTTCCTCCATTCTCGCCGTTCATGTGATGTGGTAGGATCTAAAAAGCAAAAAAAAAAAAAAAAAAAACACAAAAAAATCAAAGAGTACAAAAAACATACCGTATTTTCGTAATAATGTTCGACCTTTTCAGGATTTTTTTTTGGAAGTTCGACCTTTTTTTTTTACGATTACGATTACGGTAAACAAAAACATTTTCAAACTCCCGTTCATACGGATGCCGTTCATCCTCACCTGTAACACCATCGCCCTTCCCCCTCGCCATTCGTGCTGTACATCATATCCTCACAAAACCTCTGTACCCCCTGAAGGCCATGTGTAGTCCTTCAATGCCCTTTCACTGGATTGGAGGATATGTATCCAAACCTTTGGAATGCTCTCGCCTCTCAGGTATCGTTGTGTAGACAGAAAACCCGTCTTTCGGACAGGTGATTGTCGATACAAGAGAAAAAGAAAAAAAAAGGAAAGTGGAGATTGCACAAACTGTGGCAACACAAACCGAGGCAACTACACTACTCCAACAATTTATCAAAAAAATAAAAAGTAACTTTAACATAGAAAAGCATTTTTTGTACCTCGAAAGATTTAACAAAAAAAAATCTGAAAAAAAAATAATAAGAAAACCAGATGTTGGTGTTACCGAACAACTGTCGGGGACATGTCAAGGACATGTCAATATAGGCCCCCTCCGGAACACCAGATGTGTTTTTTTTTTTTTTTTGTGATAGCTCATTCTTGGGGTGTCTACACTACACATTAATACAACGAAGTTTTCAACAAAAAAAAAAAAATACCTCAGATTCATAGATGGTAGTCGGGCCGAGTCGGGCCGACTCGGGCCGACCACTTTTCGTTATTTTTTTTTTCAAAAATTTTTTTTTCAGGGTCGGCCCGAGTCGGGCCGAGTCGAAAAAACTCGGCCCGACTCAAAAAAAAGTCGGCCCGAGTCGGGCCGAGTCGAATTTTTTTTGGTTTTTTTTTTTTGGGTTTTTTTTTTTTGTTTTGTTTTTTTTTGGTTTTTTTTTTTTTTGGAAAAGATTTTACCAGGGTCCTAGCTTGGTTTTGAAAAAAAATGCCAAATCTGGGTCAGAATTTTTTTTTTGGGTCAGCAGAGGTTTTGGGCCTTGGGGGGGCTTGTCTTGGCTTTTTTGGGTTTTCCGAGCTCTACCCTCACTGTGGTGGGGTCATTTCAGAAAAATGGACAAGTTCTTGACTGATACAAATTTTGATCACTACGACTAGTGAGTTGCTCACAACGTTAAATGTAACGCCACTATGACCATAAAAATCACTCCCCGTTCATAGATCACCCAACACAAAATATATAAAATGGCGCCGCAGGCGAAAAAAATTAGGGTACGGTGTAAAAATGTAGCTTTTTACACCACAGAGTCACTCTACGAACCCTTTTTTGCGGAGCAAAAAAGGAAAAATGGCGCCGCAGGCAAAAAAAAATTGGGCCCAGCCCTGGACGGTGCCGGATTTTTTTGTCAATATTTTTTTCTTACCCTAGAAAAGGTGGTGGGCCCCCCAAAGAGGGGAAAAAATCAGAATTTCCCAATTTCCAAATTAATTAATTCCCTTTTTTTTTTTTTTTCGTGGGTCGCGACCCAGGCACTTGGGTCAGCTTGACCCACTGACCCAGGCAAGCTAGGACTCTGATTTTACTGTGGGGGGGCCGACGGGACCCGAGTCGGGCCGACTCGGCCCGACTCGGGCTGACTCGGGCCGACTCGGGCCGAGTTTTTTTTTCGACTCGGGCCGACTTTTTTTTTTTTTTAAAAATTTTTTTCGACTCGGCCCGAGTCGGCCCGACTTTTGAAAAAAAAAAAAAAATTAAAAAAAGTCGGCCCGAGTCGGCCCGACTCCCAGATTTTCCAAAAACTCGGCCCGACTCGGGCCGACTACCATCTATGTCAGATGTGCAAAAAAACGCGAGATGCCTTCCATCTTGCTGTTTTGTTTTTTTTTTATTATAAAAAGGGCGACTAAGCACCTTGTTGTAGGAGCTTCGGTAATCCATTTTTTTTCCAGGATTTTTTTCTCCCTTTTCCCTCGACATTTTCTTTTTATTATTTTTTCACTCATTTATTTTAACCGCATTTCCTTTAGTACTACTTTTTCAACCACAACTCGCTTCTTTCAATTGTCCTCCATACCCTCCTTCATTCCCTGAGCCACGTAACGTCAAGAAATTTTCTTGCTTTCCTTTTGTATCTTGCAAGCAAATAACTCTGTTCGCGTCTACCAGGCAAAAAAAAAAAAAAAAAAAAAAAAAAAAATTGTTTACTCCATGACCCCAAAGCTTTTTAAAGTTAACCTGTAATTCCCCCTCCCCACCTTCCCACCTAATATTTCCTCCAAAGAAAAGAAAAATTATTATGGAATTCAATCCTCGGGTGTCTTCACTAATAATACCAAGTTTTCAAAAAAAAAAAAAAAAAAATGTGACTACACGTTGTCAGAGCTCGCGCTAAAGTCCATCCCTCATCCCGGGATTTTTGGGGGTTTTGGTAGGAACGTTTTTTTTTTGCAGTACGGGGATTTCATTAAGAAACCAGAAGTTCTAATATTGTTGAGTAAGACCACCACATAGTGGACTTGCATGTACATGTGACCCCGCCGTGGAACGCAATTGGCTCGGAAAGTCAAAAGAAAGAGGAGAAAAAAGAAAAGGGAAAAAAAAAAAAGTTGGTTACCGTGCGCCTGCGGCGCTGCCTGTTCCCTTCCAGTTTCTACAGGCAAACACTTTACCCCCTTTACCTTACACTGACGGGTTTTGACCAAAACCAAGAACTTGTCCATTTCGGCAAATTGACCCCACCACAGAACGGACGAATTCCGGAAATGCAAATGCCAGTGTTTTCGCGCATTTTCATGTTGCAAGACGTTCAGGATCAGGGAGAGAAAATCTGGCTGTGGGATTTACATTGGCCCTCTTTACCCACATGGATTTTGACCAAAACCAAAAAATTGGCCATTTCGGCAAAGTGACCCCACCACAGCGCGGACGGATTCCGGAAATTCCAATCGCGGTATGTTTTGGGGCTGAAAACCCACTGATTTTCAGGAGAAAAATTGCTTCCAAATCTCGGAATTTTCCGAATTTTCCTGAAAATGACCCTTGTTTACGAGTATGGGTTCATATTTTGCGAAAATTTAAGTCACTAAAATTTTGTCCATTTTTCCGTATATACCCCACCACAAGCCGGGATTGGCCCGGAAATGCCACAAAACGGGGTTTCCGGGCCTCCCCAGCTAACCTTTTCAAGGAACGTTTTTCCGTACCCGAAATCCATTTTTTCCCCATTTTTTCCCATAATTAGCGCGACCACTGCACGTTGTCAATTTATCAATTTATCAAAAAGAAAAAAGAAAAAGAAAAAAAGGGGGGCAACAGTATTGGAGTGTACCATTGGTAAACAATGGTATTTCAATGATGATATAGGTGAGTGACGACACCTCCCCTTTTTTTTTGCCAGTTGTGTGTACGTTTAGGAAAGGCAACTTCCTATTAAGCCCGCCGACTCCATTTTTCTTGGAGCTTCCAGGACCGTGCATGCTCCGTTCCTTAAAAGGGAATGGTAAAAAAAAGTTTTCAAAAAAAAAAAAAAAGAAAAGAAAAAGATGAGGATCGTTTTTGCACAACTTAGTGTCAAAATACAACCTCGTTCAGCAAAAAAAAAAAAAGAAGAAGAAAAAATACATCAGATAAAACAACAACAAAAAAAAGCAAATTGTTTATTTCACCCGCCCTTTATTGGGTCTCAAAGAGGTTTCCTCTTCACGGCCAGGTAGTCAGTGGGAGCGTATTGTGTGATAAAAGTTTCAACACAGAATATACATTACACACTTTACGCACAAATGAAAAAAAAAAACCCCCCCCTCCTCCCAGGAGTTCGTCACCATGCTCTTCAGAACTTTTTTCTCAATCCCCGTGTTTTTTGTTCTTCCTTTTATAAATAGCCCCCGTGAACTGAGATACTGCAACATTTTGTTTTTCCGTTTCCCAATTTTGCCCGAGCCCGGTCAAAAAAAAAAAAAAAAAGCTGTGTGTAGCTACACTGGAAAACACCACAAATACAATTGAATACCTTTTCCTTAAAACCCCTCCCCCAAAGTGATCGAAAAATCAAAAAAAGAGCACACAGCAAACGTAGCAAAAATTTCATAAAAGCCCATTCAAACCCCACTCACACTCCCAATCCCAAACAAAACAAGAATACAAAGAAAAAAGAGCAAAAAAAAAAAAAAAAAAACTTCATATAAAAACCCATTCAAAAAAATTCCCCCCTTTCGCTTACAAAAACTATCAAGCAGAATTAAACAGAGCACAAAGCACTTTAAACAAAAAATATTTTCAAACCCCCCTTTGGCTTGAAAAACTTCATAAAAATCCCCTTTCAAACCCCCACCACGAGTACGGAGACAGGAGCAACAGTCACTGCACCAGGATGACTCCTGTGCACCACGTGAATCCCACCTGTTTTTTTTTCTTCATTCTTTTTTTAAAAAAAATAGGCACGCAAACCAAAAACTGTTTCCCTCCTCCACCTCCGTTTTTTTCTCCAAAGACCTTACTTTCTTTTTCTCAAGATTTTTTTTCCCCCTCTTTTTTTTCCCACTTTTTTTTCCCCCCCCCCTCCCTGTTGCCTCGTATTTTACCCTCATGAGGGTAACGCTGGCTCTCCCCCCCCTTTTTTTTTTAAAAAAATAATCTCTCCCTCCCCTTTCCCCCATCCCTCTAGCGCTACCTGAATAAAATAAACTGCATTTTTCTTCATTGCTCTCCCTCTTCAGCCTTCGCGGTTTCCCTCCAGCCCAGAGACACCTATCTTCACGGGCATCTCAATCCCCCCCTGCCCCCCCCTCTTACCCGTATACCTCCTACCCTTTGTGCTATGCGCACATAATGCTATCTCCCCCCTGGTTCCCCTCCCCTCCCCTCCCCTCCCCCTTCCATTATTTACCGTGAAGGTTTTCTTGTTTTTATAGCAAGTAAAAAAAAATTTTTTTAGCGACCAAAGCCTGCAAACAAAAAAAAAGCATGTCCACACTAGCAAGCAAGAAAAAAAAAATGTTGTTTGTCTTTGCAACCCTGTCTTTTCTTTTCATAGATTTGGGTGTGTGTTTCCTTTTTTTTTTTATATATTCGATGTGTGCAAAAATTCAGCATTTTTTTTTTGTTGGATGGTCCAAAAGGGTCTAAATTTTTTTTGAGTTAGTCACACCATAGTATTTAGTATATTTTTTTTATATACCGATTATAAACCCAACTGCTTTTTACGAAAAAAAAAAACGTCCTTTTCCTTTTGCATCTCCTCCCAAGCAAAGCGAAGGCAAAGAGACAAAAAACCTTTAAAAAAATTAAAGGGGGCAACAGTATTGGAGTGTACCATTGGTAAGCAATGGTATTTCAATGATATAGGTGAGTGACGACACCCCCCCCATTTTTTTGCCAGTTGTGTGTACGTTTAGGAAAAGGCAACTTCCTATTAAGCCCGCCGACTCCATTTTTCTTGGAGCTTCCAGGACCGTACATTGCTCCGTTCCCTAAAAAGGGAATGGTAAAAAAAAGTTATTTTTATCCCCGCTTGAGACCATGAATTTCACGCCCCTTCACAAAATCGTGAAGGAGGTGCGTGAATTTATTTTCCGGTATTTCACGCTCAAAAAATAAATTCACGCTCAGAAAAATAAATTCACGCTCAGAAAAATAAATTCACGCTCAGAAAATCGTAGAACTGAACTCTCGAAAATTTTTTTGGAGGCCTTTGGAGGCCCAATTTTGCAATTAAAGCCAGAAAAGAGGCATTTTGAGCCATTCTGGGGGTCTCAAACGCATTTTTGAGTTAATTTTCTGTATCACACAAACCACGGATTTACACGTTTTTTTTCCCAAATTTTCATCAAAAAATCCCAAATGAGACCTCAAAAACGTGCGAGGGCACCTGTGGAGGGTGAGTCCGACACGAACACAAGTGACTCATCGTCATCGTCTTCCTCATCTTCATCAGAAGTACAGCCGCGTAAGCGCCACAAACCCGCTGCACCAGTTCTGGCTCAAGGCGCTGTCCAGCGCTAAGAGTTCCACATCAAAAAACTGAATCAAAAATCATCATAAAAAGAACCACCCCACCCTCGTCTCTTTGTACGTGAAAACGGGTTGTGAAATTCATGGTCTCATTTGGAGATAAAATAATATATTTTCGTGAATTTATACCAGTATTTCACTTACAGGTGGAAACAGCCCTCGGGGAAGCATTTTTCCCCTCGGGCTGTTTCCACCTGTGCGTGAAATACTGGAAAATAAATTCACGATAATAATATATATTATTACGCACACTACTTTGTGAGCGGAAAGTGTCACGTCGTTCACTCACCCCAACCGTGTTCCGCAACACCACCAACCAACAGGTAATTTTTGGTGTGTGTGTGGAAGCGTCAACGCATCAAACAACTACAAGAAGGGGGGGTGAGGGAACGACAAGTGACACTTTACAAAGTGTAGCCTCGTTCCATCCTCGAGCTACATTGCTGGGGGGGGGGGGGGGGGGGGGCGAAGAAGAGATACCACATCTCGTATTCCCTTTGTTCGTACAATACCATTTAAAGTGAATAAGAGCTATTATGTGTCTTATTCGCCCCTCCCTTCAGTAGTACAAATCAAAAAAACCCTTTACGGGTTTGCGGGTTTTGCGGAATAAGTACTACAATGAAATGCAACCCTGTTCTTTTCTTTTCTTTTCTTTCATGCATTCATTATTAGTTCCAGCAGGATATGATAAAAATACTATTATTAGTTCCAGCGCTTGCGCCCTGGGCGTTTGCACATATCAGATTTTTTTCTCTTAAAGCAAGGGTACATTTTTTCGCAACCCTCTATACCTTCTTTTCGTTTAGGAAAATAATGTATGAAATAATGCTTTCTTAGAGGTCCTTACGGGGGGGGGGGTAATAAACCCCCCCCTTCGCTCCCTTCTTCAAGAAATTTTTTTTGAAGTGCACTCTGAGGTGTCATACCCCAGCCTTTTGTGACGGCGCCTTTCGGTAAGGTGGCCACACCACTTCACCTTCTTGCATGATGTGTGTGTGTGTGTGTATATTGTGCACGAGAGAACACATTCGCCTTTCAACCATTCATTGTTTATGACCCAAACATGGGGTGATTTGAGGACTTTTTTTTTCCCCCAGAAAAATTCAGAAAAATTCACAACGAGGCGGAAACAGACGTGACACACGGGTGTCTGATTTTTTTTGTGATTTTTTTGTGAATTTATGTGAATCCGATTCAATCGGCAGTGAATGTTTTTTCGTGAAGGATTTGAATTTACGTGAATTTTCCTGAAAAAAAAAACCCCCAAATCACCCCAAAAGCAGAGGGCTTTTGTCATTATCCTTCCCCCACCCCCCCTTTGCGGAGTGTCAGCGCCAGCCTCCCAGAGGCGTTTGCACTATCACCCTCATTTTTTGTTTTTTTTTGGCGAAAAACAAAAAACGAGTCCACTTCACTATCAAAATAAACAATCCACATAAAGTAAAAAGTTTGGGTACATTTAGACCCTATTGTAGCTTCTATTCAATAGAAAGTATATGAAATAATTTGGTCGCTTTTTCAAACAGAGAGCCAACTCCCTCTAAACACCTTAACCAGAGCACAAAAGCACTTTCAAAACTAACAAAAACCATTTTCAAACTCCCTCTTTTAAACACCCTGAAACCGCCTGAATACCCCCTCAGGATAGGTTCTGGGGTGAAAAAATATGTGATTTTGGGTGCCCCTCCCCCAGAATGAGTAAAAAAAGCAATACAAACAGCAGAGTAAATTTTTTTCCTGCAATTTTTTCCCCCCCCCAGCCCAAACCTCGGGGAGAGGGTACTGAATTAGCGGTACGCCTGCCTGATTGTCACTAAAAAAAAAAAAACACACGTGCGTGGCCTGTGAAAAAGCTCGAGTTATCTTTTCTTTTTTTTTTCTTTTTACTTGCGGGCTTTCCTTGCTTCTTCGAGCTGTGGGAAAGCCAGATATCTGTATTTTATTGTACTTTCTTTTTCTTCCTTCTTCCTTTTATTTTTTTCTTTTTTTTTTGGGGGGGGGTATGCTTGCACGGTGGACTGGTCAGGGCAAAATGCTGACAATAACTAGTACTCACCGGGGCTATTTCTAAAAACCTGTCCCTGTCCCTGTCCCTGATTTTTGGAAAATGAAAGTTGCCAAAAAAAAAAAAAAAAAAAATCACCTACGACAGCACTTCCCAAGGGGAGGGGATGACCAGTGCATTTTCTCAGATTGACCGGTCAAAGTGCTGGTCATTACCATTACCAGTCCACCGTGCACCCTCCTCCCGCCCTTCTTCCGTACCTATCAACTACCCATGAAAGCCCCCCTCTTTTTTAGTTTTTTCCCCCCCTTCTTCTGCCCCTTACATTCTGCCCTCTTATTTATTTATTTATTTTTTTTTTTTTTTTTTTTTGCAACCAGAAAATACCCGTACCAAACAAAAAGCTTCATGAAAAACCATTTATACCAGTTCCAAAGTTACCTGTTATCTTCCCCTGTTTATGCCGTTTTTTTTTTTTAATCCATCCCCCCGTGTGGGCGTGGTGCTGAATACTATTTTATTGTTTGCCAATTTCTTCAAGATTTTTTTTAAAAAAAAGCCCACGTCTCGCCATGATTCTCCCCCAGCCAAACCTGTAAACCCGGAACACTCATCACCACTTCCCGATGAGAATAAGAGGAATATCTCCTTTTTTTTTTATCAAAAAAAATCAGAAATCAAAAAATCAAGAAAAAAAACTCCAAAACCGCAGCTATACCCCACACCTAAACACAACTCTTTTATTTTTCTCTGACACCCCCAAAAAAAAAAATTTAGTGAACTACATCCACAGGGTGTTGACACTGATGCAGCCATTTTTTTTTAATATTTTTTTTTACCTGTTACTCCCTGGATCAACGTGCTGTGTGGGCCAATTGGGTTATGTGATCCGACAGCCTCTTTTACTCAGCATCAGGGTACAGCTCCGAGGCTTTGGTGAGTGGCAGACCCACTCACCAAAGTACCGTTGGTACTTTGGTGAGTGGGTTTGCCACGTTGTGTAGACACTCCTGGTTGCTTTGGGGACACAGACAGCACACCTTTCCTCAGGGTATGACAGGGTCTGGTCTGACCACTGAGTCCAGACAAAAAAAACAAAAAACAAAAAACAAAAAACAAAAAAAAATTCCAAAAACCTACCTTTCTTTTTCACCCTTCTTTTGTTATTTTATCCTTTTTGAAAGCTAGCTAGGGGTGAATGGATGCCCTCATTCTTTTTAAGGTGACTAAGCACATTAAGTAATCTAATCAGACTAAGCACGAGTGGCTTAGGATCATCTTATACACTTTTCCCCCTTTTTTTTTTTTTTTTCTCTTCTTCTGATGACCTCGCGTTGTCGTGGTAAATAGTGAGTGGCAGGTTAAAAACTTTTCATAAAACTCCCTTTTCAAAAAAAAAAGCAAGCAGCACAACTCATTCTTGTCTATACCTTAACCACATTATTTTTTTAAAAAATAATAACCCGCGGGGAACCGATGTCTGCGTCTTCCGATGAACGGTGAGGTGTTTGTACTTTCAACTTCCTTTTTTTTTTATTATGACCTCTCTTTTTACTCTTAACCCCCTTCAAATACCCTGGGTGTTGTACTCACCTACTCGAGGTTGGTGAAACGGAAAAAAAAAAAAAAAAAAAAAAAAAAAAAACTAAATTAGTGCTTTCGGAAATCGGTCAACGACCTCTCAGCGACCTCTCAATATCAGGGTGTCTATTATATATAATAGACTATAGGTCCCTGTGTCAGTGACCTGTCAGCGACGTGTCAATATCAACCCCCTCCCAGAGCACCATAAAAGCAAAAAAAAAGGCTTCGGCCGATATTAAGATTTTATATACCAGTAGGTATAAAGTGTTTGTCGATACAAAGAAAACGAAGAAAAAAAAAATAGTCCGTATAGTCCCCTCGAAGAAAAGAAAACGACAAAAAAAAAAAGTGATCACAGTGGAAATTCATATCTTCCATTGTTTCCAGTACAAAAAGGTTTTTCAAGAAAGAAAATTTTTAAAAAAAGCTTCTTGAAACAAAACACATAACAAAAACTATACGCCCAATACCACTCAACCGCTCTTTTATTTTTATTTTTTAAACCACCCGTACTCTCGCTACAATGACATTAAAGCGAAAACTATATAAAAGAAGAAGAAGAAAAAAAAAACTTCATTTCCCCCCCTTCTCAACCTCTCTCTCGCCACAACACGACGGACAACCCTAAACGCTCTGTCAGATGCCTTTTTTTTTTTTTTTATTTTTTATCATCGCTTTTTTTCTCATATCCCCTTAAAAAAGAAGTCGCTCTTTTTTTTTAAAAGTATGCTTTAATCTAACAGGGCTGGGGTATAAAGAGGTCGCGTGATTCGCCGAGCGGTTGTGAATCGCCTCCATTCTCTTACGGTACGTACTCACGTCTCGCCCCTTTACGTTGAGCTCGACTGAGATGCGTTTTTAGCAACTACTCTTTTTTTTTAGCTTCCCTGTAAACCTCCCATGCGCAACACCCCGGGGTTCGATAACCCGCGGAGTGTCAGTGCCTGCGTCCCAGAGGCGTTTGCACTATCAACTTCACTTTTTTTTCTTTTTTTTTAAAAAAAGCAAGGGTATATTTTTAGCACCCTCTGTACCTTCTTTTTTCGTCAAGAATGTATATGAAACAATCTTTTATACCTTCTATTCAGTAGAATAGTTAGTATATGAAACAGTTCTTTTTTTTTTTCTTTTCTTGCCTTCTTTTCGTTTAGAAAAGAATATTATGAAACAATCCTTTATGAGGTAGGAGCTCCTAACCCTGGAGGTGAATTCCTTTCTTTGAGTGCCTACTCTCCTCCCCACCCTCTCTCTCCATCATCTCACAACACACTAACAATGTGACCACTGGATGTTACAATCCAAGCTAACAATATGACCACTACCACACGCGTACCATATACTGACCTAAAAATGTTTGACCTTTTTATGGGTTTTAAGCGAGTTGGGCCCTTTTTTTTTACGGTCAGTGTTTGTTACCGGTACCGCCAAATCCTTAGTTACAATGACTTCTGGCATGGTTGCATTGCTGCTACCATGACTGGGCTGTACAAAGTGAAGACACCACTCGTGTGATTTGCTGTCAGCAGTTATATAGGCGGTGTGGGGTTGTCATGCCGAGCGAGTAGTCGGGATGATGAATTTCACACCAGTAGTCACATCGAGTGGTCAGACTGTTAATTGATGTGTAGTGTCTCGAGATGATGTGGTGATGGGTTTCTTTTACCTTTTGTGCCGGTCGTCCGCAGATGACCGGTGAGGCGTTTGCTCTTTTATACGCCTTTTCATTATTTGGCCGTTTAAAAGGCTGGGGTGTGTGATTCGCCGAGCGGCTGTGGACCGCCTCCACTCTCGGTACGGAACACCCACGTCTCACCCCTTTGCATTGTGCTCGACCGAGATGCGTTTTTAGCACGTTTCAACTTCCCTTTTCATTATTAGGCAAAATGGAGATTTTGTCAACATTACATTTTACAAACAAAAACACAAAAAAAATATATAATCCAGCGAGATCGATGGACAAATATATCGGACACCAATTTTTGTATTTTTTTTTTTCCTTTTCTCAATAATATTGAATATTACTGAGAAGTCATTATTGGAAAATCAGATGATTTTTTTTTTTTCCTTTGAAATTTTTATTTTACCTTTGTATGTTTTTAAACTAAATACCAGAGAGGAGGGTGACCAAACCGAATTTCGTATTGAGGCTCCCTCCTAGTTAGCAAATTTATACCACATAAAAATCCACAAAAAAAAAAAGACAAAAAAAAACACAAACAACTCTTCTTGGATAACAGTTCCATGGCAATCCTCTCTGTACCCTCATGAGGGTGATACGCATGCATTGCATACACAAATAAAAGCTACTTTCCAGAGTTGAGGATGAGGTTCCGTCTATATATGCTGTAAGCACATTCGCCTTTTCGGGCAACATTTTGAGTACAGATCCTGGAGATTGTCGACACACAAAAAATAACTATTTATTACTGTAAAATAAAGTAGACTTTATTTTACGCGATATTTCCAGGTGCACGAGTGTGTATTTTTTTCCCGAGCGAAGCGAGGGAAAAAAAAATACACGAGTGCACCTGGAAATATCGAGTAAAATAGTGAAGTCTACTTTATTTTGCAGTGATAAGTTGTTTTATTTGTCTAGTAAAAACACGATATACGCAATCCTTCTTTAAAACGAATAAAATGATGTTGACCAAAGAGTGGAGAGGGTGTGGGTGTACTACTACAAAAAACAGGGGTGACATAAGGGCACTGTTTCTCATGCATGACAATGAACAATAAAGTGGGAGTACCCATTTTCCCAGGTATAGGTACACAGGTACACAGGTACACAGGTACACAGGTACACAGGTACACAGGTACACAGGTACACAGGTACACAGGTACACAGGTACACAGGTACACAGGTACACAGGTACACAGGTACACAGGTACACAGGTACACAGGTACACAGGTACACAGGTACACAGGTACACAGGTACACAGGTACACAGATCCCATAATCTTCGTACAGCTCCTCTATTTTCCAGCACACTTTATTTTACTCGGTTTTTCGTGGGGCGCTGGTGAAAAAAGTAGGGGAAACCCTGGTCTCCAGCGTGTAAAACTTTATTTTACGGAGTAAAACTTTATTTTACAGCTCCATAGAAAACCCTCGTGCGAGCTGTAAAATAAAGTCCACTTTAATTTATTCGTTTTATAGAGGGATTGCACGTATAAAGTGTTTTTACTAGACAAATAGAATAAAAAAAAAAAAAAAAAAAAAAATGGTCGAACGACGTCAAAACCTTCTACTGGGGGGGAGCTATTAAAGTATACGTATACTTTATTCGGCGGGAATTACTGTTTAAATGGCCAAAAAACGAAAAAGGAAAAAAAAAAAAAAAAATCACTGTTATTTCGGGGTTTCTTAGTGGCCGAAACCTCGCGAAAACACCACCATTGACATTTTTGGGCCAATCCCAGCCAGTGGTGGGGTCAATGTGGAAAAATGAACAATTTTTTGGTGACTTAAATTTTCACAAATCTGAACCCCATCAGGCACCAATCGTGTAAAAACTGACACACGCGTTTTAGGTCAAAAATGCACGTTTCTCAGCTCAAAGTGAGCCCATCACAGCACGCACAGAATCCGGACCACCGAAATCAAAAAAAAAATTTTTCGATTTTTTGTGCAAAAATTGGTGGAAATTTTTTTTAGTAAGAAAAATGTACACAAAAACCGTATACTTTATTTCACAGATTTCCACGCTCAAAATGGGTTTCCGCGCCGTATACTTTATTACCCCCGTATACTTTATTAGCACCGTATACTTTAATAGCCCCCCCCCCCCCCCCAGTAAAGGCTTCGGCCAACATTGAGTACAGACCCGAATTCTCCCACCTGATGGGATTACTCGGGCGATTGTCGACGCAATAGCAGAGCACATCCTCGGGTTTCTATGCTAATAATGTTTGTTGCAAAACTTGGTTGTATCACCCAAACTAACAAATTATCAAAAGTCCTATACCCATCCATCCCTCTTCCCCCTTCCACCATCACCATCATCATTACCATCCGTCAGCGTGTTGTTATTTAATAACTTCACCACTCACCGCACCCCCCATTTAGCGTCCATTTATTTATTTATTTATTTATTTTTTTTTTTTTTGATGATAAGTGATCCATGTCCTCAGTTTCCTCATTTTCCTCATTGTCTCATGTTTACTTTTTTCCCGCTCTTCTAAAAACTTAGCCGTGACAGTCATCTGGCGCAGGGAAGGCCTGAAGCCGAACCAATCTCACCCGGGAAGCCATGATCCTGGGTTCCCATTTATCCCCGTTCATTTCTGGACGAGTGGAGGCGGGAAGATGATGTAGCAACGGTAACCACGAAACGGCGAAAGGCCACTGTGCTGGCCATCAAAAAAAAAAAAAAATGCGATGGCATCCCGTTTGTCGAAATATCAAAAAAATAATTAAAAACTTGCTCAACAATTTATCACAAAAAATAATCCCCTTTTTTTTAGCTGTTCGATAGCCAAAAAAAAGAAGAACAATGAAAAGAAAAAAGAAAAAAAGAAAAGACGTGTGTAGACCAATCTCATCCTCGGGTGGTCTGCACTAATACAACGAAAATTTTCAAAAAAAAGTGAGGGTGTAAAAAAGGATGCAAGAAAAACGATGTGAATGTCATCGCCGATGTCCCTCCAGTGTGTGGTGAGGCATTTGCACTATTTTTCAGGTTTTCTCTCTCTCTCTCTCTCTTTTTTTTTTCTCTGTAAAAAAAAAAGCAAGGGTACATTTTTAGCACCCCTCTATACCTTCTTTTCGTCAGAAAATAATGTATATGAAATAATTCCTCTGTTATACACGGGTTGCCTACGATCGTAGTACGATTTCTTACGATCGTAGCTCTTTTTTTTGATCGCACTACGATCGTACCTACGATCGTATTATGATCGTACGATCGTACTACGATCGTAGACAACCCGTGGTTATATACCATATACCTAGTATTACCTACAAAGCGTACAGGAGAAATCGCTTCCCCTGATGCGGTCGCCCCCAATCACCCCCCCCCACCCCTCCAACAGGGTAATTGAACAATCAACGAAAAAAAAATCTTTTCCCCCCCCCCTCCTTTTACCTACCTGAGTTAACATCTAACTAAAATTGATTTTTTCGGCAAAAAAAACAAAAAACAAAAGCCAAAGCAATACAGAGAGAACCAACCAATTTTTCGTTTTACAAACTTTTTTAATCAAACCCCCTCCTTTTACCTACCTGAATGTATCATGTATTTGACCGTCTCCCCCCCCTTTTTTTTTTGTGTGATTTCTCTCACTTTGAACGAAAAGTATATGGAATTGGTTTTCTTTTCCAATCAATTCTCCCCCTTCCTTCAGAGCACAAAGCAAACATAACAAAAACTTCATAAAAAACCCCATTCAAAATCCCCCTTCCTTCAGTAACAAAAAACAATAGTGGAGCACACTCTAGGGTGGCTACACTAATACAACCAAGTTTTCAAAAACAAAAAAAAAACTTTCAACCCCCCTTCCTTAAACCGCTTCATTACTCCCTTATACGGGAACTTTTAAAAAACCCCCCCTCCAAAAATTTTTTTCAGAAAGCATTCCAAAAATTCGCCAATTGTAAAAAAAAAAAAAAATAATGAGGGGAAAAAAATGTTGTCCAGTGGTCTTTCTCTGCCCATTTTTGAGAGTCTTTTCTTCTTATTCCTCCTCCCCCCCTTTTTTTTTTGCTCATCAATACTGAATAAAAGAGCGTGGAGTGCACACAGGTGGTGTCTACACGTGGTCAATTTTTTCAAAAGAATGAATAAAAAAAAAACTGTTTGGAAGCAAAGAAAAAAATGCAAAAAAAATGTGATCCAGAGACTAACCCGGATAATCAATCTACAAACAGAGATTTATACACCGTAGTAGAACTGAGGCCAAACCTCAGTTTTGAAAAAAAAAAAAAAAAAATTGCAGATTTGGAGATTTGGAGAAAAATTTTTTTGCATTTTTTGGGGAACTGGGCTGCTGACCGCACCATGAATCCCGTACCATACAGGCTGTACCCAAAAAAATTTTGCCTGCGGCGCCATTTTTCCTTTTTTGCTCCGCAAAAAAGGGTTCGTTGAGTGACTCTGTGGTGTAAAAGGCTAGATTTTTACACCGTACCCCAATTTTTTTCCGCCTGCGGCGCCATTTTATATTATTTTTTTTTGCTCCGCAAAAAAAATAGAGTCACGTCCTCATATGGACGTGAAAAATTGCATCCGGGTGCCCTTTGTGGCGCTCCTCCTGAAGGGGTGAAAGGTGCTGGGAAAGTCAGGCACAGTGCATGTGTGGGACCTGCTGGAGCCCTAGCCAGTGAAGCCATGAGGCCCCCTAGGAAACTAGCCGGTAGCCGGGAACCCTCCCTGGACAACGATGATACTTCAAACTTAAGTCCACTCCTTCCAAAAAAGCCCCTCCGTGCCTGCAGCCCCCTCAGGAATAGCAACCTCACTTTTTTTGCACTTTTGGTAAGGAAAAAAATCGTATATAATAGCCTGTCTACAAATCATACTTGGACCGCCCGAAATATATTTCGGGCGAATTCGGGCGGATTTTTCGGGCGCGGATCCCGAGCGCCCGAAATGTGCCCGAAATATATTTCGGGCGTTTTAAAGGGAATTTATACGTAATTCGGGCGAATTCGGGCACATTTCGGGCGAATTCGGGCGCACAACCAGTATCTTATGTGTGCTGGGAAGCATGCTATCTGTGTAAAAATCTAACGCTTTATTTGAAAGATTGGCACAAAATTTGTTCAAAGAAAAAAAAAATTGAGCAAAAATTCCTAGTAGAACCCAACTTATATGAGTGCAGCTCTGTTAGCAGCCACGTATAAAACCGATTTCCTTAACAATTTACACTAAAATACTACTAAAAACGTAAAAAGGCGATTTTTCACGTTTTTGGGCATCTCCTGAGCAACTACAGGCCCGAAACACCCCGAGAATGGGTCAGAACCACCCTGTGACCCGAAAATTCACAAAAATTCACCCTGAAATACGAAAAAATAGTGAAAACCCGGTTCATAGTGTGTTTTGGGTAGGAATAAGCAAATGATAGTCAGAAAACCCGTGACTTGGTGGTGATTCTCACGGGCCTCCAAAGTGCACTCAGGTGTACAAAAGTTTTCGATTCTTGCTTATTTTGACAGATTTGGCATCAAATCTTTCCAAATATAAAAAGTTTTTTGCGAAAATGAGTAGAACCCTACCTAGTCGGTTTTCACTACGGAAAAAGCGCCCGAATTCGCCCGAAATCTGCATTTCGGGCGATTTCGGGCGACTTCGGGCGCACAAAATCGCCCGAAATCCGCCCCTAATTCGCCCGAAATCGCCCGAAATGCCCGAAATATATTTCGGGCGGTCCAAGTATGACAAATGCAAAAAAAAAAAAAAAAAAAAGAAAAAATGTTTTCCCCTCAAATCAAACAAAAAATATTATAGTGGAGTGCATCCTCTCGGGTGTCTACACTAATACAACCAAGTTTTCAAAAAAAAGAAAAAAAGAAAAAAAAAAATCAAACGCGTGTAGCCCCCCGAAGGGGGATGCTCTGCATCTTTCCACTCTTTTCTGTTTTTTTTTTTTTTCCCGCTCGTTATGCCTGCCTTCCCTTTTTTAAGACTTTCTTACTACACCACGTGTTTGTTCCCTATTTAAACCGACATCTTTTTTTTGGCCTCAAAGAGATTTCCTCTTCACAGCCAGGTCAGTGGGAGCGTATTGCAGTAAAAGTTTCAACACAGAATATTTATTACACTTTACGCACAAAACGAATATTCCCTTCAGGGTCACAAATACAAGAATTTTTAGGATTTTTTTTTTGTCCACTTTTCTCTCTCTCTCTCTTCTTGAACGTTTGTGTGTTTTCTAGTCTTTGATTGGAATGTATATGAAAATTATTCTTCAAGATTTTCAAGAGATTGGGTGATCTATGAACGGGGAGAGATTTTTTTTTTTTTTTTTTTTCCACTAGCTCTCAGTAAGCTCTCACAGGCTCTCAGAGACTCTCACACACTCTCACAAGCTCTCACAGCCTGTTACGTGTCTCACGGAGACGATCCTAGCTCACCCAGAGAAGTACACGAATCATAATAGTATTCATATTGTCAACATTTATTACCCCCCTCTCCCCTCCTGAAAAAAATACCAGAAATGAAAATTCTGCTTTAATTTTTTCAAATATCCCCTACTGCCATTCTTACAACTGCATATTCCACCGTTTATTTTTATCTTTTTTTTTTTCTTCAGCGTTTTTTTTTTATGACTGATTGATGAATGAATGAGATAAATTTATATCTTGTTTTATTTTTCAAATCAAAAACCCCCACCCGCCATTCTTACAACCTGCATATCCCACATACCTTCTCGAGTACCTCCCCCTTTTATTCAGGATACCCCGCGACACGAGAGGGTTTTGTTCATCCAAACAATCCAACAATTTATCAAAAAAAAAAAAAAAAGAAAAAAAAGAGAGATTGTAAAATCCAATCGTTCCGTAGGGCATCAATGTGACATCTGCCACACAAGAGAGATCATCGCGCTCGTCTGCGGTGACGTAAAAATGTTAGGTATAGTGGAGCACACTTTAGGGTGGCTACACTGATACAACCAAGTTTTCAAAAAAAAAAAAAAAAAAAAAAAGAGAGATTGTAGCATCCATTCGATCCGTAGGGCGTTGTATCGACATCAGAGAGGAAAAAAAAAAGCATCTTCTTTTCGAGAATCGTCATATAAAAATAAAACTCTGTTTTTTTTTAGATAGTGCTTGCCGAATTACTCCCCAGACTCATTCACTCAGGGACACTAATTCGAGCGATCAACGAAAAAGCTTTCTCTCTCTTTTTTCCTTGTTTTCGTTTCTTTTGACTGAATATCTATCGAAAAAAGGAAGAGTTTTATTTTTTGATAAAAAGTTACGATTGCAATGTGGATAAGTGCATGAGACTTTAGCTCATGTTATCAGTTTTTCTTTCAAAACACTAATCGAACAAATTATCAAAAAGCAAACACAAACGAATGAGATTCTGGATAGTTTTATAATATTATTTCTTTCAAAAAAAAAAGAAGGGAAAAAAAAAATATTATTCGTTTCTATTGCCGTTCGCTGTGTATAAACTTTTCTTCTTTCCCACCCCCACCCCAATCCCACCCCATCGCACCTCCCCAACGTCCACATTTTTTTTTTTATCGTTTCCTTTTGTCTGGGTGACTGAGCACTGCTCAGATGCATCCCAGCATTTTTTTTTTTTTTTTTTTTGGGTGAAAGTCAAATGTATACACATATACACAGGGTTATAGTCAGATCTATACACTCATTGTATATACAATTGTCAATTGTACATACAATTGTATAGAAATTGTATAGATCTGACTATTTGATGTACAATCCCAACTTTTTTTATAGTCAGATCTATACAATTTATGTACAATCCTAGTATACACTAGGTCGTACACAAATTGTATAGATTTGACTATACAAAAGTCAGATCTATACAATTTTTGGATTGTACACTCGAGGGAGATTGTACACGCCATACCCAGGTACCCAGGTACCCAGGTACCCAGGTACCCAGGTACCCAGGTACCCAGGTACCCAGGTACCCAGGTACCCAGGTACCCAGGTACCCAGGTACCCAGGTACCCAGGTACCCAGGTACCCAGGTACCCAGGTACCCAGGTACCCAGGTACCCAGGTACCCAGGTACCCAGGTACACGGTACACTGGATACAAGGATAAAAGTCGTGAAAGAGCAACCACAGCCAACCCGCCAGTCACTGAGAAGTGACCAGACAGTCCACTTGACAAACACAAAAGTGTCCGTCGCGTGGGGCATCCATGCACTGAGGAGATAATGATCCAACAATTTACAAGAAAACATTACTTAACCTACTGCTGGAAATTGCCAGGTCGTAGTAACACACAAAGTGTGCCTCCGTTCGGGAATATCGGAGTTATAGAGTCCTAAAAGGCCTCTGCCGCTAGTCAAGGTATAACCGAATGAACGGCCCAAGACCCCCGTGGAGAAGTTAAATGTTGTAATGATTTCAAGTAAAATGCGAGCACTGTCTTACCCTCCTCAATGCATGGTGGAAGATGTCTTTCACAACAAATATCCTGTACCCAGGTACCCAAATTCCCAAACCCACGCAGTGGCACATGACCGCAAGTGTGAGTGACCCACACATGAGGGAATGCGACACTACGCAAAATTTACCACCAGACCCTGTCTTCGTGCACCTGAAGTACAACGCCGCAGACAGGCCAAACATGCGTTGGACTCAGAGGAATGCCCGCTGTGCAGGTATCAAACATGAGAACAACTCCCAGCAACAAGGGGCGCCTTTTGGCGGGCGTTGTTGAGGGTGTTTGGGGTGCAAAGTTTTCCACAATTTTGATGCGCGGGTACAGAAGTGTTGTCTTGTTCTTTCATCTCTAGGAATGTAAATGTCAATCGCGTTTAACTACCACGAGGGCTTGTTCAGTGAACCCACAAGGGGTCGAAGGGGGTTGGTTATCCCGTATCTATCAAAGGTTGTGTCGACCAGGCGAATCCACTATGTTACGCTGTACGTTGTTAAATCCGAAGAAATAACGCTTTAGCAGCCGCAGGAAGTTTGTTAAAAAGAGTGCCTCACGCTACACAAACCACCACCCGCAATTGACTTAGATGTTATAACAAAGAGAATTCAGAACAAAACAACACCCTGCCCCATACACACTAAATTGTCATGCTTCGAGAGCATGCCTGGGCCAAAATTACTATGACGAAAAGGCAACAAGACCACCCACAAGGAGTGTGAGATGTGCGCTGGTTTTCTGGGGGAACGCAATATTTTCTTGTGTCTAGTCCTCCGCAAGCAGAGGACAGACTTTCCGGAAGGTTTCCAAAGTCAAATTTCTTGCACTAGCTATGCTCCCTGGGTTAAATGGCAATAGCAGTGACTGACTTCTGAGAAAAATCGGGTGTGCGAAACCCAATTTCCATTTTTTTGTGTATAGTCCTGTAGGGGTGGGTGTGTGTGGGTAGGTGGGTAGGTGGGAGGCAATAGCCAGAAACCTGGCCAAATCCTGTGTACTGGGATTGTACATAAATTGTATAGATCTGACTATAAAAAAAGTTGGGATTGTACATCAAATAGTCAGATCTATACAATTTCTATACAATTGTATGTACAATTGACAATTGTATACCGCGTTTGGAAATATTATGGACCGAATAAATAAAGAAACAAAATATTATGGACCGAATTAATTATGGTACGTTCGAGGTTTTTGAGTTTCATTTGGTACTTAATTCGGTCCATAATGTTTTGGGGGGCAATTTTTTTTGTACTTGTCCCCCGAGGAAAGGGCGAATCTTATTTTTTTGACCAGTACCTTTTTGCCCAGAACGATATGAATCGAATTAATATTTGGTTCGGGTTATTGTTGGACCGAATTAATTATGGTACGTTTGAGGTTTTTTCGGGACATTTGGTACTTAATTCGGTCCATAATATTTCCAATCGCGGTATACAATGAGTGTATAGATCTGACTATAACCCTGTGTATATGTGTATACATTTGACTTTCACCCTTTTTTTTTTTAATTTTTAGATACCCCCCATCCCCCCTACCCCCCTAATAGTGATAGCTGTATTTGCGATAACTGCCCATCATAATACATAACACACATCACAATACAGCTTGTATTGTGATGTGCATTATGTATTATCACTGGGAAATTATCACAATACAGCCAACCACAACCCCCTTGAAGGTGTCAATTCATCTTACCCTTTTTCAGTGTTTCCCGACGTATCAGAGTTGCTATTTCTGGGTTTGGTATGTTGAACCACGTTCCCTGGTTGCCTGGATGGCTGTGAGGCAGACATGGGCGGAGTGTATACAATGAATATGAAGTGACGGGCGGCGGTTGATTCAATTGTAGCGCTGCCTGCAGAAGCTGCTGCTGAAGTTGTTCTTGCGCTGCCTGGACGAATAGAATAGCATCGCGAGCCTGCATTTCCCACCTGCACGCGATGTACCGCTACTCCATCTCCACCCACCTATAGGTGCCGAATGAAGGCACCCCCTTTTCGCGCGGAGCGCGGAAAATTATTTTGGGCAAAAAAAAAAAAAAAAAAAAAAAAAAAATCTTCCCGCACTTTGGGGGGTTTCTCCCAAAAAAGCTTTTTGTTTTTTTTTTTCGACCTGTAGGAAACACTGACTTTTTCTTTTTTTTTAAAATTGTATGATTATCCTGTATTGTCTTGTACTGCACCCCTATCAACTTCCCATTTTTATCCCCATTCCTTTTTTTTTTTTCTTCTTCTTTTTTCACCAACACACACACAGACTCAACTGTGAGCAGCCTTTCATAAGGCTTGTCTTCATAGTTTTTGAGTTCTCCTCCCGTCCTTTTTTTTTCTTTTTCTTTTTCCCTTTTTTTGTTGGAAAATATTCCGTCTTTCGGACGGAATTACCGACAAAGAAAATATTGCTTTCAACCACACCACACCACACACTCATTACACACGTTTTTATCAAGGAGGGGATATTATGCCCTCCTTGCACTGTAAATACAGAGCAATTTACAAAAAAAAAAATAGCTATTTATTCGTCTGAGGAAATATTCACTTTTCCTCACACGAGTGTACCTTTCAGAAACGAGTGGCATTTTACCCCACGAGCGAAGCGAGTGGGGTAATAGACTTTATCTCACGAGCGAAGCGAGTGGGATAAAGTCAGCCACGAGTTTCTGAAAGGGCACGAGTGGAGGGAAAGTGAATATTTCACCAGAATATAATAGTTTTCTCAACTGAAGGAAAAGTAGCTCTAAGCGAACCCCGTGGAAGAAGTGTGGGAAGAATATGCAGAAAAAAAAAGACGATTTTTTGGTGGGAATATTTTTCACAGAAAATCGAATTTCACTATTAAGATTGGCTCTGCTCGACACCCAGTAAGGCTACTATGGGCCCCATGGGACATTTTGGCCCGAATACCAGGCCGTTTTTTTTTTTTTTTTTTGTACTCAGGTAGCTACGTAGCCTTCAGGGAGGCAATCGTGTGCTAATACAGAAAGTATCAGTCAAGGCTGTCCTTACAGACGCATGCCAAAGCGGCCGCCACATGGGTGTGGACTTAAGATTGAAGTTTCATCATTGTACTAGCCCAGGGAGGGTTCCCGGCTACCGGCGAGGTCTCTTCCAATCCGTTCCCTAGTTTCCTAGGGGGGCCTCCTTGGCTTCACTGGCTAGGGCTCTGCAGGTCCCTCCACACATGTTGTGTGCCTGCCTTCAGCACCCAGGGTAGCATACCCAGCACCTTTTACCCTCAGGTCAGACCTTCATAGAGTTTCAGGAGGAGTGCCACAAAAGGGCCCCCGGATGCAATTTAACGTCCAGCCCAGGACGTGTATTTTCAAAAGATTGATAATCCCAGTATATGGTATAGCCCTGTGGTACCAAATTTTTGGCCGAAAAAATGGACCAAAAAATGGTCATGTTGGTCACGGTGACAAAATGTGAAGCAGAGATATCAAAATGACCCACTCTCCCACCCAATTTTTTTTTCGACCCCCCCTCTACTTTTCCTCACACCAAAAAAAGCCTCACACATAGGCTTTTTTCTACACAAACCCCAGCCAAAAATTATTGCTACTTTTCCAAATTGCGTGAGGAAAAGTGGCTATGTGTGAGGAAAAGTGAATTTATCCTCACACTTCTTCCACGGGGTTTGCTCAGAGCTACTTTTCCTCAGTTGAGAAAAATATAAAAGTGAATACCGTCCACACTAATCCAACAAATTAGCAAAAAATATATAAAAAAATATGATAGCGGCGACATCAAATAAGTACAATGATGTCAATAGCCTTCGGGGCGACATTGTGGACAGACCATGATTCGGTTAGGTGATTGTCGACACAACAACAACAACAACAACAAAAACGACAACAAAAAAAAAACCCCCCCCTCCGATTTGTTCCCCAGACATTTCTCCAGATGTGTACGGTATTCGTATTTTTTTTTTTTGGCTTTTATTTCTTCATCATCGTATCCTGAGTTGGGTTTCTATTTGTATTCTAAGGTTGCATGAGATCACTAATCCTCAATAAGGGAACAGACGCATCTGTGCAACTTTCCTTCTAAATGGGTGTGCATCAGAGGCGAGGCACATTCACATTTCAAGTTTTCGTTGATTTTTCTTTCTACCTTTGTTTTAAAAAATAATACTTGCCCAAAAAAAAACTGGGGGAGGCCTGTACCTCACTTCTGTGTACTGTAGTAGCTCCAGGAAGTTAGAGGGGATATTATGGTAGAGACTAACGTGACAACCTGAGTGCTGCTTGTATCATGTACACAAAAAAAGGGGGGAAAACTCATATTGGAACCAAAACTTTGGGGAACCGGTCATTTTTGGAACCGGGAACCAGGTTCCCGGTTCCGAAAATGGCCGGTTCACCCTCAGGTACACCTTCATAGAGTTTCAGGACGAAAAGGCCCCCCCTTCCGGATGCAATTTAAAGTCCAGCCCAATATTTGGGGGGCAATGTTATTATTCGCTCAAAAATAATCCCACAGATACCCTGCCCAGCCCCCCACCCAAACCCCTTTCCGTATTTTTGGAGTGTCAGTGCCTGCGTCCCAGAGGCGTTTTTTGCACCTGTCAACTTCATTGTTTTTTTTTCTTTCTCTGTGCGTGCTATCCGTCATCTTTGCCCATATTCCCCTATGGGCTATACGGCTTCCGCCATTATTGCGATAAAAGAAACTCTCCCTGTTTTCCTTTCGTTTTCAAAGATGTGTACGAAGGCACATTCACCTTGATTTTATTTTTGTTGTATTTCCCCTCAAATTTCTCCAGAGAAGGCAAGATGTGTAGATCGTTTTTCGAACGTACCCCATATTCTTAAGTACAGTTTTTTTTCCTTAAAAAAAATACCGGTACTTATCTTCCTTGTGTTACGTCATGCGCTTGACCACATCCCTTTTTCTGTAGTACTTGAATATATTTTTTTGTTCTGTCAGGTCAAATATTATATTACCTAAGGTGGACTACCTACAAGGTGCCCGTCTTACTCTTTTATTGATTACCAAGCGTTTTTTTTTTCTCTCTCTCCCCCCTGGGTCCCCTCCCCACCCAAATATTATCTGAATCAATGAATATTCCCCCAAAATACAATTTTGTCGCCCAGACTCCACCCCCCCCGAGATGGGTGTAGCTTTTCTACAAACTAACTTGTAGAAGCCAGCGCAGCTGTGCGATAACGAATATGATAAGGTGACTAAGCACAGAGAGGCTTAGGATCATCTTATAAACTTTTCTTACTATTTCAAGCTTATTTGTCCGTATATCACTGTTATCTTTTCTGCGTTTTTTTGGTGTTACTGAAATCCTGTCACGAACCTGTCAATACCCCCTCCCCCGGGAGCACCAATGGTTTCTTTCTCTAAAAATGGTGTTCCTGAAACCCCATCAAAGACATGTCAATAGAGGCCCCCTCCGGAACACCAAAAAAGGAACATTTTTGGTGACTTAGCACACGAGAGGTTTAGGTTCATCCTCTAAACTGGTGTGATTCAGGGGGTACGGACAACCCACGGGGGAACCACGGAGAATCCGTTTGGTGATCACACCATAAACATTTCTTTCTTTTTTGTTGATCCTTCTTCCTATGCTATCAATTTATTGGATGTATATGTTGAAATGCTTTCTTTTTACAAAAAAAAAAAAAAAAAGAATCAATCTTGTGTTCACGTTCTCAGTACCAGATATCCACTGACTTCGACGATGTTTTTTAGACCCTATTATTATCTCCTTTCATGGGGTCGCTTTGAAGGGAGACTTCTACAACGCGCTTCATTTGGCACGTGATGTGTTTCGACACTTCCTTAGAAACTTTTTGTTATTATGGGGGGGGTGTGACTAACAAGGTGACCAAGCACGAGAGGCTTAGGTTCATCTTATCCTTCTGTGTTTTTCTTCTTCTCGAGAGAAGGGTAATCAGCTTCCCCCACATAAATTACGTTTTTTTCCCCCCCTTTTTTTATATTTTCCCGCAAGCGCAGCTTAAAGGAGAAATCGTTTCGATACGGTCGCCAATCACCCCCTCATGGTATTTGAGCAACCAAAGGAAAAAAAAAACCCCCCTTTTTTTTTCCCCTTTTACTTTACCTATCAGAGTTACTATTTTCATTTATTTTTTTTTGCCCCGTTATGTGGACTTCTTCTACGTCCCAAATAGATCCCCCTTATAAGCAGTGCTGTAAGAATACGTATAAGAATACGTATTCTTTGTTAGTAGCGGTATCCACGAAACGAGAGATAGGCGAGGAAAGGCAGCGTGGAGTTCACACGAGTAAAAAGCGAGGTGTCTACACGGCATCAATTTATCAATTTATCAGAATACGTAATAATGCGTATTCTTAACGTATTCTTACGAAGAATACGTATAAGAATACGTATTCTTACATTCTTACAGCACTGCTTATAAGGGGTTAGTTGCTCCTCAAAAAAAATGCGCGGAGTTCACACGAGAAAAAAGCGAGGTGTCCACACGTCATCAAGTTTTCAAAAAAGAAAAGAAAAAAGGGGGGCAACAGTATTGGAGTGTACCATTGGTAAACAATGGTATTTTCAATGATGATATAGGTGAGTGACGACACCTCCCCTTTTTTTTGCCAGTTGTGTGTACGTTTAGGAAAGGCAACTTCCTATTAAGCCCGCCGACTCCATTTTTCTTGGAGCTTCCAGGACCGTGCATGATCCGTTCCCTAATAGGAATGGTAAAAAAAAGTTTTCAAAAAAAAAAAAAAAACTCCCAAAGCAGGGAAGTTCCTAAGTGGGACCGAGAACATGAAATTCTGGATTTTAGTTTTTTTTTCCTTTTTTTTTTTCCTTTTTTTCCTTAGGGGGCTTTCTTGTGGTTTCTGGTGGGTTTCACTGTAGGTGACACACCACCAGTGTGGTGAAATGGTCGAAACTCTCAAAAGCAAGAGTTTTCAGGGGGCAAGAAAAAAAAATTGACAACAAAATCCTTCACTGTCCAGGGCTGTACCCCCAATTTTTTTTTTGCCTGCGGCGCCATTTTTCATTTTTTGCTCTGCAAAAAAGGGTTCGTTGGAAGCTAGATTTTTACACTGTACTCAAATTTTTTTGCCTGCGGCGCCATTTATATTATTTTTTGCTCCGCAAAAAGAGAAGTGCAACGCCTCACCGTTCATCGGCGGAAGCACTGGTTCCACGGGTTATCGAACCCCAGAGAGCACTTCATTGGCATGCACGCGGTTACCGCGAGGGAGCGTGTATGCAGGTACAAAATCACTGCCCCATCCAAATAATATTCCCAACGTCTTTGGGGATCCCCTTGCATTTTGCAGCCAAAAATGCAACTAGACCAAAGCAAAAAGTTCCGCGCGAGTGTAGCGCGCCCGGGTTTGGGACCCCTTTTTGAATTTCGAGGGGCGGTTAAAGTGGGCCCAGAATCACAGTTCTGACACTCATTTAGCATTGTGAGCAACTCACTAGTGGTCGTAACCAAAATTTGTATCAATCAAGAACTTGTCCATTTTCTCGAAATGACCCCACTACAGTGAGGGTAGAGCTCGGAAAGCCCGAAAAAGGGCAAAAAACCCCACCCAAAAAAAGGAAAAAAACGGGAACATAAATCCAGAATTTTGCTGTTTTTTCCGAGAACAAGGAACAACCCTGTCCCAAAGCTTTCACTGTGGCCAGGGCGTGGGTATGGGAATCCCCAAGATGCTATCCCCACACCCTCTGGTTACAGTATTTCAATATCTTCTCTGCGCACTCTTTGTCTGGATGGGGCTGCGTGTGTCTGTGTTCACATCCTATTTACAAAAAAGGTGCCATTGTACTGTACAGACCGTTTGTGTCATTTAATTTTACTGACGCAGCGGTTGGCGATACCAAAAGGAAAAAAAAAAATTAAAAAAATGCGATGAGACATAAATGGAGTATATCCTCAGATATGCCTTCATTTATTTTATCGCCAAGTTTTCAAAAAAAAAGAAGGCATTTTTTTTTTGTCAGTTGTGTATGCACGTTTAGGAAGGCAACTTCCTTCTTTAGCCCCGCTTCCTCCATTTTTCTTGGAGGTTTCAGGACAGTGCCATGCTCCGTTCCCTAAAAGGGGTGGTCAAAAAAAAAAGTTTTCAAAAAAAAAAAAAAAAAAAACGTGGCTGCTATTTCATGGTAGCCTCAAACGAATTAGCTTTTTTCTTTTGGGAAGAAGAAAAAAAAAATAGACCCTCCCTCCCTCCCTGCAATTTTGATTTTATTGTCCCATAACCCCCCTCATCACGCGCCCTAACGCGCCCTTCCTCTCCAACTCCACGTCTACAAAACTATCAAGCAAAATTAAACAGAGCACAAAAGCACTTTCAAAACACGGCATCCATAAGCCCTTACTAAGGGATATGAGCTCCACCTCTTAATTTTTTAAGCCCTTAATTTTGAGATCAGCTAAAATTAAGGGCTTAATTTCTTACTAAGGGCTTACTAAGGGCTTAGTAAGAAATTAAGGGCTTAATTTAAGGGCTTACAAAAAGCTTACCAAGAGTGTACTTACCCTAGGCATACTGTGCGGGCGAGTAGAAAAAACTCGCCCATTTTTGGAGGGCGAGTTTTTTTTCGGTGGGGATTTTACCTTGGGAAAAGTGCACCTGCGAAAATATGAGTGAAATTTCATTTGCCTGCAGGTATGCTATTAACCGGCATGGCGAGTACGTTGTACAGCGAATCTAGCCCCTACTCATGCCTTTGTGGTCCTCCATATTGTAGTGCATCTTGACAAGATGCACTACAATATGATACATACAGGACCTGAATTTGGGCGAGTTTTGGACGAATTTTGGCCGGTGTAGTCATAGACTCGATGCGAGTCGCATTCTCGGACTATTTTTGGTCTGGCGAAAAATTCTTGCACAATTCTCGCACGATTCTCCGTGGTCACGTAACGCTAAAATCCTCCGTGATGCGAGAATTACATGCGAGAATGCGATAATGAATCTCGCATGCGAACACCCAAAACCACGAAGGAGGACGCAAGCAAGGCTTTACTGCACTTAGGTACAGGATACGTTGTCATTTTCAGGTACAAAAAAGGGTACTTTGAAGCAGTTGAGGCACACACCCGTTGCAAAATGCATCTGTACTTCATTTCTGTGGGACCCACGCTAGACCCCAAAAGCTGTAATACATATATTTCCACCTCGGGACACCAGCGGATGTGGACCGAGGTGTTTTTTGGATGTTGAGAAGGATTTTTGTCCGATTGTAGAATTTTTTCGGTAAGTGTTGCATTTGTCCCACACTCTGACGATCGGGTGACGGAATTTTGGGTGATTTTTCACAATTATCGCATTTTAATTTTGCTGAGGTCCAAAACTACCCCTATGGTCTTAGTACACTCTTAGTAAGCTCTTTGTAAGCCCTTAAATTAAGCCCTTAATTTCTTACTAAGCCCTTAGTAAGCCCTTAGTAAGAACTCTAAGCCCTTAAATTAAGCCCTTAATTTTAGAGTGCCTTAAAATTAAGGGCTTAATGTAAGAGGTGGGAGGTGGTATTTTTACCTCCGGAGGATAGGTCCTGGTAAGGGCTTATGGATGCCGTGTCAAAACATACAAAAAACATTTTCAAACCCCCCTCATCACACCACATTCTAGACAGGGGTACACACTGTTCACATATTTGGGCTGGTCTAAACTACGCAACAGTTGCATAGCAGCAATAATAGCGACACTGTGGCTGTTTTCGGAGCTGCGGCATCTTGGAGAACTAAAACCCTATTTTTTTTCCCTCCCCCTGGAAAACACATTTTATTTCTTCTGGAGTATCCAGAGAAACTGATTGAGGACGGAATTCTCTCATTCCTGAGATCTAAAAAAAAAAATAGCTACATTTCTCCGAACTTTCCGACGTGATGATCACTCAAAAGACAATGCAACAACTGCAAAGACTGCTGTCTCTGGATAGCACGCTCGATAAGAAGGCCACTTTACGCCGCACTGTGTTCTTCGCAATCAACGTCACGGTCTTCTGTTTCTGCAGTATGTTTATTATCGTAAGCCCAGCGAAGTACGTTGCTGTGATGGCGCCTGCGGTCAGCGTGGCGCTGGGCTTGGGGGCGTCCTTTATCGGAGTCCTCTTGATTCTGTGCCGTGCGCCATTGCCGCAGAGGGTGGTCTTAGCTATTGCATCGGGGTTTGTGCTGTCAGCGTTTATGTCTGATTTGGATTCTCGCGTGAAGCTGTACTCTGGGTGGTCGCCTTTGGTGCTGACGATTGATTTTTTGCTTGTGATGCAGGTAGATTCGCGGTACAGTGTAGGGCTTGTGTGCTGTATCGTGGTGTGGCTTGTGGTGTTGGCGATGGAGGAGCGCTTCCGCTTTGGGCTCTTTGATTTAGCGTTTCTCAGCCCGCAGACAGGTGAGTACGGGAGGGAGGCCTATGTCACGGATATATCCGACTGTGCGACGTACCCGTGCTCCCGGGACACAACGGATCAGCTCCTCACAGCCCTGCTCGTCTTTGTTGTTGATTTTGTGGCAACGCGAGGCTTCGCGCGGGAAATGCTGAAGGAGCAAGAGGCAATGCAGAGGACGATCAACACAGTGCAGGACATCGCCTCGCTCCTGGCTGGGTACGACGTGGAAGGCGTGGCACGCATGCTGGAGGCGCAAGAGACGTTGCTCCCAGAGGAGATGCGCGCAACGCTGCAGACGTTGGAGGAGAACCTGCGGAAGTACCGTCCCTACCTCCCTGCTGCGCTGTTTGAGGAAGATGAGGTGGACGGTGTGCAGCACACATCTGTGGCACCACCTGGGCTCGAGACTGAGACGGCAACGATCGTGTTCACAGACATCCGTGCGTCGACGTCGATCTGGGAGTGTGCACCTGACGGGATGGGTGCTGCGCTGAAAATACACAACCGTGTGATGCGTGAAGTAATGCAGGTGTTCGGCGGGTACGAGGTGAAGGCCATTGGCGACGCCTTCATGATTGCCTTTGCGACAACAACAGATGGGATAAACTTTGCTCTGCAGGTACACGAGAAGCTGCTCGCAGCAGACTGGCCTGCATCGCTGCTTGAGGTCCCCATCTGCGCACCACAAGACTCTCTGTGGGGTGGCCTCACTGTGCGCATTGGTGTCAACACCGGCCCTGTCGCCATCGAACAGAACACACTCACTGGACGGACAGACTACTTCGGACACACTGTCAACGTCACGTCACGCCTTGAGAGCACATGCACGCCTGGGGCTGTTGCTGTGCCCTCTGATCTGTGGACGTCTGACTGTTGTGCGTGCAGTGCTGTTGTGGGTGAGACAGAATCACTTGACCTGAAGGGTGTAACTGACAAGACGTTTGTGCGCTGTGTGTGGCCTGTGTCGCTTGGGGGGCGGCGCGACAATGCTTTAATTGAGCCTGCATGCCCTGCGGCGTCTGTGAATGGCATGCCCTTTGCGCGTGACCTGGACTTTGTGCGGCAGTTTTCTGGCACGTCGTCGCTCTCAAGCACGTCCACTCTCTTGGTCGTTCCCGCTAAGCCCGTGCTCGGCACTGTGGGTGTGGTCGAATTCGCAGTGGATCAAGGCCACGCCGTACTGCAGACAATGAGCCTTGGCCTCTCGATTCTCACCGTCGCACTCAGCCAGAGTGGCGGCAGCCTGGTGACCGTGTTTGGCAGCCGTGTCTGTGTGTCGTGGAACGTAAGCCGCCCTGCCCCTGCACACATGGAGAACGCGATCCGCTTTGCACAACGCATGGTCGTGAAGGCAACCCTGCGCGGTGTTGGCCTCGCAAGCGGGCTGATCCAGCATGGTGATGTGGGGGCACGCAAGCAGCGCTTTGTGACGGTGATGGGGACAACTGTGCGCCGCAGTTGGTCACTCTGCGAAGAGGCTGTGCGCGACGGTGTGGTGTGTCTGTTTGAGCCTCCCGAGGGCACAACACTACTGTCTGCGCTTGAGGCGGATCTCGCACCACGGAAAGGGGGCCTAGGTACGTACAGGGTGCACACATGTGTGCAGGGGAGCACGAGGTCACGTTGACGGAAATATACACTCTGAAAAGGACCCAACTTATGCTGGGTCACATCGGACGATTTGCCGTGTTCACGAAAAAGAGAACTCACACATCGCTCAGGTTATCCCCCGTTCCCCCACGGGCGGGGTTACATTCCCCCCTCCATTTTTTACTTTTGCTTTTGTGTATGTGTGTGTGTGCAGAGTTTAATTTTGGTGACATCAGTGCACGAAAATGTATTTTGGCACTTGAAATGGGACAGCCCCGCGCACTGCCACATCCCAAGGTGGTCAGCATTTTTTTGCGTGAGCCTCTCCCACCCAGGCCTCTGGGTAATTTTTCGGCCGATGTTGGCCTTGGGGGGTGGGTGGTACCCCCCCCCCCCCTAGGGGATACGACTCCAGCCATTTTGGCTGGGACCAAACGCACGGAAAATTCATTTGGCATTATCTGGCCATCTCCAAGGCAACTGCGGGTGAAAAACACCCTCAGAGTGGGTCACAGGGGGCCTGTGGGTCGAAAAACGACCCAGAAGCCACCCCAGAATACAAAAAAATGGAAAAAAATAGTGAAAAAACGGCTTTTTTCACGTTTTGGCCACTTTGGGCAAAATAGCGATTTTTCGAGAAAAAAATCAAAAACCGGGATATTTTTTGACATCACAAAGCCTCCTTTGGCACAAATATACCCCAAAAGTGGCCTGTGAGTCCATTCCAACCTGTTTTGGACATATTTGACACTTTTGGAAGTGTTTTTTTGGTGTTTTTAGGTCAAAAAAATGCCCAAGACGTCCCCAAGACATCCCCAAGACACTTTGCACACCCCCTGTTACGGTCATATTTTTTTCGTTTTTTTGCCTGAAACCCCCAAAATACCCCTCCCGGACCCCACATAGTCCCGAATATCCATCACACACCCACTCAGAGTGAGTGGGTGTGTGATGGATATTCGATATGGATGTGGGCCAAAAAAAGTACCCAAAGTGTCCAAAACAGGTCGGAATGGACTCACGGGACCTCCCTGGGGTAGTTTTGTGCCCAAGCAGCTGTCATGATGTCGAAATTTTGCTGTTTTTTTGATTTTTTTCACCAAAAATGGCCATTTTACCCAACATGGCCAAAACCGTCAAAAAGCCACTTTTTCACTATTTTTTTGCATTTTATCATATTCTGAGTCGCCCTTATCACGGATTTTCGGGCCACAGGGTGTTTCTGACCCAGTTCTGGGGTGTTTTCCGACCGGAGGTGGCCTGGAAATGGCCCAATATACCAAAAATCGAAAAAGTGACAAAAAATCGTTAGGAGTCGCTGCCCCTACCCCCCCCCCCCCCCCCCCCCCCCCCCCCCCCCCCCTCCCCCCCCCACCTCTGTACACAGTTATACAGGGGGTGGGCCGAAGAAAAATTTTTCCGACCAATTTTTGCCCACAAAAAATCGAAAAAAAAAATTTTTTTTTTCGATTCTCCTGTGTCTGTGCGTGCTGTGATGGGGTCATTTCGCGCTCAGAAATGAGTATTTTTGACCCAAAATACATGTGTCAGTTTTTACATGATTTTTGAAATTTTCAGTCCAAAACTGACACATGTATTTTGGGTCAAAAATACTCATTTCTGAGCGCGAAATGACCCCATCACAGCACGCACAGACACAGGAGAATCGAAAAAAAAAATTTTTTTTTTCGTTTTTTTGTGGGCAAAAATTGGTTGGAAAAATTTTTCTTCGGCCCAGCCCCTGTACAACCGTGTACAGAGGGGGGGGGGACCCACCACCCCTAATCCGTGTTGGCCTGCCTACCCCCCAGTTAGGCTGAGGCCTGCTCCCACCCCCCCCCTTTCCTGTCGCAGAAATTTTGTATTTATTCTACAGTTTTGATCTTCCTGTGTCTCGCACTTTACGTACTACACGCATAAAGCTTCTTTTTTAGGCACACTGTCAGAGGGCTTGGTAGTTCAAGTTACATCTCTTCAGTTGGTGCGTATCTGAAATCACTTGGTTCGAAAGCCTGTATTCCACTGGTGGTGTCTGGTGCCTTTCAACTTCTCTTTGTATGCAAAGCCGTAGGTACACGAGAGACACATTTTTTCTCCCCACGCTTTCCCTCCTGTGTGTGTTTGTTTGTGTGTTCAATGGTTTTCTCTCTTTTCGGGATGTGTCGTGTTTTTGATCGTCCTTTTTGTGTGCTTTTTCTTCTTTGAATGGAACGTATATGAACGTCATCTCCTTTCTTTTTAGTGCCTAAGTACAAGAGGTTTAGGTTCATCTAAGAAAACTTTTCCTTTTTTTTTATGAATTACTTTTTTTATAAACGGCAACCAAGTCGTCGGGTTGAACGTGTTTTATGACAACCTGTCTACCGACAGCGTTTTATAGAGATTTGCAGGGGGGTTTTTCCTCTCCTACTTCCAACTTTGTTTTGTTTTGTTTTGTTTTGTTTTGTGCTTTTATCCGATGCTGGCATCGTACAGTGGGTCAGTCGGAGGTGCCTGCATCAGTATCTCTTCTCTTTTTTTGCCTGCGTTCTCGTTGACTGAGTGCGGAAGTAACTATTATTTCTTCAAGCACGAGAGGCTCAGTACCACCTTCGGCTCGTTTCTTTTTCAATATCGTGCAGGATGTGTGCGACAACGTGGTTGCTCTCCTTTTATTTGAGAAAATCCGAAAACAATTGTGGTCGGGGGGTGATGACGTACCGCGAGGATGGTTTTGTCATTCAGTATATTTTGTTGTTCTTGCTTGCGTACGCCGGTGTCCGGTGAGGCGTTTGCCCTTTCTTCCCTCCGCTCCCTGATATAACACAAACATAAGAGAGAAAACAAACACCCCACAAAACAAAAAAAAGCAAAACAAAAAAAACTATAGTGAAGCTCATCCTCGGGTGTCTACACTAAAACAGCCAAATTTTCAACAAAAAAACAAAAAAAAACAAAACAAAAACTTCATAAGAAGCCCATTCAAACGCCCGCTCCCCTACATCAAACAAAAATGCCTTTTTTTTCCCCCCCGGAAAAAAAAGGTATACAGTGGTTGGTCCAACACCCCACAAGGCGAATTTCCATTTGCCCCAAAACCCCCTTCAGTTTTTATTTTCCCGTGTGGTTCCACACTTTTACTTAATAACAACAAAGCAAGAAAAAAGGCAAGAAAATCAAAGAAAAATCCTGACATTCTTGCTCTGGGGGGTAAAAGGAAAGATCTGTTCTTGCTTTCGTTCCATGGTTTATTAGTATTTAATAGTGTCATCGGAACCCAAATCCCCCCATACTTCCTATCTAGGTGATAGTAGTCTATCAAAACAAAACTTTCAATTTCTTCCCCCGTTAAGGTGACTAACGCGAGTCTTAGTATCGTACAAAGCGTACTCCTTCTATTTGCTCTCTTTTTAAGGATCCTGTGAAAGAAAAAGCCGTGGCTGCCTATCTAGGTGATAGTAGTCTATAACATACTTATCGCTAAATATGCCGTTTTTCCCGAAAAATTTTAGAATTCCACGCCCAATTTCTTTCTTTTTGGCAAAAAAAAAAATTTTCGCGCTTCGCGCGAAAAAGGTCCTCAGAAGCTCAATTCCGGAAACAAATACGGGGGGAGCGACGTTTTCCAACTCCTCCGCCATCAGCAGGAACACCTCCGTTTTCTCTTGAATCTGGGACGCTTGTTGCTGAGAAACAGGGCAACAGCGCGTTCAAGCATATTCCCCATCTTTTCAGTGTTAAACTCGTGGCGAAGCCACGGTACGCAACATTTCTAAAAAATGCGCTTACAATTGCACCTTTTTTTACAGCCAAACTATGTCATGGAAAGGATGTGATGCAAGCTTGCGCCGCAGGCGCATGGTACGCTACTTTTTTCTTTGCCCTTATCCTTCTTTCTCACTCCTCATTGCTTCCCAAAGGTTCTGGCGAAGCCACGGTACGCAACATTTCTTTAAAATGTTGACATAAAATGGCACTTTTGTTGGTAACTATCGTCCAGTTCCGTAAATTTTACTTCCATATTTTGCTAAAACGAAAGTTTCTAGCGAAGCCACGGTACGCAACATTTCTAAAAATTGCGCTTAAAATTGCCTACTATGTCGCGGGAAGGGTGGGTTGAAAGCTCGCGCCGCAGTGCATCTTCCTTTTCCGGTAAAATAGAAGAAAATTGTCTTCTAAAAATAGAATTCTGTGGGGGTTAGGTGAGAGGTGGGCGGAGCCCCCACTCCTCACCTAACCCCACCCCAGCCTCAATCCAAAACCCAAATTACCACGTATGGACACGTACGGATTCCACCTTTTCAAAACAATTCACGTATGGGTTTCCATACGTTCCACACGTGGAGCGTAATCCCTGTCACCAGAGTCACTCAACGAACCCTTTTTTTGCGGAGCAAAAAATGAAAAAATGGCGCCGCAGGCAAAAAAATTTAAGATACAGGATGCAACCCAGTTCCCCAGGTGCATATCCTGCAAGGAAATTTATTGCCTGAGGCAAATTTATTTCCTGAGGCAAATTTAGTGCCTGAGGGAAATTTATTTCCTGGGGGAAATTTATTTCCTGAGGCAAATTTAGTGCCTGAGGGAAATTTATTTCCTGAGGCAAATTTATTTCCTGAGGCAAATTTAGTGCCTGAGGGAAATTTATTTCCTGGGGGAAATTTATTTCCTGAGGCAAATTTATTTCCTGAGGCAAATTTATTTCCTGAGGCAAATTTATTTCCTGAGGGAAATTTATTTCCTGGGGCAAATTTAGTGCCTGAGGGAAATTTATTTCCTGGGGCAAATTTAGTGCCTGAGGGAAATTTATTTCCTGGGGGAAAATTTTTTCCCTGGGTAAAAATTTTTTTCCTGGGTAAAAAAAATTTCTTTCCGGCCGATTTTTTTCTTTCTTTTGGGAAACAAAATCGCCACGTACCACGGCTAGTTAGCTACAAGTATGGTCTATAATCAAACAAAAATTTTCCGTTCTGGTTCCGGCCACACCAAAAAAAAAGTCTGAGAAAAAAGGGGCATCGAAAGTACCAAAGGTTAGGTAGGATAGGGTGTGGGGTTTTTACAGACTGTCCATATTCCCCGAATGGAAAACTGTCTCATAGGGTCCGCACGTTGCTATGGTCATGGATCTGAAACACAGAAGCAACAAAAGAGCAAACAGTACTTTTTTAAAGACCAAAAAAGAGAACAAAGCAAACCAACTAAAAACTTTCATTCCAAAATTTCCTAATGGAAACTGGACTGAATCTCATGAACAGAGGGAAGTACCGAAAATGCACGGACTGTGGTAAGGCAACAGGGAACTACACTACTCAGTAAGAGAACAACAAAAAAATAAAAAAAATCACACAAAGAAATCTTTTCGTTCGTAATCTTCCCCTGTCCAGGGTGACAAAATTGAGTGCAGATAAGCCGCCTCTCTCGAGAGGCGATTGTCGAGACAACAACAACAAAAGAACCTCCCCCAGCTCACCCCCCCTCCCCACCTCCACCCATTGCTCTTGGTTTTCCTGGAGGTGTGATATATTTTTTGTGACTGAGATGCGTTTTAGCACGTTTCAACTGCTCTTTTTTTTTTTTTCTATTGTACCTGTGTTGGATAAAACTCCATCTTTCGATTGAAAATTATATCATAATCATTTCTATTGTGCCTGTGTTTGCAATGATCCTTTCATTCATCTGGCTGATGAGTGGAAGCGGGAGTAGCACATATCAGATGTAAACCACGAAAATGGATTTTAGGACTACATGATTGGGGGAGGTCCACCCCCCCGGTTATTTGTACCAAAGGTACACTCACTTGTATTTGAATTTTTCCCCCTCTTTTTTTTTACAGTTTCATACAGTACTGCCTTTCCTTTAGTTTTTCACCTTTTTTTTTCCAACAATGCTCGCCCTGCTTCTCCCATGCATTGCTAGCGTTTCCGCAGATGACGGCTGGAAGTTTGAATCCGCCTACCCTCCACAATACATCGCACAACGTTTGTCTTCAGGGGAAACCATCACCATCGACGGGAACCTAGACGATCCTGCCTGGACTTCCGTGGCGTGGACCGACAAGCCATTTGAGGACATCGCGGCACCAGCATTTCCACACCTTACCCCACCCGAAGCGTATCAAACTAGGGTGAAGGTGCGGTGGGATGCTTCTTTTGTTTATATGGCCGCAGAGGTTAACGAACCGCTCATCTGGGGGAACGTGACTGGACACAATGAGGACCTAACAAACGGAAAGGCACCCTGGTGGAATAACGACTTTGAAGTCTTCATTGACGTTGCAGGGAGCACACACTATTACAAAGAGTTTGAAATGAACGTTCGCAACGCTACTTACGACGTCATGTGGCGCGTCCCCGACGGCGGGATGAACAGCAGCGGAGTACCGTGTAATAACAGTGTCGCTACGGAATGGTGTCATAATAGTACCTACCACAAAGGGGAAGCATGGACTCTAGCGGGGGAAGGGGGGATGAAAACGGCGACAGGGCATCCTTCCGCGTTGACACCATTTGATACCCCAAAATGGACGGTTGAAATTCGGTTTCCGTTGTCTGCAGGGGAAACGCATGGGGGAGTGTTGGATTCCGATCCGAAGCACGACTATGCAAAGTTCAACCCAAATTCCGGCAACCGCTTTTGGTGGGTAAACTTCGCCCGCGCGGAACACCCTCTGGAAACAATCTCTGCCTCTCCTCTCTCCATAGACTTCTTCACTGATGACTATTCCGCAATGTGCGCTGAAGTTCAGAAACAGTACCCGTCTCTTCTTGGTACCGGACCGTGGGCTTGTTATTGGGAGTTTGTCTGGCAGAATGCAGGGCGTACTCAGTATATGCATAACCCAGAGATGTGGGGGGTCGTTCAGTTTGAGGATGGCAAGTCTGAGGTGTGTCGTACCCCGATGTGGCCTGCCAGATATGTAGGATTTATGGTGCACAGAGCGGAGATTGCGTTTTTTAAGGCACGTGGAAGGTACGCAACGGTTGTTGCAGAGCTGATGGAAGGGACCTATTGCAGTGACGCGAATGAATGTAGTTTGAGCGTGTTGTCCTCAGTGGCGTCAACGTATAAAGACGTGTTCAAAGTCGCAGTGGTGGTCCCAGAAGGGAACGTCTGTGCAAACTACGCTGCAAAGACAGTGTCCGGAGCGCCATGCTTCGTTGTGAACGTTACAACGACAGACCCGGGGACAAAACAGCGGAGTACTGTCTCGATTGCGTCGGATCGGTACACAACGGAGACTACCGAGGCTGAATGCCTTTGAGATGGGGTGAAAGGGAGACAAAAGGGAGAATAGTTTTTTGCAACGTTTGTGGTTTTTTTTGTGTTTGCGTGTTTCTCGTTTTGTTTTGGTGATGTGCTGGAGAGGGGTTTTTGGATGGGTATTTTTGTGCTTTCATCTTGGGCTGGCATTGTAAAGCGGGTCAGTCGGAGGGTGGCTGTATCAACGATTCTTTATTTGGGTTTGTGGGGAAAAATAATGGGTAAATTGTGGCATACTTTTTTGCGATAACACGGCGGTGGCCAAAAATTACCGGTAGTCAACGTCACCGCTTCCGATAGGTTACAGTGAAAAAAAAAGTTAGAAAAAAAAAAAAAAAAAAAAGGAAAACTATCTTTCCCCGCCTTATTCTTATCTTATATTTTCATCAATATCAGAACCACACAAAATTCACTATATTCTCATGGCAAACAAACAAACAAAAAAAAAAAATCCCCCCCCACCAGCACTCCACCCACCTATGCCGGGGAGTACCTCTCCGTAACCCACCCCTCCCACTCCCTCGCAAACCACCAATAACAAATCCAGGACACATTTCCCACTCCCCCTCCCCTCCCTTTTGCATAAGGTGGATTAACCCTTTGGGACTATCAAAAAAAAAGGGTTAAAAAAAATCATGTTTGACGTTCCCGTTGACCGCACCTCGTTTTCCACCGAGCTGCGCACCAGCCATGCAGCGCTCACTGCGGTGCCACTATGCGTCTTAGGGGTGCTTCTCCTGGCGGCAGTGGTGTGGCGTCTGATGAAGCGGACGTTCCGACTTGCTGTGGTGATCATTGTGGTGGTAGCAGCGGCTCTGATGTGCGTCGGCCTTGTTGTGTGGGGGGTCACCTACGCTACGTCACGCGAAAGCATCCAAGAAGCGAAGGTAGAGTATCTCATTGCCAAGGCAGGTGGCGCTGTCGAACAGCTCCACAAAGAGCTCCACCCAGGCATCGCATACGTCGAGACCCTCCACGAAATGATGAGCAGCAGTGCGCTCGACCCCATCACCACCCGCTTCCCCACCTCTGCGCTCTTCGTTGACCGCCTTGCCCTCAGCTTCGTTGTTCCGCTCTCCCGCTCAATCCGTTCTGTCTACTACGGTACCATGCACGGCAACTACGAAGGCGGGCATCTCGCCAAACCTATGGGAGATACTGTCCGCATTTCTGGAACCGGAGAAAGCTTTCCGCCCTGGAGCGACTGTCCTTCGGAACTCCCCAAGCAGACCTGCCTCGACCACGCCAATGCAGGGAACTGCGGGGACAAGACCAGAACAGACAAGCTCTGCTCCGTCGCATGCGGAAAAGGCGTTACCTTCACCTGGACGCTCTACATGGAGCGGGACGAACACATCTCTCCCAATGGCCATGTGAGCCGTGGGTACAAACAGAGCGACAGGAATGATAAGCCCTGCAATTTCTACTTCTATGACCCACGCACCCGCCCCTGGTATAATGTCAAGGAGTTAACCTGGTCCAATGTGTACCCATACGATAGCAAGCTGCCCACTGTTGGGATCACTGTTTCGCGTGGCGTGTATTCGCCAAATGGAACGCATCTGGCAACGATCGCAACGGACTATGATATGAAAACCTTGATCCCATTGATGCAGGATATGCGGCCATCTGAACACTCAATCGCAGTGCTGATGATGGTCGACACAACAGTCATTGCGGTGAGCCTCGATGAAGCGGAACTCCAAGCTGAGATGGGTCGCACCAAAGACGATCTAGAAGTTCTCAACATCCGCACAACACCAAACTGGAAGGAACCCTCCCGCATCAAAAAAACAATCCAACGGTTGGACGAACGTTACGGAAACCTTTCTGTTTTGACCACCATTCGCGCACTCCTTCTCCACGAAGACGACGTGGTAATGACAGTACCACTAAGCTTCCGGGGAGGCTTAAATATGCTTCTCGTTGTGACAGTCCCTTATGACGACATCATGGGGGAGGCGGACGATGCTTCCGCCTTGGCATTGGGTCTTTCCATTGTGATTATTGTGGTGTCTTCAGGGTTTGTATTGGCAATGATAACGTTAATCCTCCTGCCAATGACAAGACTGCAGAAGGAAATGCAAAGCGTAGCAAACATGGACCTCGAACGGCTCGCTGACAACCCCACTCTCAGCATCATTGCAGAAGTTGCTGCCATGCAGACGTCCTTCAAAAGCATGGTACTGCGTTTGACTGAATACCGAAACTACATTCCACTAAACGTCCTCCCCCAGGCAGTAGACGAGCAAGCCACCGAAGATGCCATGTCAGCCAGAACGTTTGAGTCCTCCAAAAACTCTATTGACAGTGCGCTGTCCTCATCCCACCGGTCCTACCGTTCCACCCGTGTTGCAACTATGTCAAATACATTGAAGACACAGAAAGTGACGCTTGTTGTAGGAAATATAAGAGGGTTCAGCGCTTTCGCAAAGTCATCAGCAGCGGTGGACCTGCAACGCACACATGAAGCGTACATCGAGGTGTTCCACACAGCGTCGCAGAAGCTCCGAGGGATTGTCGAGGACTTCAGTGCGGACCGTGTTATTGTTTCGTTTAACGGCGCCTTTCCGTGCAGCCAGCACGATGTAAACGGAATCCGTTTCTGTCGTATCGTCGCCGCCCGAGATGGTGTCTCCAAACAGCTCTCTGTGAACACCGCGGCTACGGTAGGCAAACTGCTGTGTGGTTCCATGGGCTGCAAAGGGTTGAAGCGCTTTTCCTATGTAGGGCGTGCTCTAGGCTGCGTGCACGCCACGGAGCGGTTTGGGGCAATTTGGGGTGTGCCGGTTCTTGTGGGAATGGGATTTACTGATGACATGGCGCACACCAGTATTGTGTTCGAGATGCGCCGGATTGCGAGGGTGCAGCTGGGGGGGTTCGTAGAGTATGTGTGTGAGGTGCTAGGCGAGATTGACTGCGAAGTCGAGGAGTGGATGTATCAACTCGAAAGCAGCGCCTCCGGCTACCGTAGCTACAACATCGCAATAGATGCATTGTATGAAGGGAAGTACGAGGTGGCCTCCGACCACCTGAAGGAAGCTGTCAAGAAAGGCGTCAACACACGCTACCTCCCAGCGTGGATTGCACGTTGTTGTGACCTAAAACAGCCGCCAATCCCACTGCGCACACAAGACCCAACCCTCAGTGAACAAGAGGCTGTGCTCGGTAGTGTCCCACAAAAAGGCAAGACAGGCTCAGGGTTCACCATCCCCTAAAAATTTGAAGATTTACCATCATTTATCAAAAAATAAAGGTGATGATCAAAAAAATTGGGGGGGAAAAAAAAAAGCCGAGTCACTTACTTCGCACAAGGATTTGCTCCCTTGTGTTCCAATTATACCCGTTTCGTTGACTGACGAGCGGTAGCGGGAGTAGGACATCTCAACGTAGACCGCGAAATGGAAGTAAGCTGGGCGGAGGGTGGGCGTGGCGTGGATATATTCTGTTGCGACACGTGATTTTTCCAAGTTTTCAAAAAAGAAAAAAAATGCGTGAGATTTTGCATTTTTTTTGGTAGGATCTCAGCCCCGACAGTGGGTCAAGCCCTCCCCAGTGCGAGTTCGCATACACCTTGTGCATACCCTTTTTTGTACTAAATACAATGTTTGCTTCTGTCCTCTCTCTGATTCCCTGACCCCCTTGCTCCCCTTCCCAGAAGACTGCTAAAGGATGGCGAAGGCAAAACGGTTTGTGTAAATTGAGTCGAGCCCTCTGCTGCTGTTGCTTGTGTCTATGGACACAGGCATTTTGTTGCAGGGGTTTTTTGTACGAAACACAGATTCGTTTCAATGCCCCTCTTTTGAGTGGTTCAATCTTGTCCATTTTGCTTACAGGAGTTGTTTCCACAACTTCTCTCTCACCCTCCCCCCTTTTTTTTTGGAGTCAGGCCAGCTTATTGCAGGGAGAGCTGCCACATCCAGGGGTGAGATGTGCTGCCTGTTAATGACTTCTCGAGTTCACATTGCACTTCGCGGGTAGCCCCAAAGGGAAGACACCCTTCAGAAGCCAGGTAGAGAATGCTGCCCCCCGCCCCCGCCCCCTCTACACTGTCCGCGTAGATCCCCCCACGTAAGGAGTCATCTGATGCCATAAGACCAGTCGCTTTCCCAAAGCGATGGCATTGGATTGGCACGTTGCGCGTTTGCGAACTGAGCCATGATTGCCCTTAGGGTCCCCGCTATGCTTCCACGGTAACACTGCAAAATCATTGTGGGTCGTTGTAAAAAAAAAAAATCCCCCAAAAAAAAAGTGACTTTGTCCGTCAACGGTGGAGGTTTTCGCCAGAAACACCAGGAGAGAAAACCAAAACCAGTTTTTTACCGCAATTTTGGGTTTTCACCCAAATACCCTGAATTTCAAAAAAAAAAAAGAGCCACCATCCCTGCTCCTTCTCTCGCGTTTCAGCGAACCTTTTTTCCACCCCCTCTTGGAGTCTGCTCGCAAAACCTCGACATCACACACTTTCATCACCTCTCACAACGAGGAACACCACAAACATGCAACACAGAACAACACCCCTCCCCCACCCACCTCATCACTCCCCCCGTTTGTGGTGGAGCAAACGTGCTTATTTGCACCTTGTCACGGAAGTAACGCAAAACAATGGATGTGACTTTTGTGCTGGAAGAGTCAGGCGTGACTGCGACAGTGGAGGTGCCGTGCGAGGCGGACGCTGCAGCGGCAAAAGAGGTTGCGTGCACGGCGCTTGCTGTCCCGCCTGCGTCTGTCGAGATGCGCATCGGCACGCAGGTGGTGGAGGGGACGTGCCGTCTGCAGGACACTGCGTTTGATGCAGGGGTGCAGGTCGTGCTTGCCCGCTGCTGTGCCAACATCAAGTGTCCTGCTGAGTACAGTGTCGAGGTGCCAACTGGTGGGCGGGATATGCTTATAGATTGCTTCTCGCTGTCTCCTTGTGGAGCACTCTGCCTCTTTACACAGAAGGCAGGATATGTCACCGCCCTTGATACAGAAACCTTCAGCCCTGCCTTCAAGTTCAAAGTAGACATCCAGTCGTATGTCGCGCCTGCCATCTCGCAGTGCAAGACACGCTGCTACCTGGCGTACGACGAAGGCATACAGGAGATTGCACTTCCGGGAGGGGAGGTGCTCCGTACAGTTGACGGCACCTCGCCGCACCCCGGAGTGTTTGCGTGTGGCGGTGTTGTTGTCTCGCGGTGTGAAGAGGGCGTCTCTGTGTATGACGAAGACCTGACGTTGCTCCGCACTCTGCCGCACGCAGGGTGCTGGAAGGTGGCTGTGTCGCACTGTGGTGGGTGGGTGCTCACCTCTTCCCAGAGAGATCCGAACGTACGTCTGTGGGATGTGAACACAGGTGAAGCAGTGGCATGTGTAGATGTGGCGGACGAACGCGCAGTGGCGCTCTCACTCTCTGCCTCTGTCTTTGCAGTGGTGGTATGTGGCATTCACCCCAACGAAGTGCAACTCTATGATTGGAGTGGCGAGGCGCTGGGCAGCGTTGCTGAGGCAGGATATCGTTATGTCTGCTCCATGCAGTTCACACTGTGTGAGAAGTATCTCGTGATTCATTTTGACGATGATGATATAGATTCTGAACAATTTTCATTGCACCAGTATGATGTGGCGACCATGTCCTGTGTGCGTGTGTTCTCCGAAGTCGCTGCCTACACTTCATTTGCTTTTTCGCCATGTTCACGTGTGGTGCTATTTACGAATTCGTCTCAAGACTCTATTGTGACGAGACATCTGTACCCCTACTGATGTTTTGCGAGAGGTTGTGTTTTGTGCAGCTTCTCGCAGGCCGTCCACCCCAGAAGCACCTCCTCGCTGTCGCTGAGTGTTGCATCATTGACTTCGTTTCGCTGTCCCCTGAATGAGTCTCTTTCTTTACTGTCAGGGGAGGGGGACAGTCTGCAGACTAAGGATTGGGGGTCTGGTAATTAATTAATTAAATGCTAGTCTGCACGGGGTTTCGTAACAAACAATACGGGCGAAAACGCCGTTATTTGCATTTTTGGGCCGATCCCAGTCAGTGGTGGGGTCAATCTGAAAAAATGGACAAAATTTTAATGACTTAAATTTTGGACAATATGAGCCCGGTCACTAATAGCTGGGGCCCATTTTCGGCCAAAAAATTTCCTCAAAATCCGGGTTTGTAATATTGACTTCACCTTCGTCGGGGTGAAGGAAGGTTGTGGAAAAGGGTCCTTATTTGCATTTTTGGGATCCGCCTGTGCAGTGGTGGGGTCAATCTCGAAAATTGGACAATTTTTTGACCACTTAAATTTTGAGAAATATGAGCCCGGTTTCTTATACGTGGGGCCGATTTTCAAAAAAAATCGGGTGGGTATGGTAATTAATTAAATGATTTCTTAGTCTGCAGTCTGGAGGGGGAGGAGGAGGGGCACCTGTCCTTCCTGTTCACAGCACAATATGCTGTGGAGTGCTTACCTTGAGAGCTCTGTGAAGGGGGAAGGGTGTGGGGGGCGAGGGTCCATAGGTGTTGGAAAAGAGCTTCACGTCTTTTGCTCTGGTATATAAAAGAAAGAAAACAGAGAGACCACTAGTTTTTAGCGATTGAATTATTATTTTTTTGTGTCGCGGATCGGATCGTTTTTGGTTCAAGGGTGGCCCAAAAAGAAAAGGCTCTAAATGGGCTGGGGGATAGTTCCCCTTTTCCTCGTGATGATACAGCCCGCACACCTCCCGGTTGGGAATTAGGCAATTTGGTGGGCGAAGGCTCTTCGCCCACGCAGAGACGGTAGACAATCAATGTCTGTGCACCACTCCCACAACAGAAAACACACAAAACACGAATGGAACTCAACATCGAGGGCTTTGATGGCAAGACGTACGTCGTCGATGTGGATGTGCATGACACAGCGAAGCACCTGCGGCAGAGGGTGGCAACTGCAGCGGGGTTTGCTGAAGACAGCTTTTACCTGGACTTCGGAGGGAGCAACGAAGGAGAGGACATCAACATCACAGCGCTGAGTGCTGGCGATACAGTCGTGTTGGCGCAGACGAAGCAGCAAGAGTCCATCGCAGCTCTTCGTGCATTGGGTGAGACGGACATCACACCAGCGAGGCTTGCGCGTGTGGAGGACCCCGAAGTAGCGCGGTTGTTTCTGCAGGCAGAAGTTGTAACTGTGATTCCGCGCAGGTTCTTGGCAGGCACTAATTTACGTAGCCTTGATCTGAGTGCCCCGTTGGCTGTTACTGCGATTGATGACCACTTCTTATCTGAGTGTTCATCATTGGAATCAATTAACTTGTCTGGGTTGCGCAACGTTACGACAATAGGCGATTACTTCCTGTACGCCTGCACGTCATTACGCACTTTTGAACCATTCGACTTTGCAGGATTGAGCAGCGTCACAAGTCTTGGACACAACTTTTTATCACATTGCACGTCTTTAACCACCATCGACTTTGCAGGATTGAGAGGTGTCACAAGCCTTGGGGACTACTACTTCTTATCAGGTTGCACGGCGTTAACGTCCATCGACTTTGCAGGATTGAGCAGCGTCACAAGTCTTGGGCACAACTTCTTATCAGATTGCACGTCTTTAACCACCATCAACTTTGCAGGATTGAGCAGCGTCACAAGCCTTGGGGACAACTTCTTATCAGGTTGCTCGTTAACATCCATCGACTTTGCAGGATTGGGTAGTGTCGCAAGCCTTGAGAAAGACTTCTTATTATATTGCACGTCGTTAACCACCATCAGCTTTGCAGGATTGAGCAGCGTCACAAGCCTTGGACACAACTTCTTAGTAGGTTGCACGTCGTTAACATCCATCGACTTTGCAGGATTGGGTAGTGTCACAAGCCTTGGGGACTACTACTTCTTATCTTGCACGTCTTTAACCACCATCAGCTTTGCAGGATTGAGCAGCGTCACAAGCCTTGGACAGGACTTCTTATCACATTGCACGTCGTTAACATCCATCGACTTTGCAGGATTGGGTAGCGTCACAAGCCTTGGGGACGACTTCTTATCAGGTTGCACGTCGTTAACCTCCATCAACTTTGCAGGATTGAGCGGTGTCACAATGCTCAGGAACAACTTCTTATCACATTGCACGTCGTTAACCTCCGTTGACTTTGCAGGATTGAGCAGCGTCACAAGCCTTGGGGACAACTTCTTATCAGGTTGCACGTCGTTAACCTCTATCAACTTTGCAGGATTGAGTGATGTGACACGAATCGGATGGAGGTTTATGGATGGTTGCATTTCTTTACAAACAGACGACCAGGTTTGGAAGTGGGCATCTACAAGGCAGCAGGTTGGACCTAGGTGAGGTGCTTCGAAGTGGAGCACTGCTTTGTAACGTAGTTCGTACATATTTCTCCTTGGTCGCTATCCAAAAGGGTTTTAAAACTTTAAAATGTGGAAGTAAATCGAGACGTGTTTGCACCTCCTCAGGTGCATCTGCACGACATCGCGCTTTCACACAGCTGCCCTCGGGCTAGCTGACCACCCTGTACTGAAGTGCCTTTTATAACGTGCCGTCTTTGTGGCACTTCCCCTTCCCCTTCCCGTTCCCCTCTCCTACGTTTCCATCTGTGTTCACATTCACCGCATAGGCGGGCAAGTGGTCACCGCAAGGGTACCTGTAAATATTGGGGGTAAAATCCCCGATCCCCGATCCCCGATCCCCGGATTACGTTTAGGGGGGTTTTTGTAAGGGGGCTCTTAAAGAGGGGTGCAGGGAGGGCGCAGAGGGGTGCCTATGTATCGCATTTCGCTACCTACCGCCAAAGCGGAGAGGTGCAGTCAAAAAGAAATAAGGAAAATAAAAATAAAAAAGAAGAAAAACAGACAATTAGCCAACCAACTGATCTTGATAACTTGATGATAGGAAAGAAGACTTGCCTTCGTTGAACGCAGCCCAAAAGGTGAAATCCTGATGTGGCACGCAAAGTGAAATGATGTGAAAAGGAAATGGAAAAGCCGTTAACAAGTCAAATGTCGATTCTCTTTTTGTCTGGTTTCTACACACTTAGATGTCTTCGTGTGGAGAGAAAAAATAAAATGACGTCATCTATTGATAATGAAAAGTCTAATGCTTCACGCGCTTGGTTTGTCGGCAGTCGCCGTCATCGCTTCCGCCTTCCTCTTCCTCCTCCTCTTCTTCTTCTTCTCCTTCTTCGTCTTCTTCGTCTTCCTCCTCTTCGAATTCTTCGTTTTCTCCAGACGACGTTTCTTCAGACGACTCTTCCTCAACTTCCTCGTCATCCATCTCTTCTTCGTAGTGGGGGAGAGAACCTTTGGCTGCACGCATACGCTCCTCAACTTTATCAAATATTCCTTTTGGTGCGACACGTTCCTTCCGTTTGCGAGCTAGGCGACGTGGCTTTTCCAAAAATTTAATCGTGCCATCACGGATAAATGTCGCCGCGTCTGCAGGTGCCGGGCCAGAATCCCTGATAATCTGCTCATCGCAGAGTGTCGTCACTGCTACCTGGGTTCTTTTGAGCACAGAGTGGCGCAGCTTCCCGAACATACCCTCCGCTTTACATGAAGAACACGACGAGAAGACAACACCGTATTCCAAGGCGATCTTTACTCTCCCCTGTACACCGTTTATCACTGCGAACCACCGGCTCCACGACGTGTCCTGCTTGGCCATAGTTTTAGCAAGAAGCCACTGACCAGATGTGAAGTCGTCGCTCTCATCCGGCAGTTGACGTTGCATACCCAGGGACTCTAAAACCAGGCCCAGTTCCTGGTTTGCGTATCCCTTCAGGTCTGCGTCAGAGAGCGCAGATATGCGGTAGATGTTCAACATCGTTACAACCGCCTTTGCAACTGGACCTGTCCTCTGGACATAGCGCTTCAGCCCCGCTATGGACACTTCGCAAGCTTCCATGCGCGCTTCCATACTGCTCTCTTCATTTTTCAGCAACTCAATCTCAGCGATGCTCTCGTTGACGGTAAAGAGGACGTGCAAGAGGATGGCGCCAGATCCCTGTGCCACCAGAGTTGATTTCTGCAAAATTTTTAGCAAGGCACAGTAGAAATCCAAATTCGGCGCGAGGGTTTCATCTTCAAGAAGGCGGAGGAGCTTCGTGTGGGTGGCTTTGAGTCCTTTCGTTTTTGTCTCACCGTCGTCGTTGCGAGCCTTTGTGTTGGTCCACGCAGTGCCGACAGCCACGTGGTGCCTCCACATAGGGAGCATCCGCTTCGCCCGCAGAAACGTGGTTGTGTGCTTGGCCAGCCACCGGATTCTGTACGAGACAGAAGGTCTCAGCACCAGTTTCCTCTGCTTGCCGGTCTTCGTGAACTTCTTCTCCGACTCGAGCACCAAATCGCGGTAGAGCTTGGGCGAAGAAAAGTAGCTACGGTCGAGGTCCCGGATCATGTCCGACAGCTCCTTCACCCCGGAGAGCTTCATCAGGGGCTTCATCTCCACCTGGATGAGGTGCGCACTGTCAGCGAAATGCCCCTGCAGACACCTCTCCTTGAGCTTCATCACCCCGACGAGACCGTTTTTATGCCCCGTCAACGTGCTGCAGCTGTCAGCAATAACCCCCGACACCTCCTTTTCTGTAACACCCACAGCACCAATGGCGTCTTGCAACTGTTTGTAGACAGACTTAGCGTTGGCGGACACATCTTTGTTCTCTGTAAGCCCTACATATCTCTCCACAACACGTAATGCTTGTCCCGCCGCCGAGTACAGGAGAAAGCGGAGCAAGAACACGTTGACGTCTTTATGAACCCCTTTGATGGAACTGCCTTGCCCTTGGAGCTGCGCTTGCCAGACGTCGCAGTGAGTGCCGAAAGCTCGCGCGTCTTCTCAAGAAGCTGGCGCTGCATGTCTGCGACCTCCGCAGAGAGTGCGGCACGCGCCTCGGCAGCAGCCTTCTTGTCCATCTTCGGTGCTGCAGGTGCAGGTGTGGGTGCAGGTGTCGCTGCTGCCGCTTCACTTCCAGTAGACATCGCACGCACTCCTTTCACGAGAGGCCGGAGTCTCAAAATTGTCAAAACAAAAAAAGGGGGTGGTGCAGGGGTGTGTGTGTCCTGAGGTGTTCGCTGTGGAGGGGGGCGTCGGTAATTAGTGCAAGCACACTGCAGCGCTTTACCTCCACAGAGATTTTCTCCCGACACTGCTTTGCCCATATCGTGATCATTTCTGACACGTGACGGGGGACAGCGTACTTGTTCGTAATGCCGGGGAGGGAGCCGGCTGTTGCTGCCACCACGCTGTGTTCTGTCCCCTTTCGCACTGCACTATAAAACGTGCAGTGGAGTTGGGAAAACAGATCGACCTTTTTTTGTGAGGGCCGGATGATCTTGCGGGGCTTCGGCTGCGTTGCCTCTCCTTTCTCTGACTTCGCGTCGTTTGCCTTGTTGTGCGCCGTGGAGGTGAGGTGCTTGTTCTGTGCCCGTCGAAGCGCATCTGAGGAGTGAGTAACCTGGAAGTCTATCCAGGCATTTTTCTCCTCCTGGCCGAACTTCTCCATCCGCCGATTCTTCACGGCATCTGCGCAGGTCTGGCACCCCCACTTGCCACCTACTTTTTTGAAGCAGGCCTTCGGGTCTGCTGTTGTGGTGGGGTTCGGCCGCAGCAGCTCTCCACCATCAGCCGCCTTAACGACGAGCTTGCCATTGGCGAAGGAGAGTGCTACTCGTTTTCGTTCATTCGGCGCTTGAACAAAAAAAAAGGTGCAAAAGTGCCCGTGCTTTTGACACCCCACGGGAGGAAGGAAGAGGATCACCGTCCCCAACATCACTGGTCCCCGCTGGAACTGGGGCGGGGTGACAACAGAAGTGGATCGTATGTTTTTTTTAGCGAAGTGGTCAACCTCAAGGTTTGTGAGGCACACAAATGTCCCACGCAGGCTACCTTCGTGAACCTCTTGCCACCTCTCCGCCGTCATGCCGAAGTCGTCCCTTGTCGTCTTCGCGATGAACTCGCGGATCTCCTCTTTGCTCGGTGCCGATCCCATCCGCTTGCGCTCGTCGGACCACAGCTTTGCCCCCATCAATGCGACGTACCCGCATGTCAGCTTCTGCTGCGCATCCCCGGTATCAGCACTCGCGGTTGTCTTCGTTGCGTACCTTTGCGCATGCGTCTCACACGCTGTTTTCCGGGTGCAGAGGTACGTTGGCAAAAAGTCGAGAACATGATACTGCATTTTAACTTAAGATAAAAGATAAAAGCAAGAATCCCTGAAGGGGCTGTGGTGGAGGAGGGTTTTCAAGGAGGGAGAGGGAATGGGGAAATCTCAGAAAAGTCACTCGCTGCGTGATTTTTTTTTTCTGCTCCTGTTTTATTTGAAAGATCGGAACGATCTGAGTCGGAATACAAATTTCGGCCCGGCCGGAAATCCGCAAATACCGTGGTCAACGCCAGTGTAAGGTAAAGGACACACATACCAGAGGGTTATTACACGTAAAAAACTTGAAAATACCCACTCGCTCCTCAGGGTAACGTTTTTCAAATTGAAACCGGCTTTATTTGAAAGATCGGAACGATCTGAGTCGGAATACAAATTTCGGCCTCGGCCGTAAATCGGTTTTAAATTAATAACAAACAGATAGCCTTTCCCCATGTACTTTTACGTGGGGAAAATTTCCCAAAAAAAATCCGGGGCCCGATCCCCGAGTTACAGGTACCCTTGGGTCACCGTGGCACTCACGCTACGGTGCAGAAGAGCCAATAGGGCAGACCAACTGCCAAAGGTAGAAATACAGGGTCTGTGCTGGTACCGGAGTTTGCTCATTGTCTGTTGTTACTCCTGCCGGTACTTTTACTCGTGTGGAAGAAGTTGCAACTTTCTTTTGGACAAGCCTCCTAGGCATACACTCGATGCGAGTCGCATGCGAGAATCATTCTCGCATTCTCGCACACCATTCTCGCACCATTCTCGCATGCGAGAATCATTCTCGCACACGTAGAGGATTTTCGTACAAGGGAAGTCCTGGCCTGTGTTTCGTTTTTTAGGGACATGTAGTGTCCAGGGGAAGTTTCTGTCGCAAAGTAGATGAAGTAACCCCACCACACTCTGTGTACTGTGTACTGTGTACTGTGTACTGTGTACTGTGTACTGTGTACTGTGTACTGTGTACTGTGTACTGTGTACTGTGTACTGTGTACTGTGTACTGTGTACTGTGTACTGTGTACTGTGTACTGTGTACTGTGTACTGTGTACTGTGTACTGTGTACTGTGTACTGTGTACTGTGTACTGTGTACTGTGTACTGTGTACTGTGTACTGTGTACTGTGTACTGTGTACTGTGTACTGTGTACTGTGTACTGTGTACTGTGTACTGTGTACTGTGTACTGTGTACTGTGTACTGTGTACTGTGTACTGTGTACTGTGTACTGTGTACTGTGTACTGTGTACTGTGTACTGTGTACTGTGTACTGTGTACTGTGTACTGTGTACTGTGTACTGTGTACTGTGTACTGTGTTGCTGGGTATATTCCATCGTGTTTTGTTGAAAATTGCTGGTTTTGTTTAAATGACTCCTCGGAGTCTCCCTTAAGGTTGAAATGACCCGAAAACATTTAAAAAAAGCGTTGGGGGGTGTGTATTTTCCACGTACGTGACCACGGAGAACCGTGCGAGACGTGCGAGAATCGTGCGAGAATGGTGCGAGAATGAGCGAGAATCGTGCGAGAATTTTTTGCCAGACCAGAGTTGTGCGAGAATGCGAGAATGCGACTCGCATCGAGTGTATGCCTAGGGGGGGTTTTTTTGTGTTGCCCTATTTTTTTTTTTTTTTTGCACCCTCTTTCATACTTGTAGCTAACTAGTCGTGGTACGTGGCGATTTTCTTTCCCAAAAGAAAGAAAAAAATTGGCCGGAAAGAAATTTTTTTTACCCAGGAAAAAAAATTTTACCCAGGAAAAAAAATTTGCCTCAGGCAATAAATTTCCCTCAGGAAATAAATTTCCCCTCGGGAAATAAATTTGCCCCAGGAAATAAATTTGCCTCAGGCAACAAATTTCCCCCAGGAAATAAATTTCCCTCGGGCAATAAATTTCCCTCAGGAAATAAATTTCCCTCGGGCAATAAATTTCCCTCGGGCAATAAATTTCCCTCAGGAAATAAATTTCCCTCGGGCAATAAATTTCCCTCAGGCAATAAATTTTCCTCAGGAAATAAATTTGCCTCAGGCAATAAATTTCCCTCGGGCAACAAATTTCCTTTCAGGATATGCACCTGGGGAACTGGGTTGCATCCTGTACCTTAATTTTTTTTGCCTGCGGCGCCATTTTTTCATTTTTTGCTCCGCAAAAAAGGGTTCGTTGAGTGACTCTGGTGACAGGGATTACGCTCCACGTGTGGAACGTATGGAAATCCATACGTGAATTGTTTTGAAAAGGTGGAATCCGTACGTGTCCATACGTGGTAATTTGGGTTTTGGATTGAGGCTGGGGTGAGGTTAGGTGAGGAGTGGGGGCTCCGCCCACCTCTCACCTACCCCCCACAGAATTCTATTTTTACTCGTAAACCCGCAAACCCGCAAATTTCTTCTATTTTACCGGAAAAGGAAGATGCAGCATGGTGAAAGGAAAAATGTAGCGTACCGTGCGCCTGCGGCGCGAGCTTGCAACCCACCCTTCCCGCGACATAGTAGGCAATTTTAAGCGCAATTTTTTGAAATGTTGCGCACCGTGGCTTCGCTAGAAACTTTCGTTTTAGTAAAATATGGAAGTAAAATTTACCGAACTGGACGATAGTTACCAACAAAAGTGCCATTTTATGTCAACATTTTAAAGAAATGTTGCGTACCGTGGCTTCGCCAGAACCTTTGGGAAGCAATGAGGAGTGAGAAAGAAGGATAAGGGCAAAGAAAAAAGTAGCGTACCATGCGCCTGCGGCGCAAGCTTGCATTCCATTCTTTCCATGACATAGTTTGGCTGTAAAAAAAGGTGCAATTGTAAGCGCATTTTTTAGAAATGTTGCGTACCGTGGCTTCGCCACGAGTTTAACACTGAAAAGATAGGGGATATTCTTGAACGCGCTGTTGCCCTGTTTCTCAGCAACAAGCGTCACAGATTCAAGAGAAAACGGAGGTGTTCCTGCTGATGGCGGAGGAGTTGGAAAACGTCGCTCCCCCCGTATTTGTTTCCGGAATTGAGCTTCTGAGGACCTTTTTCGCGCGAAGCGCGAAAAATTTTTTTTTGCCAAAAAGAAAGAAATTGGGCGTGGGATTCTAAAATTTTTCGGGAAAAACGGCGTATTTAGCGATAAGTATGCCCTCTTTGCATTCTTGTTTTGTCTTGCCGTCTGCCAACAGACCTCCCCTTCTTAGTCAAACCCAACAAAATTCGCAGAAATTCCCCTCCCGCCATTTCCTCCCTGTCCCAGCTTTTGTGACACTGTAATATGATTTCTCATTGTCATCACTATTCAGAGGGTTTTTGACACATTTAAAATGTGGAAGTAAATCGAGACGTGTTTGCACCTCCAGGTCCACCTGCACGACATCGCACTTTCATACAGTTGCCCTCGGGTAGCTGACCAGCCCCCGTTTTTAGAATCAACAGAGTGTGTACGTTACGATGTTATTCAGTATTTGTTTAATCTTCAAGGTAAAGCGCATCGATGCGGAATCGTATCTGTGTCGCATGTGTGTTGTGTTTGTTCCTTGAGACTTCTTTTTGGGAAGTGATCTTGTGGTCGGTACTGGATGCTTGCTATGCGCTTTCATGTGCTTTCTTACGATATGATCCCTCGGGAGCATGAATGCATGCTTCTTTTTGCTCTGTCAGCACACAGCCAACCGGCGTGTTGCTCTTTTTACGTATCTCTTGTCTTTTGTCATATATCAGAAGTATGTACATATCCCAAATTTAAAACCCCTGCTACCTGTGTTGTCATCTTTCCCCTAGTTTCGACAGCGAAACGTTTCCTCATGTATTCACACGGGAAACAATATGTCAAACAGGTGCAGGGTGGTTCCGTGCATATCATAGAACCCGCACCTTGTGTGTCTCCCAAAGAACCAACAGCGTTGTGTGTGAAGTTTTGAAGGAAGGAAAAATATAATACATTTTCTTGCTGCGTACAGTGCTACTACTATCCTACACCCATCACCGTCGCGTATGAATGTGTTATAAAAAAGAGAGAAGACAACACCCAAGACCCTCAAAACACCCCCAAGAAACTCCCCTTTCAGCCCTGTTGCTGCTTTTCTCTTGTTTGCCTGCCGTCGCCCACCTCGCACGTTGCCCATGCGGCGCTCTTGTGTGGGTGACAGATCGCAATGCTCAGAGTCGTCTTATTTTCATCACCTCTCACAACGAGGAACACCACAAAACATGCAACACAGAACAACACCTCTCCCCCACCCACCTCATCATTCCCTCCGTTTGTGGTGGAGCAAACGTGCTTATTTGCACCTTGTCACGGAAGTAACGCAAAACAATGGATGTGACTTTTGTGCTGGAAGAGTCAGGCGTGACTGCGACAGTGGAGGTGCCGTGCGAGGCGGACGCTGCAGCGGCAAAAGAGGTTGCGTGCACGGCGCTTGCTGTCCCGCCTGCGTCTGTCGAGATGCGCATCGGCACGCAGGTGGTGGAGGGGACGTGCCGTCTGCAGGACACTGCGTTTGATGCAGGGGTGCAGGTCGTGCTTGCCCGCTGCTGTGCCAACATCAAGTGTCCTGCTGAGCACACGCCAATTGGTAGTTTGGATATGAACGTAGGTTTCTTCTCGCTGTCTCCTTGTGGAGCACTCTGCCTCTTTACACAGGGGGTCTATGTCACCGCCCTTGATACAGAAACCTTCAGCCCTGCCTTCAAGTTCAAAGTAGACATCCAGTCGCATGTCGCGCCTGCCATCTCGCAGTGCAAGACACGCTGCTACCTGGCGTACTATGACAGCATACAGGAGATTGCACTTCCGGGAGGGGAAGTGCTCCGTACAGTTTACGGCACCTCGTACGCCGCAGTGTTTGCGTGTGGCGGTGTTGTTGTCTCGCAGTGTTTCTACGGCGTCTCTGTGTATGACGAAGACCTGACGTTGCTCCGCACTCTGTCGCACGCAGGGTGCACGGGGATGGCTGTGTCGCACTGTGGTGGGTGGGTGCTCACCTCTTGTCATGGGGGGCCGAACGTGCGTCTGTGGGATGTGAACACAGGTGAAGCAGTGGCATGTGTAGATGTGGTGGGCAATCGCGCACTGGCGCTCTCACGGTCTGCCTCTGTCTTTGCCGTGTCGTCATCTGCATCTAACGTCCAGCCTAACGAAGTGCAACTCTATGATTGGAGTGGCGAGGCGCTGGGCAGCTTTGATCAAGCGGGACATTGTTGTGTCTCTTCCATGCAGTTCACACCGTGTGGGAAGTATCTCGTGGTTAAGTCAGACGATGAATTATCTAACAACCTGCACCAGTATGATGTGGCGACCATGTCCTGTGTGCGTGTGTTCTCCGAAGTCGCTGCCTACACTTCATTTGCTTTTTCGCCATGTTCACGTGTGGTGCTATTTACGAATTCGTCTCAAGACTCTATTGTGACGAGACATCTGTACCCCTACTGATGTTTTGCGAGAGGTTGTGTTTTGTGTTTACTGCTCGCTGTTCTGCCCATTTCCCCCATTTTCACCCCTCCGCGACCCTGTTCCGATGAAGATCTTCAGAGTGGGTCCTGTCACAAATGTTCTTTGTGAACGTCCTTATACAGAATAGGTAGTATGAGGGGTCATTGTCAATGTGAGCACAGTGTTGTCTTCCCATTCTTTGAATGCCGTTGACCTGAACACTCCACGAAGTTGCGAAGTCGTGCGATACATCACATCGAACACAACGGACCCTGAAGAACACAATGGATGTGACCTTTGTGCTGGAAGAGTCAGGCGTGACTGCGACAGTGGAGGCGCCGTGCGAGGCGAACGCTGCAGCGTCTGTGGGGCTCCCCTGCGTGCGAGGTTTGCATCTCAAGCGTATGTGCGGAAGCACGCGAACGTGAAGCACAATATGCTGGGGAGTGCTTACCTTGAGAGCTCTGTGAAGGGGGAAGGGTGTGGGAGGCGAGGGTCCATAGGTGTTGGAAAAGAGCTTGTTGTAGATTACTTCTACAGGGTCAGGAGCGTGGCTCCCCCCCCATATCTACAGCACACCATGGGTGTTCCGTATTCCGGGGGTTTTCGGGGGAAAATCGGGTCCGTATTCCACTATTTTTCTTTGGGTGGGCTTCCCCTTTGGGGGTCAAAAACAGGGTCAAAACACCCCAAAACCGGTCTTATTTGAATTCTTGGTGACCCGAGCGTTCAGCGGTGATGCTATAAAAATATTTTGGCAGTACACAGTACACAGTACACAGTACACAGTACACAGTACACAGTACACAGTACACAGTACACAGTACACAGTACACAGTACACAGTACACAGTACACAGTACACAGTACACAGTACACAGTACACAGTACACAGTACACAGTACACAGTACACAGTACACAGTACACAGTACACAGTACACAGTACACAGTACACAGTACACAGTACACAGTGAAGGAAAGGGGGTGTCCGCCGGAGGCGAAAATTTTATTTGGGGGTTCGTCCTGCAAGGAGGAAAATGTCTTTTTTGTGTTGTTTCATTCCATCCCAGTTCACGGGCACCGCATTCAGTGCAAAAGACCGTTCTAAAGTCTCTTAGTTACCCTTCTGCTCTTTTTTTTCTTCCCTAAGGGAATCCCTGTAGAAAAAAAAGTGCACGATCCCAAAAGTGGTATTCGTATTCCGTCTTAGGAACACCCATGCAGCACACCCCGTTTTTTTTTTCTTCTCCCGGCAGTGTTTTTTCTAGGAGGGGGGAGGTTGATGAAAAGGCATCAGGGAGGGTGCTGGGAGTCTTTAGGTGAACTGTACATGGGACCGTGCAACATGCAGTTAATGGGGTGGGGATGAAACTAAAACGAACAGAAAAGAGTACACAATGTCTGCGGTTCGCAGGACGCCACACGAAGACACAAAAACAATAATGGTGTTAAGTAAACTGATATCAGATCTTCACTCTCCTTCCTCCCTGCGGCGACATTTTCACAAACCCGTCGATGACCTTCTCAAGAAAGGCGTCTTCTGGCTGTTCCGTACCTTCCATCTTGATTCGGATCAACATGTCAAGTGTGTCCTGTCGGAGGCGGTTCCGCAGTTGGGTCATGATGAGCTTCAGCACAGAAAAAGCTCGCTCGACATCAACTGTCCCGACAGGAAAGCTGGCCAACAACACCATCACATCAACTGCCACAGGCAGACTCGTTGCTTCTCTCGCACAAGCATACTTCAACCGAAGCTTTGACGTCGTTGCTTTGACCGACGGGTATTGACCCCCTATTTTAGGCTAATTTCGACGATTTGGGTCCGTTAAAACCAAAATTTGGCACTTTTGACCACCTGTGGTGGTCTTGAAACCCCCAGTAATCCCAAAAAAATCCAAAACCCCGCCCCCCTCGAGGCTCGAGGGGGGCGGTTTTCCCCCAAAAAATCCCAGGGGTGTAAACCGCCCCCCTCCAACCCCCTTAGAAAAAATACTGCTCCCGATAGCAATTACTTGCTTTTTTCTTGTAGTGAGGCTTTAACCCTATAAGAGCCAAGCCATATTTTCAAGCCACTTTTGAGTTTTGGTTTTTGGGGCTCTCCAACCGGTAAAGGGACCCCAGATGCAAATTTTTGATCGTACCTGGCCGCAATTGAAAGATTTTGAACACGGCTTTCAATTCCATTTTTTTAAGTTTTTTTTCGGAAAAAAATGGTATCCCCAAAATGAGGTGAGCATAAAATCCACTTTTTGGTTTTTTACTAATTCGGCCGGCCGAGGAAAAACACGTAAATTATTTCTGTCCGAAAATGGCGTTATTTGAAAGATTGATCACAAAATCTTTTCAAAGAAAAAAAAATCGAGCAAAAAGTCCTAGTAGAACCCAACTTATATGAGTGCAGCTCTGTTAGCAGCCATGTCTAAAACTGATTTCCTTAACGATTTACACTGAAACATGGCTAAAAACGTAAAAAAGGGGCGATTTTTCACAATTTGGGCATCTCCTGAGGTCGAAAGCCCCCAGAATGGGTCGGAACGACCCTGTGACCCGAAAATCCATGAAAAAAGCACCCCGAAATACGAAAAAACAGTGAAAATTCGGCTTGCTGTGTGCTCTGCATAGGTCGTGTGTGTGGGGTGTTTTTGTGGTTTTGGTGGCAACTCGCCCCAGCATCCAAATGGCAAACAGATGCACAAAGGTTTTCGATTTTTGCTTATTTTAAAAGATTTGAGTCAAATAGTTTCCCCATAAACCAAAGGATTTTTACGAAAACAAGCAGAACCAGTATCAGATCATGATGACCCTTAGCCATAACCATGTCCTTCGGGTCGAAAGGGTGCCTCTTGGGTGGGTAGCAGTCCACAGATCCAAAGTGCAATCAGATGCGTAAAAGTTTTCGATTTTTGTTTCTTTTGAAAGATTCGTGTCAAAATCTTTGAAATATATAAAAATATTTTAACGAAAACGAAGTCCTGGGCTGGACGTTAAATTGCATCCGGGGGCCCTTTTGTGGCACTCCTCCTGAAACTCTATGAAGGTCTGACCTGAGGGTAAAAGGTGCTGGGTATGCTACCCTGGGTGCTGAAGGCAGGCACACAACATGTGTGGAGGGACCTGCAGAGCCCTAGCCAGTGAAGCCAAGGAGGCCCCCCTAGGAAACTAGGGAACGGATTGGAAGAGACCTCGCCGGTAGCCGGGAACCCTCCCTGGGCTAGTACAATGATGAAACTTCAATCTAAAGTCCACACCCATGTGGCGGCCGCTTTGGCATGCGTCTGTAAGGACAGCCTTGACTGATACTTTCTGTATTAGCACACGATTGCCTCCCTGAAGGCTACGTACCTACCTGAGTACAAAAAAAAAAAAAAAATCGAGTAGAACCTCATACAGAGCATGGGGTGTCATTGAGGAACCAGAATAGGGGGTGCCCGTCCAAAGGGCTTTGAAAAGTGGCACGACTCCCCCCAGCATCGAAAGTATTATCCGATGCATAAAAGTTTTCGATTCTTGCTTCTTTTGAAAGATCGGTGCAAATTCTTTCCACATAAAAAAAGTGTTTTTACGAAAATGAGTAGACCCTATGTCAGAGCACGTTGTCCTACAGATTTTAGAATGCGGGGGGGTCACAGGGGTGCCCACACCCCCACCCCGCCTCCCCCCAGCATCGAAAGTAATATCCGATGCATAAAAGTTTTCGATTCTTGCTTCTTTTGAAAGATCGGCGAAAAATCTTTCGAAATATATAAAAATATGTGTTCACAAAAATGGGTAGAACCCGACTAAGGGCTTGTAGGCATTGGGTATCGCGAAAGGTACATATTTGGGGTGTGGGTGAAAAAACGTCACTTTTGGTGAAAGTAGCACCCCAGCCCCCAGCACCGAAACTAATATCAGATGCACAATAGTTTTCGACTCTTGCTTCTTTTGAAAGATCGGTGCAAATTCTTTCCACATAAAAAAAATGTTTTTACGAAAATGAGTTGAACCTGTCTAACAGCATGGCGTCATTTCGAAAGCCATTAAAGTGGCTCTTGGCTCTTATAGGGTTAACAGGAATTAGTCGCTATCTCAACAAAGAAGCGCACCTACCTCTCAACTTACAAAGTTACCTCAGTGAAATACAATACAAAAAGAGCGAAAATAAAAACAAAAAACAAAACTTTCAAAGCCCTCTTTCCCCCCATTTTTCAAAACCCAGAAAAAACCCCTCTCCTGAAAGCCTCCTTTTTTTTTCTGCCAAACTCCATCTTTCGATTGAAAATAATATCTTAATCATTTCTGCCCAACCTCACCATCTCCACACAGTGCACACAACACATTGCCCCCTCTCCCCCTTACCCCCTCTCTATGCTTCTCCCCACACTCACAGCAGCGATCTACGCTGCTCTAGACAAACCTCATATTGTCTTTGTGCTTGCTGACGACTATGGATGGAATGATGTAGGTTATCACCAGAACGCTGTCTCCTCTGGGAACCCAAGCGGTGAAAACACGACGAACGGCTTCATCGCAACCCCAGCGATTGACGCAATCTGCAAGCAGGGGGTGAAGCTCGAGAACTATTACGTGCAACCCCTTTGCTCACCAACACGCGGAACGATTATGACTGGCCGCTACCCTTCGCACACTGGTGTTGGTCCTGAAGTTATTCGCCCAAGCTTTCCGTATGGCATGCCTTCTGACGAGACCTTCCTCCCAGAGCTCCTTAGAGAGGCAGGATACGACACACATATGATCGGAAAATGGCATCTCGGGCTTTGCGACGAACGGTATACACCGACCTTCCGTGGATTTAACAGCTTTCTCGGGTATCTCCTGGGGGCAGAAGATTACTTCGCGCATACCCGAGAGTACAATGGGGCCAATGGGCTTGATTTTCGGAACGGATCCGCCCCGAATGTGTTCCCTACTGCTCTCAAGACGGCTTCGGGACAATACTCTACGGAAATCTTCTCTCGCGCCGCGGTCGATCTCATTGCAAATCATGACACGGATATTCCTCTTTTTTTGTACCTTCCTTTTCAAGCAGTGCACGAACCGCACCAAGCCCCAGAGGAGTACATCGAGCCATACAATACTACGATTCCGCACAACACCTCAAATGGAAAAAGCAGATTGATCAAAGCGGGTATGGTCTCGGCAATGGACAGCGCGGTGCACAATGTCACTGAAGCGCTGAAAGACGCAGGCATGTGGGAGTCCACCGTGTTCATCTTCTCCACCGACAACGGAGGACCAGTTCCGGTGTCAAGCAACTACCCACTTCGCGGGGGGAAATCAACCAATTGGGAGGGCGGGGTTCGGGGAGTAGCTTTTATCAAAGGGACCGACAACGACCTGGCACCACTTCCTTCAGGGGTCACCTCGATGGAGCTCATGCACACAACCGATTGGCTGCCAACCTTGGTACGTGGCGTGGCAAAGGGGAATACAACACAGTGTAAACCGCTAGACGGGTTTAACCAATGGAACACATTGAGGAGCAACGTTACGACGGAGCGCACTACGATTGTACACAACATGCCTGCTGCTGGGGAAGGGTTTAGCGGTGGTGCGATTCGCGTGGGGAAACACAAAATGTTGGTGAACGGGATGCAAACGGAGGGGGGGGCGAAGCAGAGCCCGCCTCCGGAGATGGCCCCTCATGCTGGGGACGTCGTGCCCGAGGCTGTCTCGTACGGAGGTGTGGACATTTGGGTGTTCGACGTCCTCTCCGACCCCACAGAATCCCACAACCTCGCGAACGACACAGCGTTAGTCGCCTCTCTCAAGGTTGTGTATGACACCTACCAAACCTCGGCCGTGGCAGATCTGAACAATTCGAACGAAGAAGACCCTACTGCCGATCCGGAGCTTCGCGAAGATAAAACCTGGGGTCCGTTCGTCAATTCGACAAAGTGTAAGTTTTGAGGATCTATTTCGAAAAAAAAAAAAATATGGAGCAAAATGAGGCACCTCAAAGTCCTTTCGAAAATATGGTAATTGAGCAGAGTGGGTGTTCTTTATTTTTCAAATAAAACACCCCATTTCCCCGCCCATTTGGGTTCTGTGATATTGTTTCATTCTGACGTATGCTACCACACAGTCAGAGCACCTCAGGCACACAGATCAACTGAGAACCTTTCCCTCCCCACTCCAACGTTGTGATATCTTTTGTGGTTTTGTATAACTCGTCGCGTTTATTGAGTGTCGCCTTTAGCGTTATTGTGTCTACTGAAATGTAACTGAAAAACGGGGCGTTTGCACTCTCATTTTTTTTTGGTTTTGTTTTATTGTTTTATTTACCAGAGTGTGGGTAAGGGACGAAAGCGGATGTTCGACACACAGTATTGTGAACTACACTTTCCCCACCCAAACTCTTTTTCAACGCGTGACGCAGGGCTTCCCACAGGGGGGACCAGGGGGGACCAGTGGTCCCCCTGGGAGAAAAAAAAAAAAATAAGGGGGGACCAGGGGGGACCAGGGGGGACCAGCCTGCCCTTGAGTGTTCCGAGGCTGCCTGTTAGGAATTTTCCACATTTTTTTTAATTTTCCCTACCCTCCCGTCCCCGCGCATCCAAATACAGGCAACTAACAGGGGGAAAAAAAAGATGGCACCAAAAAAGTCCACCGGACCAAGACAGGTTTCCATAATGGAATTTGCAAAGCGACCGGCGGAGTCCCAGATATCGTCTCAGGCCCCGAAGAGGCAGAAAATAACGGTTGCAAAGAACCACGAGTATGCCACATGGGACGTGGTCGCAGCCCGTGAGCAGGCCGCGGTGAGGAAGGTTGTGCTGGACGAAAACGCAACTGCTGAAGATATTGTTCAAGAAATAAAAAAACACGACTTCAACCGCTACTACAACACGTGGACTGGGGAAGAGACTAAGGTTCAAGTGGCACTTCGTGGAATGTCGTGGAAGATCTCGGGGATGGGCTACGAGAAGAAGGACGCAGTGATCCAGCGAGTAAAGGAAAGAGACGAGAACGATCGCAGGGCAAGGGAAACACCCCCACCTGAACCTCTTCCGGAAGTGACGGCAGCCTTGTCGAATACCAACGTCCCCCCTTCATCAGCTCCTCCTTCTTCGAAGGCTGCACCGAAACCGGCCGCAAAAAAGTACCACACCGTTCTCACTCCGAAGGCAAAATCCCGTCAGCAGGGGGGTACGAAGGATGCGGACTTGTGGGTGCTGGACAACCAGGAGGAACCGGAGGGGGGAGCCGACTGGAAGTTCGAAATCCCCTACCCCCACATTCCAAGAAAGAAGCCTCAGAAGAACTGCGAAGAGAAAAAAAAGGGTGTGGAGCCCGAGGCAGATGACAGAGACGTGTGCGACGGAGTGGTGTCATTCCTAGCAGGGAACCCCTTGGAGTGCGAAGATGTTGCGGTCGTCGACGAGGATGGCAACGTAAAGGACAACAACGAGAACAACACCAACACCAACGAGGACGAGGACGACGACGACGAGGATGACGACGAGGAGGATGACAACAACGAGAACGAGAACGACATGGCAGACAGCGAGAGCTCAGAAGAACCCACGGAATACAACACCCCCAATAAGTTGGCATTCTCTGAGCAGCAAAGGTTCCTGAACGCCGCTGATAAGTACGAGTGGGTCTTCGCATCAAAGAGAGGGTACTGGTGCAGGTTGTGCAAGAAGCATCTTGCGCTGGCTATCAGCGCGAAGCGTCCTGATGCAGATGGCTCGTTTTTCGAAGTCCCATGTTGTGATGTGACACGAATCACAAAAAAGAAGTGTCCTGAACACGCGAAAACTGCGAGCCACGTGGCAGCTGTGGAGGCAGAGAGGACACGGAACAGCGGGACCGGGATGATTGTAAAGACATCCAAAGCGCATCAGAGCATGAACCGGCGTCAGCTGCTGAAGCTCACAGCCAATTTGTACTGGTTGGTGAAGCGAGGGGTGAGCCACAGCACCAATTACGCCAGCCTCGCACAGCACTCGGCAAGGTGGGACGCCGACCTGAAGGCCTTCATTGAAACGAAGAACGCTTCCTACACTAGCAGGCGGACAATGCAGGAGCTTCTGGACGCGATTAACACCGAGCTGCAGTTTCGCATCGAGTCCCGCGTGCGACAAAGTAAGTACATTACTGTGCTTGCTGATGAGACGCAAGATATCTGCCGTCGCTCTGAATTGTCGGTGTACATACGTGGCGTTGATGGCAAAGGCGAGAGCTTCGAGCATTTTTGGGGTATCGCACCGTTGACAGATGGGAAGGGTGCGGCAGGTGTGTACACCGACATTGCAGAGAGTGTCCTACATGGACGTGCACCGTGCGAGAGGGGTACCGCTGGAGACGGACGAGCAGCCACCCGCCCGCGAGATGATTGGCGGGAAGAAGATTGTTGGTGTTGGGTTCGATGGAACCAACACGATGTCGGGTGGGTTTTCTGGTGTGCAGACGAGGTTTAAGTATTTTCAAAATATTTATATTATCTACGTCTGGTGCAGAAACCACCAGCTGAACCTCTCTCTGCAGTGGGCTGGGCAGAGCCATGTTGACGTGATGAGTGCGATCAACAGCCAGCGCGACATCTACTGGTACGTTCGCAGTTCCGGTGAACGAGTCTTGGCCGTGTCCAACGCCTGCAACCAGCTCAAGCAGGTAGTGGAGTGGCTGAACCTGCCAGACCTGCAGCTGGAGAAGGGGGCCGACACCCGTTGGCTCACCAACGAGAAAGGGTGCACGACGCTGCTGAACACCCTCCCCTCCATCCACCACGCCCTCAGCCAGATCCACCAGCAGGACGGCGATGCCATCACCAGGGGACTGTTGGAAACGCTGGAGTCGCCGAGGTTCGTTGCGGCAAACTTCCTCCTCGCCAGCGTCTTCATCGTGATGAAGCCGCTGAACCTGAAGTTGCAAGAATCTTGTGCTGGATTGGTCATGATTCCTGACCTGCTGAAGTCCACACAGGAATCACTCGAGCGACTCGCGGAAGGTGTGGAGAACGGTGCAGAGTACAAGTATCTTCAATGGACTACGTACTACAACACTGTTGTGGCTCGCTTGTCGGGGAAGAAGGTCTGTCCGGAAGCTTTTCTTCGGTTTCACGAAACCACCACTAGAAGCTACGTGAAAGATCTAATCGCACAGCTTACCGCAAGGTTTTGTGATTCCGCAATATTCACAAACATCGCAGTACTGGATCCGCAGCGAGACTTCGGTGACAAGCCCGATGAAGACGAAGCCTTAATACACAACCTTACTCACTTCTTCTGCACCAAGCGGTCCCAGAAACTAGATGGTTATCCGGAAACGAAGAGCTACGACCCCCCTTACAACGATCATGACAAGCAAACAATACGGTTCCAGCTTACCTTGCTCCTCACAAAAATAAGGCAACAGCGGGAAGCAAGCGCGAACCCTGCGAAGTACACGTTCTCAGATGCTGTGCGTTATGCAGTTGCGTGCCATTCGTTGACGTTGCCCAAAGCAGTTGATTTCCTTCTTCGTGTCGCATGCTTGCCTGGTAGTACGGCTGTGGTGGAGCGTGCATTTTCAGTTTTGAAACTGGTACTGACGCGTCTCAGGGCCAGCATGCTGATCACGACGTTAGATGCCCTCATGAGGATAAAAATTGAGGGACCTCAGGTGCCTTCTCTTCCGTTTTTGAACAGCGTTGTCGATCGATTCATCAAAGCGGCACCAAAGACAGGAAGACGCCGCGATTTTGGTACTGTAGCATGAGAGAATTTTATTGTATGGATCAGTTTTATGTGTGCAGCCTTTGACCCTTTTCGTGTGTCGTCATCGAGCTATGTTGCATTGCGGTTCCCCCACCCCACCCCATCAGTGTAAACAAAATTGAGAAAAGGATCCCCCCCCGTTCACTACTTTCTTCAGAGCAGGAAACTGCTTTTTCTTTTTACCTTTCTTTTTTCCAGCGTTTTTGGCGACATAGTGCCTGAAAAAGACCAGAAACTAAGTTTCAGCTTCAATTTTTTGCAAATAACCCCCCACTACGTTCTTCAGAGAAGTAGTCAGTGGGAGCGTCCGTAGTGCGTAAAGGCGCGTAACGTAACGTAGAGTCAGCGTTAATGCTACATACCACACACAACAAGGCGCGAAAAAAAAAAATTTTTCACCTTTTTTTGGCTGGTCCCCCTGGGAGGCCAAAACCCCAGATCCTGCGGGAAGCCCTGACGCGTGGCTAAAAAAATAAAAGGGGAGTCAGTTATACCCTACCCTTTTTTGAAATGGTCAGATATACCCGAAAACCAGAAATAGGGCATAACTGACCATATCTGAACCCTTTTTTCGAGTGCGAAACGTTTCTCCATGTATTGCACGGGAAACAATATGACAAACAGGTGCAGGGTGGTTCCGTGCTTATCATAGAACCTGGCACCTTGTGTGTCTCCCAAAAACCAAAAGCGTTGTGTGTGTAGTTTTGAAGGAAGGAAAAATAAAACTGAACTTATTTTTCGGGTATATCTGATTATTTCAAAATTAGGGTAGGGTATAACTGACTATTTCCCATAAAATAATAGTGGAGCTCATCCTCGGGTGTCCCACCCGGGGTGTGTTGTCTCACATTTTTGTGCGTGTTTGTTTCAAAAGATAGAGTTCGCTTTCCCAACCTTTTGTTATTAAAGTATTTGTGTTTTCATCTGGGGCTGGCATCGTACAGTGGGTCAGTCGGACTGTCTGAACAAATGCTCTGTTTTGATCTATATGTAGAGGTGCCTATGTACAGGAGAGACCTAGAGTCATCTCGCAAAAATTTTTTTTCACCCCAGGTCCACCCCCCCCTGGTACACCAGTCAATGTACACAAGGTACACTGTTCACGAGAGGGCTGTTGTATGTCAAGTCAAACTTTTTCTTCGCTCTTTTGTTTTGTTGTTTTAAAAGAAAGGGTGCGATGTGTTGACCCTCTCAAATACTTTCAATTCTTTGAACTGAAAATATATGAATCTAATGTTTTCCTCGTTTTTTTTTTTGATGGGCCAAACGGGGTGGGGGGGAAATTTACCAAAAAAAAACGTACCCTGAATGACGCTACATCACGCCTTTATAATATTAGTATAATATCAGGCATGCGCGAGATCTGTGTTGCTTGCGTATTTGGTGCCTTGTCGCGCGAGGTGTAGGGCAGCTTACAACCTCTGTCTTTTTATGTTGTACGGAAGCAGTGCGGCCTGAGTTGCCTGGGCTGCCTCAGAACCATGGGAAAAAAAGTATGCATCTGTTGCCGTATTGTAATGCTGGGTACACATGAACTGTCCTCGCATGTGCCTTCAGGGGTGCCGCGCCTGGGTGGCGTGGGAGAAATCTGGCACACAGACGGTTCCCCCCTGTGTCTTCTCTTTTTGTTTGAGGCGTCCCCCCTTTTGCTTCATTTTCCCAACACAGAAACATCGTTCACCCCCTTTTTGATACTCCATACACGGCGAAGTAAAGCTTGACTTGTGGTTTTGCTTGTGGTTTTCACAAAGTCATAATTATGGCATGTGCCCGCACTGTCATTATTTGCGCTTTCACTGTTGGCTTACAACTGTGAAAACCACAAATCAAGTCATTTACTTCACTGTCGTGCCCCCCTCTTCCCCTACCCTCACTTACGAGGCTGCAATCTGAGTGTGTCGCAACGTCGGTGTTGCTGCATGTTGGCCTCGTAAAGGCATTACCCGACGGGGTCAAAAACGGGGTGAAAATACGCGCGATGACGACATGACGTTATCCCTAACAGGGTGCCGGTCATGACGTAATTATGGGGGAGTGCACGATGTCGTCAACATCCCCGTAATTACGACGTCATGACGCCCTAATTTCCATACGAGGCCAACACGTGTGCAGCAGCTTCGCTTGAGTGGAGCAGGAGGGTGTATTACCCCCCTGCCACCTCTTCTTGTTTCCACGTACACACAAAACCGCCACAGATATTTTTTTTTTTTGACGGATTTCGCAAAGTCATTATGCACATACGCTGGCTGGAGAATGCGCTTTCACTGGACGCGACGATTGGCAAGAGCGAGCGATACAAGCGCACAGTGTTTTTTTCCACCTTTGCCATTATGCTTTTTGTGAACTTGGTGAACCTGTTCGTACTTGGTACTACAAGCGGCGGGCGTTACATCTATACGTTTGGCACCATCGTATCAGTGGGGGAGGCTCTCTTCGCCGTTCTGATCATTGTCTGTAAGCGCAGGCTGAGCGTGACCATCATTGTTGGTATCTCAATCGTGGGCTGGATCACCATCGCCATTTCTGACTACACAGCACGTGCCGCAGGAAACACGATCTGGGTGATGATGGTGCTTGTGGTGGACTTCCTCCTCGTGATGCAGGTGGACACACGCTTCAGCATGGTTGCCGTCTGTACAACAGTACTGTACCTCATCGCCATGGCCGTTGAAGAGCGGTTCCGGTTTGGGATACTCGACATGCCTGGGTTGATGACGCAAGAGGAACGCTGGTCACGTGTCGTCGAACAGAGCACGTGCACGACACTCCCCTGCACAAGAGACACCACAAGTTATCTGTCTGCATCTCTCGCCGTTTTTGTCATCGACTTCCTCGCAACGCGAGGCTTTGCTCGTGCTATCCTGAAGGAGCAGGAAGCAATGCAGCGCACAATCGCAACAGTGCAGGAGATCGCCTCGCTCCTGGCTGGGTACGACGTGGAGCAGGTGGCGGGGCTGCTGGAGGAGCACGGTGGTGACATGCCTGAGGGGATGGTGGCAGCACTGCGGCAGCTGGAGGAGAACCTCAGGATGTACAAGGCGTACCTCCCACAGACGTGTCTGCCGTTTGAAGTGGCGACAGAGCAATGTGCGGAATTTGGTGATCTGGATGGTGCTGACAGTGACCATCAAAGCTCACTATCATTGTCAGCATCGAACACGTCTGCTCCAGCACGACGCACTTCCTTCCGTGCACAGCCAATACAGCTCTCGTCTGCTAATGCAACACTGCTGACACTGAACATCAAAGACACCCTGCGCCGCCTGGAGGAGGACAGTGCACGCTTCTCGCAGCTCTTCACATCTGTTCTTCTGAAGACCCTGCAGGCAACAGACAGCAGACGTGGGATGGTGGACGTCTTTGTTGGGGACAGGATCCACTGCTCGTTCAACACGTCGAAGCCATGTGTGTCGCACGCAACCTCAGCACTGCACGCAACAAGCATGCTCATGAGAGCTGGCCTGGCAGCCTCTGTGAACGTGGGTGTTGCAATGGGGAAGGTGCTGCGTGGTGACATGGGTTGTGATGTGATGCGCCGCTTCAGCATGGTGGGGACACTTGTGCGTGACGTGCATGGGATGGAACGTGCAGGACGTATGCTGGGGTGCGACGTTGTCTGCAACAGGATGTGCTTCAGCGACGCTGAGTGCGAACACGACCTGCGTCTGCTTCCGTGCAAGGTGGAGGTTGCTCGAGACTGCGAACCTGAGGTTGTGGCTGAGCTGGTTTCGAAAGAAGAAGATGTTTTAGCTGTGGTCGACGAATGGATGTACCAGATAGGCGGGAAGAAGCATTGGGATTTGTACAACACAGTGGTGCGTGGGTACCTGCGTGATGAGTGCCGCGACACGGACGTTGCGAAGGCGTGGGTGGAGGCGGGTGGGAGTGGCACACCAGCACACGCAGTTCCTTCTGGGACGTGCAGTGTTGTGTGTTCCTATCTTCGGTGATTTCGTTGCTATTAGTGTTCACGTGTATGCAGTATTGCCCTATGGCTGAGTGGCTTCCACAACACGCAGTTCCTTCTGGGACGTGCAGTGCAGTGTTACGCCCACAGTTGTGTTCGGGCGTTGGTAGGTTTGCATATGGGCAACTTTTTGCATCTGTCTTTCAACGTGCAGTTACAGGTATGGTGGTAGCAAAGCTCCTTGTGGGCACCCAATCAGAAAAAGAAAAAAAAAAGCCCACTACCTGTGTTACTCACTTAAGTTTACTTTTTGCATCGTGTACGGGCGGCAGGGTGCTTTCCCCCTGCATTCCCTTGCAGTGATCAGTGTTACACATTCATCTTTCAAGCGTTTTTCTTTTCTTTTCGTTTTTTGATTCCGGCAATGCCATTAAGTGTTCCTTTTGCTCAGCTTCTGTTGCTGCCGCAGGGTGCTTTGTGCTTTCATCTGGGGCTGGCATCGTACGTGGGTCAGTCGGAGGTGCCTGCATCCATACCTACTGCTTTCTTCGTTACGCTCATCGGGTGGGTATGAATACCAAGAGGATCTCGAGCGTGATGCACGCTGCTTAGTCACAGAGGAGGGAGTGTGGTGCAGCACAGCCGCTGCTTACTTACGTATGCACGGCTGATTTGCAGATGGGGGGGAAAAAGCAAGCAGTTGAGATGTTGATTTTGAACGAGACCTCTCTCTCTCTCTCCCCACCTGTTGCCTCTGTTCACATTCCACGTTCACTCAACCAGGTGCGGATGAGTTGTGTTCAGGGCAGTGGTTTTCCTGGTTAGTTTATAATGATGTGCACGTGGCGCATTCATGAACACACCTCTTCCGCTGTAGTCTTAAACACACAAAGCCCGCTCACCCAGGTGACCCGGGGCACTCTGGGGGCACAAAATCCATCTTTTTTTTGGGTGCAGGAAATGAATTTCTACCCAGTTTTTGACCCCCAGAATCCCAGCGAAGACCTGAAAAAATGTCACTGTGTTTGTACCTTTTTTACCCCCTCCAATCTTTGAACCGGTAAAGACAACTTTTGTGTGGCGCCTCTCTCCCTAATGAGACTGTTCTAAGTGCTCGCCATCCCCCCCTTTAGAAACCCCTTTACCTTTCACAACAGGGTTTATGTGTATTGTCACAATACCGGATCTGTGTATACCGTCATCACGTCACCCCATTGGGTGTGTGGCGTGAAGTACCCCCCCCACCCGCACACACATCCCCCCCTCCCCCTCGGTGTACACACTCGATCCACACCAAGAGGGAGTGACGGAAAGTGCAGTACACAAGCTAGTAGCGACGTACCCACAGTAGAGGGCTGACATACCCAAGACAGGGCCATGCGCTGCGCCCGTCTTGCGAACGTGCTGTCCCTTGATGGGACACTTAGCAAAGAGGATGAACGCAAGCGGACGATGTACTTCTCAATTAATGCAGCCTTATTTGTGTTCCTGGCTGCCTACGTGTTCGTTGATCCAAGACACCTAGTGGTGGTACCACTTGTCGGCGTCATTGTGTCTTCAGCCATGCTCGTCGCATTCGTCGGGATTGTTGCTGTGGTGTGCAGAGTGCACATCACCCAGACCTTCGTCGTCGTCAACGCATACTGCTTTGCCACGTCAGTACTGCTCTCTGACATAGACTCTCGTGTAAAGGATAAAGTATTCTGGGCACCGCTCGTGATTGTGGTGGACTTCCTTCTTGTGATGCAGGTGGAGACACGGTACAGTGTGGCTCTTGTGGCTTGCACCGTCGTGTGGTTGGTTACAATGGCTGCAGAAGAACAGTTCAGGTTTGGGCTGTTTGACATCCCAGGCCTGCCGCCCCAGGAGGGTGAGTATGGCAGGCGCGATACGTTGCAAGCGAGGGTGGAGTGTGAGAAGTTGCCGTGCTCGAAGAATGCCGTGGCCCCGCTGTTGACTGGACTGCTCGTTTTTGTCATCGACTTCATCGCAACGCGAGGCTTTGCTCGTGCTATCCTGAAGGAGCAGGAAGCCATGCAGCGGACCATAGCAACAGTGCAGGACATCGCCTCGCTCCTGGCTGGGTACGACGTGGAAGGCGTGGCACGCATGCTGGAGGCGCAAGAGACGTTGCTCCCAGAGGAGATGCGCGCAACGCTGCAGACGTTGGAGGAGAACCTGCGGAAGTACCGTCCCTACCTCCCTGCTGCGCTGTTTGAGGAAGATGAGGTGGACGGTGTGCAGCACACATCTGTGGCACCACCTGGGCTCGAGACTGAGACGGCAACGATCGTGTTCACAGACATCCGTGCGTCGACGTCGATCTGGGAGTGTGCACCTGACGGGATGCGTGCTGCGCTGAATACCCACAACCGCGTGATGCGTGAGGTGATGCAGGTGTTTGGTGGGTACGAAGTGAAGACGATAGGTGACGCCTTCATGATTGCCTTCGAAACAACAGCAGACGGGATAAACTTTGCTCTACAGGTACACGAGAAGCTGCTCCACGCGGACTGGCCTGCATCGCTCCTCAACGTCCCCATCTGCACACCACAAGACTCTCTGTGGGGTGGCCTCACTGTGCGTATTGGTGTCAACACCGGCCCTGTCGCCATCGAACAGAACGCACTCACTGGACGGACAGACTACTTCGGACACACTGTCAACGTTGCGTCACGACTTGAGAGCACATGCATGCCTGGGGCTGTTGCTGTGCCCTCTGATCTGTGGACGTCTGACTGTGCTGCGTGCAGTGCTGTTGTGGGTGAGACAGAATCACTTGAACTGAAGGGCGTGAGTGATACGATATTTGTGTGTCCTGTGTGGCCTGTGTCGCTTGGGGGGCGGAAGGGGCGAGCACTTTGCGAAGCGGATGTGGAAGAGATGCACGAGAGCCACGCATCATCCACGTTCGAACTGCCACGCAGTGCACGTGTCGTGCGACAGGTGACAGGCACTGTGGGTGTCACTGAGTTTGCAGTGAATGAGAGTCACTTTAGTGCACTGGAAGCAGCGAGTGCGTGCCTCTCGACACTCACTGTCGCACTGGAGCAGAGCAAAGGAAATCTAGTGACCCTGTTTGGCAGCCGTGTCTGCGTGTCGTGGAACGTAAGCCGCCCTGCCCCTGCACACATGGAGAACGCGATCCGCTTTGCACAACGCATGGTCGTGAAGGCAACCCTGCACGGTGTTGGCCTCGCAAGCGGGCTGATCCAGCATGGTGATGTGGGGGCACGCAAGCAGCGCTTTGTGACGGTGATGGGCCGGTGCGTGCGCCGGAGCTGGACGCTGTGCGAAGAGGCTGTGCGCGACGGTGTGGTGTGTCTGTTCGAGCCTCCCGAGGGCACAACACTGCTGTCTGCTGTCGAGAAGGTTCTCGTTCCGTACAAGGAGTGCTACAGAGTTGATACGAAGTGCGGCAGTAGAGAGAGTGTGTATTAGTACGCTCACGCGACAAGGTGTTGACGAGACTTGGTGTGAAAAACATCTGTGCGTGCTGGTCACTGTAGTTACGCCACAAGGCTTGGATACATAAAGGGGATGTAACATAACACAATGAGTCTACCGTCTGTGCGGAGGACTGAAGGGGGGGGAGGGATAATTGTAGTGGGGGATAACTGTAGAATGGCAGATAAAATAAAAAATATCGCCAGTTTTTTCTTCTCAAAAAATGGGGGATAGTTGTAGTGGGGGATGAAAAAAAAATATCTCTTTTTTCCCATCTGAATATCCCCATCCCCAAGGAAAATCCACACCAAAAACGCGGTGTGGGAAGTGGGGGATAACTGTAGTGGGGGATAAAATAAAACAAAATGGGGGAGAAAAAACGGGGGATAATTGTTTTATCCCCCACCCCCCCTTTACCTAAGGGTCCCCCTTGTCTTTTAACATGTCTTTTAAAAGACGTCTTTTATGTCTTTTATCGTCTTTTAAAATTCCACTTTTTCGCTTAAAAGACATAAAAGACACATAAAAGACATACAGCGTTTGTAAACCCGGGATTTTCACCTTTTTGGGTGGTTTTTTGGCTCCATACCTGGCTATGTGGGCTGGGAAAAGCGATTCTGGGGTGTCAGAACCATGTGTGGTCACACAGAAGGTCGTTTTTGGGTCGTTTGTGAGCAAAAACGGCCAACGAAACCTATGAACAGCGTTGCGTTTTGTCACCACACACGTGTTTTATCTAGCTTACCATGCGTTCAGATCGGTTCGGTTCGTTGAGTTCCGTTCGTTTGTGTTAACTCCACGAGGCAGAGAGTTTTAGGATTCGCAAAACTAAATTGCTTCCGCTATCGTCCCCTCACCCCTTCGCCCATACATGGTTCACCAAAAATCAACTTACGCAAAGGCACCAAATGTCAGATTTTTTCGGCGTTGGAAAGATTGGGCCAAAAATCGAGGTGTTTAGAATTCAACTAAATTCCTATTTTCGTATAGCGATTTTTGGTGTAAAATGCCTTAGAAACGTGCGTTTCTTAAGGGTTCTATGGGAAAACCGGCGTTATTCACCAGAAACCACGAGTTTCAACCCAAACCCCGGTAAGAAGTGTCTCGAAGTGACACTTCTTACCGTGGTTCAAGACAGAAACAGCAAGCAGTACCTGGGAAATGACACAGTGGTGTTGGCGACGACGTACGCGTTCGAGTCAGATATGAACGAGAAAGCCTGCGCTTCAGGCTCACATCCTGGTGTTCTAACAGGGTAACAGACAGACCTGCTGGCAAAGCCAGAGACGGCCGTTACGAGTTGTTCAAGGAGGAGGCCCACGAAGGCGTTCTTGCTGAGTTGGGTCACTTCCTCACGGACGAGGGGGTATGCAGCAGCCGTGTAATTCAGGCCAACAGCAAGGCACAGCCGGAAGTGTACTGCATGTCTTTTAACATGTCTTTTATGTCTTTTATGTCTTTTAACGTCTTTTAACGTCTTTTATGTCTTTTATGTCTTTTATTATTTCAAAAGCTGAAAAGGGGGACCCTTACCTTTACCCCCCCTTTACCCCTAATTTTTTTTTTTACCTCTTATGCATGCTGTCCTCTAAATCGGATTTAGGATTCAGGATTTTCTATAAGAAAATTTTATTTTTGCCGGTGAAAAAATTTTCATATGGATATGGGGCAGTGTCTTATTTAGGGAGGTCGGAATAATTTCCTGGTAGAACAGTGGTTGAACCACGGGAGTACCCTGGGGAACTGAGTTACTGACCGCACCGTGAAATCCCAGGTTGCCCCCTGATTTTTTTTTGTGACAACTGCCTTGCAAAGGTTGTAGGGGAGGAAATGAAAACATATCTGAGTTGTGCCCGAATTTTTTGGTGTGAGCGATGTAAACACGACACAACTTATTCACAGAAAAGTTTTTGATTTTGTCCCTACACACTCCACAAAAATCCGGTGCGATCAACGAAAAATTCTTTTTCTGATTTCGTTTCTTTCTTTATCAGACTAGCTTAAACTCAGATAACAGTTTTTATTTTTGCCTGCGGCGCCATTATTTATTTCTTTTTTGCTCCGCAAAAAAGGGTTCGTTGACTGACTCTGTAGTGTGAAAAGCTACATTTTACACCGTACCCTATTATTTTTTCGCCTGCGGCGCCATTTTGTGTTATTCCTTTTGCTCCGCAAAAGGAAAATAAAATACAGTTCCCTATGTTCCCAATGTCTTCGCTGGTCAGAACTGAAAAACATCTTGGGGGAAACACAAACTGACCCCAAAAATCTTGAAATCTGATTCTTGGATAAGGCACTGTGGTGGGGAGAAAAATGTGACCACCCCGCACTGCGGGACTACAACAACAAAAAAAATATCTTCTCCTGTTGTGCGCGAAAAATTTTCGCGCGCAGCGCGAAATTTTTTTTTTTCTATAAGAAAATTTTGAGATTTAAAAATCAGAAAAATCCTGATTTTTCCCGGATTTAAGGACATGCTTGCTCTTATGGTGTGGCTGTATAGGGGGTGCATAAAGTGAGCAGAAGTGTGCAAAAAAGCGCGCAAATGCGAATCAGCCCCCGAAATTTTTTTGGTGTGGGGTACAAAAAAGGGCGCAAAAAGTGCGCAACAAATGCGAATCACTCCCCCCCTTTTCAGCCACACCATCTTCTGACGTTTTTGCATCCCCCCCCCAACCTCTCTCCCTCTCCCTCCCTCTCTAGCTTTCCAGCTGTGAGAGAACTGATCCAGCACATACACAACTCATAAACGCCTGTCCCCCGGGGGGCGAGGCTGTCCCCCCCCCAAAAAAAAAAAAGCACCCCCCCCACACAATCTCCACACCAACCCACCCCCCTTTTGGATCATTCCCCATCTGCCCCTCCCCTAGTGATAGCTGTATTGTGATAACTGCCCATCATAATACATAACACACATCACAATACAAGCTGTATTGTGATGTGCATTATGTATTATGATGGGCAGTTATCACAAATACAGCTATCACTACCTCCCCCCTCCCTAATGGCGGCAGTATTGTGATGGGAGCCCATTGGAATACGCAAAATACATCAAAATACATTACAATACGTATTCCAATGGGCCCCCATCACAATACTGCCACCATTACCCCCCTCCCCCGCTCCTCATTTATCCCCATATTCTTCACAGACCACCACCAGCTCTCTTCCAATGCGCACACCCAGTGTGGTTGTGCTTCTGGCAGCTTCCTGCTTTGCGGATGATTGGCACGTTGTGAAGAACGTGAATGATGTAAAAGGCTTGGTCGACTCCCCCGGCGCGAACAGCTCACAGGCAAAGCTCATTGGGAAGTTCCCCTCTGTCCAGGCGTGCCAGGATCTCTGCGACGCGACCCGCTCCTCATTAGGCTGTGGCTCCTTCGCATACTTCCCCGCAGGCACCTCTCAGTGGGCCACAATGTGCTATGCTCGAGTAGACGGGCTCTGGGATCCCATCGCACAGACCAATGTCATTTCTGGATATCCAGGGCAGGTTCCACCACCGTCCCCCACCCCACCAACGCCATCTGGGACAAGCAGTAAGGAATGTGTCGTGAAACAGCAGGCGCTCCTCTTTGCGGAGCGTCTCAACAAGCGTGCGGTGGATCATGTGTTCGCATCGTTAGCCTTTCCAACGGGGTGCCCTGCGCCGGCACTTTCCGCAAAGAAAGAAAAAATTACAACGAAAAGCACTTCACAGAACATCTATGTCAGCCCGACCGGAGATGACACACAAAACGGACTGACCGAAACCACCGCCTTAAAATCGCTCCACACTGCAAGAGATTTGGTCAGAACGATGTCTCCAGGGGTCACCGTGAACCTCCTTCCCGGGGTCCACTATCTGTCAGGTTCGCTGAACCTTGGCGAGAGGGATAGTGGAATTCCTGGAAGACCTAATGTATGGGAGGGCTCCAGTGATGCACCGACGAGCCTCTCGGGGAATGTCAACCTGAACTGTTCGTGGCAGGCTTCGGAACGTGTCTTTGCAACGAGCGGGGTGCTGCAGTGTACCGTCCCTGCAGGGGTAGAGGATTTTGCGGAGCTCTTTGTGGACGGCGTGAGGCAGACCCGCGCACGCTACCCAAACGGCGACCAGCTCAAGCCCAGAGATGGATACGCGGACGGCTGCAAGGTTCTGGAGCTCATCCCCAACCCCTCCGTGGCGTACCCTTTGAACAGCTCTGTGTACTCTGCTACCGGAAAGTTCATCACAAAGATGACAAATCCTGCAGCACACATCACCGTCTCCGACGCGACTTCACCACGCACACTAAACAACGGCAAAACCGACCAAACTCTGTACCACTCTACCCGCTTCAACGAGACATACAACCACCCCTTTTTCAACGATACATCTCTTCGTTCCGTTAATATTAGTGCAGCCGATGTCGCGGAAAGAATGGCCTCATGGAAAAACCCCAGCAACGTTGTTGTGAAGATGTACCACCCAAACGGATGGGGGTCTTGGGCTTTCGAGACCGAAAAAATTTCGGGATCGGTCATGACGTTTTCGAGGGGAGGCAACCAGGAGGGGCGCGGTGGGGAATCCTGCGGGAAATTCTACGTTGAAAACGTTGCGGAAGAGCTGGACGTTGCCGATGAATGGTACTACGACACCACCGCACGGACGCTATACTACAAACCTGATGCGCAAACCTACAAATCGATTCTCTCAGGAAACCCCCTCGTGGCCGAGGTGCCTCAGCAGAAGACGCTGTTCTCCGCCTTCGGGTCTACCATGGAAACCCCGGTCCACGACCTGACACTCCGTAACGTTAATGTGACCGGGTCTGCCCCGACATATTTGGATAGCTACGAAATCCCTTCCGGAGGAGACTGGAGCGTCCACCGTGGGGCTGCAGTCTTCGTGCAAAACGCGGAGCGCATCTCAGTGGACAACGTCAAATTCGACCAGGTAGGTGGCAACGCTGTGTTCTTCTCCTCCTATGTTGTCAACTCCAGCGTCACCAACTCCGACTTCTGGCGTACCGGCGACTCTGCCATCCTTGCTGTTGGTTCTACCAAGCTCGCCGACGCCCTTTCCCCCACCTTCCCTCAAAACACAATCATCGACTCCAACTGGATTGACACTGTCGGAGTTTATATGAAGCAGACCTCCTGCTACTTCAAATCGATCACCTCTGGTACCATCATTAGTAACAACCTATGCTATAACGGACCGCGCGCAGGAATCAACTTTAACGATGGGTTCGCGGGAGGGGATGTTGTATCTGGCAACCTCGTCTTCAACATGGTCCGCGAGAGCGGCGACCACGGGACCTTCAACAGCTGGGACCGCCGTGATTGGGTGTGGCGTTGCATCGATGACGCTACCAAGCTCTGCTTCCTCCCCAAACCGATGCACATCACCCGCAATATGTGGATCGGACCTGCTGGATGGAACGTAGACCACGATGATGGCTCCTCATATTACTTTGACTCCTTCAACACAGTGTACCTCGGGACGTTCAAATACCGTGACGGCGATATGCGCAACATGTCAAACAACCTCATGATCGACGCAGCCCCCGCCTTCCAAGTCGCAGGATACGAAACAGACTATTTCCTCAACAACGAAATGCTCGGGCACTCCCAAGTCTGTGGACCCAAAACCCTCGGAGGCCTGAGCGGAACTGTGTATCTCAAAACCGAGAATGAAACGGAAAGGAGCGGAGCATTCCAGGACGCTACCCAATGCGACCCCGGAACCAACACGACAATCACCTGGGAGGAGTTGGGGAAGAAGATTCAAGCGTTGTGGCCTTAGGGGGGGATGGCCCTTAGGGGGAATGGTGTAACCCCCCCCCTTTTTTTTTTGTGGATGAAAGGTGAACTAAACAGCGAGGCTTAATGTTCATCTAAACAAACATTTTCTTTTCAAAAAGAATGAGAAGGAAGACACATTGCAAGGCTTTTTTTTGGGGCGTTGTTTTTTGTCAAAATTTGTTTTCAAGGTGATTAAACTCGCGAGGCTTAGGTTCATTTCCTCCCCCAAACACCTAGCAATGGATTGAGAGGAAGGCAGGCCCTATGCATGAACGATGATTTCATGTAGCCCGGTCGCCTGTCAAACTACCCCCCCACCCCTTCTTTTCTGTTGAAGATGACGGCACTGCACTGGTGTATCATTTCTTCTGAACAGTGCTCTCAAGATCCTCCACGTAGGGGGGAGATTTTTTTGGGGGGGGGCTTTTACAAAAATGAAATCCTCCTCATTTCGAAATTCTGCCTTTTTTTTTTGTGGAGGATCTTGAGAGTCCTGCTTCCAAGGCTTAGTCCTGAGTTTGTGTGTGTGTGTGTTTTTCTTTTCTCGCTTGTTTCGCCGAACGGTTGTGAACCGCCTCCGTTCTCTTACAGTACGTATCACTCGCGTCTCACTCTTTGCATTGAGCACGACGGAGATACGTTTTTAGCACGTTTTTCAACTACTCTTTTTTTATTTTTTCTTTTTGTGTTTCCCCCTCCCCCAGACTGCAGACTAATTTTTTCATTTACTTACTTACCATACCACCCCGATATTTTTGAAAAATGGCCCCACGTATTAGTGACCGGGCCCATATTTTTCAAAATTTAAGTGGTCAAAAAATTGTCCAATTTTTGAGATTGACCCCACCACTGCACGGGCGGATCCCAAAAATGCAAATAAGGACCCTTTTCCACAACCTTCCTTCACCCCCCGCTGTAGGGTAACCGAAGGTGAAGTCAATAATTTATTATTACAAACCCGGATTTTGAGGAAATTTTTGGCCGAAAATCGGCCCCAGCTATTAGTGACCGGGCTCATATTGTCCAAAATTTAAGTCATTAAAATTTTGCCCATTTCTTCAGATTGACCCCACCACTGACTGGGATTGGCTCAAAAATGCAAATAACGGCGTTTTCGCCTGTATTGTTGGTTACGAAACCCCGTGCAGACTAGCCATTTAATTAATTACTTACCAGACCCCCCAATCCTTAGTCTGCAGACTGCCCTCCCCCCCCTTTTTTTTTCCATTAGTGTTCCATTGCATCTCGTTGCGTGCAAAACGGGCTCTCTGTGCATTTCATTTTTTTTTTTTGCTGTGCGCAACATTTTTTTTTTGTTACGCACTGCTCATTAACTGAGGCGGCAAAACAAAACCCCCCTCACTTTATTGAATGCCCAGCCCCCCCTTCCCGTGCACGCGTGTGTGTTTTCCCTCCCACCTATTTTTTCTCCTTCCATTTTTCCAATTTTTTTTTGATGTGAACCACGAAATGAATTGTAGGACTGCATGGTGGTCCATCCCCCGGTACAGCCGGTCAGTGTATTAAAGGTACACTGTTCACGAGCGGGCTGTTGTATTTCAATTTTTTTTCCTACTTAGAATGTTATTGAGCGATTGGGGGCGTGAAGATGCTTCCCTGGCACCCCGTCCCCCAATCGGGAAGAAGAAAAAAAATCTAGTTAGCGGAGCACACTCTAGGGTGGCTACACTAATACAAACCAAGTTTTCAAAAAAAAAGCAGAATTTGCCTTCGGGCGACTTTGTGTGTACAGAACCCGTCCTCGGACAGGTGATTGTCGAAACTGCAAAAAGCAAGAATGGGGATAGTTCCAAAGGTGTACCCTCGCGCGTAGTAAGGTTCACGTCCTTTTATTAAGGTGATGTGTTTGAAAAAGCGAAAAGCCGGTAGTTCGCAACAGTGGAACACAATGCCAAGTGTGTGGTAATATTGAGGCCTTATTCCTTTTGTCATAGTGCCTCTTGTGCACACATACACATTGGGGGCATATTCTTGCGCAGAATATGGCACCAAAGGTGTGTGTTTGATAACTAAAAGGGGTAATTCTTGTGCAGAAATATGGCTCCAAATAATGTGTGTAGGTGTGCACAAAGAGGCACCTTCGTTCTGTGATTTCTTTCTATTTCTCGAATATACAAAAAGGAAGGAGGGAGTTCAGGTTCATCCGAACCCATTTTAGTTATACATTCCACAAAAAAAAAGTACCCAGCAAAACGTTTTTTTAAAAAAAGCTCTTTTGTTTTTTTTTTTTTCTCTTTTTTTCCTCCGAACGGCAGTTTCTCTCTTACAAACCTCTCTGAATATCAAAACCCCATTTTCCCGCATCTGCCATCTCCTCCTGACGGGCCTCATTTGATGCACCCCCCAGACTTAGAGACTACGACTGTCATCCAATTTCCACACAACCCGCTTCCGTTAGACCATACTCGAATACTACTTTGTACCTCAATAAATTTCACCGCGTGTTTAAAAAAAAAAAAAAATGGACCAAATTTTCTAGGGCGTCTTTTATTTCGTGGGCTGTTATACCTACACGGTAGGTATAACAGCCCACGATACTACGTACACGGAATACGCCCGATATCATCCCGCCTCCTGCGCGCTACCTCGGTCGCAGCGTTGAGCATCCCATTGGCGAGTTCTAATATTTCAGGATTTTTTTTGGCATGTACTGTGTGTGCCGTCCCCTCTGCTCGTTCTCTGCTGCTTCCGCTGTCTCCGCTTCCTCTACAGTCAAAAAGCACTTCATTGCCTCTTTTGTCCACTAAAAAAACCACTCCTCGGGGGGTCAGAAATCACGCGAATTTCGCAACAACCCCCGCAATGCGCACCTCTATATTTTTTCAAAAAACACATAAAAATAAAACGACATCCAAAAAAGGTGGGGGAAAAAAAAGCAATCATGCCAGCCATCCGCACTGACTCTACTACGGGTCTGAAGGTGTTTGATACTAAGGCACCTTGCGTAGCCTCTGTACCTACCTCAGGCCCTGCTGCAGGCGGCTACCAGGTTGTGTCTGATGCGTCGTTGAAGGTTCTGCCACAGCAGACGGATGGGGCTTTTGATAGTACAGCGCAGGCTGCGTACACTGCGTATAACACCGAGCGGAAGGGGGTGCACAACAATGTGACGATGGAGCACATTGCGACCGACACAAAGGAGTACTGCAAGGACGTCTTTTCTTCCGAGGTTGTCCCTAGAGAGGCTCTTCACGATTCTTGCGAGGTTCTCGTAGTTGGGGCAGGATTTGGAGCGCTCATTCTTTGGCATCGTTTGCAAAAGGCTGGCTTCCGCGACGTCCGGTTTTGTGAATCTGCTGGCGACGTCGGGGGTACATGGTATTGGAACCGCTACCCAGGGGTGGCATGTGACATAGAGGCGTACAGCTACCTGCCGCTGTTGGACGAGATGGAGTACATCCCCAAAATGAAGTACGCCAGTGGGCAAGAGATCTACCAGTACTGCCAGCAGGTTGCGGAGCGTTTCGGGTTTTATGAGAAGGCGTTGTTCCATACGAAGGTAACGGATACGCAATGGAGTGCAGAGGCGAAGAGGTGGACGGTGTGCACGGACCGTGGGGACCGTATGTCAGCGAGGGTGGTGGTGCTTGCTAACGGGATCCTCACAACGCCGAAGCTGTCGCAGATCGATGGGATGCATGGGTTTAAAGGCCCTGCGTTCCACACCTCCCGATGGGATTATGGCATTGATGTGGCTGGTATGGATGAGACCAAGGGGGGGTACTTCAGGCTCTTATTTTGCACCAAGGTGGTACGAGAGGGTTATATTGTAAGTCACTTGTTATGTATACGAGAGACATTCATCAAGTTTTCTTTATATTTTTTACTCGGCTGAGATGCGTTTTTAGCACGTTTCGACTACGATTTATTGTCAAAGCTTTTTTTGGGAAATAGAAACGGGGCTGTTTTGTGAAGGCCACACCCCTCGTCGTCGTACCCCTCACAAACGCCGACGACATCCTCTCTCCGGAGGTTTGCAGTTTCAATCTGCGAGAAGGCAGACGAAGGGGGAGCTCTTCCTGTCCTGGATGTGGGCTTGTATCTCATCGTTGATGCAAGCGAGCAGGTCACTCGCTATCGTGCTGGTGTAGGTGGCGTTTTTGAATGAGTGTATGAAGGTATTGAGCTCCGCATCGAAGCGGGCTGTCACCTCAGCGACTTGCGAGTAGTCGCTGATGGGGCGGGCGTTGCTGACCGCCTGGTACAGCCGGCTGACCAGCTTCGTGAGCTGCAGCCGCTGCTCGCTCAGCTCGCTGGAGCCGTGCACCCCCGCCCCAGAAAGCCGGTGCGTTTCTGCGCGCTTGTGCCCCTTGGAGCCCTTATGCGAGGTTGCCCTGTCCTTCAGCTTTCGGATCACCGACATTGGGTCTTGTATCCACGTGGTCACTCCTTCCCCTCCTCGCGACTTTGCGCTGACCCGTGAGTGGTACCGGCACAAACGACAATAATAGCCGTTTTTGCCGGCAATCACCCACCGGTAGACTGCCTTCGTGCTGACGAACGCTTTGTGTGAGGGGTATTCTGCGTACCCTTCCTTGTCGCTGTCCTCGTCCTCCTCGCTCACGTGATCCTCTAAACCGCCATCCTCTTCCTCTTCTTCGTCCACGTCCACGTCCATGTGCCGCATCCGCCTCTCCCACAGATAGTGAGTCCGGTCTTTCCGCCCTAACCCCAGCCGGGTCTGCCGTGCCTTCACCACCTTTTTTTTTTCCACACAACCACGATCACCATTTATGACTCAAATAACCCCCTATAGGCAAGCGCATCGGCGTCATCGGCACAGGGGCAACAGGGGTGCAGCTGATCCCCGAGCTTGCAAAAGTTGCAAAGCATGTGTACGTCTTCCAACGCACACCGTCCTCCGTCGACGTGCGCAACCAGCGTGCCACCACCGACGCTGAGATCCAGGAGTGGCGCAGCACACCAGGCTGGGCAGAGGCACGTAGGGAACGTTACGCAAAGCTCAAATCGTGTATGTCCAAACCCTTTCCCCCACCCGACCCCCTTTTTTTTTATGACGAGAAGCTTCAGGTCATCTTAAACGTTTTTTTTCCCCCCCTCCCCTTTGAGCGCACAAACAAAAGACCCAATCTTTTCCCCTCCCCTTCTGGTACCAATGTCAGCTGGCAGAACCGGGAACTGGGTGTAGTTCATACACTCCCCAACGTGACTACAACACTTAGGCTATGAAGGGCCTTAAGACATCAATGCCCCTTTTCCAATACTGTGTGTGATGTCAGACAAGCAGAAGCTTTTGTCCAAGAAGTCCACGACAACCCCTTTGACACTCACCCAACACTACCTATTCTGCATGACATCTTCCGAGGACCCCTCCATCTCTCCAATCTCTTTATCTCTCCACAAACCACAGGGAAGCAGGCACTTGGCGGAGATAGCACCGAAGGCTTCCTCTCTGGCAAGGAGGTGCCTGCGAAGAAGCGTCCTGCGAAGCGTGTCTCGCGTGAGGAGCATCTGCAGCGAAGCTTGGACGCGAACTTCCGCATCATGGAGCAGATCCGTGGCCGCGTCGACGCTGTCGTGCACGACCCAGACACCGCGCGCTCTCTCAAGCCTTACTACAAATACGGCTGCAAGCGCCCGACCTTCCACGACACGTTCCTCCCCACCTTCAACCTCCCCCACGTCACCCTCATCGACACCGCACCCACCGGAGTGTCCAGCATTGATGAGAACGGGGTGAACCACAATGGTCACCACTATCCTCTTGACATCATTGTGTATGCTACCGGGTTTCAGTGGATGGCTGCCGCAATGTTTGGGAACGTGCGGGACGCAAATGGGGTGTCGGTGAGCGAGAAGTGGAAGGCTGGGGGGACCAAGACGTATCTTGGGGTGCATACTGCGGGCTATCCGAATTTGTTTGTGGTGGCAGGCCCGCAGGGTGGGGGAGGGAGTTTTAATTTTACTGAGACGTTGGTTGAGCATGCTGACTACGTGGTGTGGATGCTGTCGTTGATGCGCGAGAAGAACGTTGCATCAGTAGACGTCACCCCCGCCGCAGAGACCGCCTACGCAAAACACTGTGCAGACGCTGACACGGCGTCTGCTATCTTCCGCGACTGCTTCTCCTACTTCAATACAAACGGGGCCGCAGCCCCGGGGGCTCTTGCGTACTACGGAACAGAGTACGCGAAACGCACTGAACACGCCAAACGCACCCTGGAAGGGTTTGTGTTTACATACAAAACGGAGGCGAGACTGTGAAAAAAAGGAGAACGGGGAGGAGAGAGAGAGAGAGAGGATTTTATTTTTTTGTGTATTTTATGATCAATTTTGGACCAAGTGTTAAAGGTGGTGGTACCGACAACGGATATCTGTGCTCGGGCTTTCCCAAAAAAAATATACCCCCTCCTCCAGGTAACGTTTTTCGTGTGCTTTGTGTTTATTTTTTGTGCTTTACTGTGTCTAGAGCTCGCTCATTAGAGTTGCCATGCCTCGGCAACTTCGTGTTTTAGTTTTTTTTTTTTTTTTTTGCAACTTTTACAGGCTCTCCGCTAGGATTTCCGATTTTGAAAATATTCTGTTGATGGTCCACGTTGGTGGGGTACATGCTTGCGCCGCAGGCGCACGGTACGCAACTTTTTTTTTTACCAACGCCCGATTTTGACTTTTTTGGGACGTTTGAGCACTCACCTCTCCATATCTTCTTCTCCTGAGCTTTTTTGACAGGTAGAACGGGTCTGAACCACTTAGCAGAACTTTTTTTTTTTTTCTTTTTTCCCCCATTTTCAAAAAGTTCTGTTGACAATCAACAGAACTTTAGTACCTAGCGGAGTGCCTGAACTTTTACAGTCCTCCGCACAGACGGTGGGCTCATTGTGTTATGTTACATCATCCCTTTTTTTTTGACAAATCTGTTGTATTAATGTAGCTGCCACGTATGCAGTCTGCATTGTCCAGATTTCGCTCCCACGTAAAGTCTCTGATCTGGAGCCACACGGTGAAGCAAAGTTTTTCTTGTGGTGTTTCGCGTGTTGTAAGCCAACGGTGAAAACCACAGATCATCACTTCACCGTTATTTGGCTTCATTGCACTCCAGCTTCACTCGGGTGAAGTCAGCCTCGGCTGATAAAGCTTCGTCATTCTGGAGAGTAGTTTCCGATTTTCAACACTGTTTAAGCAACAGGTCTGTTCCGTAATCTATGCTTCAGAAGCTCGATGCATCTGCAAAAAAGGAAAAAAAGATCGCAATTTTGTCAGACTTTTGTAGGACTCACAAATGTGACGTCATCGTCAACCATGTGCTCCTGGGCCAACTGTTTCGTTTTTGCACAAATAGCCGTCTTTTTGCTGGTGCAGAACGTTTTCGCATCACTCGACCCCACCAGGGGACTGGTGGGGGGTCTTCACACGCTCGACCAAACACCGAAATTCTGGGGCCAAGGAGGCCCGAGCCATTCCACTGAGGAGATCCACATTCTCCTTCGAGCAGTCCTCCCAATTCCCCTGGGCCCTTATTTCTAACCCCGTAGCATGTACGCGCACCGCAGCTCCGAAAAAGTTTCTGCCTCCGCCACCACGCCTTCCGCGTTCCCCAAGGCCTCAACAACATCCCCCTTCCACACGATGAACTCCTGGCTCAAGACGATGGACCTTTTCCACGTGTCCTGGGGAGCTGCAGGCTGCCCGATTGGAGCGAAAAATTGATACTGTCGTAGCCACTACCCCTGTGTGATGTACTCAATGACCCCGACCTCGACTAATTTGCAGAACGACAGATTTTTTTTTACACCCCGGTCATTATACCAAGGCAAGGTACACTGTTCACGAGAGGGCTTTGTATTTCAACTCTTTTTTTTACTTTTCTGATAAATTGTTGGAGTCTAGTTGCCTCGGTTTGTGTTGCCACAGTTGTGCAATCTCTACTGTCGTTTCTTTGTGTTCTGCAAGACTGAACATCGGACATCTTCTGAAACTGTTCTTTCTTTTTATTCACATATTTTGAAGTCTGATTCTATTTATACAGGAACACCTTTACACACCACAGTGCACAATGGGCTGTCTCGAGCGTGCACTGTCGCTTGACGGGACACTGGACATGCAGAGCAGACATATACGAAAGCTCTTCTTTGCTTTCAGTGTCATAGGCTTCGTGGGGTGTGCCGTGTTTTTGGGTTCTCAGCTGCTGGCCATCCGCGAGGCCTATATTTACCTGGCGTGTGTCGTCGGGGCCTGTCTGGTTACTTCCTTTGGGATTGTGTTCACTCTGTGCAAGTGTCCGCTAACGACGCACATCATCGTTGGCCTATGCATGGCGTGCTGCACATTCACGCTGTGCATGGACATGAGTGCCCGTTCTGAGTATCTGTCCTCGTGGCCAATGATGGTGCTTGTGGTGGACTTTCTCTTGATATTGCAGGTGCCCACACAGTACAGTACAGGTGTCGTGGTGTGCACACTGGTGTATTTGGTCATCATCACTGCAGAAGAAACGTGGAGGTTTGGTCTGTTCGACATGCCCGGGCTTGTGACCCAGGAGGACCGTCGTTCCCGTTTACGTGATATGGGTGACTGTGATGTGCTGCCTTGCAAGCAGATGGATGCTGTGAACAACCTTGTGACTGCCTGTTCCATCTTTGTTCTTGACTTCGTCGCAACGCGAGGCTTTGCACGTGGTCTCCTGAAGGAGCAGGCATCAATGCAGCGCACAATCGCAACAGTGCAGGACATCGCCTCGCTCCTTGCTGGCTACGACGTGGAGAAGGTGGCGGAGCTGCTGGAGGAACACGGTGGTGAGCTGCCTGAGGGGATGGTGGCAGCACTGCGGAAGTTGGAGCAGAACCTGCGTGTGTACAAGGCGTACCTCCCGCAGACGTGTCTGCCGTTTGAAGATGTGGAAACTAGTGAGCTGGATGCAACTGTCAGTGCCGACCCAAGCACACTGTCAGCGTCAACATCGAACACGTCTGCTGCAGTTGCTCGCGCACAGCCTCTCCTGCTATCATCCACAAAGGCAACACTGCTGACACTGAACATCAAAGACACCCTGCGCCGCCTGGAGGAGGACAGTGCACGCTTCTCGCAGCTCTTCACAACTGTTCTTCTGAAGACCCTGCAGGCAACAGACAGCAGACGTGGGATGGTGGACGTCTTTGTTGGGGACAGGATCCACTGCTCGTTCAACGCGTCGAAGCCGTGTGTGTCGCACGCAACCTCAGCACTGCACGCAGCAAGCATGCTCATGAGAGCTGGCCTGGCAGCCTCTGTGAACGTGGGTGTTGCAATGGGGAAGGTGCTGCGTGGTGACATGGGTTGTGATGTGATGCGCCGCTTCAGCATGGTGGGGACACTTGTGCGTGACGTGCACGGGATGGAACGTGCAGGACGTATGCTGGGGTGCGACGTTGTCTGCAACCGTCTTTGCTTCAGCGACGCTGAGTGCGAACACAACCTGCGTCTGCTTCCGTGCAAGGTGGGGGTTGCTCGAGACTGCGAACCTGAGGTTGTGGCTGAGCTGGTTTCGAAAGAAGTAGCAGTTGCAACTGTGGTTGACGAGTGGATGTACCAGATAGGTGGGAAGAAGCATTGGGAGGACTACAACACAGTGGTGCGTGGGTACCTACGTGGTGAGTGCCGCGACACGGACGTTGCGAAGGCGTGGGTGGAGGCGGGTGGGTGTGGCACACCAGCACACCAGTTCCTTCTGGGACGTGCAGTGTTGTGTGTTCCTATCTTCGGTGATTTCGTTGCTAAGCTAAGTTATGTTTTTGTGCTGCATTACTGCCCCCAACACCACACAATAGCTATGTTCTGCACAAGAGTTACCCTCACAAGGCATCCACCACACCACACATCCTCAGATACTCTCTCCCCTTTCTGTACACCTCCAAACAATGGTGGCATGTGGCATCCAGTCGCTGACAATACTGCTGTGTGTGGTGCTGATTCTGTCGACAGGTGCGATCATCGGTGGCTTCACTCTGTCAACATGGGACGACCTTCTGGAGAAGGCACGTGACACAGGTGACGAGGGCTTCGGGATGTGTCTCGACAGTGGTACGGCGGACATTGAAACGGTCTCGGCACGCTACCTGCGCTCAGTCCTTGGCAACGTGGACACGGAAGTGAAGGAGTACCTGAAGGTGCCTGAGCAGTTGGTGATATCTCTTGTCAACTTGGCGAAGGCACACCACCCAAACGTGAGCACGAACCCTGCCTTTGCAGCTTCCCATTTGCGTCCTGCTGTTATGTCTGCCTATATGGCTGGGAAGGCGTCTGGAATTCTACAGTTCGGTCATGAAGCGTACCCGTGGTGTGCGGCACATCCTGTTCCGTGGAAGAGGGGTGACGGGTTCGCAGGGTGGGGCTCGCGGCTTGGATATAGGACACTGTATGATGGGAGCGCTCCCCTAGCGGCAAATGACACCAGATTTATCGCGCTGTATTCTACACGTGACCACGTGACGCTGGCAGAGGGACTTTCCGACTATGCTGTCCTCACAGAAAGCAACAAGCTGGGTGACATCAGAAACCCCTCACAGCCGTGCAACCCGCAACTTGACCAGAACAAAGGCGAGTTGCTTGGACTGTGCATATACCCCATCTCTATTGTCGAACCCGTGGGCGACCCGATGGTTGCCCAACGTGGGAGACAGATGTGGTACCTGGGTGCCGATGATCCACCACTGAACCCTGTGGACACGCTTGTTTTTTCCAGCATGCAGGTGCAGTGGGACTACATGTCCTGGGAGCTGAGCTACACCTATACCCACCCAGATATGTACACGATGCACCCCAAGCAGGGCAAACGTGTGGGTTCAGTGGTTGCCACCGTGACTGCGAAAGGGGTGTCTGATGTGGTGCGTGCACAGCTGCTCCCGACCGGCACGTCGTTGTACCTGGTGGATGACGACCGTGCATCTGGATCAGTGGGGACAGTTGTGGCGTACAACAGAGGACGGCACGTGACGCACGTGAGAACCCTGAGAGACGTGGGTGCCTACGTGGAAGTTGCACACAGCATCAACATAACGAACCACTCGATGGAAGACGCGACGTCGCACATCCCCTCAGTGATTGCAGAGCACGGGCGGTTTGCGTTTTCACACCCGCAGAACTACAAAGACCTTGTGGAGAAGACAGAGGACTCCTTCCTGAAGTGGTCTGACTCGAACGGCACGGAGTTCTGGACAATCACATCGAAAATCGAACACATAACAATCTTCTGGTATTCAACCCTTCTTGTGCCTCGGGCGTCTGTGATGGACTCGGTTGATGCGTCGACGAATGCAATCCGTGCGAAGGTGGCATCAGATCTGTCCTCTGCAGACGCACAGAAGGAGGATGCGGTGACTGTGATGGTGATTGTGACGGCTGTTGCGGTCATCGGACTTCTTGCCATTGCTGTTGTGTTCACACGTTACATCACGTCACCTCTGCTGAAGCTTGGGAGTGAGATGGCAAGTGTGGCTGTGATGGACCTGGAGGCTGTGGACACGGGCCGTGCAGTGTCGCAGCTGAGTGAAGTGGGGGTGATGCAGCGCAGCTTTGTTACCATGGTGGCGAACCTGGTGGAGTACCGGAACTACATGCCGCAGAGTGTGCTTGTCAACGACAGTGACAAAGAGGAAATATCCATGACAAAGTCCTCACCGGAGACGACGTCGCTGTCAGGCGTGTCCCGCTCGCGTGCGAGTTCTAGCTCCGTCGTTGTGCAGAACCAGAAGGCACTGCTGCGTGTGGAAGGGATGAAGAAGAAGAAGGTGTCGCTGGCACACATGAACGTCGTGTCGTGGCACGCCTTCTGCAAGAGGCACAAGGACGCAGAGGTGCTCTCCGCACACGCAGGTGTGATTGAGAGGATGCTGACAGCAGTGCAGCACAACAAGGGTGTGTGCGACACGTTTGCTGGCGACAAGATGCTTGCCACCTTCAACGCCTTTGTTCCGAAGTCGTCGCACGGTGTTGCCTGTGTGAAGGCTGCACACGAAGTAGCATCAGAACTTGGCGATGTGCACAAGATCTCGTATGGATGCACGACAGGTGAAGCACGTGTCGGGAACATGGGTTGCAACGGGATGAAGAAGGTGTCGATTCTTTCGCAGTCCATGTCGTGGGTGGTTGTGCTTGAGCGTTGGAACAAGAAGCACAACCTGCCTGGTGTCATCGACCTTACCGTGTCACGTGAGGCTGAGGGACAGGTGGTGCTCCGTTGTGCAGGTGCTGTGCTGTACGAGAAGTTGAGTGACAAGGTGCAGACTGTGTTTGCTGTGAAGGGTCTGTGCAGCAGCGAAAACGAGGAGTGGATGTACCAGCTGGAGTCTGCCTCAAACAACCCGCACGCACTGTGGAACGAGGTCTTCGAGCACATCATCAAACAGGACTTTGAGAAGGCGTCTTCTCTGCTGGACAGCGTCGCTCAGGACCAACGCACACCTTACGAAGAGCTTATGGGCTATGTGGAGGCGAAGGCTTATGCACCGTACGTTGTGGATCTGCACTGAGTTTGTGTTTCATTGTTCTGTGCAGCGTAATATTGTCACATTCATTTCAACTTTTTTTTATGTCGTGTGTGTTTCGTCTTGCCCCTTCGGTATGAAGCGGTGCACCAGTGCACACCTCGGATGCACATCTTGTTGTTGTATTGTTTTGGGTGGAATTATAGCTGGCTCAGAATTTGTTCTTCTTTTTGTAGTTTTGTTGAGATACTATTACTACTCTTCACAAAATCCTGTTCCAGGCGCGCGATTTGAAAACCACAATTTTCGGACAGGGTACAATTACGTATTTAATACTATTCATACAATGCAACGAGGCCGAGTCGGCCTCGCCAAGGCCTGAAAATAAATACTCAGGCGTGCCTGAGGCGTACTCGGGATTGGTTTCGTTTAAGTACGCCTCAGGCACGCCTGAGTATATTTATAATTCTTACCAGCATTTTGGTCAGGAACAAAAAAGTATTTCCCCCCAAATTTTGTGGTTTTCGATTCAGAGGTAGCAAAATCTTTTAAATGCGGGATCGCACGATGAAAAATGTGACTGTGGGCCGAGCGAGTCGAAAAAATGAAAAGGGTTCGCTAAGCTTTGGTGCTGATGATATATATTTTTGGTGGTACATTCTGGTATTTCATTGGTTCAAGAATCATTGGAAACAAATCTCGGGGGTGCTTTTCGACTGGGTTCCTTCGGGGCCCAACTTGATGCAAGATGGAAGAGGCTCATACAAGGCTGGATCCTCTAACACTAGAGAGATCCCATCGAGATCCCAAAATCATACACAGGCCTCCTTCATCCACAGACCACAGCTCTATTTTAAGTACAACTATGGGATGGCCAATGGCCTTTTTTATACATACCCGAGGTATGACTCATCTTCTGCGAAGCCTCTTTTTAGGAGGTAGTTTACTGTAAGCAGTAACCATGATATTTTTGAACAAGATAAAACAATAAGCTCGCGTTTCTTTTATCGAACAGATTTTATTCTCCGCCCCGTACCCAAAACGTAAACACCACTTTGAATCAGAAAAAATATTTTCCTCTCCTTTTTTCTTCCACACGCGCTGGTTTTTGTATTTCGCTAATTTTTATCAAAAAGCTTTGTTTCGAGTGCGAAACGTCCCTTGCGAGTCCCTTGTTTCGAGTGCGAAACGTTTCTCCATGTATTGCACGGGAAACAATATGACAAACAGGTGCAGGGTGGTTCCGTGCTTATCATAGAACCTGGCACCTTGTGTGTCTCCCAAAAAACCAAAAAAGCGTTGTGTGTGTAGTTTTGAAGGAAGGAAAAATAAAATCCACTAAAAATATCTTGCGACCCCGCAATTTTCTCAGCAGTACACTGAAAGTTTATTTCAGCACATTTCAGGGCGGGGGAAATACATGGCATGCCTTAGAAACGTGGTGACCTGTGCGTAATAATTTTTTATATCAGCAGAAATATGAAACCGGGTTTACTTGCCCCTGATTTTGGTACAAACTTAAAGTCACGCATTTTTTGCTAAAAAAAATTGTCCAACCCCGTAATTTTTTCAGATCGCTCTGGAAATGCATCAGAGGCCCTTTTTGCGGGGGAAAAATCCACACCAGGTGCCTGAAACGCAAGTATGCGTTGATATATACTGAGGCGTGCCTGAGGCGTTCTTAAACGTAACTAATCCCGACTACGCCTCAGGCACGCCTCAGATATATTTTCCAGACCTGAGTATTTTCAGGCGTACCCGGCCTCGTTGCATTGTATGAAATAGTGCGCAGGAGCGTGTAATTATTATTCTGTAGAAAATGGGTAGAACACGTTGTGCACCCTGCAGGGTAGTGTGAGTGACGCAGTGTCACTCCGAGAGCGTTCCGCAGCCACAGTTCCGCACGGCTGTGGCACTATGGTGACGCTCTGCAGGGTGTCCTGCTCTCAAGAGTTTTGTTGTCTTCTTCATAAATAGTAAGTTTGGCGAGAGAAAAACGTCTGACAGAGTCCAATTCATTTTCAAAGAGTTGAAAAGTCTGCCAGTCTCTGCCACACTAGCATCTGATATTTTTTGTGTTGTTTGTGTGAAGTGGCTTTACAGTCACTACTCCCTGGAACAAGACGTCTTACTGTAGCCAGTGCACACACCTCTGACTCTGAGGGTGGGGTGCTGCACAGCGAGATAATATGTTGATGCAGGCGCACGGCAGGGTTCTATACAGGTCCGGTCACTCGGTCGGTCTGACCGAGTCAGACGTTGACTCGGTCAGCCGTTTTTTTTTTTTTTTTTTTATAAATCTCAGATTTTTTTTCCAAATCTTGGGGTGGAAATTTTGGTACCTCACACGAGCCTCTGAGAGTGACCAGAAATGGCCTCATGAACAAAGTGACCCCGTCACAGCCAAAACGCGACTCAATTGGTCAAACGCCGAAGGAAAAGGAAGCATGCAGCATGGCGAAATAATAAAAGTAGCGTACCGTGCGCCTGCGGCGCAAGATTGCAACCCACCCTTCCCATGATATACTTTTGCAGTAAAAATGTGCAATTTTAAGCGCAATTTTTAGAAATGTTGCGTACCGTGGCTTCACCAGAAACTTTCGTTTTAGAAAAACAGGGGAGTAAAATTACGGAAGCTGACCACAATTACCAGCGACAGTGCCGTTTTATGTCAACTTTTTTTTAGAAATGTTGCGTACCGTGGCTTCGCTTTGGGTGCCGTGACCGCCCTTTCTTTGTTATAAATGTACTGAGGCTACAGACAATTCGTGTACCACTTGTGCCTGGTGCACGAATTGCTTCAATGAAGTGCCGAACTCCGCAGTTGGATAACCGAGGAATTCTCACATTCCGCCGGAGGCCCCCAACTTGAGCTGGGTTGGGGACCCGGGCTCGACCGAGTTTCAGCGAAAAACCCCAAAACCTATATAATCCCCTGTGGAGGGGGGAAATTTTTTTTTTGGGCTGACCGAGTCAAACCGATTCTGACCGAGCCAGCCCCTCTTGGGCGGAATGCTGTATAGAACCCTGGCACGGCACAATTTATTTTTTTCTTTGCCACATCACTTTTTCTCACTCTCGTTGTGTTCTGCGAGCTGTCATTTGAGGTGCGCACTTGGCCCCGCTCACAGGACACCCCCCCGTCATCTCTATTCATTACACCACACTGTTTTGTGTTCATTGTCTTTTCAATACGTTCATTTTTTTTTTTTTTTTTTTTTTTTGGAGTGGCCAGACCTCTCTCTCTGGGCGGTTCAGAACACTCCAATGACGCGACAACACGTACAAAGAAGTGCACTGTGTACGTGTACGTGTACGTGTACGTGTACGTGTACGTGAAAAATAACCAGCCCCAGACACGCAGGCACCCACCCACGGTGCCGCGTCTGATTTGAAGTTTCCTACGTGAACTAGAGAAAAAATGTAGGTTCCGCATCCCCGCGGACCCCATGCAGCGACGGCCCTGACGTGGCTTAACACCCTGCCGAATACAGAGTGCACGCGACCTACAGGGCCGTCGCTGCATAAGACCCCTCTATTCTCGAATGTCAAATTTTTTTTTCCACTTTTACGAAGCCAGCAACGCACCGGTTAGGAAGTATACGTCGACCGACCGGCGGTGTTAGACCCGACCGATGCGTCCCAGCTGGTGGAGCTCCCCGCAGACCCACCCTGCTGTTTAACGACGTGCGTTTTGAGTCAGATGCGCTCAACGCATAAGCCCCCAGATTGATTTTATTTTTACCTTTATTTTTATTTGCGTCACAAGCCAGCAACGCACCGGTAAGCAGGGCAGCCGCCCCGGTATTCTGGAATCCCGTTCCATTCATGGAGTCAGAGAAGGCAACAAGGTGTTATGCACTGGTCTATATCGGGACAAAACAAAACAACAACAAAGCAAACACCCTGGAACAGAGTTCACAGTAAAATTTAAAGAAAAAAAAATGGATAAATTTTTCTATGGGGTAGGACCTGCTACCCCCGCCCCACACCACACAATAGCTATGTTCTGCACAAGAGTTACCCTCACAAGGTATCCACCACACCACACATCCTCAGATACTCTCTCCCCTTTCTGTACACAGAACAATGGTGGCATGTGGCATCCAGTCGCTGACAATACTGCTGTGTGTGGTGCTGATTCTGTCGACAGGTGCGATCATCGGTGGCTTCACTCTGTCAACATGGGACGACCTTCTGGAGAAGGCACGTGACACAGGTGACGAGGGCTTCGGGATGTGTCTCGACAGTGGTACGGCGGACATCGAAACGGTCTCGGCACGTTACCTGCGCTCTGTTCTTGGCAACGTGGACACGGCAGTGAAGGAGTACCTGAAGGTGCCTGAACAGTTGGTGATGTCTATGGTCAAACTGGCGAAGGCACACCACCCAAACGTCACCACGGGGCCCGACTTTTCTCGCACAATAATGCGTCCTGCAGTCATGTCTGCTTTTCAGGCTGGGATGGACTCTGGGATTAGCACCATAGGCTTCGAAGCGTACCCGTGGAGTGCGGTGCATCCTGTTCCGTGGAAGAGGTGGGAAGGGTACGCAGGGTGGGGCTCGCGGTTCTCGTTCTTTGAGATCAGTCCAGCGTCCGGCATCGCGCCGACGAACGGCACGAAGGTTTTCTATGTATATGAGCTGTTAGACGCGGTGACAAAGCAGCGAGGGCACTCGGACATGGTCGTCTTATCTGATGTGGACGAACTGGGAGCCTTGAAGTACCCCTCAGAGCCGTGCAACCACCTGCCAGACTACAACAAGGGCGAGGTCAAGGGAATGTGCATCTATCCCGTAATGTTTCTCGAACCCCCAGGTTCCGATCCCTATTTCTCCCGTGGACGCGAGCTCCAATTCTTAGGTGCCGACGAGCCACCACTGCACCCTGCCGAGACGCTTGTCTACTCACCCGCTCTGGTCCGCTGGGACCACATGGCGTGGGAGCTGAGCTACACCTTCACCCACCCAGATATGTACACGATGTACCCCAAGCAGGGCAAGCGTGTTGGTTCTGTCGTTGCCGCCGTGACTGCGCATGGGGTAACCGCAGTGGTGCGTGCACAGCTGCTTCCGAAGGACACGTCGCTGTACCTGGTGGAGGACGATCGTGTGTCTGGTGCAGTGGGGACACTTGTTGCGTACAACAGAGGACGGGAGCTGCAGATGATAGAGCAAATGAACCAGGTTGGCGTCCTGACAGATTTTGCATACAGCATCAACATAACGAACCACTCGATGGAAGACGCGACGTCGCACATCCCCTCAGTGATTGCAGAGCACGGGCGGTTTGCGTTTTCACACCCGCAGAACTACAAAGACCTTGTGGAGAAGACAGAGGACGCCTTCCTGAAGTGGTCTGACTCGAACGGCACGGAGTTCTGGACAATCACATCGAAAATTGAACACATAACAATCTTCTGGTATTCAACCCTTCTTGTGCCTCGGGCGTCTGTGATGGATACGATTGATGCGTCGACGAATGCAATCCGTGCGAAGGTGGCATCAGATCTGTCCTCTGCAGACGCACAGAAGGAGGATGCGGTGACTGTGATGGTGATTGTGACGGCTGTTGCGGTGATCGGACTTCTTGCCATTGCTGTTGTGTTCACACGTTACATCACGTCACCTCTGCTGAAGCTTGGGAGTGAGATGGCAAGTGTGGCTGTGATGGACCTGGAGGCTGTGGACACGGGCCGTGCAGTGTCGCAGCTGAGTGAAGTGGGGATGATGCAGCGCAGCTTTGTTACCATGGTGGCGAACCTGGTGGAGTACCGAAACTACATGCCGCAGAGTGTGCTTGTCAACGACAGTGACAAAGAGGAGGAGGAAATATCCAAGACAAAGTCCTCACCGGAGACGACGTCGCTGTCAGGCGTGTCCCGCTCGCGTGCGAGTTCTAGCTCCCTCGTTGTGCAGAACCAGAAGGCACTGCTGCGTGTGGAAGGGATGAAGAAGAAGAAGGTGTCGCTGGCACACATGAACGTCGTGTCGTGGCACGCCTTCTGCAAGAGGCACAAGGACGCAGAGGTGCTCTCCGCACACGCAGGTGTGATTGAGAGGATGCTGACAGCAGTGCAGCACAACAAGGGTGTGTGCGACACGTTTGCTGGCGACAAGATGCTTGCCACCTTCAACGCCTTTGTTCCAAAGTCGTCGCACGGTGTTGCTTGTGTGAAGGCTGCACACGAAGTAGCATCAGAACTTGGCGATGTGCACAAGATCTCGTATGGGTGCACGACAGGTGAGGCACGTGTCGGGAACATGGGTTGCAACGGGATGAAGAAGGTGTCGATTCTTTCGCAGTCCATGTCGTGGGTGGTTGTGCTTGAGCGTTGGAACAAGAAGGAGAACCTGCCTGGTGTCATCGACCTTACCGTATCACGTGAGGTTGAGGGACAGGTGGTGCTCCAGTGTGCAGGTGCTGTGCTGTACGAGAAGTTGAGTGACAAGGTGCAGACTGTGTTTGCTGTGAAGGGTCTGTGCAGCAGCGAAAACGAGGAGTGGATGTACCAGCTGGAGTCTGCCTCAAACAACCCGCACGCACTGTGGAACGAGGTCTTCGAGCACATCATCAAACAGGACTTTGAGAAGGCGTCTTCTCTGCTGGACAGCGTCGCTCAGGACCAACGCACACCTTACGAAGAGCTTATGGGCTATGTGGAGGCGAAGGCTTATGCACCGTACGTTGTGGATCTGCACTGAGTTTGTGTTTTATTGTTCTGTGCAGCGTAATGTTTTCACATTCATTTCAACTTTTTTTTATGTCGTGTGTGTTTCGTCTTGCCCCTTCGGTATGAAGCGGTGCACCAGTGCACACCTCGGATGCACATCTTGTTGTTGTATTGTTTTGGGGGGTATATGAGCTGGCTCAGAATTTGTTCTTCTTTTTGTAGTTTTATTGACTGAACAGGATACAGCAATAAGCTCATGTTTCTTTTATCGAACAGATTTTATTCTCCGCCCCGTACCCAAAACGTAAACACTTATAAGACATGTATGCATTTCTAAGGAAATTTTTCAGTATCCACGAGTCGTCTTTTTTCCCCTCCCGTGCTCCCCATCTCACTCACACACACTACATCTTCATCAGGAAAATTGTCGTTCAAGAATTAAACTCTTCCCCCCAAACCCCCTTTTTCATCTTTGTTTTCCTTATCCAAACGGCAAGTGGATGCGTAATAATTTCACTTTGAATCAGAAAAAATATCTTCCTCTCCTTTTTTCTTCCACACGCGCTGGTTTTTGTATTTCGCTAATTTTTATCAAAAAGCTTTCCCCAGTTTCGAGTACGAAATGTTTCTCCATATATTGCACGGGAAACAATATGACAAAGAGGTGCAGGGTGGTTCCGTGCATATCATAGAACCTGGCACCTTGTGAGTCTACCAAAGAACCAACAGCGTTGTGTGTGAAGTTTTGAAGGAAGGAAAAATAAAAGTACTGCCCTCATAGTAAAAATAGTGTTTTTGCTACAAATAAATTGGCGATTTTTATTTTTTTTGTAACATTTTTGCATTTTGTTACTTTTTTGGTGTTGTTCAACTTAGCCCAAGGCTCGACTTTTTTCATTTTTTAAATTTTATTTTTTCGTTACTGGGGGATAATAAAGCATACAGCGCGGAAACCCATGGTGTAAAAATCTAGCTTTTTACACAGAGTCACTGAACGAACCCTTTTTTGCGGAGCAGCCATTTTTTCCTTGACATTTTTTTGTCAATGAAGAAATGGATTTGTCAATAATTCGAATTTTTTTTTTTTTTGGCAATGAAAAAAGTCATTTGTCAACAAATTAAATTTTGTTTGTCAATGAAAAAAATCGGTTTGTCAACAAATCGAATCTTTCGAAATTTTTTTTTGACAAATTACCATGACAAATGGGTGTCACGGGTATTTTCGAGGTCGAAATCGAGCATTTCTCATTTGCAGTGGTTAAACAAAGTTCCGCCTAAGAAAAATTCCGCCTAAAGTAATTTACGCCATCGATTTCAATTCCGCCTTTAGTTTAGGCATAAACTTTGTTTATCCACTGTATTTTTGAAAAAAAAAAACATTATTTTTACTATGAGGCAGGGCTCGCGCTAAAGTCCATCCCTCATCCCGGGATTTTTGGGGGTTTTGGTAGGAACGTTTTTTTTTGCAGTACGGGGATTTCATTAAGAAACCAGAAGTTCTAATATTGTTGAGTAAGACCACCACATAGTGGACTTGCATGTACATGTGACCCCGCCGTGGAACGCAATTGGCTCGGAAAGTCAAAAGAAAGAGGAGAAAAAAGAAAAGGAAAAAAAAAAAAAAGTTGGTTACCGTGCGCCTGCGGCGCTGCCTGTTCCTACCAGTTTCTACAGGCAAACACTTGCCCCCTTTACCTTACACTGACGGGTTTTGACCAAAACCAAGAACTTGTCCATTTCGGCAAATTGACCCCACCACAGAACGGACGAATTCCGGAAATGCAAATGCCGGTGTTTTCGCGCATTTTCATGTTGCAAGACGTCAGGATCAGGGAGAGAAAATCTGGTTGTGGGATTTACATTGGCCCTCTTTACCCACATGGATTTTGACCAAAACCAAAAAATTGGCCATTTCGGCAAAGTGACCCCACCACAGTGCGGACAGATTCCGGAAATCCCAATCGCGGTATGTTTTGGGGCTGAAAACCCACTGATTTTCAGGAGAAAAATTGCTTCCAAATCTCGGAATTTTCCGAATTTTCCTGAAAATGACCCTTGTTTACGAGTATGGGTTCATATTTTGCGAAAATTTAAGTCACTAAAATTTTGTCCATTTTTCCGTATATACCCCACCACAAGCCGGGATTGGCCCGGAAATGCCACAACACGGGGTTTCCGGGCCTCCCCAGCTAACCTTTTCAAGGAACGTTTTTCCGTACCCGAAATCCATTTTTTCCCCATTTTTTCCCATAATTAGCGCGACCACTGCTATGAGGGTATTATGACTCTTCACAAAATCCTGTTCCAAGCGCGCAATGTGAAAACAATTTTCGGACAGCGTACAATTACGTATTACATACAATGCAACGAGGCCGCAAGATATTTTTAGTGGAAAAATATCATGGTTGCTGCTTACAGTAAACTACCTCCTAAAAAGAGGCTTCGCAGAAGATGAGTCATACCTCGGGTATGTATACAAAAGGCCATTGGTCATCCCATAGTTGTACTTAAAATAGAGCTGTGGTCTGTGGATGAAGGAGACCTGTGTATGATTTTGGGATCTCGATGGGATCTCTCTAGTGTTAGAGGATCCAGCCTTGTATGAGCCTCTTCCATCTTGCATCAAGTAATGTAAATGCACAAAATAGTGCGCAGGAGCGAGTAATTATTATTCTGTAGAAAATGGGTAGAAAACGTTGTGCGCCCTGCAGGGTAGTGTGAGTGACGCAGTGTCACTCCTGGAGAGCCTTCCGCAGCCACAGTTCCGCACGGCTGTGGCACTATGGTGACGCTCTGCAGGGTGTCCTGCTGTCAAGAGTTTTGTTGTCTTCTTCATAAATAGTAAGTTTGGCGAGAAAAAAAAGTCTGACAGAGTCCAATTCATTTTCAAAGAGTTGAAAAGTCTGCCAGTCTCTGCCACAGGTAGCATCTATTTTAATTGCGATATTTTTTGTGTTGTTTGTGTGAAGTGGCTTTACAGTCACTACTCCCTGGAACAAGACGTCTTACTGTAGCCAGTGCACACACCTCTCACTCTGAGGGTGGGGTGCTGCACAGCGAGATAATATGTTGATGCAGGCGCACGGCACAATTTATTTTTTTTTCTTTGCCACATCACCTTTCTCTTGTTGTGTTCTGCGAGCTGTCATTTGAGGTGCGCACTTGGCCCCGCTCACAGGACACCCCCCCGTCATCTCTATTCATTACATCACATGTTTTGTGTTCATTGTCTTTTCAATACGTTCAATTTTTTTTTTTTTTTATTCCCCTGGGAAATAAAGTATACGAAGGATTTGGCACTTTTAGCGGGATTTTATTTAATGATAATTTCACGCCAAATTTTGGTACATGTAGGTAGTAGGGCTGGAGGGACCGTCCAGCCTTTTTTAGCCTCCCTCCAGCCTCCTCAATCCCGCCAGCCCCTCAGCGGGCCTATCTAGGGGTCCGCGGGACCCGGTAGCGCTGGCGGGAGGGTAATGAGAGCTTTTTTTTTTTTTTTTTTTTCACGCTCTTTTTTTTTTTTTTTCCCTGAGAGCTTCCTGTGAGGACACATACTCGTTAGTTATTGCACAATAAATAAGTCCCGCTAAAAGTGCCAAATCCTTTCGTATACTTTATTTCCCGTGAAATAAAATTACGTATTCACCTCCTTTTAGCGGATTATTTTGCGATACTTCACTTATTTTTTTCCCAGGCTCGTGCACTCAATTTGCCTCGCTTCGCTCGGCAAATTAAGTAGCCCTCGCCTGGGAAAAAAATGCGTGAAGTTATCGCAAAATAAAACCCCGCTAAAAGGAGGTGAATAAATAGTTATTTTTTTTTTTTTTTTTTTTTTTTTGATAAATTGATAAATTGATGACGTGTAGACACCTCGCTTTTTTCTCGTGTGAACTCCACGCTGCCTTTCCTCGCCTATCTCTCGTTTCGTGGATACCGCTACTACGTCCTACTCCCGCCTCCACTCGTCAGGTAACGAACGGGGATCATTGGATGCCCAGGGTAATTAGGCCCGGGTGAGATAGGTTTGGTCAGGCATTATCCCTGCGTCAGAGTGTGGTCAAGGCTATAAGTGGAAAGCACAGGACCGTGTTCTCGTAAAACAGGTGGGGGTTTTTTTTTTTTTTGGAGTGGCCACAGGGTTTTATATAGGAAATTTTTCCTGGACAAACAGGGGCAAAAACTGAGGATTCATTTTTTCTCACCCACCCACCCAAAATCAAAGTTGTTTTTTCGGCTGGGGCCAGTTGTGGTGTGCCTTGAACCCCTTGACTTCCCCTGCAACATGAGGAAGTCTTTGATGTTGTTAACAATATCAGTACCTTGTCCTTCACAGCGGAACTTCTCGTCCAACTGATCCAGAGACTCTGTTTTCCACCTGTCATACTCCGTGTGGTATGCGGGATGACTAGGCAGAGCTTCCCTCACCTTGCGAGTGCGGGTAGTCGTTCGGGTTGTCACCCCCATACTGGTGAGGGACATTTGCCCGGGCTGTGGTCGGTACGTATTTCTTTGGCATTTTGTGTTTTTTTTCCTGTTGTGCGCCTGGTGCACGAATTGTAAGTAGCCAGTACATTTATAACAAAGAAAGGGCGGTCACGGCACCCAAAGGTTCCTAGCGAAGCCACGGTACGCAATATTTCAAAAAATTGCGCTCATAATCGCACATTTTTACAGCCAAACTATGTCAGGGAAGGGTGGGTTGCAATCTTGCGCCGCAGGCGCACGGTACGCTACTTTTATAATTTCGCCATGATGCATGCTTCCTTTTCCTTCGGCGTTTGACCAATTGAGTCGCGTTCTGGCTGTGACGGGGGTGTGGCCACCCCAGAAAAGTTAAAACCCGGGGAAAACCCAGGCTGAAGCCGGGCTTGCTCTGCGCAAAATTAATTAAGCCCGGGTTTTCCCGGGCTTACTGCCCAAGATTTTCACCGCTGGTCACGAGTCGTGTTCTAAGCCAGTAAAACGCCAAAAAAAAAAATTTTTTTTTTACTACTGGGGGGGGCCGAATAAACGAGGTAATTCGAATAAAGCACGTACGTCGAATAAAGCACGCATTTGAAAAATGGGTTTTTTGCTTTTTTTTGCGTCGAATAAAGCACGTACGTGTTTTATTCGACTTTTTGAACTTTTCCTGTGTTGTGACAAGGTAGTTCGTATTTTGTGAAAATTTAAGTCGCTGAAATTTTGTCCATTTTTCCGTATATCCCCCACCACAAGCCGGGATTGGCTCGGAAATGCAGCAAAATCACCTCTTGGGCGAAAAAAAAATCGAAAAAAAATTGTGACTGGAAAAACTTTCCAAAAAGTTCAAAAAGGCGAATAAAGCACGTACGTGCTTTATTCGCCTTTTCGAACTTTTTTTTTTTTTTAAACCTCAGGATCTGAAGTGTAGGGACGCCTAATAAAACACGTACGTGCTTTATTCGACCCCCCCCAGTAGTACAGGGTTTCCGCCAGGATTTGGGGTTTCAGGAATTGGGGGGGACCATCAAAAAGACCCCCCAAAAAAATTTTTTCTCCCCGCAAAAGCGGTCGTCGCGCGCTTCGCGCGCGCCTCCCTGCAGGCCACAGAGTAGAGAGGCGAATGGTGCACCAGGTTTGATAGCAGCCATGTCAAGCTTCACAGCTGTGTTGTCTGGTAGAGGTGGTTCGTTTGGAGGTCGGGGGTGGAAGTTAACAAGGTAAGGGGTCTTGTGAGAGTGGAGGGTGATGGTGTTTGCTTTTTCTATTGTATGGTGCTACAGTCATTACAGTGCTGCAGTGGGAACATGTAATAACTACCCGTCGCTTGCACCGAAGCCTCCTTAGAAAAAGGGGCAATGCACGGAAGTATCGATGGAAGTATATCAATATCACATAGCTAGCAACACAGCGCCGCAGGCGCACGGTACGCTACTTTTACCCTTTTTAAAAAAGATTTGCACCACCCCCTTTTTCTTCCACTTCTTCTGGCACAGCGAGCCAAATGCTCTGCACGGTGGGGTCGCATGACCACGGGGGGTCATCTACAACCTCCAAAACCCCATTTTTCTTGGGGGGGACCATGGTCCCCCCCAAACCCCTGTAAAAATCCGGATTTTTCTGGGGAAAATATTGGGGGGGTCCATGGTCCCCCCCGGTCCCCCTTGGCGGAAACCCTGTAGTAAGGTCCGAAAAGGGGAATTTTTTTTTTGAGAAAAGTTCGATTTCGGCCTCGAAAATTACCGTGACACCGATTTGTCACGGAATTTTGTCACGGAATTTTTTTGAAAGATTCGATTTCGTGACAAAAAAAAATCGATTTCGTGACAAACCAATTTTTTCATTGACACACAAAATTCGATTTCGTGACAAACCGATTTTTTCATTGACAAAAAAAAATTCGATTTCGTGACAAATCCAAAAATTCAGTGACAAAAAAATGTCAATGAAAAAATGGATTTTGTCAAGGAAACCGAACTTTTTGTCACGGAAAAAGTCGTGACAGAAATGGATTTTGTCAAGGAAACCAAACTTTTTGTCACGGAAAAAGTCGTGACAGGGCACTGGGTACTGGGTACACTGGATACAAGGATAAAAGTCGTGAAAGAGCAACCACAGCTCCACATGACAAACACAAAAGTGTCCAGTCACGTGGGGCATTCATGCACTGAGGAGATAATGATCCAACAATTTACAAGAAAGATTACTTAACCTACTGCTGGAAATTGCCAGGTCGTAGTAACACACAAAGTGTGCCTCCGTTCGGGAAGACCGGATATTCTAGAGACCAAAAAGGCCTCAAGAATATCTTCCGGTAGTCAAGGTATAACCGAATGAACGGCCCAAGACCCCCGTGGAGAAGTTAAATGTGTAATGCTATCAGGTAGAAACTGCGAACACTGTCTTACCCTCCTCAATGCATGGTGGAAGATGTCTTTGACAACAAATATCCTGTACCCAGGTACCAGGTTCCCAGACCCACGTAGTACCACGTCGCAGTACTACGCAAAATTTACCACCAGACCCTGTCTTCGTGCACCTTAAGTACAACGCCGCAGACAGGCCAAACATGCGTTGGACTCAGAGGAATGCCTGCTGTGCAGTGTATCAAACATGAGAACCAACTCCCAGCAACAAGGGGCGCCTTTTGGCGGGCGTTGTTGAGGGTGTTTGGGGTGCAAAGTTTTCCACAATTTTGATGCGCGGGTACAGAAGTGTTATCTTGTTCTTTCATCTCTAGGAATGTAAATGTCAATCGCGTTTAACTACCACTAGGGCTTGTTCAGTGAACCCACGAGGGGTCGAAGGGGGTTGGTTATCCCATATCTATCAAAGGTTGTGTCGACCAGGCGAATCCACTATGTTACGCTGTATGATGATAAATCCGAAGAAATAACAGTGCATAGCAACTGCAGGAAGTTTGTTAAAAAGAGTGCCTCACGCTACACAAACCACCACCCGCGATTGACTTAGATGTTATAACAAAGAGAATTCAGAACAAAACAACACCCTGCCCCATACACACTAAATTGTCATGCTTCAAGAACATGCCTGGGCCAAAATTACTATGACGAAAAGGCAACAAGACCACCCACAAGGAGTGTGAATTGTGCACTGGTTTTCTGGGGGAACAAACAATATTTTCTTGTGTCTAGTCCTCCGGAAGCAGAGGACAGACTTTCCGGAAGGTTTCCAAAGTCGAATTTCTTGCACTAGCTATGCTCCCTGGTTAATGGCTATAGCAGTGACTGACAAAGTGTTCCCACCCCCCTTTCCACCACCATAATAACCGAACTCTGCTTATCAAACCACAATCTGAATCTGCTTCCGTCGCATGCGCTGGTGGATTCGATCTGTTTTGGTGTGTGTAATGGAATGTATGGGTGAGGGTTGGGGTATTAGGTATAGAAACGTGCGCACCCATTAATTTTTTACCGAATGAAAATGAAATCTGCAATGAGTGTCTGCTGCATATCATTTAGTGGGGCTGGCCTCTGGCCAGAGGCGTGCAAGCCTGACCGTGTTCGCGATATACTAAGTCTTGCATAATCATAAAGTTATCATACCTTGTGTCTTCAGTCTCTGCCCTTCGGTTTCTAGACAGCTCAAGAATGGCCTCTTTTGTGTTTGTCAAGTGGCTGTCTGGTCACTTTTCAGTGACTGGCGGGTTGGCTGTCACGACTTTTTCCTTGACAAATTCCATTTTTTTCAATGACATTTTTTTGTCAATGAAAAAATGGATTTGTCACGAAATCGAATTTTTTTTTGTCAATGAAAAAAGTCATTTGTCACTAAATTGAATTTTGTGTGTCAATGAAAAAATCGGCTTGTCACGAAATCGATTTTTTTTTGTCACGAAATCGAATCTTTCAAAAAAATTCCGTGACAAAGTACCGTGACAAATCGGTGTCACGGGTATTTTCGAGGCCGAAATCGAACTTTTCTCTTTTTTTTTTTTCCAATAACTGAGGATTGCCCTCAGTTCTGACCCCCTATATAAAAGTCTGAGTGGCCAGACCTCTCTCTCTGGGCGGTTCAGAACACTCCGATGACGCGACAACACGTACAAAGAAGTGTACTGTGTACGTGTACGTGAAAAAAACCAGCCCCAGACACGCAGGCACCCACCCACGGTGCCGCGTCTGATTTGAAGTTTCCTACGTGAACTAGAGAAAAAAAATATAGGTTCCGCATCCCCGCGGACCCCATGCAGCGACGGCCCTGACGTGGCTTAACACCCTGCCGAATACAGAGTGCACGCGACCTACAGGGCCGTCGCTGCATATGACCCTCTATTCTCGAATGTCAATTTTTTTTTCCACTTTTACGAAGCCAGCAACGCACCGGTTAGGAAGTATACGTCGACCGACCGGCGGTGTTAGACCCGACCGATGCGTCCCAGCTGGTGGAGCTCCCCGCAGACCCACCCTGCTGTTTAACGACGTGCGTTTTGAGTCAGATGCGCTCAACGCATAAGCCCCCAGATTGATTTTATTTTTACCTTTATTTTTATTTGCGTCACAAGCCAGCAACGCACCGGTAAGCAGGGCAGCCGCCCCGGTATTCTGGAATCCCGTTCCATTCATGGAGTCAGAGAAGGCAACAAGGTGTTATGCACTGGTCTATATCGGGACAAAACAAAACAACAACAAAGCAAACACCCTGGAACAGAGTTCACAGTAAAATTTAAAGAAAAAAAAATGGATAAATTTTTCTATGGGGTAGGACCTGCTACCCCCGCCCCACACCACACAATAGCTATGTTCTGCACAAGAGTTACCCTCACAAGGTATCCACCACACCACACATCCTCAGATACTCTCTCCCCTTTCTGTACACAGAACAATGGTGGCATGTGGCATCCAGTCGCTGACAATACTGCTGTGTGTGGTGCTGATTCTGTCGACAGGTGCGATCATCGGTGGCTTCACTCTGTCAACATGGGACGACCTTCTGGAGAAGGCACGTGACACAGGTGACGAGGGCTTCGGGATGTGTCTCGACAGTGGTACGGCGGACATCGAAACGGTCTCGGCACGCTACCTGCGCTCTGTTCTTGGCAACGTGGACACGGCAGTGAAGGAGTACCTGAAGGTGCCTGAGCAGTTGGTGATGTCTATGGTCAAACTGGCGAAGGCACACCACCCAAACGTCACCACGGGGCCCGACTTTTCTCGCACAATAATGCGTCCTGCAGTCATGTCTGCTTTTCAGGCTGGAATGAACTCTGGCGTTGGCTTCATAGGCTTCGAAGCGTACCCGTGGAGTGCGGTGCATCCTGTTCCGTGGAAGAGGTGGGAACCGTTCGCAGGGTGGGGCTCGCGGTTCTCGTTCGTAGAGATCAGTCCAACGGCCGGTATTGCGCCGACGAACGGCACGAAGGTTTTCTATGTATTTGAACTGTTAGACGCGGTGACAAAGCAGCGAGGGCACTCGGACATGGTCACCTTTTCCGATGCGGACGACCTGGGAGCCTTGAAGTACCCTTCAGAGCCGTGCAACCACATGCCAGACTACAACAAAGGCGAGGTAAAGGGAGTGTGCATCTATCCCGTAAAGTTTTTTGAATACCCGGGTTCCGATCCCTATTTCTCCCGTGGACGTGAGCTCCACTTCTTGGGTGCCGACGAGCCACCACTGCACCCTGCCGAGACGCTTGTCTACTCACCCGCTCTGGTCCGATGGGACCACATGGCGTGGGAGATCAGCTACACCTTCACCCACCCAGATATGTACACGATGTACCCCAAGCAGGGCAAGCGTGTGGGTGTTGTAAACGCCGGTGTGACTGCGCATGGGGTAACTGACGTGGTGCGTGCACAGCTGCTCCCGAAGGGCACGTCGCTGTACCTGGTGGAGGACGACCGTGTATCTGGTGCAGTGGGGACACTTGTTGCGTACAACAGAGGACGGGAGCTGCAGATGATAGAGCAAATTAGCCAGGTTGGCGTCCTGTCATACCTTGCATACAGCATCAACATCACGAACCACTCGATGGAAGACGCGACGTCGCACATCCCCTCAGTGATTGCAGAGCACGGGCGGTTTGTGTTCACACACCCGCAGAATTACAAAGACCTTGTGGAGAAGACAGAGGACGCCTTCCTGAAGTGGTCTGACTCGAACGGCACGGAGTTCTGGACAATCACGTCGACAATTGAACACAGAACGATCTTCTGGTATTCAACCCTTCTTGTGCCGAGGACATCTGTGATGGATACGATTGATGCGTCGACGAATGCAATCCGTGCGAAGGTGGCATCAGATCTGTCCTCTGCAGACGCACAGAAGGAGGATGCGGTGACTGTGATGGTGATTGTGACGGCTGTTGCGGTCATCGGACTTCTTGCCATTGCTGTTGTGTTCACACGTTACATCACGTCACCTCTGCTGAAGCTTGGGAGTGAGATGGCAAGTGTGGCTGTGATGGACTTGGAGGCTGTGGACACAAAACGGGCAGTGTCGCAGCTGAGTGAAGTGGGGATGATGCAGCGCAGCTTTGTTACCATGGTGGCGAACCTGGTGGAGTACCGAAACTACATGCCGCAGAGTGTGCTTGTCAACGACAGTGACAAAGAGGAAATATCCATGACAAAGTCCTCACGGGAGACGATGTCGCAGTCAGGCGTGTCCCGCTCGCGTGCGAGTTCTAGCTCCGTCGTTGTGCAGAACCAGAAGGCACTGCTGCGTGTGGAAGGGATGAAGAAGAAGAAGGTGTCGCTGGCACACATGAACGTCGTGTCGTGGCACGCCTTCTGCAAGAGGCACAAGGACGCAGAGGTGCTCTCCGCACACGCAGGTGTGATTGAGAGGATGCTGACAGCAGTGCAGCACAACAAGGGTGTGTGTGACACGTTTTCTGGCGACAAGATGCTTGCCACCTTCAACGCCTTTGTTCCGAAGTCGTCGCACGGTGTTGCCTGTGTGAAGGCTGCACACGAAGTAGCATCAGAACTTGGCGATGTGCACAAGATCTCGTATGGATGCACGACAGGCGAGGCACGTGTCGGGAACATGGGTTGCAACGGGATGAAAAAGGTGTCGATTCTTTCGCAGTCCATGTCGTGGGTGGTTGTGCTTGAGCGTTGGAACAAGAAGCACAACCTGCCTGGCGTCATTGACCGCAACGTGTCACGTGAGGCTGAGGGACAGGTGGTGCTCCGTTGTGCAGGTGCTGTGCTGTACGAGAAGTTGAGTGACAAGGTGCAGACTGTGTTTGCTGTGAAGGGTCTGTGCAGCAGCGAAAACGAGGAGTGGATGTACCAGCTGGAGTCGTCCTCAAACAACCCGCACGCACTGTGGAACGAGGTCTTCGAGCACATCATCAAACAAGACTTTGAGAAGGCGTCTTCTCTGCTGGACAGCGTCGCTCAGGACCAACGCACACCTTACGAAGAGCTTATGGGATATGTGCGGGAGAAGGCTTATGCACCGTACGTTGTGGATCTGCACTGAGTTTGTGTTTTATTGTTCTGTGCAGCGTAATGTTTTCACATTCATTTCAACTTTTTTTTATGTCGTGTGTGTTTCGTCTTGCCCCTTCGGTATGAAGCGGTGCACCAGTGCACATTCATGTGCACTTATGTTTGTGTCGTGTGTGTTTCGTCTCCATGAAGCGCCAGTACACACCTCAGATGCACTGTATTCTTGTTGTATTGTTTTGGGTGGTGTTTCCGTTTAATCTTAATTTGTTTTTGTACTTTAGTTTGCCTTGAGATGTGGGGATGCACGATTGCACCCACACGGATCAGTGGTCCTCTGCATCTGACACGCCCTGCAGGGTCGTGTGAGAGCCGCAGTGTCACTCCTGTTGAGAGCGTTCCGCACGGATGTGGCACTGTGGCAGTGCTGCAGGGTGTCCTGCTCTCAAGAGTTTTGTTGTTATTCTTCATTAATTCTGATATTTTTTTATTGTTTGCAGGGCTTCCCGCAGGATCTGGGGTTTTGGCCTCCCAGGGGGACCAGCCAAAAAAAGGTGAAAAAAAATTTTTTTTTCGCGCCTTGTTGTGTGTGGTATGTAGCATTAACGCTGACTCTACGTTACGTTACGCGCCTTTACGCACTACGGACGCTCCCACTGACTACTTCTCTGAAGAACGTAGTGGGGGGTTATTTGCAAAAAATTGAAGCTGAAACTTAGTTTCTGGTCTTTTTCAGGCACTATGTCGCCAAAAACGCTGGAAAAAAGAAAGGTAAAAAGAAAAAGCAGTTTCCTGCTCTGAAGAAAGTAGTGAACGGGGGGGGATCCTTTTCTCAATTTTGTTTACACTGATGGGGTGGGGTGGGGGAACCGCAATGCAACATAGCTCGATGACGACACACGAAAAGGGTCAAAGGCTGCACACATAAAACTGATCCATACAATAAAATTCTCTCATGCTACAGTACCAAAATCGCGGCGTCTTCCTGTCTTTGGTGCCGCTTTGATGAATCGATCGACAACGCTGTTCAAAAACGGAAGAGAAGGCACCTGAGGTCCCTCAATTTTTATCCTCATGAGGGCATCTAACGTCGTGATCAGCATGCTGGCCCTGAGACGCGTCAGTACCAGTTTCAAAACTGAAAATGCACGCTCCACCACAGCCGTACTACCAGGCAAGCATGCGACACGAAGAAGGAAATCAACTGCTTTGGGCAACGTCAACGAATGGCACGCAACTGCATAACGCACAGCATCTGAGAACGTGTACTTCGCAGGGTTCGCGCTTGCTTCCCGCTGTTGCCTTATTTTTGTGAGGAGCAAGGTAAGCTGGAACCGTATTGTTTGCTTGTCATGATCGTTGTAAGGGGGGTCGTAGCTCTTCGTTTCCGGATAACCATCTAGTTTCTGGGACCGCTTGGTGCAGAAGAAGTGAGTAAGGTTGTGTATTAAGGCTTCGTCTTCATCGGGCTTGTCACCGAAGTCTCGCTGCGGATCCAGTACTGCGATGTTTGTGAATATTGCGGAATCACAAAACCTTGCGGTAAGCTGTGCGATTAGATCTTTCACGTAGCTTCTAGTGGTGGTTTCGTGAAACCGAAGAAAAGCTTCCGGACAGACCTTCTTCCCCGACAAGCGAGCCACAACAGTGTTGTAGTACGTAGTCCATTGAAGATACTTGTACTCTGCACCGTTCTCCACACCTTCCGCGAGTCGCTCGAGTGATTCCTGTGTGGACTTCAGCAGGTCAGGAATCATGACCAATCCAGCACAAGATTCTTGCAACTTCAGGTTCAGCGGCTTCATCACGATGAAGACGCTGGCGAGGAGGAAGTTTGCCGCAACGAACCTCGGCGACTCCAGCGTTTCCAACAGTCCCCTGGTGATGGCATCGCCGTCCTGCTGGTGGATCTGGCTGAGGGCGTGGTGGATGGAGGGGAGGGTGTTCAGCAGCGTCGTGCACCCTTTCTCGTTGGTGAGCCAACGGGTGTCGGCCCCCTTCTCCAGCTGCAGGTCTGGCAGGTTCAGCCACTCCACTACCTGCTTGAGCTGGTTGCAGGCGTTGGACACGGCCAAGACTCGTTCACCGGAACTGCGAACGTACCAGTAGATGTCGCGCTGGCTGTTGATCGCACTCATCACGTCAACATGGCTCTGCCCAGCCCACTGCAGAGAGAGGTTCAGCTGGTGGTTTCTGCACCAGACGTAGATAATATAAATATTTTGAAAATACTTAAACCTCGTCTGCACACCAGAAAACCCACCCGACATCGTGTTGGTTCCATCGAACCCAACACCAACAATCTTCTTCCCGCCAATCATCTCGCGGGCGGGTGGCTGCTCGTCCGTCTCCAGCGGTACCCCTCTCGCACGGTGCACGTCCATGTAGGACACTCTCTCTGCAATGTCGGTGTACACACCTGCCGCACCCTTCCCATCTGTCAACGGTGCGATACCCCAAAAATGCTCGAAGCTCTCGCCTTTGCCATCAACGCCACGTATGTACACCGACAATTCAGAGCGACGGCAGATCTCTTGCGTCTCATCAGCAAGCACAGTAATGTACTTACTTTGTCGCACGCGGGACTCGATGCGAAACTGCAGCTCGGTGTTAATCGCGTCCAGAAGCTCCTGCATTGTCCGCCTGCTAGTGTAGGAAGCGTTCTTCGTTTCAATGAAGGCCTTCAGGTCGGCGTCCCACCTTGCCGAGTGCTGTGCGAGGCTGGCGTAATTGGTGCTGTGGCTCACCCCTCGCTTCACCAACCAGTACAAATTGGCTGTGAGCTTCAGCAGCTGACGCCGGTTCATGCTCTGATGCGCTTTGGATGTCTTTACAATCATCCCGGTCCCGCTGTTCCGTGTCCTCTCTGCCTCCACAGCTGCCACGTGGCTCGCAGTTTTCGCGTGTTCAGGACACTTCTTTTTTGTGATTCGTGTCACATCACAACATGGGACTTCGAAAAACGAGCCATCTGCATCAGGACGCTTCGCGCTGATAGCCAGCGCAAGATGCTTCTTGCACAACCTGCACCAGTACCCTCTCTTTGATGCGAAGACCCACTCGTACTTATCAGCGGCGTTCAGGAACCTTTGCTGCTCAGAGAATGCCAACTTATTGGGGGTGTTGTATTCCGTGGGTTCTTCTGAGCTCTCGCTGTCTGCCATGTCGTTCTCGTTCTCGTTGTTGTCATCCTCCTCGTCGTCATCCTCGTCGTCGTCGTCCTCGTCCTCGTTGGTGTTGGTGTTGTTCTCGTTGTTGTCCTTTACGTTGCCATCCTCGTCGACGACCGCAACATCTTCGCACTCCAAGGGGTTCCCTGCTAGGAATGACACCACTCCGTCGCACACGTCTCTGTCATCTGCCTCGGGCTCCACACCCTTTTTTTTCTCTTCGCAGTTCTTCTGAGGCTTCTTTCTTGGAATGTGGGGGTAGGGGATTTCGAACTTCCAGTCGGCTCCCCCCTCCGGTTCCTCCTGGTTGTCCAGCACCCACAAGTCCGCATCCTTCGTACCCCCCTGCTGACGGGATTTTGCCTTCGGAGTGAGAACGGTGTGGTACTTTTTTGCGGCCGGTTTCGGTGCAGCCTTCGAAGAAGGAGGAGCTGATGAAGGGGGGACGTTGGTATTCGACAAGGCTGCCGTCACTTCCGGAAGAGGTTCAGGTGGGGGTGTTTCCCTTGCCCTGCGATCGTTCTCGTCTCTTTCCTTTACTCGCTGGATCACTGCGTCCTTCTTCTCGTAGCCCATCCCCGAGATCTTCCACGACATTCCACGAAGTGCCACTTGAACCTTAGTCTCTTCCCCAGTCCACGTGTTGTAGTAGCGGTTGAAGTCGTGTTTTTTTATTTCTTGAACAATATCTTCAGCAGTTGCGTTTTCGTCCAGCACAACCTTCCTCACCGCGGCCTGCTCACGGGCTGCGACCACGTCCCATGTGGCATACTCGTGGTTCTTTGCAACCGTTATTTTCTGCCTCTTCGGGGCCTGAGACGATATCTGGGACTCCGCCGGTCGCTTTGCAAATTCCATTATGGAAACCTGTCTTGGTCCGGTGGACTTTTTTGGTGCCATCTTTTTTTTCCCCCTGTTAGTTGCCTGTATTTGGATGCGCGGGGACGGGAGGGTAGGGAAAATTAAAAAAAATGTGGAAAATTCCTAACAGGCAGCCTCGGAACACTCAAGGGCAGGCTGGTCCCCCCTGGTCCCCCCTTATTTTTTTTTTTTTCTCCCAGGGGGACCACTGGTCCCCCCTGGTCCCCCCTGTGGGAAGCCCTGGTTTGTGCGAAGTGGCTTTACAGTCACTCAATGCAAATCCCAAAGACTTTACTTTACACCTTCACAAAAAGTCTGTCTGCACAGACGTACCCTAATCACAATCGCTCCCAGGTGGTGAATGACTCTCGCCTGTCAGTCGGAGGTGCCTGCATTAATAACTTCACTTTTCTTTTGACGCATTGTGAGTTCCTCAAATGCGGGTTTCCCTTTCTGTTTAAATCTTCTTAGCTCAGAGATCGTGAATAAGTCGTAGTCTTACAAAGTAACGCACCCTTTCTCTGTGACTTGATGTCTACATAACTAAGGAAAACATTACTGAATCAACAAAGACAAACACCTCCAACAAAAAACAAAAAAACAAAAAAGAGAAAAAACAAACAAAAGCAAACATGTTACAAAACAAAAAAAAAACAAAGCAAGCACACAAAGCAAACATAACAAAAACTTCATAACAACCCATTCAATCCCCCTCCCTCTCTCCTCTCTCTCTTTAACCCCACCAAGAAGAATACTCAACAACAATAGCCATGACCACTTTAATGCGCCGTGCGTTGTCGTCCCCACTGCCCCGCGTTGTCTGCAGCACCCCCACCGGGCTTCCCAGTAGGGAGGGCGAACGCAAAGCATGGCAGGTGGTGCGTCACCATGAGCCCGATGCAGGACACAGCTTGCACGACAGCCTGACCTCTGCGCGCGAAGCTGGTGTACGGTACGTTCTTGTCGGCATCCCTGAAGACCATGGACCTCAAGCGAACCTCGGTCGTGGTGGGGCCAGCGGCGCCTGGGAGGCCTTTTTGCTTCATTTCTATCGACTGCAGGTAAACCGATTTTTTCCTGCAGACCGGGTCATGGTCCTCGGTGCGATCACACCACCATCACGCGACGGAGACGACCTGGCAGCCTTGCGCAGAGCTGTGGAAGAAACTGACCTGGCAGTGGCGCCGGTGTTGCACAGCATCTTCTCCGCTGGGCTTGAACCTGTTGTGATCGGTGGAGGGCATAACAACTGCTACCCAATCCTCTCAGCACTCAGCCACGCAAAAGGAACCCCCGTTGTAGCATCCAACCTAGACCCGCATGCTGACTTCCGTGCGGTAGAAGGGCGGCACAGTGGTAACGGATTCCGCTACGCTCACACAGATGGGACCCTCGAAGACTACCACGTCATGTGTCTGCACGAAGGGAAAAACAACGAAGCGAGCCTCGTAGAAATGGACAATGCAGGGTTCACCTATGATACGTACCAGGCGCTGAGGGTCCGGAAGGAGGTGAAGTTTGGCGCTGCGTGCGTCGCTGCGAGGGAGAGATTGGTCAAGAAGGACCGGCCGCTTGGTGTGGAGCTGGACACAGACTGTATCACCGGGATGCCGGTCTCCGCGTTCACTGCAGCAGGGCTCTCAGTGGAAAAGGCACAGCAGTATGTACACAGCTTTGCGTCCGCACCCACAGCATCGTACCTCCACCTCTGTGAAGCGGCTCCCGTGCAGCACCCTCAAGGCGAGGTGCAAGGTGCTATTGAAGCGGGCGAGATTCTAACCTCCCTCGCAATGGCATATATCTCGGCAAGGGAGATCTCGAAGCGGGTCTGAAGAGAGTGGCGTGTTGGGTGGGGTAGGGAAGACGTTGTGTGTAAACAGTCCGATGCATGTAGTGAAACAGATGTGCAAAAAATGCTCAAAGTTTATGCCATTTTTTTTAAAAATAAGTGAAACGAAACAAAAAAGACAGAATAGGTGGGTTGCTACCGTATCTTTCCCACTTATGTGGTAGGTCTCGTGAATTGCCAACCCCCCCCTCCTGGGCCGCAAGGTCAGAACCGGTACCACCGCCACAACCACCATTCGTCAAACCTCCCGTTGCCATTCCCCGACATCGCGGCAGCGCTTTCAGGTAACCTGGCGACAAAAAAAAGAGAAAAAAACCACACCAACAGCTACACAACAATTTCTATTTTTTTAAGGCAGAGGGGTGTCTTGCTCAGAGACGAGTTTGTGAAAAAAAGAAGAAAAAATAAAATTTAAACCCACGATGAGGTGTGCCGTGCTGGACCGCATGCTCTCGCTGGACGGGACGCTAGACGCACCGGAGCGGAAGAAGCGCTTTTTGATTCTTATGTTCAGCATTATGTGTTCGCTTTTTCCGTTGTACTTTATCGTTGCGTTTGGTGGGAGACTCGCAGAGCGGTACATCTACAGTGCTGGCTCGTACGTTGCCATAGCGTCGGGCACACTCATCGTGTCGCTGATCTTGTGCAAACGGCGTCCGCCAGAGGCATTCTTCACCACAGCCGTTTTTGTCGGAGCAGGCGTAGTCTTCTGCTGGGATCTTGACTCACGGACGACGGGGACTACTGCGTGGCCGCTGCAGGTCCTCATGCTTGACATGCTTCTGGTGCTGCAGGTGGGGGAGCGGTACAGCACAGCGTTGGCGTGTTGTACGATAGTATGGCTGTTCGTGCTTGGTGTGGAGCAAAGCTTCCGGTTTGGGCTGTTCGACCTGCCGGGACCAACCCGCAGGGTGGTGAGCATGGGAGGCTAGAGGCGTACCGCAAGCTGACCGACTGCGACACCCTGCCCTGCGCCACAGGGTCGTTTCCACCGCCAAACCTTTCGACAAGTGTAGGTGTTTTCCTTCTCGACTTCTACGTGACCAGAGGGTTTGCACGTGATATCCTGAAGGAGCAGGCAACAATGAAGTGCACCATCAACACAGTGCAAGAGATCGCAATGCTCCTGGCTGGGTATGATGTGGAGAAGGTGGCGGAGGAAGAGCACGGTGGTGAGCTGCCTGAGGGGATGACGACAGCGCTGCGGAAGTTGGAGCAGAACCTGCGTGTGTACAAGGCGTACCTCCCGGTCTGCGACCTTAAATTACATCCGGGGGTCCGTTCCTCCAGAAACTCTATGAAGGTGTTGACCGCTCGAACCGATGTCTCCTACCTGAGAGATTACAAAACAGGAGGCGAGGAGGGGTATGCGGGGCGTTTTTGTGCCTTCAGGGTCTTTTTGTTTTTCAGCAACCCTGCCTCTCCTATATCACCAGTGCATAGCCTTTGTCTTTCTGTTGGGGTATGCGGGACTTCCCCTAGTCCTCAGGGTCTAAACGCCCCTGCCCTCTTTTATGCAAGTTCACCCTGGCAGGGTATATAAATGCTGGGTCAGGCTGGCCCCCCTATGCTATGATGGGTGCTCGCACCCGGAGCATAAATGGCCAGTGGTCAGGCCAGAGTCGCTCTACGGAGTCTCTCTGCCACGCCTTTGGGTTACGGTGTGCTGCCTGTAAGGACGTCCATGTATATCCCTAAGAGAAAGGGTGAGGCCCAACTGTCGGTACAGCATGGGGCGCCAAGAGAGAGATGTTGTGACCCCCCCGCCCACCCCTTTTTGTGTTTTTGGGTTTCTGCTCTCTTGTGTAGACTATCGTGCATCAAGCGTTGGGTGCAGCGAACTGCAGTACCTGTAAGCTCACACCTCTTCAACGGAAGGTGGGCCGCCGGCTGTCGAGCGGTTGTGAACCGCCCTCGTTCTCTTACGGTACGGGCCAGTCATTAGGTTTCCTTTTTACATCTTCTGTTGTTGGCCGCAGGGTACTTGTGCTTTCATCCGGATGGCTGGCATCATAAGTGGGTCAGTCGGAGGTGCCTGCATTAATAACTTCACTTTCCTTCTCGACTTCTACGTGACCAGAGGGTTTGCACGTGATATCCTGAAGGAGTAGGCAACAATGAAGTGCACCATCAACACAGTGCAAGAGATCGCAATGCTCCTGGCTGGGTATGATGTGGAGAAGGTGGCGGAGCTGCTGGAAGAGCACGGTGGTGAGCTGCCTGAGGGGATGACGACAGCGCTGCGGAAGTTGGAGCAGAACCTGCGTGTGTACAAGGCGTACCTCCCGCAGACGTGTCTGCCTTATGAGGATGAGTGTGACGACGGGAGTGCAGTACCGTCGACGTCGGGGGAAGCGTCGACAGAGACGAGCGGAGGCACCGAGACGAAGTCTTCGTAGCAGTCTTCGCAAGTTGCCTGTGCACGTGTAGCTCTGACACTGGATCTCTCGTCCACAAAGGCAACACTGCTGACACTGAACATCAAAGACATACTGCACCGCCTGGAGGAGGACAGTGCACTCTTCTCCGACCTCTTCACATCTGTTCTTCTGAAGACCCTGCAGGCAACAGACAGCAGACGTGGGATGGTGGACGTCTTTGTTGGGGACAGGATCCACTGCTCGTTCAACGCGTCGAAGCCGTGTGTGTCGCACGCAACCTCAGCACTGCACGCAGCAAGCATGCTCATGAGAGCTGGCCTGGCAGCCTCTGTGAACGTGGGTGTTGCAATGGGCGTGGCGACATGGGTTGTGATGTGATGCGCCGCTTCAGCATGGTGGGGACACTTGTGCGTGATGTGCATGGGATGGAACGTGCAGGACGTATGCTGGGGTGTGACGTTGTCTGCAACAGGATGTGCTTCAGCGACGCTGAGTGCGAACACAACCTGCGTCTGCTTCCGTGCAAGGTGGAGGTTGCTCGAGACTGCGAACCTGAGGTTGTGGCTGAGCTGGTTTCGAAAGAAGTAGCCGTTGCAACTGTGGTTGACGAATGGATGTACCAGATAGGCGGGAAGAAGCATTGGGAGGACTACAACACAGTGGTGCGTGGGTACCTGCGTGGTGAGATCCGTGACACGGATGTTGCGAAGGCGTGGGTGGAGGCGGGTGGGAGTGGCACACCAGCACACGCAGTTCCTTCTGGGACGTGCAGTGTTGTGTGTTCCTATCTTCGGTGATTTTGTTGCTAAGCTAAGTTATGTTTTTGTGCTGCATTACTGTGAATGTAATGTGTGTTCTTGAGACAGCATTCGAGATTCTGCATCCTATGCTGTCACGATACCAAAATATGTTCCCCAGTCTCGCCCTCATGGCCGCTTACCTCGCCGATCTTCGGCTTTGCTCGTATTTTTTCCTAAAGAGACCCCGCCCCCAGTAGCTGTGTCCTGCACAAGAGTTACCCTCACAAGGCATCCACCACACCATCGCACATCCCCAGACTTTCTCCCCTTTCTGTACACCTCCAAACAATGGTGGCATGTGGCATCCAGTCGCTGACAATACTGCTGTGTGTGGTGCTGATTCTGTCGACAGGTGCGATCATCGGTGGCTTCACTCTGTCAACATGGGACGACCTTCTGGAGAAGGCACGTGACACAGGTGACGAGGGCTTCGGGATGTGTCTCGACAGTGGTACGGCGGACATCGAAACGGTCTCGGCACGCTACCTGCGCTCTGTTCTTGGCAACGTGGACACGGCAGTGAAGGAGTACCTGAAGGTGCCTGAGCAGTTGGTGATATCTCTTGTCAACTTGGCGAAGGCACACCACCCAAACGTCACCACGAACCCCGACTTTTCTCGCACAATAATGCGTCCTGCAGCCCTGTCCGCTTTTCAGGCTGGTGTGGACTCTGGCATTGCCTTCATAGGCTTCGAAGCGTACCCGTGGAGTGCGGTGCATCCTGTTCCGTGGAAGAGGTGGGAAGGGTTCGCAGGGTGGGGCTCGCGGTTCTCGTTAGTCGAGGCTCCAACGGCCGACCGTGGGCCGATGAAGGGTGTGAAGAATTTCTATATATTTGAGCTGTTAGACGCGGTGACAAAGCAGCCAGGGCACTCGGACATGGTCGTCTTTTCCGAAGTGGACGACCTGGGTGCCTTGAAGTACCCTTCAGAGCCGTGCAACCAGCAGCCAGACTACAACAAAGGCGAGGTCATGGGAGTGTGCATCTACCCCATAATGTTTCTCGAACCCCCAGGTTCCGATCCCTATTTCTCCCGTGGACGTGAGCTCCAATTCTTGGGTGCCGATGAGCCACCACTGCACCCTGCCGAGACGCTTGTCTACGGACCCGCTCTGGTCCGCTGGGACCACATGGCGTGGGAGCTGAGCTACACCTTCACCCACCCAGATATGTACACGATGTACCCCAAGCAGGGCAAGCGTGTTGGTTCTGTCATCGCCGGTGTGACTGGGCGTGGGGTAACCGCAGTGGTGCGTGCACAGCTGCTCCCGAAGGGCACGTCGCTGTACCTGGTGGAGGACGATCGTGTGTCTGGTGCAGTGGGGACACTTGTTGCGTACAACAGAGGACGGGAGCTGAGGATGGTACAAGAAATTGATTTGGTGGGCGTCCTGGCATACGCTGCATACAGCTTCAACATCACGAACCACTCGATGGAAGACGCGACGTCGCACATCCCCTCAGTGATTGCAGAGCACGGGCGGTTTGTGTTCACACACCCGCAGAATTACAAAGACCTTGTGGAGAAGACAGAGGACTCCTTCCTGAAGTGGTCTGACTCGAACGGCACGGAGTTCTGGACAATCACGTCGAAAATCGAACACAGAACGATCTTCTGGTATTCAACCCTTCTTGTGCCTCGGGCGTCTGTGATGGATACGATTGATGCGTCGACGAATGCAATCCGTGCGAAGGTGGCATCAGATCTGTCCTCTGCAGACGCACAGAAGGAGGATGCGGTGACTGTGATGGTGATTGTGACGGCTGTTGCGGTGATCGGACTTCTTGCCATTGCTGTTGTGTTCACACGTTACATCACGTCACCTCTGCTGAAGCTTGGGAGTGAGATGGCAAGTGTGGCTGTGATGGACCTGGAGGCTGTGGACACGGGCCGTGCAGTGTCGCAGCTGAGTGAAGTGGGGATGATGCAGCGCAGCTTTGTTACCATGGTGGCGAACCTGGTGGAGTACCGAAACTACATGCCGCAGAGTGTGCTTGTCAACGACAGTGACAAAGAGGAGGAGGAAATATCCAAGACAAAGTCCTCACCGGAGACGACGTCGCTGTCAGGCGTGTCCCGCTCGCGTGCGAGTTCTAGCTCCGTCGTTGTGCAGAACCAGAAGGCACTGCTGCGTGTGGAAGGGATGAAGAAGAAGAAGGTGTCGCTGGCACACATGAACGTCGTGTCGTGGCACGCCTTCTGCAAGAAGCACAAGGACGCAGAGGTGCTCTCCGCACACGCAGGTGTGATTGAGAGGATGCTGACAGCAGTGCAGCACAACAAGGGTGTGTGCGACACGTTTTCTGGCGACAAGATGCTTGCCACCTTCAACGCCTTTGTTCCGAAGTCGTCGCACGGTGTTGCCTGTGTGAAGGCTGCACACGAAGTAGCATCAGAACTTGGCGATGTGCACAAGATCTCGTATGGATGCACGACAGGCGAGGCACGTGTTGGGAACATGGGTTGCAACGGGATGAAGAAGGTGTCGATTCTTTCGCAGTCCATGTCGTGGGTGGTTGTGCTTGAGCGTTGGAACAAGAAGGAGAACCTGCCTGGTGTCATCGACCTTACCGTATCACGTGAGGCTGAGGGACAGGTGGTGCTCCAGTGTGCAGGTGCTGTGCTGTACGAGAAGTTGAGTGACAAGGTGCAGACTGTGTTTGCTGTGAAGGGTCTGTGCAGCAGCGAAAACGAGGAGTGGATGTACCAGCTGGAGTCTGCCTCAAACAACCCGCACGCACTGTGGAACGAGGTCTTCGAGCACATCATCAAACAGGACTTTGAGAAGGCGTCTTCTCTGCTGGACAGCGTCGCTCAGGACCAACGCGCACCTTACGAAGAGCTTACTGGCTATGTGCGGCAGAAGGCTTATGCACCGTTCGTTGTGGTAATGCACTGAGTTTGTGTTTCATTGTTATTGTTCTGTGCAGCGTAATGTTTTCACATTCATGTGCACTTATGTTTGTGTCGTGTGTGTTTCGTCTCCATGAAGCGCCAGTGCACACCTCACATGCACTGTATTCTTGTTGTATTGTTTTGGGTGGTGTTTCCGTTTAATCTTAATTTGTTTTTGTACTTTAGTTTGCCTTGAGATGTGGGGATGCACGATTGCACCCACACGGATCAGTGGTCCTCTGCATCTGACACGCCCCGCAGGGTCGTGTGAGTGACGCAGTGTCACTCCTGGAGAGCGTTCCGCACGGCTGTGGCACTGTGTGCAGGGTGTCCTCAAGCTGCTCTCAAGGGTTTTGTTGTCTTCTTCATTAATTGCAATATTTTTGTGTTTGTGTGAAGTGGCTTTACAGTCACTACTCTCAGGACAAGGCGTCTTACTGTAGCCAGTGGTATCCATCATTTTTGTATAGGACTCGCTTGTGTCCCGCTCGCCTTCAGTTCTTAAGAGTACTATGATACTCCACTCCTTTTTTTGGTGTTATCAGCTATTCGAGTGTCTGCGCGTCTGGGCTCCGTCAGGCCATTGATGGTTTATTATTCTTTTTTGGGATTTTTTAATTTTATTTTGAAAGCGCGGTTTCGAAATATTCAATTCCCGGGGTATTTTAGTGAAAAATGGACATCTTAAAAACCAGACCAAAGTTGGGCGTTTCAGGCAGATTTTGGATGATATATTGCACATATTTAACCCCCCCCCCTTTTTAATTTCCTTCACACTTCTCCTCAATTCTATCCAGATTTTTTAAAGCCACAATGTTATTTGAGTTATGTCTTTGTGTGCTGGGGCTTGCCGGGCTTCTGCTTGCATCTGTCATCTACAAGGCCATCCACGTGGCCATGGATCAGAAACGCAACTACCGCATGCTCAGCGCCTATGAAGGCCCGCCCGTAGAATACATCTGGGGCAACGCCCGTCAGAAGGGGGAATTCCACTCTGTGCATTCCGACTGGTACAAAGATAACATCGACAAATACTGTATCGCGAAAGGGAAGCTTTGCACCACAATTTTAGCACCCCGGTTCTTCCACAATGTCTCTGGCACACGCAACGAACTGGTCACCGGCGACCCAGGTCTTGTAAAACACCTTCTCCAAGACAAATTCGACACCTGGACGCTATCTGCACCTGGTGGGCGCTTTTTAGAGCCAATCCTCTATTTTTTGGGGAACGCCATTTTCACAGTCGACCACGGACCCCACGCAGAACGCCCTGCAGACGGCGGCAGAATGTGGCACGTCCAACGTCGTACCGGCGCCATGATCTTCACCAGAGAGCTCTTTAAGACATCCTACCAAGCGTCATTCCAAGAAGCTACCGATGAGCTGATCGGCCATCTTCGCCGTGAATCTGGACCGAAAGGGGATAATGTGTATGACTTCCAGCATTGGCTTCTTGCGTTGACGATGGATTGTTTTGGGAAAATGGCGTTTGGGTGTGATCTTAATATCATGAAAGGGGCGGATCCTGGCTTTGGAGTCGCTTTTGATGGATGCAGGATTGAAGCCTTTGCAACTATATACTACCATCTGGATGCGTTGATGCTGAGGGAGTTGCTCCCAGAAAGCGTTGGTGCATTCGCGCAGAAGTATCTGATCGAGCGGAACAGCCCTCATTTTGACAACTTAAAGAAACATTCGAAGGATATGAGAACCTTCGCGCAGTTCCATGTAGACAAGAAGAGAAAGGAGCTTGCCGAGGGGACAGCAACGCACGACAACGACATGCTCGCGATTTTCGTCAAAATGGCAAAGGAAGAAAAATTTTCCGATTCGGACCTGGTTGACATGGTGATCAACTTCATTAGCGCAGGGCGGGACTCCACTGCTGGCACCCTCGCGTGGTTATTCTACCGCCTAGGACGTTCCGACCACAAAGCCATCCTTGCCACTGTCACCGAAGAAATCGATACCGTCCTTGGTGGTGCCACACCCACCTATGATGATATCAACGAAATGCCGTATCTCCGTGGGTGCCTTTGGGAGGCCATGCGCCTTCACCCCTTTGTTGCAAAATTGGAGCTCGTTTCAAAGCAAGAAGACACCTTCCCTGACGGCGTCGTTATCCCCATTGGAACGCAAATCACAATCCCAACATATGCCATGGGACGCTCTAAGGAGATCTACGGGGACGACGTTCTTGAGTTCAAACCCGAGCGTTGGATACCTTTCAAAATGCCCAGCCCATTTGAGTTCCCAATGTTCAAAGGAGGTAGGCGGCAGTGCCTAGGGAGGGACATGGCGTTGTTCCAGTCCACCACAGTGACAGCAACGATTCTGCAGCATTTCACACCAGTGACGGTGAATGAAGAGGCGTACACCTATGGTGACCAGTTCATCGTCCCTGTGTGGGATAAGGTGAACCAAAAGGAGCAGCTGATGATGAAGATGATCCCTCGTGAGAATGGTGCGAAATAGAGGAAAGGGAAGAGAAAAATAAAATAGCAACGTCATTTTTTTGGACAAGGTGGCTAAGCACGAGAGGCTCAGGATCATCTTATAAACTTTCTTTGTTTTTTTTTCTTCAAGGTGACTAAGCATGAGGCCTGATGAATAAACCAAAGAGTAATCTAATCAGACTAGGCATGAGACTTAGGTTCATCTTTTAAATTTTTTTTTTGTGCTTTCAGCTGCACAGTCAGTTGGAGAGCACCCGCATCAAATAAGCTAACCATTGTTTTTCTGATGTCAATAATATTTTTTTTGTCTACCAAATCCATTTTGTTTTGAGAGGAAAAAAGCAAAACTAAACAAAAGCCTTGGTCTGACCAACCTTCCGAACATGCCCTACCACAAATGAAGTAGACAACGAGATTTGCCATGTCATTGACAAGCACACTTGGCAAGCAGTTATTGCTAACGCTTTATGTGCTTTTCATGTATTTTCATGACAGATGTCGTTGTATGAGCAGCTCCCCCCTACCCCAACCCCTAGCCCGGTCAGTGTACGAAGGTGCACTGTTCACGAGAACGCTTTTCTTTGTTTTTCAAGTTAATTTTCTGTGTTTCATGGTGATCATTTTTTTGATGGAACCCCGAACAGCTATCTTTGTGATGAAGAGAAAAAAAAAAAAACCATCTTCAAATATTCTGCGTGTTCCTAGCGCGATAACGATAGTCGTAAAGATGAATGTGCACGAAAAGCACAATCTTACAAAATTTTCTTTTTTGTTTTTCTGTGATAATTTATGTGATTTTTTTTTGTTTTATTTTCCTGGGAAAAAAAGGGGGAACATTTTTTTTGTTCCCTGTACCTGTACTTTCACTTCATTTGAGTGTATATGTTACAAATACTATTTTCCTGTTTTATCAGTGTGGCGTGTGTGCTTGTTGTTTTTGTTCTCTTTCCTCCTCTCCCCCCTTTTCTCCCCTCTTTTTTTCTTGTGCTTCTGGGGGCTGGTATCGTGCGTAGGTCAGTCAGAAGTGCCTGCCATCACCAACTTCATTTTTTTTTGAGAAAAGTTCGATTTCGGCCTCGAAAATTACCGTGACACCGATTTGTCACGGAATTTTGTCACGGAATTTTTTTGAAAGATTCGATTTCGTGACAAAAAAAAATCGATTTCGTGACAAACCAATTTTTTCATTGACACACAAAATTCGATTTCGTGACAAACCGATTTTTTCATTGACAAAAAAAAATTCGATTTCGTGACAAATCCAAAAATTCAGTGACAAAAAAATGTCAATGAAAAAATGGATTTTGTCAAGGAAACCGAACTTTTTGTCACGGAAAAAGTCGTGACAGAAATGGATTTTGTCAAGGAAACCAAACTTTTTGTCACGGAAAAAGTCGTGACAGGGCACTGGGTACTGGGTACACTGGATACAAGGATAAAAGTCGTGAAAGAGCAACCACAGCTCCACATGACAAACACAAAAGTGTCCAGTCACGTGGGGCATTCATGCACTGAGGAGATAATGATCCAACAATTTACAAGAAAGATTACTTAACCTACTGCTGGAAATTGCCAGGTCGTAGTAACACACAAAGTGTGCCTCCGTTCGGGAAGACCGGATATTCTAGAGACCAAAAAGGCCTCAAGAATATCTTCCGGTAGTCAAGGTATAACCGAATGAACGGCCCAAGACCCCCGTGGAGAAGTTAAATGTGTAATGCTATCAGGTAGAAACTGCGAACACTGTCTTACCCTCCTCAATGCATGGTGGAAGATGTCTTTGACAACAAATATCCTGTACCCAGGTACCAGGTTCCCAGACCCACGTAGTACCACGTCGCAGTACTACGCAAAATTTACCACCAGACCCTGTCTTCGTGCACCTTAAGTACAACGCCGCAGACAGGCCAAACATGCGTTGGACTCAGAGGAATGCCTGCTGTGCAGTGTATCAAACATGAGAACCAACTCCCAGCAACAAGGGGCGCCTTTTGGCGGGCGTTGTTGAGGGTGTTTGGGGTGCAAAGTTTTCCACAATTTTGATGCGCGGGTACAGAAGTGTTATCTTGTTCTTTCATCTCTAGGAATGTAAATGTCAATCGCGTTTAACTACCACTAGGGCTTGTTCAGTGAACCCACGAGGGGTCGAAGGGGGTTGGTTATCCCATATCTATCAAAGGTTGTGTCGACCAGGCGAATCCACTATGTTACGCTGTATGATGATAAATCCGAAGAAATAACAGTGCATAGCAACTGCAGGAAGTTTGTTAAAAAGAGTGCCTCACGCTACACAAACCACCACCCGCGATTGACTTAGATGTTATAACAAAGAGAATTCAGAACAAAACAACACCCTGCCCCATACACACTAAATTGTCATGCTTCAAGAACATGCCTGGGCCAAAATTACTATGACGAAAAGGCAACAAGACCACCCACAAGGAGTGTGAATTGTGCACTGGTTTTCTGGGGGAACAAACAATATTTTCTTGTGTCTAGTCCTCCGGAAGCAGAGGACAGACTTTCCGGAAGGTTTCCAAAGTCGAATTTCTTGCACTAGCTATGCTCCCTGGTTAATGGCTATAGCAGTGACTGACAAAGTGTTCCCACCCCCCTTTCCACCACCATAATAACCGAACTCTGCTTATCAAACCACAATCTGAATCTGCTTCCGTCGCATGCGCTGGTGGATTCGATCTGTTTTGGTGTGTGTAATGGAATGTATGGGTGAGGGTTGGGGTATTAGGTATAGAAACGTGCGCACCCATTAATTTTTTACCGAATGAAAATGAAATCTGCAATGAGTGTCTGCTGCATATCATTTAGTGGGGCTGGCCTCTGGCCAGAGGCGTGCAAGCCTGACCGTGTTCGCGATATACTAAGTCTTGCATAATCATAAAGTTATCATACCTTGTGTCTTCAGTCTCTGCCCTTCGGTTTCTAGACAGCTCAAGAATGGCCTCTTTTGTGTTTGTCAAGTGGCTGTCTGGTCACTTTTCAGTGACTGGCGGGTTGGCTGTCACGACTTTTTCCTTGACAAATTCCATTTTTTTCAATGACATTTTTTTGTCAATGAAAAAATGGATTTGTCACGAAATCGAATTTTTTTTTGTCAATGAAAAAAGTCATTTGTCACTAAATTGAATTTTGTGTGTCAATGAAAAAATCGGCTTGTCACGAAATCGATTTTTTTTTGTCACGAAATCGAATCTTTCAAAAAAATTCCGTGACAAAGTACCGTGACAAATCGGTGTCACGGGTATTTTCGAGGCCGAAATCGAACTTTTCTCTTTTTTTTTTTATATTATCTCGAATTTCTATGGTTTCCATTTCTACAGGGAGGGTCCGACAAAAAAAGTGGAGATTGCACAAGCTGTGGCAACACAAACCGAGGCAACTACACTACTCCAACAATTCAGAAAAACCTCCGATATTACCAAAAATATCTTTTCATTAAATGGGTGCTTTTGGAAATCGGTCAACGACCTGTCAATATCGAACCCTCCCGGAGTACCATTAAACCCAGGGGGGCCGCCACCTAGCAAAGTTCTGTTGATGGTCAACAGAACTTTTTGAAAACGAAAAAAAAAAAAAAAAAAAAAGTTCTGTTGAGTGGTTCAGACCCGTTCTACTTGTCAAAAAATCTCAGGAGAAGAAGATATGGAGAGGTGAGTGCTCAAACGTCCCAAAAAAGTCAAAATCGGGTGGTGGAAAAAAAAAGTTGCGTACCGTGCGCCTGCGGCGCAAGCAGCTCTTACCATCAACGCAGTTCCATTTTATGGGAACATTTTTTTTTAAAAATGTTGCGTACCGTGGCTTCGCCAGGAACCTTTGGGTGTCATGACCGCTGCTTACTTATAAGAAGGCTTACACCCACTACGGCTTGTGGACGGCCACCGAAGAGTACAATGTACAGCATGGTGAGAGGGTGATTCGGAGGAACTCTGACCGGGCTTGGGGAGCATGCGTCTCTCCGCCGGAGGCCACGAGAAGGAGCTTTGCAGGGGTTTTCGCGCGAAGCGCGAAAAAAAATTTTGGACCATCAACAGAACTTTTTCAAAACCCAAAATCCTGGCGGCGGGGCTGATTAAACCCTTCTTTTCAAAAAAAAAAAAAAAATAAATAAATAAATAAATAAAGGCAGTTGCAGGTCTGCTATCTACGACTCAAAAAAAAAAAAAAAAAAAATAGTGGAGCACACTCTAGGGTGGCTACACTAATACAACCAAGTTTTCAAAAAAAGAAAATCTGCGTCTATACCTTCTGTATTACAAAGGCCGACATTCGGCCGACATTGAGTACAAATCGTTATACCAGTAGGTATAACGTGATTGTCGATACAACAAAAAAAAGTCCAAGCATTCCCTAGCTCTCCTGGCCCTTTATACGTGTATGAGGGTTGTTTTATTACGTTTTTGTAAAGATGTGTGCACATGTGAGGCACAATCATCTGACAAGTTTGTCCCATCTCCACTTTATCTAAAGTCAATTTCTCTTTTGTACTTTGTTTCTCCACTAAAGTACGTTGTGAACGTTCAAAGAGTGCGTGTGTAAACAGAGACAGAAAGCAAATAAAGTTTTTTTTAAAATGACTTTTTTCCTTCTTCTTCTGTTCCTGACAGCTGGGCTTTTTAATGATGTGTACCCCAAAAGCTCCACTCCATCTCTCCCCAGTCTCGCTGTCGCTTCCATAAAGTAACAAATACTTAAGTAAACCCCCTCCCCTTTTTTTTGCCTTTGAAAAACCGTGGCTGCCTATCTAGGTGATAGTCTATAATCAGCCAAATTTTTTTTTTGGATCGAAGTAAAATCGTGGCCGCCATCCTCTGATTTCACCGAGTCGAAAACTGACCGAGTAGAAAATCTAACAAAAACACAGTGGAGATTGCACAAACTGTGGCAACTACACTATTCCAAACAATTTTTCAAAAATGTGGAGCAGTTTCTTTCAAGACTCTGACACACACACACCTCATCCGCATCTACACCACATCTCTTGCTATCCACAAAAAAAACCCCCCGTCACCACAGACTTCCACACCCCCTTCATCCCTTTTCATCCCTTTTCTCTTCCTATGCTAACACTGTTCGCCGCTTTAGTGGCGAGTGTAGCCTCTGAGTCCTTGAGCTACACTGAGTATGCGAACAATGTACTGTCTGGCGAGACTTCTGCGCAACGTGACGTGACCGATCTTGGTTCGGTAAACGTTGGGTCTGGGGTGAGCAGTGCGCGGCTGATGGGCACGTTGACGATGCCGGCAGAAGGGTGGCAGGGGTTTGCCTGCAGCTTTGCTGGAACTTCTCTTGCTTTTGTGTGGGTCGATGGCCATTTGGTATGCACAGATGGAAAGTCGATGCCCGACCCCAAGGCTGACGTTCTCGCAGGAAACATCGACAACCCAATCCGTGTGTCGTCCCGCCTTGTTCTCCCCTTCCGTGCGCACTTCTACCGTAACTCCACTGCACCAGGGGACTCTGCAGTGTTTGGCATGTCGTGGTTGACAAATGGATCGACCAAAGCGATTGCCGCCAGTTCATTGGGTAATGTGCTTCCTGATGAGGAACAGAAGCGTGAGGAGTTGCAGCGTGGTGCGGCGAAGGGGTGGTCAAACTGGAACCAGTACAGCATTTTGGACTTTGTGAAGATGCCTGATTCGGCTGTGGTTGCAACACAGTTGTGCAAAGGGGAGGTCTGCATTCGCGATACCCGCATCGAACCGGGCAGGGCAGGCGACTGCGAGGTGCGTGTCGGGGCGCGCGCTGGGGACCTTTCGTATGGGCAGTTCTTTGTGGGAAGCCACTCCAACGGGCTTGCGGTGAACGTCTCGATTGAGTTCAGCTCCTCAGCAGCTGGGGACCTCACGCTTCTGGTCACCCCGCAAGCAAACACTACAGGGTCTGGGCACATCCTCCGCCTTGCACCGAGGTTTGCATGGTTCCGTGAGGGCACGACGAAGACGACGAGCACGAACATTACCCTGCAGGGTGCAGGGCTGACACCCATTGTTGTGTACACCTCTGCTGGGGTCGTGACCGGCAACTCCCTTGACATCTCATTGGACAACGGCCCTGTTGCCGTCTCGACGGTGCCAGGTGTGTCCGTGGCGGGCGTAGCACGGATGCTGAGCGGTGCAGGCGCCGCGCATCGCTCGAAGTTGGAGGCCGTATACGGTGCGGCAGATTTGACCGAAGTCGCCGTGGCAGTGGAGGCCGCTGCGATGTGGAACCTTATCTACACACCATTCGAGAACGGCCCGATGCTTCCGGTGTCTCGGGTGTGGAACTTCAACCATTACGCGGTGACGACTGACTTCAACTACGCCACCTTTGACTGGGACAACCTCTTTGCCGCCATGCTCGCAGGCGTCACCACCCGCGAGTACGCCCTCAGCAACTTCATCCAGGTCATGAAATCAAAGACCAGCGCCGGCTTCATCCCAAACTTCTCCGCAGCAGGCCAGAAGTCACAGGACCGCACAGAGCCTCCAATCGGCGCTAAGGTCGCAAAAGAGCTGTACGCACGCTTCCCCGAAACCTGGTTTCTCGAAGTCGTCTTCGACGACCTCCTTGACTGGTCCAACTGGTTTCTTCGGGAACGCCTTTTGGAACCTCTGAACATGGTCTGCCTTGGGTCCTGGAACGAATTGGTCGCGCTTCAAACCCCACCACATGGCACCCAGGTGAACAACATGCAGGGTGCACGATTTGAGTCGGGCCTAGACAACTCACCGATGTACGACGGGGAGTTCTTCAACACCACGACCCACAAGATGCAGCTGTACGACGTAGGCATGACCTCGATGGTAGCGCAGGAGGCTGCCGCTCTGGCGGACCTGGCAGACATCCTCGGACGCCCCGAAGCACCCATGCTCCGCGCCCGCTCCGCATCCTTCACGAACCTCCTTGCCACACACCTCTGGCATGACGACCTCGGCATCTTCGTCAACAAATTCCCAAACAACACCTTCTACGAGCGCATCTCACCCACCTCATTCTACCCCCTCCAGGTCAAAGCAGCAACCGACACCCAAGCGGACACAATGGTCTCCGAATGGCTTCTCTCCCCAGAACACTTCTGCATCTCCCCCACCGGCGACATGGCAGGCAACCATGACGACTGCTATTGGGGGCTCCCCTCGATTCAGCGTTCCGACGTCGCCTTCCCCCCGCTGGGATACTGGAGAGGGTACATCTGGGGACCCATGGCGCAGCTGACGTTCTGGGCTCTTCAGCAATACGACACTCCCACAGTCACCAAAGGACGCAAAGCTATGTGCAAGCAGATGAAAGCTCTGCTCCTCTCCCAATGGAACGAACACCGTCACATCTGCGAGAACTTCGGACCACACAAAAACACAACCGACTGCACAGGGACAACGTTCTACCATTGGGGTGCCTTGACAGGGTTGATCAGCATCATGGAGGAGGGTCTCTGGGCGAAGTGATGAGGTGTTGACGAAGCAAAACGAAATGGAAATTAATATGTGGCATTTTCTCGCATGTGTGTGTGTTTCTAACTTTTTTTTTTTGGCTCTTTGTGTGTTATGATCGTGTTGTGTGTTTGAAAAATAAATCAGTTATGAGCAAAACCCGTTGGGTATTTTGTGAAATGTGTTGTTGCACCAATCTCGTCCTGTGTGCTTTAGGGTGTGTGTGTGTGTGTGTGTGTGTGTTTTGATAACTATTTAGGAGAATTTCTGACGCAGAATATGGCCCCAAATTTAGGGTGTGTGTTTGCACAGAAATATGTCCCCTTAGTGTGTGTGTGTGTATGTTCGTATTGTCGCGGTACTGTTCTTGATAGGTGGACAAAGCATTTTGTTTTGTACCGTATAATTTTTTTTTTGTGGACGGACATAAAAAAATGGGACCGCACCAAGAAACCCCTCTCAGTTTTTATTACATCCCCAATTTTTTGAAATCTGAAATAAATATATTTTTGCGGCATTTATTTTACCCAACGTATGTTTTGTTAGGTGTGTGTGCAAAGCAACGTGCCACCTGTCTTAGCACAATTCATCCAGCAAAGAAAGAAAAAAAGCAAGGGGGAAAACGACAAAATATGGACTCTAAAAAAAAAATGTGGATTACATTTGACAAATCCGGATTAATAATCCACATACGCATACAGATTGTCGCATACAATACACATTTTTAGAGTACACATTGTCATGTTTCCCCCCAAAAAAAACAAACAATCGCGTGATACCTATCCTGGAAGGGATGCCATAAGGGTCTTGATATTAGTGTTTGACCTTCTGAAGGACAGGGCTTCGGCCAACATTGAGTACAGACCCGAGACTTCCACTCTGGTGGTGTTAGACGATTTGCCAAACACAATAAAACAAAAAAATAACTATTTATTCGAGTGAAATAAGAACTATTTTATTTCACGCGCCACTAAAAAGGTGCCCGAGTGCGTTATTTCCCGAGCGAAGCGAGGGGAATAAGAGTCACGAGGGTGCCTTTTTAGTGGCAAGTGCAAGAAAATGTTCTTATTTCACTCAATATGTAATTTTATTCCACAAGTGAAAAACGTATTTATGGTCGTAACTGGCCTAAACGTTGAGCCTAGCACCCACTTTTCACTTTCACGCTTTTTGGGGTAAAATTACGAACAAAAACAGCGTGAAAAAAAAAAATATTTTATTCCCCTGGGAAATAAAGTATACGAAGGATTTGGCACTTTTAGCGGGATTTTATTTAATGATAATTTCACGCTAAATTTTGGTACATGTAGGTAGTAGGGCTGGAGGGACCGTCCAGCCTTTTTTAGCCTCCCTCCAGCCTCCTCAATCCCGCCAGCCCCTCAGCGGGCCTATCTAGGGGTCCGCGGGACCCGGTAGCGCTGGCGGGAGGGTAATGAGAGCTTTTTTTTTTTTTTTTCACGCTCTTTTTTTTTTTTTTTTTCCCTGAGAGCTTCCTGTGAGGACACATACTCGTTAGTTATTGCACAATAAATAAGTCCCGCTAAAAGTGCCAAATCCTTTCGTATACTTTATTTCCCGTGAAATAAAATTACGTATTCACCTCCTTTTAGCGGATTATTTTGCGATACTTCACTTATTTTTTTCCCAGGCTCGTGCACTCAATTTGCCTCGCTTCGCTCGGCAAATTAAGTAGCCCTCGCCTGGGAAAAAAATGCGTGAAGTTATCGCAAAATAAAACCCCGCTAAAAGGAGGTGAATAAATAGTTATTATTTGCAAAGGCATTTTGCAGGCAATTTTTTTTTTTTCACTCCGTGATATTTTATTTCACTCTCTGGGTTACCCTAGTGCAATTTGCGTGAAATAAAACGAATCTTATTTCACTCACTTTTTAGGCCAGTTACGACCATAAAACGTTTTTCACGCGTGGTATAAAAAGAAAAGAAACTTTTAAAAAAAAACATTCCTTATGTCCTGCTGTGAAAAAGGTGTTTCCAGATAGTTCCCTCGACGTTGCGAGGAGGTTTTCCCAAAATACATTTTATCGGCAGTATTTCCGATAACGGAAGAAGCAAATCGCAAAAAAACACCCAAGTAGAACTGCTGAAGTACTTTCACGTGCATGCTTTTTTAGGGGATATACCAAGGCGGTTAACATGGTTGTAAGGTTAAGGTGGGTGAGAGGCAATTTGGATGAGTGGGAGACCAGGTTGTGCTCACCCAACCTGGACCTGGCAACCGTGTGTACCTTTGCCGACTCAACTTTCTTCTTTTATGTTTTTGGCATAAAACCACCTGATTTGTACCCCGCGTATAGGACCGTACAGTCATATACGGACCGTCCGTACACGCCTTTACGCGCTTTTACGCGCCTCTCCGCGGGGTACAAATCAGGTGGTAAAAGGCGTTCCACGTGGAAAGCCCGCACCTAACAAACGCTCTCCCCTGTTTTGTTTCCCGTTTTCCTGTGTGGGGTGAAGATAGCTATTGACACCGTAGCATTTTATGTAAGGTGGCTAAGGTACGAGAGAGGCTTAGGGTCATCTTATGAACTGTTCTCTTTTCTGTTTTGGCACAAAAAGGCGTCCACGTGGCGGTCCACAGTCAATGTCCTAAAAAGGGTTGCATGGCGTGCCTCTGGAGCTGCCATTGGGCCAACTTTTGGGGTTTTCAAAACCCCTTTTTTTTCTCTTTTGAATACTTAGTTGTATTAGTGTAGACACCCGAGGATGTGCTTCACTCAACTACACGCGTTTCCCTCCCTCCCTTTTTTTTTGAAGTGTTGTTTTCAATAATTTTCCTTTTTGTTTTGTACGGTGGACAAAACTCCATCTTTCGATTGAAAATAATATTTTAATCATTTTTGTACATTAAATTGGAAGAAAAAAAGTAGTGCCCATCCTCGGGTGTCAACACTAATACAACCAAATTTTCGGTTTCTTATTCTCTTACAAAACGTTTTTCTCTCTCCTTCTTTTCCCCAATTGTGCAACGCTTCCTCTGTATCCTGGAGGCGTTTTGCACTATTCAACTTCCCTAAAAAACAACAGAATTATGTCTTTCCACTGACTTCTTCTGGGAAAGGGCAACTTAATTCCGGAGTTCCGAAAAAGGGGGGAGTAACACCTCCCGCTAGGGCAGTGATCGGCAATACGTATAAATACGTATTAAAAATACGTATTAATACGTATTAATACGTGACGTAGCACTACGTATTAATACGTATTTACGTATTATACGTAGCAATACGTATTGCCGATCACTACCGCTAGGGGGAGTTCGTACTCCCTCCTGTCCGACCTCTTATTGCCCTTTGCCAGAAGGAGTCCACCGTGCGGACATAATTCCGAGTACCAAGCTATTGCCTTGTTCTATTCCCCCCCGTTCAGGCAGAAATTATTTTTCATTCCTCCCTTCTCTCCCTCGGTTTTCAGTTTTTCGCCGTTGCTACACATATTTTTTTTTTTTTTGTAGATTACTTGAATAACTCACAGTTAGGATTTTTGTAAAAGCGAAAAAAAAGGTAATTTGAGGGGGTGCCGCAACAGATGCGGGCTGTACACCTGACGCACTTCGATATGATAGGTGAATGAATGAGGGCCGTCTTTTTCTCTTTTTTTTACTATTGTAAGATGTACACCACGAAATAGATAAACTGAAACTGCATGGTTGGGGGAGGTACACCGGTAGGTGCACTGTTTACGAGAGGGATTTTTGTATTTCAAGTCAAACTTTTTTATGTGTGTGCACGAGAGGTACATGCATCTGACAAATTTTCTTTTTTCTTTTTGGAAGCATGAACTTCTTTTACTACACACGAACCGTGTTTTTGAGTGATATCTGGTACGGGCACAGTATACGGGTGTGGGTTACGTTATTGGCACACAAAATACAGTCATACAACTAACACCGGGAAAAAAAAAACATGAGTGCTTTTTTTTTTTGTATTTCAAAACTCTAAGGAGGGGTTTTTTACCCCCTACCGATGTTGTGTGACGTAGTCAATTAGAATAACCCCATGTATGTATTTGGCTGTCATGTGTCATCTATTTTTCATCTCGTATGATAATGGTATTTGACAGAAACCCTGCTCAGGCTGCTGACAAGCTGCCACCGTGAAAAACAAACAAAACGTACCGCAAAATATTTACCAAAAACATGGCATTTAAGAGAAGGGGTAAGGACAGTCTGGTACCCCCCCCTAAGTGTGACTTTTGGACAGTTCAGAACATAAGGTTCACATTGCATGTGTCACGTGAAGACGTCAGTAATTAAAAAGAAAAGAACGTCAAAAAAAATGCCTCGTTCTTCCAATTTTTTCTTGTACAGTAGTGGGGGGGAAAGAATAATGCTATTTGTTTTTTGTTTGGTTTTTTTTTCCCTCTTTATTTTCCCCTTTTCCCAACCTTCCTGTATACACGCGTCAGCAACCAATACAGGTAGTGTATTGAAATGATTCTGGGGGGGGGGGGGGTAAGGGGTCTAATTTTAATTTCGTCGATTTTGAGAAAAATTTTGGCCAAAAATGGGCCCCACGTATAAGGAACCGGGCTCATATTTCTCAAAATTTAAGTGGTCAAAAAATTGTCCAATTTTCCGAAATGACCCCACCGCTGCACGGGCGGAGCCCAAAAATGCAAATAAGCCACTTTTTCCCAACCTTCCTGTATACACGCGTCAGCAACCAATACAGGTAGTGTATTGAAATGATTCTGGGGGGGGGGGTAAGGGGTCTAATTTTAATTTCGTCGATTTTGAGAAAAATTTTGGCCAAAAATGGGCCCCACGTATAAGGAACCGGGCTCATATTTCTCAAAATTTAAGTGGTCAAAAAATTGTCCAATTTTCCGAAATGACCCCACCGCTGCACGGGCGGAGCCCAAAAATGCAAATAAGCCACTTTTTCCCAACCTTCCTGTATACACGCGTCAGCAACCAATACAGGTAGTGTATTGAAATGATTCTGGGGGGGGGGTAAGGGGTCTAATTTTAATTTCGTCGATTTTGAGAAAAATTTTGGCCAAAAATGGGCCCACGTATAAGGAACCGGGCTCATATTTCTCAAAATTTAAGTGGTCAAAAAATTGTCCAATTTTCCGAAATGACCCCACCGCTGCACGGGCGGAGCCCAAAAATGCAAATAAGCCACTTTTTCCCAACCTTCCTGTATACACGCGTCAGCAACCAATACAGGTAGTGTATTGAAATGATTCTGGGGGGGGGGTAAGGGGTCTAATTTTAATTTCGTCGATTTTGAGAAAAATTTTGGCCAAAAATGGGCCCACGTATAAGGAACCGGGCTCATATTTCTCAAAATTTAAGTGGTCAAAAAATTGTCCAATTTTCCGAAATGACCCCACCGCTGCACGGGCGGAGCCCAAAAATGCAAATAAGCCACTTTTTCCCAACCTTCCTGTATACACGCGTCAGCAACCAATACAGGTAGTGTACCTGTATTGAAATGATTCTGGGGGGGGGTAAGGGGTCTAATTTTAATTTCGTCGATTTTGAGAAAAATTTTGGCCAAAAATGGGCCCACGTATAAGGAACCGGGCTCATATTTCTCAAAATTTAAGTGGTCAAAAAATTGTCCAATTTTCCGAAATGACCCCACCGCTGCACGGGCGGAGCCCAAAAATGCAAATAAGCCACTTTTTCCCAACCTTCCTGTATACACGCGTCAGCAACCAATACAGGTAGTGTATTGAAATGATTCTGGGGGGGGGGGTAAGGGGTCTAATTTTAATTTCGTCGATTTTGAGAAAAATTTTGGCCAAAAATGGGCCCACGTATAAGGAACCGGGCTCATATTTCTCAAAATTTAAGTGGTCAAAAAATTGTCCAATTTTCCGAAATGACCCCACCGCTGCACGGGCGGAGCCCAAAAATGCAAATAAGCCACTTTTTCCCAACCTTCCTGTATACACGCGTCAGCAACCAATACAGGTAGTGTATTGAAATGATTCTGGGGGGGGGGTAAGGGGTCTAATTTTAATTTCGTCGATTTTGAGAAAAATTTTGGCCAAAAATGGGCCCACGTATAAGGAACCGGGCTCATATTTCTCAAAATTTAAGTGGTCAAAAAATTGTCCAATTTTCCGAAATGACCCCACCGCTGCACGGGCGGAGCCCAAAAATGCAAATAAGCCACTTTTTCCCAACCTTCCTGTATACACGCGTCAGCAACCAATACAGGTAGTGTATTGAAATGATTCTGGGGGGGGGGTAAGGGGTCTAATTTTAATTTCGTCGATTTTGAGAAAAATTTTGGCCAAAAATGGGCCCACGTATAAGGAACCGGGCTCATATTTCTCAAAATTTAAGTGGTCAAAAAATTGTCCAATTTTCCGAAATGACCCCACCGCTGCACGGGCGGAGCCCAAAAATGCAAATAAGCCACTTTTTCCCAACCTTCCTGTATACACGCGTCAGCAACCAATACAGGTAGTGTACCTGTATTGAAATGATTCTGGGGGGGGGTAAGGGGTCTAATTTTAATTTCGTCGATTTTGAGAAAAATTTTGGCCAAAAATGGGCCCACGTATAAGGAACCGGGCTCATATTTCTCAAAATTTAAGTGGTCAAAAAATTGTCCAATTTTCCGAAATGACCCCACCGCTGCACGGGCGGAGCCCAAAAATGCAAATAAGCCACTTTTTGGTTTCATTGAAATGATGCGGCTGACACTGAGGAATTATGGTTTACGACGTCCCATTGAGGGGGCGAACCCTTTTTAATTTTTTGTTCTCTTGAAATGTGTAATTTCATGTTTTCGCGAAAAAAATACGAACTGATCCTACAAGGGTTGAAGGAAGGTGTGTGGAAAACAATAATAACAAGAACAACTAATTGCTAAGAAAAAAAATGGGGTGTGCTGTGGATAACTCCGCGCGATTTTCGGAACCACCATAGCATCCTGGCGATTTTCTGGAGGTGCTGATGTGACGATGCCTGGTGCGATCGACGACGTGTTGTCGTCTGTGCATTATGTGTTCCTTCCGCACTGCTCTGATGACGACGACGATGCGTGGGAGCCTGTGGACGACTACGAGCTGGAACATGCCGAGGCCGCCCGAGCGAATGGTTATCGAGCCTGCCGAGACTACGTCCAATAACGCGATCGAGCAGATGGTGCTGGACGAAGAGGACAGCCCCACTGTTTGAACGTTTCAGATGCAGGCATCCCAGTGGGGCCAGCGTACGAAGAGCGTTTTAGCATACCTGCAGAAGAGCAGAATGCTGGCGTGTTGTAGATTATATTTTTTTCAGAGTGGAGTTCCACAGCACACCCGGTTTTTTTTCTGATAGCAATTACTTGTTTTTCCTTTTTTTTTGCACCCATCAGAATTCTTGATTTTTTCAGACACCCTGCCTACTATACTATGCATATATTGAAGAGGCAAACGTCCCATACCTTCACGTGCAATACAAGCAAACGGAGTGACGCTATCATGCCGTAGAGTAGAGAGGGAGAGAGAGAGAGAGGCATAAGACGTCTATCAGAGGTGTCTTCTTTTTTCTTTTTTGGGGTTTTTTTCTTTTGCTTTTTTCAATTTTTTTGCTTTTCGCACAAATCTGACATGTTTTTCCCCCTTTGGTGCCTGCATCCACAGAGGTGTTTGCACTTTCAACTCCGATTTTTTTTATATATGAAATATGTCCGTTTTGTGTTAATAACGTATTTTCCGCCCTCGCAAAGTTGTCTTTGTGCTCCCCACCCATCCCACCCATTGTTGTTCGCAAATCTGATTTTTAAAAAGACGGCACAAAAAATATCGAAAGAGTGTCACACAACGGCAACAAAAAAAGCAAACTTTTTTTTTTTCATCATGGGCGATCCAATACCGAAAGCAACGTGAAAGTCGCAGAGATTAACACTCTCTGCTGGTCTATCGACCTTACTAGGTCACGAAGCACAGCCAGCCTGCCAACCTCATCACGCTGTGCTGCCACCTCTGTTCTGTCTTCAAAACTCTACCCCCCCCATCAAGACAGTCCCCCCCCCCTCTAGGGGGGGTCAAAAGCCCCCAAAAAGCGATAACAAAATGATAAACATCGCGTTTTGGTTTCTAAGTGCTAAAAAATGACCAAAACCAGAAAATACCACCCTCAGATGTCCAAAAATCCATCTGCGCCCGGTTTTGAGCAGTTTTGAGCCTCAAGAAGCCCCGTATCTGCTTTTTTCAAAAATGTACACACAACTTGTACCTGCCCACCCCCTGTAGGTAGAGCAACTCACACATCCATCACGCCTCAGGGCCCCCTCTCTCTCCTCCTCCCTACACAATGAACACTCCCACCCTCCCCAATACAGAAATCTGTTTTTGTCCCCAGACTGCCCCCCTGTTTTGGATACGGAGTGCCTTTTGTTTTAAATAAAAAGTAATTTATTGCTTTTATCTATTCAAAAAAAAATATTTATTTATCAAAAACCCCATCAAGACAGTCCCTCCTCTCTCCTCCTCCCTACACAATGAACACTCCCACCCTCCCCAATACAGAAATCTGTTTTTGTCCCCAGACTGCCCCCCTGTTTTGGATACGGAGTGCCTTTTGTTTTAAATAAAAAGTAATTTATTGCTTTTATCTATTCAAAAAAAAATATTTATTTATCAAAAACCCCATCAAGACAGTCCCTCCTCTCTCCTCCTCCCTACACAATGAGTGTGGCTGAGCTGTCTGTCTTCGTGACCCGCCTTGAAGCCTGTTTGCATGCTGCCACCTTGCGTGCAGCGGAGACACCATCCGATGCAGATCCTGAGTTACCTACACCTGACGACCCTGCTGTCGAAGCGCTTCTCATCAGAAGCAATGTCGCTGCCGCGCAACAGATGCACACACAGCTGGGGGACAGAGCGGGGCACGGTGCCTTGCTGCTTCGGATTGAGGCGTTGACTGATGCGGCTACTATGCTTGTAGCGAGGGTGGTGCCAGAGGATGACATTGATGACAACCTGCACGACGCACTTTCCGATGCAGACAGTGAACACAACGTGCCAGAAGGGGAAGAGAAGAAGGAGGTGAAGGTTGCGCACCCAGCAGAGCAGAGCCCTCGAAGCAACCGACGCGCATTGGGTCTGTGTGAGCCGCAGCAGAAGATGCAGACAGAGGCGCAAGACGCAGAGGCAAAGGAGCTACGCAGGAAGCAGAAGGAGGAGGGCCTCAAGCAGCTTGCGAAGGTGGCGTCCGAATTCAAAGAAAAGGCGAGGGAGTTAGGCGATGCTGTGCACGAAGGGGATCGGTATGTGAGTTGCAGCCCCCCTTTTTTTTGTGTTGTTTTTTGGGTTGTTGTTGTTTTTTTATACACTCCCCTAATGCTTTCAAATTTTATTTGAAAGTATATGAATTTGTTTTGTGTTATCAAGCATTGGCGAATAGAAATGGAAAAACGACGGATGGGTGCCCGCTTTTAGCGTATTGGTTTTCCACTAACATACACCTCACTCACATTCATCAGTGAAAAAACACAAACCTTTTGCGGTGCGATAAACGAAAAAGTGGTTTCTTTATTTAACTGTCATATCCTGAAGTCGTTTTCTATTTTTCTAACCAGACCAAGCATGAGAGACTTAAGTTCATCTTATAAACTGCTCTTCTTTCCTCCTACAGGGTTTTGGAGGACAACAAAGCTGCAGTGGTCACAGCGCAAACGTCTATGTCCTCGCAGCTGAACCAAGTCGAGAAGGTGGCCGGATGGGGATGGAGCGTGCCTGGGGGGTCGTGGCTTGGTGGCAAGGTCGCTATGGTCATGTCGCTGCTTACGTCATCGGTGTTGCTGCTGCTGCTGGCGGCTGCGCTTTGTGTGGTGTGGCTCGCTGTCGTGCAGGTGGTGATTATGTTCCCCTCTGTCGTGTACCTCAAGGCTGACGGGTCGCTAGCTAACCCTGGGCTGATACGGCGCCTCGCGTCTTTCGTCTGGACCCTTCTGCAGACTGTTGCTACCTCAGTCATGACACTGCTTGCAGACGCAACCACTTCCTTATACGAAACGAAGCGTGTATGATGCCATTGGGGGGTGTTGGGTGTGTACGGTGGTTTGATGCCTAGCGAGGGTAATTCTTGCGGAATATGGCCCTAAGGTCTAGGGTGAGGGGGGGGGCTACGTCAGCGTAGACCCCGTGTGTGGGGCACAGCAGAGAATAAGCCGGGTCCCCGGTCCCTGGGTCCTGGTCCTGGTCAAGGTCCCGGTCCCGGGTCCCAGTCCGGCTGAGAATAACCGGGTCCCCGGTCCCGGGTGCCCGAGTCTTATTCTCTGCTGTGTGGGGTGGGGTGGGGTGGGAGGGGGAGGAATGTGTTGCTGTTCTCTAACCCCCCTTTTTTTTTCCAAATTTTTGTGGAATGTGTGCTGTTATTTGGAAGGCTAGGGTGGGGTAGTAGCAAGTAGTGCTGCAGCCTAGCTTCGTTGTGGCTGCAGTGGCAAGGGAGAAAAAGAAAACAAATGTGTCGTCTCCTATCCTATCCAGAGGCAACGCAGAACATTGCCTTTATTTGTCCTTTTTTTACGTCATGTAAAGGAAATAGAACATCCCGCACTCCTTCCCTTTTTCTCTATTTTGGTGCATTTAGTGGACTCTATTGTGCTTTTTGTTCAGTAGAATAGAAAGTATGATGTGGCTGAAAGGGGGGGAGGAAAAAGTGCGGAAAAGTGCGAAAAAAGTGCGAATCAGCCCCCTTCAGCCACACCAAAGTATATGAAATAATCTATTTTGGAGAGAGTTAGACAATCTTTCCATTTTCATCCGGATGGCTGGCAAAGTATGGCAAAAAGGAAACATTGTGAGCGAGATATGTCGTTTTGATTTTTTCTTCTTTTTTCTAACGTATTCCACTATCACCCCACGCAGAGAATTTGTTCAAAAGCTTTTATACACACAGCAATGGCGCATCAGAGAAGGAGGCTGCCCGACTGGAACTGTCCCTCCTGCAAGGATTTGGTCTTTGGATCAAAGCCTGCTTGCAGGTGTGGCACACAAAATCCTGCAAGAGTTGCGACAGGAGCAGGTCCGTCGACCGGCACCGTACCTGCACAGATGGGGCGCCATCCCGACTGGAACTGTCCCTCTTGCAAGGATTTGGTTTTCGGATCAAAGTCTTGTTGCAGGAAGTGCGGTGTGCCCAACCCTGCGAGAACAGCCACGCCTAGCGCACCAACACCAGCAGCTTCATCTTCAACCGTACCTGCACAGACAGGGAGGCTGCCCGACTGGAACTGTCCCTCTTGCAAGGATTTGGTCTTTGGGTCAAAGCCTGCTTGCAGGTGCGGCACACAAAACCCTGCAAGAACAACCGCACCCAGTGTAGCACCAGCAGCATCTTCAACTGTACCTGCACAGATGGGGCGCCAGCCCGACTGGAACTGTCCTTCCTGCAAGGATTTGGTTTTCGGATCAAAGTCTTGTTGCAGGAAGTGCGGTGTTCCCAACCCTGCAAGAACAGCCACGCCTAGCGCACCAACACCAGCAGCTTCATCTTCAACCGTACCTGCACAGACGGGGAGGCTGCCCGACTGGAACTGTCCCTCCTGCAAAGATTTGGTTTTCGGATCAAAGCCTGTTTGCAGATGCGGCACACAAAACCCTGCAAGAACAACCACACCCAGTGTAGCACCAGCAGCATCTTCAACTGTACCTGCACAGATGGGGCGCCAGCCCGACTGGAACTGTCCCTCTTGCAATGATTTGGTCTTCGGATCAAAGTCTTGTTGCAGGAAGTGCGGTGTTCCCAACCCTGCAAGAACAGCCACGCCTAGCGCAACACCAACACCAGCAGCATCATCCGTACCTGCACAGACGGGGAGGCTGCCCGACTGGAACTGTCCCTCTTGCAAGGATTTGGTCTTCGGATCAAAGCCTGCTTGCAGATGCGGCACACAAAACCCTGCAAGAACAACCACCACCACCACCACCACCACCACCACCCACACCTCCATCCGCGCTGGCGACTGGAAGTGCCCCTCCTGCAGTGATATTCAGTTTGGGTCACGCGCTCTGTGCAGACGGTGCGGCACCCCACGCGACACACTCACCAACCCATACCCGGCACACTGGGACAAGCAGGACGCGAACCTCCTGGTGGTGGACCTGGACATGGCAGGGGACGAGGCGGCCGAGGTGCTCAAACGCTTTGCAACCACGATGCCGGGACACACGGTACGCTCTGTGCAGCGCCTTCAAAACAAAGCTCTGTGGCGAAAGTACGCTGTCGAACGCGAGATCATGCAGGAGGCGGGCAATGCGACTACCTCACGTATGTTCCACGGCACACGCGGCACGGCACCTGACTTGGTGTACAACGGACAGGACGGGTTTGACATGCGGTTCTGCACCTCTGGTCTCTGGGGCATAGCATCGTACTTCGCAGCCAATGCTAAGTACTCTCACTCATATGCGTACAATGCAGGTGCGGTGAAGCAGATGTTCGTTGCGCAAGTCCTCGTAGGCCACACAAAGGACTACGACACAACCAGCAAAAAAGACCTCCGCATGCCACCCGAAATGCCAAAGATTCACGACAAAAATGACGGCCCTGCCGTACGTCGCTACGACTCTGTGTCAGGGTGTACAGGTGGCAGTCGGGTGGTTATGGTGTATGGAAACGGCAGGGCGTACCCGGAATACCTTCTTTCATACACCGGGTAAGCGGTAGGGAGGTGAGGGGGTTGCGTTATGAGGATTGGCAGGGTCCATTGGAGCTTTCCTTTTTCACATCTTCTGGGTGCGGGGTTGTGCTTTCATCCGGAGGGCTGAGGGGAGGTGCATCATTAAGTACCATTTTTTTGTTTTGTTTTGGAAAAAATTGATAAAAAACGTGTAGTGAACCGTGCTTTTTTTCTCGTGTGAACTTCACACAAAGCTGACATCTATCCTTATCTCTCATTTTCGTGGAAAGCCGCGATGACTGACCTCTTTTTCCTTTTCTTTTTATGGTATTCGTGTCACGAGAGGGCTTTGTATTTCAAGTCAATTTTGATTTTTTTTTGACTATTTTTTTGGGTTCGCGAGGGTGTGATCGAAAATCGTTTTTTTTTCCACGGCCAGGTCAGTGGAAGCGTATTGCAGTAAAAATATCAACACAGAATATTTATTACACACTTTACGCACAAACAAAATTGTTACTGTAGATGCTTCAGATGCAACACCTACGACCAACCTACCCGAGCACCACAAGAGAACAACATTTTCTTTTTCTTTGCGTTGAGCTCGACTAAGATGCGTTGCACGTTTCAACTGCTTTTTTTTTTTTGTTGAAAAATCCTACCTTTCGATCGCCCCCCTTGCTGAGCCTGGATTCTTTAGTTCTTTTTTTCTGAACAAGATAAAACAAAAAAGCTTGCGTTTCTTTTATCGAACAGATTTTATTCTCCGCCCCGTACCCAAAACGTAAACACCACTTTGAATCAGAAAAAATATTTTCTTTTCTTTTTTCTTCCACACGCGCTTGGTTTTTGTGTTTCATTAACTTTTATCAAAAAGCTTTCCCTAGTTTCGACGCGAAACGTTTCCCCATGTATTGCACGGGAAACAATATATATGACAAACAGGTGCAGGGTGGTTCCGTGCTTATCATAGAACCCGGCACCTTGTGTGTCTTCCAAAAACCAAAAAGCGTTGTGTGTGAAGTTTTGAAGGAAGGAAAAATAAAATCTTCCCCAGTAAAGATCGGGTTTTTTTGTTTGTGAAGCCCATATCTGAAGGTTTGACTAAAACATCGAGAAGCTTACGTTTCACTTTCATTACCCTTCTTTTCAGTGCCTGCGTCCGGCGGGGGAGGGGGAGGGTCCGGCGAGACGTTTGCACTATCAACTTCTCTTTTCTCTCATTTACAATTTTCCTTTTTGTCCACGAGGTGACTAAGCAACGAGAGGCTTAGGTTCACCTCATAAACTTTTCTTTTCTTTCTTTACAGTCCGAGGTACACTGTTCACGAGAGGGCCAGTTGTGTTTCACGTCAAACTTCTTATGCCAGGAAAACCATACTTCAGGGTTCTATCCCATACAATTTCCTGAAGTTTCTTCGTCTTTTTTTTTCTTCTCCTTAGAGTTGTGTCTTGCTCTAACGAAACGATGTGCATGCACGTAAAGCATGTTCATCTTCCACCTGTTCTTTCTTTTCTTTTTGTTCTTTTTGTTCTTTTTAAAAGATGCACAGAGAGAGGCACAGCTTTCATCTTTTCAACATATCGAGAGACTTTGTTTTTTTTACCTTCTCCCGTCCCCCCATCCCCACCCTAGGTTGTATTATACGTGCTCGGCCCCGACCGAATACCGTATTATACGGTATTATACGTTGGTTATACAGAATTATACTGTGTTATACGGTGCTGCTGGGGACCGAATACCATATAATTCGTATAATTAATTATACGATTTATTCGAATTTTACAACGTAGATCCCCACCCCCTCCCCTTCCCCCTCCAGGAGTTTGTTGGTTTTGTGTCCTCACTAAGACACATCAGAAGACACAATGCACTCTGACTCCTCCGATGCCGACTCTGACCACTGCACCCGCCCCATCGTTATGCACATGGGGTCCTCTCGTATACGCGCAGGCTTTGCAGGCGACGACTGCCCTGATGTGTACTCTGATACTGTCTGCACGACTGACCCCACCAGAGGGATTCTCTGCGGTACACGCGCACGGTGTTCCAAGGAGAGTCTCCGCCACCCTATAGACGCTGGAGGGTTTGTAGGCAACTGGGAAGACATCGAAGCCTTATGGAGGGACACCTTTGAGCGTGATATGAGGGTCGCGGCTGAGGATCATCAGGTCATGCTCGTTGACGCCCCAGGGTGGACCTGGGAGCAGCGGGAGAAATACGCTGAGCTGATGTACGAAACGTTTCGTGTACCAGGGTTTGCGATGCACGGAGAGGCGGCTCTAGCGTTGTGTTGTAGTGGCAGGACGACGGGTGTGGTGATTGACGTAGGTACACACATAACACACATCAGCTGTGTGCACGACGGTGTCATAGCAGAGAGTCGGAATGTGCGTACAGGAGGTGAGGATGTGACGAACCGTCTCCAGGCTCTGCTTGCGGAGCGTGGCGTCGTGCTCGACTCTTCTGCAGCGCGTGGGGCTAAAGAGGCGGTGTGCAGGATTGCAGGGGTATGTGGCAGATGGCTCGGAAGGAGAAATCATTTTTTAAAAAAAGCTGTCGAAAAAAATATTCAAAAGAGCTCTGAAAAGGGACCTCCACGATTTCTGCATCTGTGTGGCCTCGGCATTTTTTTTCTGTGTTTTTCTTGGAAAGTATATGAAAATCATTCTGCCTTTTTCTCCCCTATCACAGCCGTACCAAAGCACACAGCAGGATGCCGTACAGCATACGTTACCTGACGGACGGTGCATTGATGTGGGTGCAGAACGCTTCGATGCTGCAGAAGTGCTCTTTGAAAGTGACACGGGCCGCACAATGGACGTGTTGGAGGACGCTCTCAATGCATGCGAGATAGACGTGCGGCGTGATGTGGTCCGTCGTGTAGTGGTCTCAGGGGCCACGACACTGCTCCCGGGCTATGGTGACCGTGTGCACGACAAGGTGCAGTCGTCCTTCTCACACATGACCAAATCGTACATCACGGAGTCCCCCGAGCGTGAGTTCCTTGCCTGGATTGGTGGGTCCATCGTGTGCAGCCTCTCGACGCATCAGGACACTTGGGTGACCAAGGCGGTGTACGACGAAGAGGGGTTCCCTGCACTACGTAGGGAGATGGTGCGTCCGCTGACGTGAGGTGTGTGTGTTTGAAAACTAGTAGGGGTAATTCTTGCTCAGAATATGGCCCCAATGTGTGTGTGTGTGTATGGGGGTAATATGAGGGGGGGGCAGTTCTCGCAGTTCCTTAGAACTGTTCTTCTGAAGGCCTGGAGGAGGGTTCAATATATCGCAGTGTGCATCGTATGCCAACCTCAACACTGCACGCTGCCACGCTTCTGATCCGAAACACATGGAGGTGGACAGGACAACATGGACCTAGGTGTTGCGTGGCATAGGTTGTGAGGTGATGCCGTTTCAGCATGGTGGGGGAGACACTGATGATGGAATGTGCAGGGCGTATCCTGGGGTGATGTTCTCTGCAACCCGTCTTTGCTTTCAGCGACGCTTGAGTGCAAAACACAACGTCTGATTCTGTGCTAGGTGGAGGTTGCTGACTGGCAAGACACACAGAAGGCGGATTTGCCATCATAATGAGTAGCACCCCCTTGCTTGTCTAAACTGCGATGTGCGTCAACAGCATTTGGACGTGGATCAGTCGGTCCTAAGGCAAGGTGTAATTGCTCGCCTCAAAGCTACGATGTCGCATCTCGGTGCTTCGTTGTAGGATTGCCGAAAGGGAAAGCGTGAACATTCCGCTACCTGAATGCAGAGAATGAGTGGTAACACATTGGCTATCCTGTTGACCATTTCCACTGGCCCCGGATGACGTAGTCGTCTCTTTTTGAAAGGCGCGCTGACCCTTGAAACGCTTCGAGCGGGGACATGGTTAGCCACCTTGGAAAGCTGCACTACTTTTGTGAACAGTTAGGAAGCAGCAACTCCCAAGCGCAACACCTCCTGGGGTTCGACAACCCTGCGGAGCGTCAGTGCCAGGTGTTTTGCACTGTCAACTTCACTTTTTATTTGACAACTTCGCCCACTGGGGGTACACCTTTCCACCTTCCCTCCACCCACAGCACATGACGGTGAAGTAAATGATTTGACTTGTGGTTTTACTTGTAGTAAACACAAAGTATGGTGGAAGCGAATAACAAACAACCGTCGAGCATTTTTGGCTTCACCATTGCAAGACAACGGTGAAAACCACAAATAAAACCACAAAGTCACATCAGTTACCGTGTTCGCACAACTTATCGACCGTAAAAAAGGGCGAACTTCCAGAAAAAATTCTGAAAAGGTCAGACATTAGTACGGTCGATAATTTGTATGAACACGGTAACTGATGTGACTTTGTGGTTATATTTGTGGTTTTCGCCGTTGTCTTGCTACGGTGAAAACCAAGCGTAAAACCACAAAAGCCAAACTCATTTACTCCACCCTCGTACAACCTCCCACATTACGTTCCTATTTTTCAGCAATACCCATCTCAACAGTACTCCCCCACCCCGACCCCCCCACCACTGCTTTACAACACACACCTTCACTCAAGCAACCCTCCCATTTTTTTCTCCCCACCCAAACAGAAATTCTTTTTCTCCCCTCCCCACACACACAACAATTTATTTATCTCTCTCTCTTTCCCTTTTGGAAAATCACTGTGTGCACACGAGAGGCACATTTCACACATATCACCTTTTCAAGGTTCCCCCTTCTCTTTATAGCATCATTTTTTCAGCTACGTTGCTTTAGATACTTCGGTTCATTCTCACAAAAACTTTTTTCCCCCCTTTTTTTTTTCCTTATTTTCCTTCCCCCATTCCTCCTCCTCCCTCATGCGCTATCTAGATAACGCTCTCACCTTAGGGGGTACACTGAACAAAGAGGAGCGACGACGGCGGTATCTTTTCTTTGCAATCAGCGTTGCCCTGTTGGCGGTATCGGGGTTGGGGGTAGGGGTGCACGCAGGCGGCGTACTGACTTATTGGGTCGCATGCCTGATCGGAACGATCACGTCAGCTGCCGGAGTAATTCTGGTACTTTCCGGGTTTAAAGTTACCACCATGGTCATAGTTACCACAGCGTATATTTACGGGGTTACATGCCTGTTTGCAGATTTCGCTGCACGGTCGCTTCATGAAGCGTTTTGGGGTGCGTTGGTTCTTGTGGTGGACTTTCTGTTGGTGATGCAGGTGGACGCGAAGTATTGCGTGGTGTTAGTATCGTGCACCGTGGTGTATCTGATAGTGGTGTGGACGGAAGAGCGGTGGAGGTGGGGGATGTTCAACGCCCCGTGGCTGCCCTCCGCAGAGGAGCGGAGGGAGGAGTTCGAAAGGAGGTTCGACTGTGAGAACCAGCCGTGTCCACATTCGTCGTGGCAGGCGTTGATCACTCCTTTGCAGGTTTTTGTGACTGATTTCATCGCAACGCGAGGCTTTGCCCGTGAAGTGCTAAAAGAGCAGTCGTCTATGGAGAGTACGATAAAGGCGGTGCAGGACATCGCGTCCCTCCTGGCTGGGTATGATGTGGAAGGGGTGGCGGAGCTGCTCGAGGCGCAACGGGTGCAGCTCCCAGAGGAGATGCACGCAACGCTGCAGACGTTGGAGGAGAACCTGCGGAAGTACCGCCCCTACCTCCCTGCTGCGCTGTTTGAGGAGGACGACAGCGAGGCGCTCCGTGTGTCCATGACAGCCCCCGGTGTAGCAAGCGAGACAGCAACGATCGTGTTCACAGACATCCGTGCCTCGACGTCGATCTGGGAGAACGCACCGGACGGGATGCGTGCCGGCCTGAAGATACACAACCGTGTCATGCGTGAAGTGATGGCCCTGTTCGGCGGGTACGAGGTGAAGACGATAGGTGACGCCTTCATGATTGCCTTCGAGACAACAGCAGACGGGATAAACTTTGCTCTGCAGGTACACGAGAAGCTGCTCGCAGCAGACTGGCCTGCGTCGCTGCTTGAGGTCCCCATCTGCGCACCACAAGACTCTCTGTGGGGTGGCCTCACTGTGCGCATTGGTGTCAACACCGGCCCTGTAACTCTTGAGCAAAACGCACTCACTGGACGAACAGACTACTTCGGACACACTGTCAACGTTGCAGCACGCCTTGAAAGCGCCTGCAAGCCTGGAGCTGTTGCTGTGCGTTCAGATGTGTACAGGTCTGACTGTGCTGCGTGCAATGGTGTTGTGGGTGAGACGGAGGCACTTGAACTGAAGGGTGTGTCTGGTCTGGCCATGGTGTGTCCTGTATGGCCTGCACCTTTGGAGAGACGGGGGAAGTGCCCACTGCGTGAGCCTGCTGCAGAGAGCGTGGAGAGCTACCGCTTGCGGACCATGTCTCTGCACTCCGGGCTGTCTCTGATGTCGGCACACCCCACACCGTCACGCCAGGTCCTCGGCACTGTCGGTGTGGGCAACATTGCTGTCGAAGATGAACACAGCACAACACTCCTCGACGAGCTCAACACAGGGCTTGCCACACTTTCCGCCTCACTCGAGCAAAGCAGAGGCAGCCTGGTGACGCTCCTTGGCAGCCGTGTCTGTGTGTCGTGGAACGTGACCCGCTCTGCCCCTGCACACATGGAGAACGCAGTCCGCTTTGCACAACGCATGCTTGCAAAGTGCATCCTGTCCAGCATCGGTCTCGCAAGCGGGTTGATCCAGCATGGTGATGTGGGGGCACGCAGACAGCGCTTTGTGACGGTGATGGGGGAGACAGTGCGTCGCAGCTGGACGCTGTGCGAAGAGGCTGTGCGTGAGGATGTGATGTGTCTGTTCGAGCCTCCCGAGGGCACAGCGCTACCTACATCGCTACAGCAGGTGCTCTCTGCGTATGCTGTGCGCCAAGGTGTATACAAGGCTGCGAACATCGGGCCAATGTACAGCGATTGAAGATTATGGGTGGGGAAACTATTTTTACTTTGCGATCGGTTATTGTGTTTTGTTTTTTTGTCGGTTTTGTTGTGTTTAGACCTGACACAGACCAGGTGCAGGTGCGCCTTATTGCCGTCTCTGCCCTATTCTCTTTTGCTCTGCTGAGGCAGTATGGCTGCGTATCTTGACCTTTTTGAGGCTAGCTCAGGACCTGGTCTCGGTTGGTGCCTTTTTTTTAACCCGACATCAGATGTACGAATACCCCTGATGTTGTTGGGATGGTGGATTGGCACATTGTCGCAAGATGTGTATTCACGTGGAGCATGATATTATTCATTCATCTTTTTCTTCAGATGGAATTGATGACACGGAAGGCATTCCGGTTTGCGAAAATTGTGACAACCCGCACTATCACAAAGCAGCTCTTGGCGCGTATTCCGTAGTGTGTTATCTTTTTTATTCCTTTTAGCTCACTACTGTTCTTCACCTGCCTGCAAAGACACAAAGCTTAGATCATGCGAGGTACAAAGGTGGACTCCTCGTGCTTCCCCCCGCGGTGGTACTTGAGAACTCTCACACTGTTCTGTTTATGCCAAACGAAATGAATAGGAAAATAAGTGAAGACTGTCATGGCAGCTGCACTGCAGTAGGACAAATAATATTGGTGACCAAAAAAAGGTCACCAAATTGCAAGCAAACCCCCCCCAAATCCGCCATTTTGTTTTTGGTCGCCAAGTTTCTTGTCCAACTGTGACCCAACATATAATCAAAAAGAAAAAGGGGGGGGGGGAAAAATAAAAAATATTCCCAAACTTTGACTGTTATGCCTGCGCCCAAAAAGGCGTTTTGCACTTTCAAATTCGCCTTGTCCCTCCTGGTTTTATTCGTACAGGATGCCATAATATAGCTGGCCTTATGTCGGGCTTGCCTGGTTGGGGTTTCACCTCAAGCCAGCTATACCGTATGATAGTCATTGCACTGACCTGAAGGTTGGTTGGCCCAGAGTAGATGGACTCTGCTGCACCTCGGGGAGAGGTGTGCGGGCTGTACCCCCACTCAGGTGTCCCTCCCCCCCACCACACTTCATGTTTTACCACAAAGGGCGGCCTCAAAAACCGTACCAATTGGTCAGCAGTGTTCTTTCAATGATGATACACAGGTGGGTGACTGCCCCCCTCTTTTTTTGCGATAAACCAAAAAGCGGTTTCTTTATTTCAGTCTAACTCATATCCTTTGTTTTGCCAGTTGTGTGTGCACATTTAGGAAAGGCAACTCCTCTGACCCGCCCAAGTATATTTTCTTGGAGCTTCCAGGACCGTGCATGCTCCATTCTCTAAGGAATGGTTTTTTTTTTTTTTTTTTTGACCCTAGTCGCATACGCGGGTTTTCCTGGAAGTGCAGGAAAAATGACTGGGGAGTGTTGGTGGCTCCGTGACGCCACAGAGCCGGCACACTCGTTGAGTGCCTAAAAAACTTCAAATTTATTCCGCTTTGATTTTATTTCTTGTCTTCATGCTTTATCATTGTTGTTGGGTTGGGAAATAAAATTCAAAAAAAAAAAAAAAAAACACAGACAGTGGAGACAGCACAACTGTGGCAACACAACCAGAGGCAACTACACTACTCCAACAATTTATCAAAAAACACAAAAAGTTGCCGAAACGGAATCCTAGCACCCCTTTCGCATACCACCACACATAGGCCACCCTTTTTTTTTTTTGGGTGAGATTGTCGATATAATTTTGTTTTGAAAATAGCAGTAAAGACTGTGGAGCGAGTCCTCGGGTATCTACCCCTCATATGAACCTGAACAAGATAAAAACAATAAGCTCGCGTTTCTTTAATCAAACATATTTTATTCTCCGCCCCCGCACCCAAAACGTAAACACCACTTTTTTTTTTCCTCTCCTTTTTTTCCACACGCGCTGGTTTTTTTTTTTTTTTTTTTTTTTTTTTTTTTTTTTTTTTTTTGTGTTTCGCTATTTTTATCAAAAAGCTTTACAATATGACAGTATTTACCGTGCGAAATGTTTCTCCATGTATTGCACGGGAAACAATATGACAAAGAGGGTGGTTCCGTGCATATCATAGAACCCGGCACCTTGTGGGTCTCCCAAAAAACCAAAAAATCGTTATGTGTGAAGTTTTGAAGGAAGGAAAAGTAACACACCAATGAACGAAACGAAGTGAAACTAAAAAAAGCAGACTCGCTCACTGTGAGTCAGCGTCACACCTACAGCAGGTACAGTGTATTCTATAGCCCCCCCTAGTGTGATGTGTTTCCTCACACAGCAATACGCTGCCTGAATGATGCCTGAGTTTAAAAAAAAAAATCCAAAGTTGTTTCATTGATTGCACAAATCCGGTGACCGTACCGTACCCGGTGATACTAATTCTCCTTTAATTTTAAAGCAAGCTTCGTAGGAATATAAAAAGCACAGAAGCTTCAGCTGACATTGACTTTTGACCTTTATACCAGCAGGTGTAAGGGTGATTGGCGATGTAACAAAGAGAAAAAAAAAGCTGTCTGCTCTATAAGGTTGAGGACGACTTACGTCAATGCCTTCTGCAGTACAAAGGCTTCGGCCAACTTTGAGTACAGAAACTTTGTTCCGTTTTTTTGGAGCGTAGTGATTGTCGACACAATAAAACCTTCCCGGTTCCCGGTTCTGAAATGACCGGTTCCCCAAAAGTTCCGGTTCCGGTATGAATTTTCCCCAAAAAAGAAAAAAGAAAATAAAAACAAGAAGGAGTCGATGCCAGCGATGATGATTGCATGGAGTGACTCCGTCACCATCACGTCGCGGGTAGTTTGTGGAGCATCCTCTGGTGCCTAGATAATGAGTCATATTGAAGAAAGACAGAACTGATCTTAATTTGATTCATTGCCCCTCTCGGGGGTGCGAACCCAGTCCTCGCTCCCTGATTCAGCCCCTTTGTGCACTGTGCACTCTGGCATGTCGCTCGTAACGCAAAAAAGAAAAGCATAAACAAAAACGTAACACCCCCCCTTCTTTATTGAGCTACTGAACGTTGTGTTTCACATTTAATTTATTTTTTAGTAGTCGTTTTGTTGATCGCATCCATCCGGAGTGGAGTACAAAAGGGGGGGTTTATGTGGCCATCTGAGGGTACACCAAATACACGTCTCTGAACACACTCGACAACTCCACACCACAACACCAATGCTGCAATCATTCCTGCACCGCAGCACATGAACCTCTCCACTTCTTCATTTCATAAAATAGTTGTACGTACTCAATGAAAATGAAGCCACATTTCCACTCGATTTCCACTCGAGTTTTTTTTTATCGTGAAAAACTGAAGTTACACCTGAAAACCATCAGATTTTTGTTTAATAAATGATTATTCTCGACTTCCGCTTAATTTACCCCTCTCCCCCTCTTCCCCCGGTCTCCCCACACACAACGAACACCATACTTCCAGAGAACAAATAACCACACCTCTCCCTTTGCGCCTAAGCGAAACAGCACTTACTCCCACCACCATGCACGCTGCGATCCTAGCAGCAGTCTGCACACTGCATGCAGATGTGCGTGCCCCTTGGATGGACACAACATTGACACCTATGCAGCGTGCCGTCACCCTTGCAGCGAACATGACTGCCGAGGACATTGTGCAGCTGACACACGGTTCTGGAGGGGGTTACATCGGGAATGTCCCTGCAATGGCAAAGTTCGGCATCCCCGCATTGAACATGAACGACGGTCCTCAGGGCTTCCGCGACAACGCAAGACCCGGCACCACCACGGCACTTCCCAGCGGATTGACAATGGCTGCTGCATGGTCGTCAGACGTCGCCACGCTCTGGGGCACCACAATGGGGACCGAATTCTACCAAAAGGGGGCAAACGTACAGCTCGGACCTGGGGTGTGCGTCGCCCGCGTTCCCAAGAATGGACGTAACTTTGAGTATCTCTCTGGCGAAGACGCGTTTCTGGGGTACACCTTGGTTCAGCCGACGATCCGTGCTATTCAATCGCAAGGTGTTGTCGCGAATGTGAAGCACTATGTGAACAACAACCAAGAAACCAACCGCCAAACCATCAACGAAGTGGTCGACGAACGCACCAGGTTTGAACTCTACTACCCTCCGTTTGAAGGCGCGATCGAAGCCGACGTCGGCTCCTTCATGTGTTCCTACAACAAAATCAACGGCGCCTGGAGCTGCGAAAACGAAGACACCCTTACCGACCTCAAAACCGCCCTCGGATTCAAAGGCTGGGTCATGAGCGACTGGGGCGCAACGCACAGTCAATCCCTCAACACCGGATTGGACCAGGAAATGCCGGGAGGAAAATACCTCGATGCCACCCTTCTCGCAGACTACAAAGCAGGGAAGGTAACGCTGGCTGCCCTGCAAGACACCGCAGCGCGTATTCTGTACCCCCTCTTCTTGGTCGGGGCAATGGACACGCCAAACCCAAACAGCATCAACAACAACGTCACCTCCGTCGCGCACAACACCGCGGCCCGCAACATCTCCGCACGCAGCACCGTACTCCTCAAAAACACCGGCATTCTCCCCCTCCCCCTCACCGCCAAGACCAGCACACCAAAGTACATCGCCATCATCGGCGACCAAGCAAAAACCCCCATTGTCCATGGTACTGGAAGTGGCCAGGTTGTGCCGTACTATACTTCAGCACCATTCGACGCTGTTAAGAAGGTGCTGGAGATTGAGGAGGAGTGCAGTGAAAAGTATAATTATTGTGTGGTGTACGATGACGGGAAAAACATCACCGCTGCAGCAATGCTTGCGGGGAAGAGTGACATCGCTATGGTATTCGCGGCGACGGTTTCTGGAGAAGGGTCGGACCGCAAATCGCTGTCCTTAGATGGTTCTGCCGATCTTTTGATTGCAACAGTCGCTGGAGCACAGCACAACACTATTGTCTCCGCCGTCACCCCCGGCGCGCTGCTAACCCCATGGCGTGACGCTGTTGCCGCAATCCTTATCCCATTCCTCCCTGGGCAGGAATATGGCAACGCCATCGCAAGCATTATCTTCGGAACCACATCCCCCGAAGGACGTCTTCCCCTGACCTTCCCGAATAAGGAAAACGAAGTGGAGTTTACCCCCGAGCAGTACCCTGGAGTGGATCTGGTTGCAACGTATTCGGAGAGGCTGTTGGTAGGGTACAAATGGTACAATGCGAACAATGTGGTGCCGGCATACGCATTTGGCCATGGTTTGACGTACACTACGTTTGATTACAGCGCCCTTTCTGTGTCCAACCACGATGTTAGCTTTTCTCTGCGGAACTCAGGGAGCAGAGCTGGGGTGGAAACCCCACAGCTCTACCTCGGTCTCCCGGGGTACACGGAATCACCGCCGAAGCAGCTGAAGGGGTTTGACAAGGTGAGACTCGGTGTCGGGGAGATGGGTGCGGTGACCTTCAGCCTGACGGACAGAGATCTGTCGTTCTACAATGTGTCGCACCACGGATGGGAAAAGGTTTCCGGCACAGTCAACCTCTATATTGGTAGCAGCGTGGAGGACATCAAGCTGACTGGAACCATGGTGGTTTGAAAAAAAATGTAAACAAAAGAAAAGAGTGAAGACTGAAGACTGGTGGGGCTACACAGAGTATAAAAGGGGGAAGGGGGCTATCGTGTGATTTATTCTTGGTGGCCCAGATGCTGTGAGGTGTAGATTCAGTGTTTCCGCGACCCAAAAATCGGACGAAGTTCGTCCGCAGGGTTTTTTCTAGGGGGGGACGGCGTCCCCCCCCAGATTTTGGGGGGAAACGCGTCCCCCCCCCGGGGGGGGGACGCATTTTGACTTGGGAAAAAAAGGATATGGGGGTGGTTGGGGGTCACCCGCACAGACCCCCCCATTTGGGACACCACGACGTAACCCGCACCAGAAAAAAAGGGGGAGGCAGGGAGTCGAGCGCACGCGAAGCGCGTCTTATCCTTCCTGGCATCATTGTGAAGAAGGTGAAGTTTCAGACCGTGCCCCAATTCACTCAATCTTTGCACCATTTGACGGACCGAACAAAGAGTGAGAATAAGGGATCGGCAAAAATCAAAAAAGTAGCGTACCGTGCGCCTGCGGCGCAACTCAAAACTTATGAGCGGAATCACACAGCCCTCTACCATAGTTTGGCTGTACAAATGTTCAATTTTAGGTCACATTTTTTTGAAATGTTGCGTACCGTGGCTTCGCCAGAAAGTTCTGATATCACGACCGCCGTTTCTTGTACTAGGGAAGGTTCCGTGGAACATGAGAAAAAGGGTTGGTTCTTGATGTACGTTACCATCCCACGTTATCACGTATTTACGTGAAATGAACGGGCTTTTTTGCGCGGAGCGCGAAATATTTTGACCCCTTTTTGGACATATCTTCACGGTTTTGGAAAAATTTTCCATGAAGATAAGCGGAAACCCTGCTTGCACCTGCAAAAATAGAAACTAACTTTCGGTTCTGAATAAAAAGAAAACAATGAAAAACAACTTGTTTCGTTTATCGCTCCGCAAGCTTGATGTGTTTTTTCGCTGAAGTGTGTGTTGTGTGAGAGAGAGAAAAAACAATGAATGAGAAAAACACAAGCTGGCGGGCACGCACCTTCCGTCGTTTCTATTTCCTATTGTCAAGTACCTTGATTTACAAAAAAAAATTTTTTTTTGGGCGGGTTTTTTGCGTCCCCCCCCAGATCTGAAAAAAAAAATCCTAGAAAAAACCCTGGTCCGGTAGAAAAAAAAAAAAAAAAACTGCCGGACGAAGTTCGTCCGGACGAAGTTCATCCGGGGAGTGGGAAAAAGGGGTGGGGAGAGGGCCCGGGGCATTGTAACGTGGACGAGGTGGGGTGCGGCCCCGCAGGGGACGCACCCCACCCCGTATAGAAAACCCCTCAGTTATTCAGCAGGCCACGAAATCGATGAAGCCGGCACAACGCACGGAGTACGGCATTGAACAGCTAGGCAGATTGTACGACCAGTTCTTCACCCCCCACACACTGTCCTACATGCATCATGATGTCGTGGGTGGGGATGCGCTGAAGCCGGTGTACAGCGACATCACTGAACGGAAGCAGTTCCAGACAGCCAGTATTGTGCAGGGGGTTGAATTCAGTGACCTGTTGGCAGAGTGGCAAGAGCTCAAGTCGGTGTTGAGGGTGTGCACCTCAATGACAACTCTTCATGACGTTCTGATGTATGTTGAGCCCGCAAACCCGAATATAACATAACGTGAGTTTCTCACCTGTTCTGTCTCACGAAAGACCGTGAGGCGAGACAACTCCGCCGGAGGCCCCCGACCCGACGCGCGAAGCGCGCCGGGCTCGACATCTATTAGGTTACTGGGGGGGGGCGAATAAGAGATGTGGCATCTCTTATTAGGCGAACGGACGAGCCAAAAATAAAAATTTTTTTTTGGGGAAAAAAAAGCAAAAAAACATTTTCGCCGGAGGCAAAAAAATTTTTTTGACCACTTTTTTGCCAGACCGGGTAGACAGGGTAAAATTTCAAAATGTTTTTTCAAGATAAAACCCTGTTGCATGCAAAAAAAAAAAAAAAAAATACCCCCAAAATCTCAACCTGATCTCTTATTCGGCCCTGATCTCTTATTCACCCCTGATCTCTTATTCGCCCCCCCCCAGTAAGCACTAGTAACAAAATTTTTTTTTGGGGGAAAAAAAAACTCGTCCGCCCCCTTCGAAAACACCGGAAGAACGCGGAAACCCTGTGTAGATTTCATCTGAAAAAAAAAAATTGAAAAAAAATAAATAAAACTGTTCTTGTTGTTACAGTGCGGCGCTATATTACGGGGGCGCATAATTATGGGTAACTCCAATATTTACCCATAATTATGCGCCCCGTAATATTGCGCACCCGTAATAAAACTTTTTTTTTTTGAATTTTTTTTTTCTTTATAATCCATTGTGGATGGCCTCACACATGTCACTCTCCTCCCAGACGTACAGATCATCATCCTGACACTCTGCCACCTTGTCTCCTCTGCCACCGCAACTCCTACACCGGCGCCTCTTCGTGGCTTGCCCGGTACCCTCCAAGGACAGCAAACTGGCATTCCTCCCGTAGAAGCTTCCGGTTCGCCTTCTCTTCCTTCTCAGCAGACGTCCTGATGGTGAAGGCGGATGGCACATGCAGGATTCCCGGTGCTGGGGCAAGAGATCTGCCACACTGCCATAGGAAGTGCAACTGGGGGCTTTCCTCGTCGATGTAACATTGATAACTTCACCCAACCGTGTTGCCTCCTGCTTTTTATGTCACAATTGTTGAAATGTTCGCCACGGCGCGCAATATTTCTTGTGAGGTTTTTACGAGCACAGTGGAGCTTGCACAGGTGGCTACACTATTCTAACAATTTTTCAAAAAAAAAAAAAAAAAAAAAAGTTTTGTTACGGGGGCGCATAATTATGGGTAAATCCAATTTTTACCCATAATTATGCGCCCCGTAATATTGCGCACCCGTAATATTGCGCCACCGTAATATTGCGCCGCACTGTATTGTATGTGACGTGTTAGTGTTCTCGTTTTCTTTAATTGTTATTATTATTTTTTGGATTGTGCTTGCGTCCTCCGACGGGTACGGTGAGGCGTTTGCACTTTCAACCGCTCTTTCTTTCAACTTTGTTTTTTATCGATGGTTTTGTTGTGTTTAGACCTGACACAGACCAGGTGCAGGTGCGCCTTATTGCCGTCTCTGTCCTATTCTCTTTTGCTCTGCTGAGGCAGTATGGCTGCGTATCTTGACCTTTTGGGGGCTAGCTCAGGACCTGGTCTCGGTTGATGCCTTTTTTTTAACCCGACATCAGATGTACGAATACCCCTGATGTTGTTGGGATGGTGGATTGGCACATTGTCGCAAGATGTGTATTCACGTGGAGCATGATATTATTCATTCATCTTTTTCTTCAGATGGAATTGATGGTACGGAAGGCATTCCGGGTTGCGAAAATCGTGACAACCCGCACGATCACAAATTGACATTGTTGTTTTTATTTTTATTGAAAGAAACGGTTTTTGTTTGCCTTCTGCGCGTTTTTCGCTGGTAGTCTTTTTTTTGAAAAAAAAGCAGTGCTGAACTGGCTTCCGAAGTATGGTTTCAGTCAGCGTCTCGCCAAAAAAAAAAGTGAAAGTGGAGATTGCACCAAACTGTGGCAACACAACTGAGGCAACTACACTACTCCAACAATTTTTCAAAAAAAAAAAAATCATAGTGGAGTTCACCCTCGGGTGTCTCACTAATACAACCAAGTTTTCAAAAATCAAAAAAAAAGAAAAAAACGGAATCCCGTCACACGGCGTTTCCGGATGAGTACACAAAGAAAAGCTCAAAGCAAATAGCGCAGGTGGACTCTTCTCTGTGCTGCAGTACAATCCCTCTGCACTCCTGTTCAATAATGCTTCGATCAAAGAGAGTTGTTGCAAAGTAAAATGCACTTTGCAGCTGGGTGTATCGCCGTAAGATGCAAAGGGGTGCAACAGCAAAAGGTGCACCCCCCGGCTCTTACGCTTTTTCACGACAGCGATTAGTGGAAGTAACATTTTTTTTTTTCGACCACTTCGTCTGTAACCCTGTCCCGATCGCCTCCCCCACCTCCCAGTGCCTGCGTCCGCCACTCATCAGATGGTGGGCGTTTGCACTTTCAACTTCTCTTTTCTTTTTTGTAAAAAAAAAAGGTTTTATACCGACTGCCCTTTTTGCAAGGCAGTAACTTTTAGGTGACTAAAGCACTCCCCAGCTGAAGGTTATCTGACCAACGTTTGTTGATTTTTTTTTCTTCTCTCTCTCTCTCTCTCTCTCTCCATTTACATGTATTTGAGTTACCTGTAAAGCGGAAAAAAAGAAGTAAAAACGCCATTTTTTTTTTGGTTTTTTTTTTATGTTTCCCCTATCAAAAAAAAGTAAAAAACAGCTTCAGTGGAAACTACCAAATGTTCACACAGAACATCGGTTTTGATAAATTCAACTTCAGATCCACCAAAAGTTTTCAAAGTATTTATGCACGGAAACAAATTTTCTTTTTTTCTCTTTTCTTTTTCACTTTTTTCTCTCTCTGCAACACAACACATTGGATGTATCTCATGTAGAACGTCCTTTGTAACCCTTCCCGAACAAGCTAACGTGCCCACTTCCCTGAGCTACCAAAAAACACCCCCTTGGTATCTTCAGCTCCTGCTCCCCCCCCTTCAGGGAGTGAGGTGTGCCGTTTGCAGGCCCTCCCAGCCCCCTTTTTTTCCCTCTTTGTGTAGAGAGCTGTCGTGGGCACATGCCTTATTGTGCTTCGCGACAGCCGAACTCAATGAAACAACAGAAAGGGGGGAGGTAACAAAACGTCTATTTTTTTTTGCAGCAATTTAGCTTCAATACAAAAAAAAAGGTCATTTTTTTTTTTTTATGAAAGTTACATACCAACTAAACATAAGACGTTTATTCTTTTCGGTCCATTTGGCGCACCCGGACTTAAAGGCTACCGTCGCCTAGTTTTTACGTACCCGCGATACACCGTGCTTATGCTCGAACACTACATCGTACGTAAAATTCCTACGGCTGGAAATGAAATCATCCCTATCAACAAAGTTGTGGAAACCCTGATCTGATGCTGCGCGACAACGAATGTGAAGGTGACCAAGCACGAGAGGCTTAGAGTCATTTTATAAACTTTTCTTCTTGTAGCATCAACAGCCGTAAAGGTAGCACACAGGGTGTTCAAAACAGCGAAGAGAGAGTTTCCGCGGGTATGTATGTGGTTTTCCAGCAGCTGTGGGTGGCAGTTATTTACTAAGAGGGAGGGAGGCATTGTCCATGTGTGTGTGTGTGTGTGTGTGTGTGTGTGTATTTGGTACCATGGTCTCGCAAAAGTAGTCAGGTGTGCATCTCTGTTGTGTGTCGGCCACGACAGTACAATACAGTGGAGCATCCTGCCAGGTCGAACTCACAACCACCACGACCCAGGTACTTCCACCTCTCAAAAGAAACAACAACCACACAATGCTACTGCGGCTGTGCAGCTTGCTTCTGCTGTGTGCCGTGTCTGCACGTGGTGGGGTTTGCCCAGCAATGCCGTCCTCTCCTTTTATGTATTCAGACCTTGTTGCCTCCAATGGCACCGTGTGCTGGCTGTTGACGTGCACGGGGACATTGCACGTGGAGTTCAAGATGCAGCGAGGGTATGGCTCTGGGCTGTTTCTCATGAACCGTGCAGGGTACCGGCTGGCTGAGATACGTAGTGCTCAGAACGTGCCGTCTTACCCGAAGTCAGCGTACAACTACGTCGCAAGCTACCCTGCAGACGGGGTCATGATGTTGGCGGGACACACCCTCGAGTCCGACGGGATTACTAGCTACGAGATGGACTACACATGCACGCCAGGTGCAGTCACCCTGCCTGCACCTGGCGTCAACAGTTCGGCGTGTCTCACACTGGACGCTGTCGGGACGTACAGCATGCCTCTTTCGCAGGGTGGTGACAGCTGTCTCGTCATCCCGTGCAGCGGCATCCTTGACCTGGACATGGACGTGCTTGCGGATTTGTTTAGTCTCAACATCACAGTTGAGGGAAGTAACGGCACCGCACTGGAACACATCACTGAGACGGCCAGGACTGTCGGGAGTTATGCAAGCGACGGGAACACGAAAGTGCACATTGTGGGCTCCACTAGCAACAGCATGGCTCCTGATGCGTTCTTTGCTCTTGCGTGGGGGTGCAACGCTGCTGCACCTGTGCTTCCTGCAATTGGCGGTGAGACATCGGCACCTCTGACGTATACTCCTGACATAGTTGCACCTGACACACCTGCACCAACAGGAGCGTGTGTTGCTTTGGAAGCACCGATGGTGGCGAGCACATTTTACGGGCCCCAGTGCTACACAGTGCAGTGCAAGGGGACTCTGCACGTCAATGCGTCCATTTATCACCGCAATTACAACGGTGGAGCACTGACGGTCCTCAACGCAAACGGGTACCAGCTCATGCAGCTGTCGCCGAACACAATAAAGAGCCTGGTGACGAGCTTCCCTGCTGACGGCATGCTGACAGTGTCCATGTGGCAGGTGGTAAATGGTAAATCGGTAGTCACCTTTGACTGGACGTGCGAAGCAGGTCCAGTGCCACCACCTGCACCAGGCATCGACAGTGCAGAGTGCCTGACCATGGCACCTGTCGGCACCTACAACCAGTACTTATCTGGAGCTGCATCACACTGCTTTGCTGTGGAGTGTCTCGGGACGTTTTCTGTGTCCGTGGAGGTGCGTCCCATATATGACACAGGATGTCACACGAATGTCACCCTTCGTGATGACAACGGCTGGGACCTGTTATTTGCGAACGCAACGTATCCGACTGGCGTCAGGCCAAACGCAACGCTTCCGGCTGCGGATAAGGTGATCAAGGTAAGCGGAACGTACTCGCCGCTGTATCAGGGGGTCTATCAGATGCGTGCTGCGCGCATCACGGGGTACCCGGACGACCAGCTCTTCATGTCTTGGGCGTGTGACGCGACAAGAGCTCCGCTTCCTTCGTTCGCACCGAGCACTGCTGCTCCGGAGACGATGGTGCCGCCTACCACTGTGCCCATTCCGTTGTGCCCCCAGGTGAGTAACAGTCTTGCCTATAGTGTTCCTTGGACTAGGAAGCCTACGAACGCGTGTTGGTACCTCTCGTGCACGGGCACGCTGCACTTGAACATCGACCTTGAGCTGGACGCGTTCTTCGAAGAGGTGGCGCTCGAGAACAGCTACGGTTACAACCTTGACACTCTGATGGCTGTGAGACGCTACAACGCGAGCTACCCTGCTGATGGGAACATGGTGTTGCGTTTTGCCAGCACGGCGAGGTACCAAACGTTCTCCCCAGGCTCCTTTAACATGACCTGGACGTGTGAGGAGGCACCTGTGGTTCCACCTGCACCAGGCACGAATGCATCAGAGTGTCTTACCCTGGGTGACAGTGGCACATACAGCAGGTCGCTTGGATCGATCCAAAGCTGGAACACACTTCACTGCTGGACTATGCAGTGTTATGGTGTGCTGTCCATGGCAGCGTCGCTGTACTCTTACAAAGGTTATGCACGTGTGACAATGGTGGACAGCACAGGCAAAGAGGTGTACGGCATGACAGGGCCAGCGATGCCGACTGACAGGAGCGCAGTGTCAACAAACATGTCTGCTGGCTTCGCGAACAGTGGCCTCTTCCAAATCACAGTGAACAACAAGGGGATGGAGCCAGACCTCCACTTCCGATTCGAGTTTGGGTGGAGCTGCAACGGTGGTGTGCCGACAGACATCCCAGCGATCTACACACCAGTGCCAGAGACAGCGCTGCCGTCGTCGATGCCTGAAGTGACACAAGCACCGCAGACAGGAACACTTGGGACACAGTCACCACTGTCCAATGCACCAGTGACGCAAGTGCCCCAGACAGAAGCAGGTGAGACAGAATCGCCACTGACTCGTGCACCAGTGACGGAGTCGCCACTGACAAGCGCACCTGTGACTGAAGTGCCACTGACCAATGCACCCGATTCCAATGCACTTGTTACTGAACCACCACGGACGCCTGCACCTCTGACAGGTGCACCCGTTATTCGCACACCTGTTACGGAATCGCCACCCAATGCACCTGAGACTCGTGCACCTGTGTCTGACGCACCTGTTACAAAATCGCTACCGACGTCTGCACCTGAGACAACCGTACCCGTTACCGGCACACCTGTTACAAAATCGCCACTGACGCCCGCACCTGTGGCAACCGTACCCGTTACTAGCACACCTGTGACTGAATCGCCCCCCAATGCACTTGAGACTCGTGCACCTGTGTCTGATGCACCTGTTCCACAAACGCCACTGACACCTACACCTGAGACAAGTGTACCTGTGACTCGTGCACCAGACACAGCGCCACTGACACCTGCACCTGATACACCAAACACAGCAAATGGAACGTCTGCACCACTGCCAGCAACAGGGTCACCTGCGACAGAAGCACCAGAAGCACCGCTGACGTCTGCCACTGAGACACCTGCACCCACATCGTCTGCATCTGCATCATCATCACCTTCAGGGCCACATGTGTCAGCGCAGCCTGTGCCGCACACACCAGCACCGCCACGTGGCACATCCCTGCCTGCAGGTGCGCTGCTGCCCACACCTGTGCCGGAAGTGGAGGCGGACACACCGCTGCTGAGCACAGCAGCGTGGGTGGTGATTGCAGCACTGGGCACGTGTCTGCTGCTTGCTGTTGGGGTGGCGGTGTTCTTCTGCAGGCAGGCACAGAAGGGCACACCGACCGAGAGCGTGTACAACACTGCACTGTTGTCTGAAGGACTTGAAGGTGAGGCAGTGTGTCTTGAAGACAGAGACGAGTTGAGCTGGTGAACGGTGTCACAGCTTTGTGAAGTGCCAGCTGCGTTTGTTGTTGTTGTTGTTTCCAATGTTGCCATTAGACACATATTACTACGGCATCTTCACCACACAATCCATTCCATCATTTGTTTTAAACCTTGCTGTTTTATTGTTGTCACGTTGTTCACAAGCAATATGACACCCCTCCCTGAAGCATTCTTGACGACTGCTTCCCCATGTTGTTCGTCCCTGCCACCATGACCACATGGTGGCTGTTGGGCGAAGTCCCCTCCACATTCTACGTTGCTCTTACGTGCCATCGGCACAAAAGCACTGTCGCAAAAGAAACTTATGTGTCAGTGTTACCCTGTGAAAGTGTATTGTGTGGGATGAGCACCCCCTTGCAGAAACGTGGCGATGGGGGTGCGGGCCACACACGTGTGTTTTTCGAATTGTTTATTTTGTTGGTTTCTCGTCTTGTATGTGGTGATGATGACACACAGCTGTGGACGTCACAATGTCGTCAACGTTTTCAAGACTTTTTTTCCTGTTTTCCCCCCTTTTTTCTTCTCTTTGAGAAGAACGTAGGCCAGGTACATTCTTACCAGCACTTTTGTGTGTGTTGGAAAGCGTAAGTGAGGTAGTACTGAGACCGAAATATAGCTCAAGTTTGTGTGTGTTTGATAACTAACAGGGGTTATTCTTGCGCGGAATGTGCCCCAATGTGTGTGTGTGTTTGAAACGGATTTAGAGTGGGTAACGCCTGAACGGAGTATAGCCTACTTGTCACTTTTGCCAGCTCTTTTGTTTGACGCACATACCATGAAACACCAACTACTGGTGTATCTGCGGCGCCTGTGACCATTTTGAACAGGCTCTGTGGAAGAACGATGCGGCTAAAATTAAAGTTGAATGTCTTTCCAGAGGCAGCACACCTTACCAGAGGGTGTAGCAAGGTTCCTCAGTGCAATGAGCTTTGCCTGACGTTGGGCAGTTGTGCAGTTGGCACACCTCACCACTCAGGGTGTGGCAAAGGGGCTTGCGAAATGCAATACAAGTTGCCCACTGGACTGACCGTCACAAAACAATAGGGGAAAAAGTGGGGTGACGTTTTACCCTCAGGTATCTTTATAGGGCTTTAGGAGGCGCGACATACCCCCGGATGCAATTTACCGTCCAGACCAGGACGTTTGTGTGTGTGTGTGTGTGTTTTGTAACTTATAGGGGTAATTCTTGTGCAGAATATGACCCCATTTGTGTGTGTGTGTTTACTTTGTACTGCTTAAAGTTTTGATTTTTGCACGGAAACAATAGTTTTTTTTCTCTTTTCTTTCACACTTTACAACACAACACAACACATTGGGTGTATCTATACAACATCCTTTGTACTTGCTCCTTTTTGATTTGAAAGTATATGAAACCAATACTTTCTGATCTGTGACAGCGTATTGTGTTGTTTGTTTCTGTGTTGTTTCTGTATTGGTGCCAGAGTGCCTTGTTGCCGTCTCTAACTCGAAAGTGTAACGAGGGTCTGGGGGAAGTCGGTGGCGACTGCACTTCTCTGGTACTGTTGCACCAGCCATGTTGCGGGAGTGCTGATTTCCGATGCAAAGAAGGGGGGTGAATGTGTGTCTGTAGTGTGGCTGAATGGGGGTGTGTACAAAGTACGCAAGAAGTGCGAATCACCCCAGTTTTTGTTTTTTCTTGTTTTTCTTGTTTTTGTTTACTCCTCTTGCGAGCTTAGTGATCCTTTCTGTGATTCACTATTTAAATTATGTCGTGCTATTTTCACAAATCTGAATCTGAATCTGAATTTGAATTTGAATTTTACGTTTGTTTTTAGTTTACCTTTGAAGAACATGTATGTTCGTGAGATGAACAATGTCACAATATACCGGTTCCTTTCCTTGTCCCCTCATATTCTTTGTGTGTCTCTTGATTCTTGATTCTTGTGCTGTGTTGTTTTCCACATCACAGGTTTTTTATTCAAGAGATTCACCCGGAATACTTTTGTTTGCTTTCACGAGGAATACCATAATTGCCTGCATGACATCAGAGGCGAAGCTGTCTGGCATTGCAATGCAGTCTTTCTTGCGAATGCAGACGAGTGTGGGACATTCACCCTTTGTGTAAACTGAGTTGAAATTCTTAAGAAAATTCACAATAAAATGACACGACTTGCATTTGGTTATTTCCACTCTTGTTTCCACCCCTGTCCACAACACAACCACCACGACCCAGGTACTTCCACCTCTCAAAAGAAACAACAACCACACAATGCTGCTGCGGCTGTGCAGCTTGCTTCTGCTGTGTGCCGTGTCTGCACGTGGTGGGGTTTGCCCAGCAATGCCGTCCTCTCCTTTTATGTATTCAGACCTTGTTGCCTCCAATGGCACCGTGTGCTGGCTGTTGACGTGCACGGGGACATTGCACGTGGAGTTCAAGATGCAGCGAGGGTATGGCTCTGGGCTGTTTCTCATGAACCGTGCAGGGTACCGGCTGGCTGAGATACGTAGTGCTCAGAACGTGCCGTCTTACCCGAAGTCAGCGTACAACTACGTCGCAAGCTACCCTGCAGACGGGGTCATGATGTTGGCGGGACACACCCTCGAGTCCGACGGGATTACTAGCTACGAGATGGACTACACATGCACGCCAGGTGCAGTCACCCTGCCTGCACCTGGCGTCAACAGTTCGGCGTGTCTCACACTGGACGTTGTCGGGACGTACAGCATGCCGATGCCGTTGACTGCAAGCTGTTTCGTCATCCCGTGCAGCGGCGTCCTTGACCTGGACATGGACGTTGTCGCGGATTTGTTTAACCTCAACATCACAGTCGAGGGAAGTGACGGCACCGCACTGGAACACATCACTGAGACGACCAGGACTGGCGGGAGTTATGCAAGCGACGGGAACATGAAAGTGCACATTGTGGGCTCCACTAGCAACCGCATGGCTCCTGATGCGTTCTTTGCTCTTGCGTGGGGGTGCAACGCTGCTGCACCTGTGCTTCCTGCAATTGGCGGTGGGACATCGGCACCTCTGACACTTGCTCCTTACATACTTGCACCAACAGGACCTTGTGTTGCTTTGGAAACACCTCTGGCGAGCACATTTTATGGGGGGCCCGATTGCTACACAGTGCAGTGCAAGGGGACTCTGCACGTCAATGTGACAATTGATGACGTGCAATACCGTGGTGTGGCACTGAGGCTCGTCAACGCAAACGGGTACAAGCTCATGGAGCTGGGGGTGGACACAACAAAGCATATGGTGACGAGCTTCCCTGCTGACGGCTTGCTGACACTGTCCTTGCCGCAGTACGTAAATGTGATATGGCAATTCAGCTTTGACTGGACGTGCGAAGCAGGTCCAGTGCCACCACCTGCACCAGGCATCGACAGTGCAGACTGCCTGACCAGCCCACCTATCAGCACCCACAACCAGGTCTTATCTGGAGCTGCATCACACTGCTATGCTGTGGAGTGTATCGGGACGTTTTCTGTGTCGGTGGAGGTGCGTCCCACAGGTGACATATGTCACACGCATATCACCATCCGTGGTGGACACAGCTATGTGATCTTTCTTGCGAACGCAACGTATCCGACTGGATCGGGTCCGTCTGGGGAGAAGGTGATCAAGAAAAACGCAACGTTCCCGCCGGAGCATGAGGGCGTCTATCTCTTGGATATTGTGCACGACGCGGGGCCGGACGACCAGCTCTTCATGTCTTGGGCGTGTAATGCAGCAAGCCCTCCGCTTCCTTCGTTTGCACCGAGCACTGCTGCTCCGGAGACGATGGTGCCGCCCACCCCGGTGCCCATTCCGGACTGCATCTATGCGAGGGACAGTGTTTTCTTTAGTGCTCCTCGGACTAGGAAGTCTACAACTGAGTGTTGGTACCGCTCGTGCACGGGCACGCTGCACGTAAGCTTCAACGTTGACCTGGAGCCGTCAGAGGAAGAGGTAGCGCTCTATAACAACAACGACTACAACCTTGACTCCCTGACAGGAAGAAGTGTAAAGAATTTGTCGACCTACAACGCGAGCTACCCTGCTGATGGACACATGGTGTTGCGTTTTGCCAGCGTGACAAGGCACGCACAGTACTACTCTACAGGCTCGTTTTACATGACCTGGACGTGTGAGGAGGCACCTGTGCTTCCACCTGCACCAGGCACGAGTGCGTCAGAGTGTCTTACCCTGGGTGACAGTGGCACATACAGCAGGTCGCTTGGATCGATCATAAGCTGGAGCACACTTCACTGCTGGACGATGCAGTGTTATGGTGTGCTGTCCATGGCAGCGTCGCTGTACTCTTACGAAGACTATGCACGTGTGACAATGGTGGACAGCACAGGCAAAGAGGTGTACGGCCTAACAGGGCCAGCGATGCCGACTGACAAGATCGCAGTGTTAACAAACATGAGTGCTAGCTTCGCGAACAGTGGCCTCTTCCAAATCACAGTGAACAACAAGGGGATACTACCAGACCTCTACTTCCGATTCGAGTTTGGGTGGAGCTGCAACGGTGGTGTGCCGACAGACATCCCAGCGATCTACACACCAGTGCCAGAGACAGCGCTGCCGTCGTCGATGCCTGAAGTGACACAAGCACCGCAGACAGGAACACTTGGGACACAGTCACCACTGTCCAATGCACCAGTGACGCAAGTGCCCCAGACAGAAGCAGGTGAGACAGAATCGCCACTGACTCGTGCACCAGTGACGGAGTCGCCACTGACAAGCGCACCTGTGACTGAAGTGCCACTGACCAATGCACCCGATTCCAATGCACTTGTTACTGAACCACCACGGACGCCTGCACCTCTGACAGGTGCACCCGTTATTCGCACACCTGTTACGGAATCGCCACCCAATGCACGTCAGACTCGTGCACCTGTGTCTGACGCACCTGTTACAAAATCGCTACCGACGTCTGCACCTGAGACAACCGTACCCGTTACCAGCACACCTGTTACTGAATCGCCACCCAATGCACCTGAAACTCGTGCACCTGTGTCTGACTCACCTGTTACAAAATTGATACCGACGTCTGCACCTGTGGCAACCGTACCCGTTACTAGTGTTACGGAATCGCCACCCAATGCACCTGAGACAAGTGTACCTGTGACTCGTGCACCAGACACAGCGCCACTGACACCTGCACCTGATACACCAAACACAGCAAATGGAACGTCTGCACCACTGCCAGCAACAGGGTCACCTGCGACAGAAGCACCAGAAGCACCGCTGACGTCTGCCACTGAGACACCTGCACCCACATCGTCTGCATCTGCATCATCATCACCTTCAGGGCCACATGTGTCAGCGCAGCCTGTGCCGCACACACCAGCACCGCCACGTGGCACATCCCTGCCTGCAGGTGCGCTGCTGCCCACACCTGTGCCGGAAGTGGAGGCGGGCGAAGATGATAAGCTGCTGAGCACAGCAGCGTGGGTGGTGATTGCAGCACTGGGCACGTGTCTGCTGCTTGCTGTTGGGGTGGCGGTGTTCTTCTGCAGGCATGCAAAGAAGGGCACACCGACTGAGAGCTTCTACAACACTGCACTGCTGCCTGAAGGACTTGAAGGTGAGGCAGTGTGTCTTGAGGACAGCGAATTGCTGCGCGTGTAAACGGTGTCACAGCTTTGTGAAGTGCCAGCTGCGTTTGTTGCTGTTGTTGTTTCCAATGTTGCCATTAGACACATATTACTACGGCATCTTCACCACACAATCCATTCCATCATTTGTTTTAAACCTTACTGTTTTATTGTTGTCACGTTGTTCACAAGCAATATGACACCCCTCCCTGAAGCAGTCTTGACGACTGCTTCCCCATGTTGTTCGTCCCTGCCACCATGACCACATGGCGGCTGTTGGGCGAAGTCCCCTCCACATTCTACGTTGCTCTTACGTGCCATCGGCACAAAAGCACTGTCGCAAAAGAAACTTATGTGTCAGTGTTACCCTGTGAAAGTGTATTGTGTGGGATGAGCACCCCCTTGCAGAAACGTGGCGATGGGGGTGCGGGCCACACACGTGTGTTTTTCGAATTGTTTATTTTGTTGGTTTCTCGTCTTGTATGTGGTGATGATGACACACAGCTGTGGACGTCACAATGTCGTCAACGTTTTCAAGACTTTTTTCCTGTTTTTTCCTGTCTTTTCCTCTTTGAGAAGAACGTAGGCCAGGTACATTCTTACCAGCACTTTTGTGTGTGTTTGGAAGCGAAAGTGGGGTAGTACCGAGACCGAAATATAGCTCAAGTTTGTGTGTGTGTGTGTGTTTACTTTGTACTGCTTAAAGGTTTGATTTTTTGCACGGCAATAATTGTTTTTCCTCTTTCTTATTCACACTTTACAACACAACACAACACATTGGGTGTATCTATACAACATCCTTTGTACTTGCTCTTCTTTGATTTGAAAGTATAATATTATGAAACTAATACGTTCTGATCTGTGTCAGAGTAATTGTGCTTTGTTGTGGTGTTGTTTTAGTTTTGCTTGCACCCGACACAAACGTAGTGCCAGAGTGCCTTGTTGCCGTCTCGAACTCGAAAGTGTAACGAGGGTCTGGGGGAAGTCGGTGGCGACTGCACTTCTCTGGTACTGTTGCACCAGCCATGTTGCGGGAGTGCTGATTTCCGATGCAAAGAAGGGGGGTGAATGTGTGTCTGTAGTGTGGCTGAATGGGGGTGTGTACAAAGTACGCAAGAAGTGCGAATCACCCCAGTTTTTGTTTTTTCTTGTTTTTCTTGTTTTTGTTTACTCCTCTTGCGAGCTTAGTGATCCTTTCTGTGCTTCACTATTTAAATTATGTCGTGCTATTTTCACAAATCTGAATCTGAATCTGAATTTGAATTTGAATTTTACGTTTGTTTTTAGTTTACCTTTGAAGAACATGTATGTTCGTGAGATGAACAATGTCACAATATACCGGTTCCTTTCCTTGTCCCCTCATATTCTTTGTGTGTCTCTTGATTCTTGATTCCTGTGCTGTGTTGTTTTCCACATCACAGGTTTTTTATTCAAGAGATTCACCCGGAATACTTTTGTTTGCTTTCACGAGGAATACCATAATTGCCTGCATGACATCAGAGGCGAAGCTGTCTGGCATTGCAATGCAGTCTTTCTTGCGAATGCAGACGAGTGTGGGACATTCACCCTTTGTGTAAACTGAGTTGAAGTTCTTAAGAAAATTCACAATAAAATGACACGACTTGCATTTGGTTATTTCCACTCTTGTTTCCACCCCTGTCCACAACACCACCACCACGACCCAGGTACTTCCACCTCTCAAAAGAAACAACAACCACACAATGCTGCTGCGGCTGTGCAGCTTGCTTCTAATGTGTGCCGTGTCTGCAGCTTGCCCAGCAATACCGCCCTCTCCTTTTATGTATTCAGACCTTGTTGCCTCCACTGGCTCCCTGTGCTGGCTGTTGACGTGCACGGGGACATTGCACGTGGAGTTCAAGATGCAGCGAGGGTATGGCTCTGGGCTGTTTCTCACGAACTCTGCAGGGTACCGGCTGGCTGAGATACGTAGTGCTCAGAACGTGCCGTCTTACCCGAAGTCAGCGTACAACTACGTCGCAAGCTACCCTGCAGACGGGGTCATGATGTTGGCGGGGCACACCCTCGAGTCCGACGGGACTACTATATACGAGATGGACTACACATGCACGCCAGGTGCAGTCACCCTGCCTGCACCTGGTGTCACAAACAGTGCGACGTGTCTCACACTGGACGCTGTCGGGACGTACAGCATGCCTCTTTCGCAGGGTGGTGACAGCTGTCTCGTCATCCCGTGCAGCGGCGTCCTTGACCTGGACATGGACGTTGTTGCGGATTTGTTTAGTCTCAACATCACAGTTGAGGGAAGTAACGGCACCGCACTGGAACACATCACTGAGACGGCCAGGACTGTTGGGAGTTATGCAAGCGATGGGAACATGTTCGTGCACATTGCGGGATCCACTAGCAACCGCATGGCTCCTGATGCGTTCTTTGCTCTTGCGTGGGGGTGCAACGCTGCTGCACCTGTGCTTCCTGCAATTGGCGGTGAGACATCAGCACCTCTGACACTTGCTCCTTACGTATTTGCACCAACAGGACCTTGTGTTGCTTTGGAAGCACCGCTGGCGAGCACATATTACGGGAGGGCTGATTGCTACACAGTGCAGTGCATGGGGACTGTGCATGTCAATGCGACCATTGATGACGTGCAATACCGTGGTGTGGCACTGAGGCTCGTCAACGCAAACGGGTACAAGCTCATGGAGCTGGGGGTGGACACAACAAAGCATATGGTGACGAGCTTCCCTGCTGACGGCTTGCTGACACTGTCCTTGCCGCAGTACGTAAATGTGAATTTCCAATTCACCTTTGACTGGACGTGCGAAGCAGGTCCAGTGCCACCACCTGCACCAGGCATCGACAGTGCAGAGTGCCTGACCATGGCACCTGTCGGCACCTACAACCGGGTCTTATCTGCACCTGCATCACACTGCTTTGCTATGGAGTGTCTCGGGACGTTTTCTGTGTCGGTGGAGGTGCGTCCCACAGGTGACATATGTCACACGAATGTCTCACTTTACGAGGGACACGGCTGGCAGCTGCTCTTTGCTGACGCAACGTATCCGACTGGGGATCTGCGCATCAAGGCCAATGCGACGTTTGCGGCTGGGGGTCCGGTGATCAAGACAAACGGAACGTACTCGCCGCAGCATCAGGGGGTCTATCAGATGCATGTTGTGCACACTGCGGGGGGGCCGGACGACCATCTCTTCATGTCTTGGGCGTGTGACGCGACAAGCGCTCCGCTTCCTTCGTTCGCACCGAGCACTGCTGCTCCGGAGACGATGGTGCCGCCCACCACTGTGCCCATTGCGTTGTGCACCCAGGTGAGTAACAGTTTTTCCTTTCGTGTTCCTCCGACCTGGCAGCCTACAACCGAGTGTTGGTACCTCTCGTGCACAGGCACGCTGCACGTAAGCTTCGACCTTGATCTGGACCCTATCTACGAAGAGGTGGCGCTCGAGAACAGCTACGGTTACAACCTTGACACTCTGATGGATGGGAGACGCTACTCGGGAAACTACCGAACGAGCTACCCTGCTGATGGGAACATGGTCGTGCGTTTTGCCAGCACGACGAGGTACCAAACGTTCTCCCCAGGCTCCTTTAACATGACCTGGACGTGTGAGGAGGCACCTGTGCTTCCACCTGCACCAGGCACGAATGCATCAGAGTGTCTTACCCTGGGTGACAGTGGCACATACAGCAGGTCGCTTGGATCGATCCAAAGCTGGAACACACTTCACTGCTGGACTATGCAGTGTTATGGTGTGCTGTTTGTGGCAGCGTGGCTGCACTTTTACGAAGACTGGTCACGTGTGACAATGGTGGACAGCACAGGCAAAGAGGTGTACAGCGCAACAGGGCCAGCGGTGCCGACTGACAGGAGCGCAGTGTCAACAAACATGACTGCAGACTTCGCGAGCAGTGGCCTCTTCCACATCACAGTGAATAACAAGGGGAGGTGGGAACCAGGCGTCCACTTCCGATTCGAGTTTGGGTGGAGCTGCAACGGTGTTTTGCCGACAGACATCCCAGCGATCTACACACCAGTGCCAGAGACAGCGCTGCCGTCGTCGATGCCTGAAGTGACACAAGCACCGCAGACAGGAACACTTGGGACACAGTCACCACTGTCCAATGCACCAGTGACGCAAGTGCCCCAGACAGAAGCAGGTGAGACAGAATCGCCACTGACAAGTACACCTGTGACTGAATCGCCACTGACAAGTACACCTGTGACTGAATCGCCACTGACAAGTACACCTGTGACTGAAGTGCCACTGACCAATGCACCCGATTCCAATGCACTTGTTACTGAACCACCACGGACGCCTGCACCTCTGACAGGTGCACCTGTTATTCGCACACCTGTTACTGAATCGCCACCCAGTGCACGTGAGACTCGTTCACCTGTGTCTGACGCACCTGTTACAAAATCGCTACCGACGTCTGCACCTGAGACAACCGTACCCGTTCCTAGCACACCTGTGACTGAATCGCCACCCAATGCACTTGAGACTCGTGCACCTGTGTCTGACGCACCTGTTCCACAAACGCCACTGACGCCCGCACCTGAGACAACTGTACCTGTGACTCGTGCACCAGACACAGCGCCACTGACGCCTGCACCTGATACACCAAACACAGCAAATGGAACGCCTGCACCACTGCCAGCAACAGGGTCACCTGCGACAGAAGCACCAGAAGCACCGCTGACGTCTGCCACTGAGACACCTGCACCCACATCGTCTGCACCTGCATCATCATCACCTTCAGGGCCACATGTGTCAGCGCAGCCTGTGCCGCACACACCAGCACCGCCACGTGGCACATCCCTGCCTGCAGGTGCGCTGCTGCCCACACCTGTGCCGGAAGTGGAGGCGGGCGAAGATGATAAGCTGCTGAGCACAGCAGCGTGGGTGGTGATTGCAGCACTGGGCACGTGTCTGCTGCTTGCTGTTGGGGTGGCGGTGTTCTTCTGCAGGCATGCAAAGAAGGGCACACCGACCGAGAGCTTCTACAACACTGCACTGCTGCCTGAAGGCCTTGAAGGTGAGGCAGTGTGTCTTGAGGACAGCGAATTGCTGCGCGTGTAAACGGTGTCACAGCTTTGTGAAGTGCCAGCTGCGTTTGTTGCTGTTGTTGTTTCCAATGTTGCCATTAGACACATATTACTACGGCATCTTCACCACACAATCCATTCCATCATTTGTTTTAAACCTTACTGTTTTATTGTTGTCACGTTGTCCACAAGCAATGTGACACCCCTCCCTGAAGCATTCTTGACGACTGCTTCCCCATGTTGTTCGTCCCTGCCACCATGACCACATGGTGGCTGTTGGGCGAAGTCCCCTCCACATTCTACGTTGCTCTTACGTGCCATCGGCACAAAAGCACTGTCGCAAAAGAAACTTATGTGTCAGTGTTACCTTGTGAAAGTGTATTGTGTGGGATGAGCACCCCCTTGCAGAAACGTGGCGATGGGGGTGCGGGCCACACACGTGTGTTTTTCGAATTGTTTATTTTGTTGGTTTCTCGTCTTGTATGTGGTGATGATGACACACAGCTGTGGACGTCACAATGTCGTCAACGTTTTCAAGACTTTTTCCTGTTTTTTTTTCTTGTGCTATCAAGCATTGACGAATAGAAATGGAAAATGACGGATGGTGCGTGCCCGCTTTAGCGTATTGGTTTTCCACTTACATCACTCGCACTCATCAGTGAAAAACACAAACCTTTTTGCGGTGCGATAAACGAAGAAGTGTTTTCTTTATTTCATTTAACTGTCATATCCTGAAGTCGTTTTCTATTTTTTTTTTCTTTTCCTCTTTGAGAAGAACGTAGGCCAGCTACATTCTTACCAGCACTTTTGTGTGTGTTTGGAGGCGAAAGTGGGGTAGTACCGAGACCGAAATATAGCACATGTGTGTGTGTGTTTACTTTGTACTGCTTAAAGTTTTGATTTTTGCACGGAACCGATTGTGTTTTTTTCCTCTTCTTTTTCCACACTTTACAACACAACACAACACATTGGGTGTATCTATACAACATCCTTTGTACTTGCTCTTCTTTGATTTGAAATTATATGAAACTAATACTTTCTGATCTGTGACAGCGTATTGTGTTGTTTGTTTCTGTGTTGTTTCTGTATTGGTGCCAGAGTGCCTTGTTGCCGTCTCGAACTCGAAAGTGTAACGAGGGTCTGGGGGAAGTCGGTGGCGACTGCACTTCTCTGGTACTATTGCACCAGCCATGTTGCGGGAGTGCTGATTTCGAATCCAAGGAAAAGAGGGGAAAATGAAAATGTGTGACTGTGTGCCCAAAACACCCACACTGTGTGTGTGTGTGTGTGTGTTTGTTTTTTCTTGTTTTTCTTGTTTTTGTTTACTCCTCTTGCGAGCTTAGTGATCCTTTCTGTGCTTCACTATTTAAATTATGTCGTGCTATTTTCACAAATCTGAATCTGAATTTGAATTTGAATTTTACGTTTGTTTTTAGTTTACCTTTGAAGAACATGTATGTTCGTGAGATGAACAATGTCACAATATACCGGTTCCTTTCCTTGTCCCCTCATATTCTTTGTGTGTCTCTTGATTCTTGATTCTTGTGCTGTGTTGTTTTCCACATCACAGGTTTTTTATTCAAGAGATTCACCCGGAATACTTTTGTTTGCTTTCACGAGGAATACCATAATTGCCTGCATGACATCAGAGGCGAAGCTGTCTGGCATTGCAATGCAGTCTTTCTTGCGAATGCAGACGAGTGTGGGACATTCACCCTTTGTGTAAACTGAGTTGAAGTTCTTAAGAAAATTCACAATAAAATGACACGACTTGCATTTGGTTATTTCCACTCTTGTTTCCACCCCTGTCCACAACACAACCACCACGACCCAGGTACTTCCACCTCTCAAAAGAAACAACAACCACACAATGCTGCTGCGGCTGTGCAGTTTGCTTCTGCTGTGTGCCGTGTCTGCAACAGTTGTGCTCCCATCAGACCCGCCGACTATCGCACCGCCCACACGGGCTCCGGCGACACAGACACCACCGGCGGCACCTTGCACATCCCTGCCACCCTCTCCGTTTGCGTATGCGATCGTAACTAGACTGGGCAACGCGTGCTGGCAGTTCACGTGCCATGGTACATTGCACGTGGAGTTCACGATGAAAAGCGGGAACGCCGATCTGCTGAGCCTCGAGAACTCTGCAGGGTACCGGCTGGCTGCGCTGAAGGGCATTGACAGTTATTACTCCACGAGGGATGCGTCCAGCTACGTCGCAAGCTACCCTGCAGACGGGGTCATGACGTTTCGCTACACTTACGAGGGCCCAGCCACGGACATTGCCTTCAGGATTGACTACACATGCACGCCAGGTGCAGTCACCCTGCCTGCACCTGGCGTCGACAGTGCGACGTGTCTCACACTGGACGCTGTCGGGACGTACAGCATGCCTCTAACGGGGGGTGGTGACAGCTGTCTCGTCATCCCGTGCAGAGGTGTCATTGACCTGGACATGGACGTTGTTGAGAATTTCGAGCCAGGCTACGGCCTTAACATCACAGTTGAGGGAAGTGACGGCACCGCACTGGAACACATCACTGAGACGGCCAGGACTGTCGGGAGTTATGCAAGCGACGGAAACATGCTCGTGCACGTCGTGCCCCCCATGTGGAACTACTACCGGGATGCTTACTTTGCTCTTGCGTGGGGGTGCAACGCTGCTGCACCTGTGCTTCCTGCAATTGGCGGTGGGACATCAGCACCTCTGACAGGTGCACCTGACACACCTGCACCAACAGCACCGTGTGTTGCATTGGAAGCACCGCTGGTGGGCTCATTTGAAGAGTAGCAGTGTTGGACAGTGCAGTGCAGGGGGACTCTGCACGTCAATGTGTCCCTTGATGTGTTATACCGTCCTTCTGCAGCACTGAGGCTCCTCAACGCAGACGGGTACGAGCTCATGGAGCTGGGGGTGGGCACAAAACACCTGGTGACGAGCTACCCTGCTGACGGCTTGCTGACACTGTCCTCGGTGGTGAAGTACGGAGATGCGAAACGGATTTTCACCTTTGACTGGACGTGCGAAGCAGGTCCAGTGCCACCACCTGCACCAGGCATCAACAGTGCAGAGTGCCTGACCCTGGCACCTGTCGGCACCTACCGCCGGGTCTTATTTGCAATTGCATCACACTGCTTTGCTGTGCAGTGTCTCGGGACGCTTGCTGTGGCGTTGGAAGTGCAGCCCACACATGACACGAATGTGACCTTTTTGGACGGAACTGGCCGGGAGGTGTTCTTTGCGAACGGGACGGGGGGTTCGATGATCAACACAAGCAGGACGTATCCTGCTGGGGGTGTCTTTCAGATGCATGTTGTGCATCATATGTGGTCGGACGACGTTCTCCTCATGTCTTGGGCGTGTGACGCGGCGAGCCCTGCACTGCCTTACGCACCGAGCACTGCTGTTCCGGAGACGATGGTGCCGCCCACCCCTATGCCCATTGCGCCGTGCTCCGACCTGGGGGACCGTGTCGACAGGTCGCTTGCCTATCAAGCTAGTTGGTCTGACGGGCCTACAAATGCGTGTTGGTTCCTCTCGTGCATGGGCACACTGCACGTCGAGTTCAACCTTAGTGTCACCTCTCTGAGCGAAGAGGTGACGCTCGAGAACAGCTACGGTTACAACCTTGACACTCTGACAGGCACAAGGCGCTACCGAGCGAGCTACCCTGCTGATGGGAACATGGTGTTGCGTTTTGCCAGCGTGCAGAGGGTCTCAACGTACTACAACACAGGAAGGTTTAGCTTGGCCTGGACGTGTGAGGAGGCACCTGTGCTTCCACCTGCACCAGGCACGAATGCGTCAGAGTGTCTTACCCTGGGTGACAGTGGCACATACAGCAGGTCGCTTGGATCGATGGTAAGTGGGGGCAGACGTCTCTCCTGGGCTATACAGTGTTATGGTGTACTGTCGGTGGCAGCGTGGCTGCAGGTTTTTGAAGACTGGTCACGTGTGACAATGGTGGACAGCACAGGCAAAGAGGTGTACAGCGCAACAGGGCCAGCGGGGATATCCACGGATTACCGCATCGTCCCGTCAACAAATATGACTGCAGACTTCGCGAACAGTGGCCTCTTCAACATCACAGTGAACAACAGTGCGTGGTACGTGCCGGGTTCCCAGTTCCGACTCGTGTTTGGGTGGAGCTGCAACGGTGTTGTGCCGACAGACATCCCAGCGATCTACACACCAGTGCCAGAGACAGCGCTGCCGTCGTCGATGCCTGAAGTGACACAAGCACCGCAGACAGGAACACTTGGGACACAGTCACCACTGTCCAATGCACCAGTGACGCAAGTGCCCCAGACAGAAGCAGGTGAGACAGAATCGCCACTGACTCATGCACCAGTGACGGAGTCGCCACTGACAAGCGCACCTGTGACTGAATCGCCACCCAATACACCTGAGACGATTGCACCCGTTACTGGCACACCTGTTACTGAATCGCCACTGACGCCTGCACCTGAGACAAGTGCACCTGTTACTCGTGCACCAGACACAGCAAATGGAACGTCTGCACCACTGCCAGCAACAGGGTCACCTGCGACAGAAGCACCAGAAGCACCGCTGACGTCTGCCACTGAGACACCTGCACCCACATCGTCTGCATCTGCATCATCATCACCTTCAGGGCCACATGTGTCAGCGCAGCCTGTGCCGCACACACCAGCACCGCCACGTGGCACATCCCTGCCTGCAGGTGCGCTGCTGCCCACACCTGTGCCGGAAGTGGAGGCGGACACACCGCTGCTGAGCACAGCAGCGTGGGTGGTGATTGCAGCACTGGGCACGTGTCTGCTGCTTGCTGTTGGGGTGGCGGTGTTCTTCTGCAGACAGGCACAGAAGGGCACACCGACCGAGCGCTTCTACAACACTGCACTGCTGCCTGAAGACCTTGAAGGTGAGGCAGTGTGTCTTGAGGACAGAGACGAGTTGAGCTGGTGAACGGTGTCACAGCTTTGTGAAGTGCCAGCTGCCTTTGTTTTTGTTGTTGTTGTTGACTTCAAAGTTGGCATTTTGAAAAGAGTAACTTAACCATCTTAACCCATCCCATAACCCCATCCCGTATCCTTTATCTCATAAAACTTAAATACCATAATCGTAAGAATTCTGGGGCGTAAAATTTTTGGGACGTAAATATTCTGGGACGTAACAAAACTGGGACATTTTGGACTTTTTTAAACTTGGGACATTTTTACGTCCCAGAATATTTACGTCCCAGAATTGTCTGTGTGACCTTGCCCCCTCCCTCACCCATGCACTTCGGTGCAAACCCAAACATGTCCAACAAACAAAAAAAAATATACATACTTGGGCCGGTTATGATCCCTCCGCGAACCAGCCGCACCCCACCACCCACACCCCCAAAAAATTGACAAGTACCCGGAAAACCGCCCGAACAATTCTGGGACGTAACAAAACTTGGACAATTGGGGGAAAATCTGAAACTTGGGACATTTTTACGCCCCAGAATTTTTACGATTACGGTAGTTTCAGGAGGGCATTTTTCTTAAACTGAACAAGATAAAACATTCCTTTATCAAACAGATTTTACCCTCCACCCCGTACCCAAAACATAAACACCACTTTCAATCAGAGAAATATATTTCCTTTTCTTTTTTCTTCCACACGAGTTGGTTTTTGTGTTCACTACTTTTATCAAGAAGCTTTACAATGTGACAATATTACCCTTTCGAGTGCGAAACGTTTCTCCATGTATTGCACAGGAAAAGATATGACAAACAGGTGCAGGGTGATTCTGTGCACATCATAGAACCCGGCACCTTGTGGGTCTCTCAAAAACCAAAGCGTTGTGTGTGAAGTTTTGAAGGAAAGAAAAATATAATTGACTGTTTTATTGTTGTCATGTTGTTCACAAGCAATATGACACCCCTCCCTGAAGCATTCTTGACGACTGCTTCCCCATGTTGTTCGCCCCTGCCACCATGACCACATGGTCGCTGTCTGTGTTTGGGCGAAGTCCCCTCCGTTCTACGTGCTACTATCATGCCATGCTTTATTCACCATCAGGTGCGCAGAGCAACTGTCGCAAAAGAAACTTATGTGTCAGTGTTACAACATGTATAGGTTGTGTGTGTGTGGGATGAGCACCCCCTTGCAGAAACGTGGCAACGGGGGTGCGGGCCACACACGTGTGTTTTTCGAATTGTTTATTTTTGTTCGTTTCTTGTCTTGTATGTGGTGGTGACGACACAGCTGTGTGTCTTGAGATCATCGGCAACGCTTTCAAGACTGTAATTTATTTTGAAAAGATGTGTGCAGGTAATACAGCACATTCATCTTTCAAAGTTTCTTTTGATTTTTCCTTAAAGATGTGAGCAGGAGAGGCACATTTTTACCAGTACGATTTGTTCCTTTTCCCACCCCTTTTTTGCGAGCTTAGTGATGGTATCTGTTTCACTATTTTATTTATGTGACGCCCTTTTGTAACATGTGGGCACTTGCATTTGTTTGTTGGTTCGTCTTGAAGAGTCTGTGTATTGCAAGCGTTCGTGTGACGAACCTGTCACACATTAGCTTCATCTCTGTCTGTTCTCCTCAGATGCTCGCTCATAGGTTTCTTGATTCTTTTGCTGCTTTTATGTATGTTGCAGATTTTTTTTGCTCAACAAATTACGCCGGAGGAACGTGTTACTGTTGTATTTGCTTTTTGCCTTTGCCTTTGCACAGTAACATTTTTCTACGCCTGTGCGTTACACTGAGCATGTTAAATGAATGCATGACATTCTTGAAACCACGTTTTATCATTAATCTGTGTGGCATTAGAAGGGCTGCAAGGTTTTGTTGCGCATGCGGGGCATTCACCTTCTGTGAACTGAACCAAGATTCTTGAGGGAAAAACTGATAATAAAATGACACCCGCTTCGTTTTCAGTTATTTTACTCGTGTTTTTTGTTTCCACTCCTGGCGCACAACTATCTGTCAACCACGAAATGGATGTAGCACTGCACAGTTGGGGTCCACCCCCGGCGCACCGGTCATTTGTACCAAGGCAAGGTATACTGTTCACGAGCGGGATGTTGGATTTCAGGTCACACTTCGTTTACCACCACCCTTTGTGTAAACTGAGTCAAAATTCTTAAGAAAATTCACAATAAAATGACACGACTTGCATTTGGTTATTTCCACTCTTGTTTCCACCCCTGTCCACAACACAACCACCACGACCCAGGTACTTCCACCTCTCAAAAGAAACAACAACCACACAATGCTGCTGCGGCTGTGCAGCTTGCTTCTAATGTGTGCCGTGTCTGCAACAGTTGTGCTCCCATCAGACCCGCCGACTATCGCACCGCCCACACGGGCTCCGGCGACACAGACACCACCGGCGGCACCTTGCACATCCCTGCCACCCTCTCCGTTTACTTCGATGAAGATCGTTGATCAAATGGTCAACCCGTGCTGGCAGTATACGTGCTATGGGACATTGAATGTGTCGTACACGATGAAAGTCGCGAACATCGATCTGCTGACCCTCGAGAACTCTGCAGGGTATCGGCTGGCTGCGTTGTCGAGCCCTGACGCCTATCACTCGAGCAATGCGTACAGCTACGTCGCAAGCTACCCTGCAGACGGGGTCATGACGTTTCGCTACTTTTTCGAGATCCCAGCCACGGACACTTCCTTCAGAATTGACTACACATGCACGCCAGGTGCAGTCACCCTGCCTGCCCCTGGCATCGACAGTGCGACGTGTCTCACACTGGACGCTGTCGGGACGTACAGCATGCCTCTAACGGGGGGTGGTGACAGCTGTCTCGTCATCCCGTGCAGAGGTGTCATTGACCTGGACATGGACGTTGTCGAGAATTTCGAGCCAGGCTACGGCCTTAACATCACAGTTGAGGGAAGTGACGGCACCGCACTGGAACACATCACTGAGACGGCCAGGACTGTCGGGAGTTATGCAAGCGACGGAAACATGCTCGTGCACGTCGTGCCCCCCATGTGGAACTACTACCGGGATGCTTACTTTGCTCTTGCGTGGGGGTGCAACGCTGCTGCACCTGTGCTTCCTGCAATTGGCGGTGGGACATCAGCACCTCTGACAGGTGCACCTGACACACCTGCATCTGACACACCTGACACACCTGCACCAACAGCACCGTGTATTGCATTGGAAGCACCGATGGTGGGCTCATTTGCAGAGTCGCAGTGTTGGACAGTGCAGTGCAAGGGGACTGTGCACGTCAATGTGCCCTTATTTGTTGCGTTCTACGATGATATTGCAGCACTGACGCTCCTCAATGCAGACGGGTACGAGCTCATGGAGCTGGAGGTGAACACAAGACGACTGGCGACGAGCTACCCTGCTGACGGCTTGCTGACACTGTCCTTGGTGAAGTACGCGCGCTATGTGACTGTCCAAGTCAGCTTTGACTGGACGTGCGAAGCAGGTCCAGTGCCACCACCTGCACCAGGCATCAACAGTGCAGAGTGCCTGACCCTGGCACCTGTCGGCACCTACCGCCGGGTCTTATTTGCAACTGCATCACACTGCTTTGCTGTGCAGTGTCTCGGGACGTTTTCTGTGGCGTTGGAAGTGCAGCCCACACATGACACGAATGTGACCTTTTTGGACGGAACTGGCCGGGAGGTGTTCTTTGCGAACGGGACGGGGGGTTCGATGATCAACACAAGCAGGACGTATCCTGCTGGGGGTGTCTTTCAGATGCATGTTGTGCACAGCACGGGGTTGTCGGACGACGTTCTCCTCATGTCTTGGGCGTGTGACGCGGCGAGCCCTGCACTGCCTTACGCACCGAGCACTGCTGTTCCGGAGACGAGGGTACCGCCCACCCCTGTGCCCATTGCGTCGTGCACTGACCTCGAGGACCGGGTTGGCAGGTCGCTTGTCTATCAAAATATGTATACCGGGCCCACAACTGCGTGTTGGTACCTCTCGTGCACGGGCACACTGCACGTCGGGTTCGACTTTTATCTCGCCTTTCAGACCGAATGGGTGACGCTCGAGAACAGCTACGGTTACAACCTTGACACTCTGTCAAATACTGGAGACTACAATGTGAGCTACCCTGCTGATGGAAACATGGTGTTGCGTTTTGTCACCTGGCGGACAAACTACCCTAAAGGTGCAGGGAGGCTTAGCATGACCTGGACGTGTGAGGAGGCACCTGTGATTGCACCTGCACCAGGCACGAATGCGTCAGAGTGTCTTACCCTGGGTGACAGTGGCACATACAGCAGGTCGCTTGGATCGATGGTAAGTGGGGGCAGACGTCTCTCCTGGGTTATGCAATGTTATGGTGTACTGTCGGTGGCAGCGTGGCTGCAGTTTTTTGAAGACTATTCAAGTGTGACAATGGTGGACAGCACAGGCAAAGAGGTGTACAGCGCAACAGTGCCACCGACGACATCCCACTTCGTCCCGTCAACAAACATGACTGCCGACTTCGCGAACAGTGGCCTCTTCAACATCACAGTGAATGACAGTGCGTGGTACGTGCCGGGTTACGCGTTCCGACTCGTGTTTGGGTGGAGCTGCAACGGTGGTGTGCCGACAGACATCCCAGCGATCTACACACCAGTGCCAGAGACAGCGCTGCCGTCGTCGATGCCTGAAGTGACACAAGCACCGCAGACAGGAACACTTGGGACACAGTCACCACTGTCCAATGCACCAGTGACGCAAGTGCCCCAGACAGAAGCAGGTGAGACAGAATCGCCACTGACTCATGCACCAGTGACGGAGTCGCCACTGACAAGCGCACCTGTGACTGAAGTGCCACTGACTCCTGCACCTCCGACACACGTGCCACTCACAGAATCGCCACTGACACGTGCACCTGTGACTGAATCGCCACCCAATGCACCTGAGACTCGTGCACCTGTGTCTGACTCACCTGTTCCACAAACGCCACTGACACCTACACCTGAGACAACTGTACCCGTTACTAGCACCTGTGACTGAATCGCCACCCAATGCACTTGAGACTCGTGCACCTGTGTCTGACTCACCTGTTCCACAAACGCCACTGACGCCTGCACCTGAGACAAGTGTACCTGTGACTCGTGCACCAGACACAGCGCCACTGACGCCTGCACCTGATACACCAAACACAGCAAATGGAACGTCTGCACCACTGCCAGCAACAGGGTCACCTGCGACAGAAGCACCAGAAGCACCGCTGACGTCTGCCACTGAGACACCTGCACCCACATCGTCTGCATCTGCATCATCATCACCTTCAGGGCCACATGTGTCAGCGCAGCCTGTGCCGCACACACCAGCACCGCCACGTGGCACATCCCTGCCTGCAGGTGCGCTGCTGCCCACACCTGTGCCGGAAGTGGAGGCGGACACACCGCTGCTGAGCACAGCAGCGTGGGTGGTGATTGCAGCACTGGGCACGTGTCTGCTGCTTGCTGTTGGGGTGGCGGTGTTCTTCTGCAGACAGGCACAGAAGGGCACACCGACCGAGCGCTTCTACAACACTGCACTGCTGCCTGAAGACCTTGAAGGTGAGGCAGTGTGTCTTGAGGACAGAGAAATGCTGCACTGATGAATGGTGTCACATCTTTGTGAAGTGCCAGCTGAGTTTGTTTTTGTTGTTGTTGACTTCAAAGTTGGCATTTTGAAAAGAGTAACTTAACCATCTTAACCATCCCATAACCCCATCCCGTATCCCTTAGCTCATAAACGTAAATAGTTTCATGAAAGCATTTTTCTTAAACTGAACTGATAAAACAACACACTCGCGTTTCTTTTATCGAACAGATTTTATTCTCCACCCCGCACCCAAAACGTAAACGCTACTTTCATTCAGAAAAATATATGTTCCTCTCCTTTTTTCTTCCACACGAGTTGGTTTTTGTGTTCACTACTTTTATCAAAAAGCCTTACAATGTGACAATATTACCCTTGTTTCGAGTGCGAAACGTTTCTCCATGTGTTGTACGGGAAAACATATGACAAACAGGTGCAGGGTGGTTCCGTGCTTACCAGAACCTAGAACCTGACACCTTGTGTGTCTCCCAAAAACCAAAAGCGTTGTGTGTGAAGTTTTGAAGGAAGGAAAAATATAATTGACTGTTTTATTGTTGTCATGTTGTTCACAAGCAATATGACACCCCTCCCTGAAGCATTCTTGACGACTGCTTCCCCATGTTGTTCGTCCCTGCCACCATGACCACATGGTCGCTGTCTGTGTTTGGGCGAAGTCCCCTCCGTTCTACGTGCTACTATCATGCCATGCTTTATTCACCATCAGGTGCGGAGAGCAACTGTCGCAAAGAAACTTATGTGTCAGTGTTACAACATGTATGGGCTGTGTGTGTGTGGGATGAGCACCCCCTTGCAGAAACGTGGCAACGGGGGTGCGTGCTGCACACGTGCGTTTTCCGAATTGTTTATTTCGTTCGTTTCTTGTCTTGTATGTGGTGATGACGACACACAACTAATGGCTTTTTGCCCGCATCGTAGTTGTGAGCGGGGAGGCGGTTCATAACTAGTTTAATTTGTTTTGAAAAGATATGTGCAGGTAATACAGCACATTCATCTTTCAAAGTTTCTTTTGATTTTTCCTAAAAGATGTGAGCAGGAGAAGCACATCTTTACCAGTACGATTCTTTGCTTTTCCCACCCCTTTTTTGCGAGCTTAGTGATGTGTGACGCCCTTTTGTAACATGTGGGCACTTGCATTTGTTTGTTGGTTCGTCTTGAAGAGTCTGTGTATTGCAAGCGTTCGTGTGACGAACCTGTCACACATTAGCTTCATCTCTGTCTGTTCTCCTCAGATGCTCGCTCATAGGTTTCTTGATTCTTTTGCTGATATTTTTTTTATGTCGCAGATTTTTTTTTGCTCAACAAATTACGCCGGATAGGAACGTGTTACTGTTGTATTTGCTTTTTGCCTTTGCACAGTAACATTTTTCTACGCCTGTGCGTTACACTGAGCATGTTAAATGAATGCATGACATTCTTGAAACCACGTTTTATCATTAACACCTTTCAGCGAAATCTGTGTGGCATTAGAAGGGCTGCAAGGTTTTGTTGTGCATGCGGGGCATTCACCTTCTGTGAAATGAACCAAGATTCTTGAGGGAAAAACTGATAATAAAATGACAGTCGCTCCGTTTTCAGTTTTTTTACTCATATTTTTTGTTTCCACTCCACGAAGTGGACGTCGCACCGCACGGTTAGGGCTCACCCCCCTACACCTTACATTGTATCACGATACACTGTTCAGCGGGATGTTGTATTTCACCACGCTTCGTTCATTCCCCCCCCCTAGGTAGCTCCCCTTCACCTCACTCTTCATTACCTAAGCACAACACACTGATGCGCTGTTTCCGCTGCTTGGACGGCGTGCTGTCCCTCGATGGCACGCTCGATGCAAAGCAGACACGCCAGCGGACGCTCTTTTTTACCATTAACGTTGCTGTCCTGATGAGCACGCTGGCCTTCACAGTCGCGAAGAGCTCTGCACTCCTAGAAGGTGCAGTGCAGGCGATGAACTTCTGTTTGGTCAACGTCATCTCAGCAGGGAGTGTTGCTCTGGTGCTCTGCCGTGTGCGTCTGACAACATGCATTGTGGTCAGCAGTGCCGCACTGTACGCAATCGCAGTGTGCATGGCGGATCTCAACGCTCGGACCAAGTCGAACTACTTCTGGCCGGCCCTGGTGCTCGTGGTTGACTTCCTTCTTGTTATGCAGGTGCAGGCGAGGTACTCGGTTGGGTTAGTCGTGGTGACGGTGATGTGGCTGTTAGTGCTTTGGATGGAGGAGCGGTGGAGGTGGGGTATCCTGGACCTGCCCGGTCTGGTGCCGCAAGGTGGTCCGACTGGAAGGCGTGAGCTGTTGGAAAAAACACTGCGTTGCGAGGTGCTGCCCTGCGCGAGTGACACTACCAGCCAGCTCGTGACCGCCCTGCAAGTGTTCTTGATGGACTTCGTTGCAACCAGAGGCTTTGCGCGCGACATCCTCAAGGAGCAAGACACCACACGGCGTACCATAGCAACAGTGCAGCAGATCGCCTCGCTCCTGGCTGGGTACGATGTGGAGAAGGTGGCGGAGCTGCTGGAGGAGCACGGTGGTGAGCTGCCTGAGGGGATGGCGGAAGCACTGCGGGCGTTGGAGGAGAACCTGCGGAAGTACCGTCCCTACCTCCCTGCTGCGCTGTTTGAGGAGGATGAGCAGTCTGCGGGCGTGCCAGACCGCCATATGTCTGCTGCACCCGCATTTGACAGCGAGACAGCAACGATTGTGTTCACAGACATCCGTGCCTCGACGTCGATCTGGGAGAACGCACCTGACGGGATGAGTGCCGGCCTGAAGATACACAACCGTGTGATGCGTGAGGTGATGGCTGTGTTCGGCGGGTACGAAGTCAAAACCATTGGCGACGCCTTCATGATTGCCTTCGAGACAACAGCAGACGGAGTCAACTTTGCTCTGCAGGTACACGAGAAGCTGCTTGCAGCAGACTGGCCTGCGTCGCTGCTTGAAGATGCACCCATCTGCACACCGCAAGACTCTCTGTGGGGTGGCCTCACTGTGCGCATTGGTGTCAACACCGGCCCTGTGACTGTCGAACAGAACACACTCACTGGACGGACAGACTACTTCGGACACACTGTCAACGTTGCGTCACGCCTTGAGAGCACATGCATGCCTGGGGCTGTTGCTGTGCCCTCTGACCTGTGGACGTCTGACTGTGCTGCGTGCAGTGGTGTTGTGGGTGAGACGGAGGCACTTGAACTGAAGGGCGTGAGCGGGACGACGTTTGTGTGCCCTGTGTGGCCCGTTTCGTTGGAAGGGCGGAAGAACACACCTCTCGTTGAGCGCAACAGAGAGGGCATGTGGCTGAAGTGCATGTCTGCGTCTGGGTTTTCTGCGTCTGGCTCGTCGAATACAGTAGGAGCACATCAAGGGGTTCAACGGTTGGCGGGCCAGGCGCACCACGTCTCCGTCACCATCGCGACCGCAGAGCTATCCGTCTCAGACGAATCAAGCTTAAACGCATTCCACGACGTGAGCAGCGGGCTTGCCACCCTCATCATCTCCCTCGACCAGAGCCGGGGCCACCTCCAGACTGTGCTTGGCAGCCGTGTCTGTGTGTCGTGGAACGTGACCCGCTCTGCCCCTGCACACATGGAGAACGCAGTCCGCTTTGCACAACGCATGCTTGCAAAGGGTATCCTGAACGGCGCAGGTTTCGTGACAGGCCCTGTGCAGCATGGTGATGTGGGGGCAAGGACACAACGCTTTGTGACGGTGATGGGGGGGACAGTACGTCGCAGCTGGACGCTGTGTGCGGAGGCTGTGCGCGACCATGGTGTCTGTCTCTTCGAGCCTGAGGGCGACACTTTGCCAACATCGCTGCACAATGCAGTGGCACTGTACGGTGGGCAAACGGGTGTGTACTACGTGCTTGAGGGCAACACCTGAGCTGGAATACCTAGACAACGAAACCCTTTCCAGTTTCCCTGTCAGCAACTTCCAATTGTACAGCACTCTTGTTTTGATTGGATTTTTCAACTCCTGCGGAGTGTCAGTGCGCCCCAGAAGTGTTTGCACTATCAACTTCACTTTTTTATGTACGTGGTGTCAATTGCCGCCCTCATTTTGTTTTCCTGTGAGGAGAAAACCAAAACAGAAATGAAGCTTGCAAAAATGATAGTGGAAGTCAAACAAAAAAAAAAGCAAAAATGAATACAAATGTTGGAAAAAGGGAAGAACAAAACAATGTGATTTTCAACAGGGACGATAAAAATTTCATGATGTAAACCACGAAATGGATGTAGGGACTGCATGGTTGGGGTCCACCCCCCGGTACACCGGTCATTTCCACCAAGGTACTCTGTTCACGAGAGGGCTCTTGTATTTTTCAAGTCAACTTTTTTTGATTGTCTTTTTTTTACAAAAAAGATGTTTGCTGTTGTTTTACACCTACACGTTTTGCGTGAAACACTCTTCACAGTGGTGCCACATGACCACCACCTGTAGGTGCTGTTTTGGTGCGGGGGGACGAACACAAAAAATGGCCAAAACGTACTTTCGTACATTTTTATTTTTGTATACAAACATACGAAGCGGTACGCGTACGGTTTGTAAGGAAATAATACAAACCGAAATGATTGGGCTCTTTCGGATTGAATGATTTGAATAATGTGTGTGTGTGTGTGTGTGTGTTCGGAAATATATACTGTCTCTTTTCTAGCTTGTTTAATGTTCATTGTTTTCCTTTCATTGCCCTTTGCTTGTGCTCCCCGACTCCAATTCAATCAATACTCACAGAGGGGGCCAAAAATACAATTAGCGTTTCTCGTTTTTCAAAAAAAAAAAAAAAAAAAAAAAAAAAAAAAAAATGCCGTTCGCAGGGTGGTCAAGGGACACGTTCATCCTGATCCACGTTGACTGGGTGAATGCCAGGCCTCTGCAGCCACCGGAGCAGCCCGCACCCCACCAGCATGGTTGTGTCTTTCCATCTTGCACGTCGCTAAGCATTGCTGGATCTGCGGTTACGGTGCCCAGGCGAACTGCTTGACACAGAAGTTCCCTACCCACGACGTCGCTGCCGCTTTCCTCGTAAATTATGTAACAAAATTAAGTAACTTTACTTGCCCCGTGTGAGCCTGGGTGGACGAGGAGCCTGCCGCGGCGGACCATGCGATCCCTGCGGCCCCAGCAAGGTCAGCCTCGGCATCCGCCCGCTGCACCTCAGAATCAACCAATGGCTCAGCTCTTGGCGCTATTGGCTAACTCGCAGGCCCAGCCGCCGCCCGTTTAGGCAGCGCTTTCAACAACAGCAGCAGCAGCTTCAGCAGGCGGCGCAGCAGCTAGACTAGCCGCCGCCCATCCAGGCAGCGTAACAACATCAGCAGCAGCTGCTTCTGTAGGCAGCGCAGCAGCTAGACCAGCCGCCGCCCGTCTAGGCAGCGCAACAACATCAGCAGCAGCAGCTTCAGCAGGTAGCGCAGCAAGAGCCGCAGCTTCTGCAGGCAGCGCAGCGACAGCTGCAGTTTCTGTAGGCAGCGCAGCAGTAAGGCCGACACACCGTTTTCTGCTTGACGTCACACTGTTGCTTCGTTTGTAACACACAGGTGCACATTTGTATTCTCAGTGCACTATAGTTTCTTTGCGCACAGTGGCGACCGTTGGGTGCACTGTTGCCTCACATTTCACCCCGTTACGCCTATTATTTTTTGGCGTAGCATTTTTAGCACAGTGTCGACTGAAGGCGGTTTGCGGTGGTGTACCCTTCTCTCATGACGGCCGCTGCTTCATCTGAGCGCAGCACAAGTCCAGCCGCCGCCCATCCAGGCAGCGTTTCAACAACAGCAGCAGCAGCTTCAGCAGGTAGCGCAGCAATAGCCGCAGCTTCTGTAGGTAGCGTAGCAGCTGAACCAGCCGCCGCCCGTCCCGGCAGCGCAACAACATCAGCAACAGCAGCTTCAGCAGGTAGCGCAGCAATAGCCGCAGCTTCTGTAGGCAGCGCAGCAGCTAGACCAGCCGCCGCCCGTCCCGGCAGCGCAACAACATCAGCAGCAGCTTCTGCAGGCAGCGCAGCAAGAGCCGCAGCTTCTGCAGGCAGCGCAGCAATAGCCGCAGCTTCTGTAGGTAGCGTAGCAGCTGAACCAGCCGCCGCCCGTCCCGGCAGCGCAACAACATCAGCAGCAGCAGCTTCAGCAGGTAGCGCAGCAATAGCCGCAGCTTCTGTAGGTAGCGTAGCAGCTGAACCAGCCGCCGCCCGTCCCGGCAGCGCAACAACATCAGCAACAGCAGCTTCAGCAGGTAGCGCAGCAATAGCCGCAGCTTCTGTAGGCAGCGCAGCAGCTAGACCAGCCGCCGCCCGTCCCGGCAGCGCAACAACATCAGCAGCAGCTTCTGCAGGCAGCGCAGCAAGAGCCGCAGCTTCTGCAGGCAGCGCAGCAACAAAGCCGACACACCGTTTTCTGCTTGACGTCACACTGTTGCTTCGTTTGTAACACACAGGTGCACATTTGTATTCTCAGTGCACTATAGTTTCTTTGCGCACAGTGGCGACCGTTGGGTGCACTGTTGCCTCACATTTCACCCCGTTACGCCTATTATTTTTTGGCGTAGCGTTTTTAGCACAGTGTCGACTGAAGGCGGTTTGCGGTGGTGTACCCTTCTCTCATGACAGCCGCTGCTTCATCTGAGCACGCAGCACAAGTCCAGCCGCCGCCCATCCAGGCAGCGCTTCAACAACAGCAGCAGCAGCTTCAGCAGGCAGCGCAGCAATAGCCGCAGCTTCTGTAGGTAGCGTAGCAGCTGAACCAGCCGCCGCCCGTCCCGGCAGCGCAACAACATCAGCAGCAGCTTCAGCAGGTAGCGCAGCCAGAGCCGCAGCTTCTGCAGGCAGCGCAGCAACAAAGCCGACACACCGTTTTCTGCTTGACGTCACACTGTTGCTTCGTTTGTAACACACAGGTGCACATTTGTATTCTCAGTGCACTATAGTTTCTTTGTGCACAGTGGCGACCGTTGGGTGCACTGTTGCCTCACATTTCACCCCGTTACGCCTATTATTTTTTGGCGTAGCGTTTTTAGCACAGTGTCGACTGAAGGCGGTTTGCGGTGGTGTACCCTTCTCTCATGACGGCCGCTGCTTCATCTGAGCGCAGCACAAGTCCAGCCGCAGCCTCAGCTGTATGCACAGCGCCAAAGTAGCATGTTGACGCACTAGTGCTCCTCATCGATAGTATATGTCCGCAGTGGCGACTACTCAAACGATCGGCGTCTCGCAGTAGGCACTGCCGATGACGATGTCCCCGATTATGGTCGATTTTAGTGTACCGTTTTCTAGCTCTCTACGCCCTTCCTGCTCCTACTCATCGGCCGTCACCATGCACAGTATATTCAGCATCATCTTCTCTAGACCACCGTAGTGTTCTACCCATGACCCTGTTCTGCCGTGCCTTCCGTCCGAAGACTTCCTCAGCTAAGCAGTGCTGTCAGGCTACGGCTGTTGCGTACCCGTTTAGAACAACACTGAGGCCTGCGCGCAGCTTCTTAGTTGACACACAGCTACGCACTGTTGAGGATGAAGAGAGTGATCGGTGGTCCTACAACAGTTGCTCATGCATTCGGTCGTCGCAGTACAGATGTTGCGGATCCTGGCCTAGCGCCAGATTCCTTTGGCGAGCAAGGAAGACGAGAACGACATAATCGAGGGTGAGGGGTTTAGTGCGCACTTCGCACTTGTTATCTATCTTAATTCTTTTCCAAGGCGTATGGAGTTTGTGTGACAAACACGTAGGGTTTGATGCTACCTCGTGCGGTGGTACCTCGTGCCCACTGTGGGGGGTTTGCTGAGTCTGACGAACCTTTGTTGAGGCGTTACGCCAACAGTGCACTGCTTGGGTTGTTTGTCCACCATCGCGTCTTTTCCAAGTTGTGTTGCGTTCCACATGTTTTGTGTGTTTGTACTATTACGGTACCTTGATTCAATTGGTCCACCCCATTTTCTCATCCATTTTACGCTATCATTTCAATGCATATGTTGAATTCTGTTTACGTTTCCAGACAGTGCAAATAGTATATTGAACTGTGCCCTTAATCCCTCCCTGTTTCTATTCTGAGGCGGGTTGGCGTAGAGACACATCTCACCGATAGGCCGAGGTGTGCATTCTACCACAGCCTCTCCATTTTGCCTTTAGTGGTTTCGTGATTGCGGGGGTGGGATAATACAATAAGGGAAAGGTAGGAATGCGGTTTCAGTTTCTCCGTGGGTTGTAGTTCATAGTCCTTGTAGAACTCGTAGTAGATGTGGGCCTGCAGGGGTGGGATCCGCTGATACACCAGTCACAAACATAACCATAACCATAACACTCCCACGAGCGGACCTTGGATTGCAAGCCACCTCAAAGGATGTAGGTGCACGAAAGGCACTTCATATTACAATGCCTTTTCTCTTATTTTGATTCTGTTCTTCTGTCCGGTTCTTATTGTCGTACCGTGGCCAGATTATCTTTTATGATTACATGCAAGACTGTAAGGAAATTGAACACCGTACCCCTACCCCCATCCTCTTCCACTTTTCGGGTTGGAGTAGGGCCACATTTCACCGACAGGTAGAGGTGTGTGCGTTTCGCCACAACCTCTCTCCTTTGTCTTTATTGTTCAATTTTTATACCATATTTTGGGGTTTTTGTTCGCGCAGCGTCCCTCGGGGTCCTTAGGGTCCTGGAGGATGCGTCCAATGAAAATCACGTCAGTAGAAAAGCTCGAGAATGTAGGTTTTATTATTTTTGTATACAAACATACGAAGCGGTACGCGTACGGTTTGTAAGGAAATAATACAAACCGAAATGATTGGGCTCTTTCGGATTGAATGATTTGAATAATGTGTGTGTGTGTGTGTGTGTTCGGAAATATATACTTATACATAGCGCTCCAATTAGACTCTAACTAGATAATTAGAGTCGGCAGTTCGAGTATTATTAGAGTCTTTAAAACTCTAACTGGACTCTAATTAGAGTCTAATTAGAGTCCTATAAGAGGGTCAATAAAGAGGGGCACATCAATCAATGCTATAGCCATCAACCCAGGGGGCATAGCTAGTGCAAGAAATTCGACTTTGTAATCCAGCAAGTCTGTTCTCTGCTTGCAGAGAACCAGACACAAGAAAATATTGTTTGTTCCCCCAGAAAACCAGTGCACAATTCACACTCCTTGTGGATGGTCTTGTTGCCCTTTTAGCACAGGAATTTTGGCCCAGGGGCATGCACTTGAAGCATGGCTATTTAGTGTGTATGGGGCAGTGTTGTTTTATTATGAATTCTCTTTGGTATTGTCGATCGCGGGTAGTTGTTCAACGCGAGGCTTGGATCTCTCCTGGGTTCATAAGTAGTATTTCTTCGGCTGAAATGAACGTAAGCTCGCTATAGATTTCCCGTCAACACAGCCTTTGATACTGGGATTACCCCTTCGACCCCTTAGTGGTAGTTAAATTCGATTGATATTTATATTCCTACAGATGAAAGAACAAGACACCACTTCTGTACCCGCGCATCAACATTTGTAGAGGCCTGTCTGCGGCGTTGCACCGAAGGTGCACATAGAGTTTTTGCATCGCATTCCCTAATGTGTGGGTCACTCACACTTGAGGGCATGTGCCACTGCGCGGGTCTGAGTACCTGGGTACCCATAGCTGAGAATAAGCCGGGTCCCGAGTCCCGGTACTGGGTACTAGGTACAGTAGGACTAGGACTAGGCCCCCACCCTCCCGCGACCGGGTCCCCGACCCGCTTTCAGGCGGACCACAGCGCCTTCACATATTGTGTCCCAGTCCGGCTGAGAACTCGGTTCCCCAAGTCTTATTTTCAGCTATGTGGGCATCTGGGCACCTGGGTCCTACAGAGGAACCTTAGGGGAACCGGTTCCTTACGGCGTTTGCACCTACAAGAAGCCTGTTGTTTTACTCTAATTAGACTATAATTAGAGTGTAGTTAGAGTCTAATTATGCTCTAACTGCACTCTAATTATAGTCTAATTGAAGAAAAGCGACTCTAATTATACTCTAACTGGACTCTAACTGACTTGGCCCAAAATCCCAGACTCTAATTATACCCTAATACTCTAATTAGAGCGCTATGTATATATACTGTCTCTTTTCTAGCTTGTTTAATGTTCATTGTTTTCCTTTCATTGCCCTTTGCTTGTGCTCCCCGACTCCAATTCAATCAATACTCACAGAGGGGGCCAAAAATACAATTAGCGTTTCTCGTTTTTCAAAAAAAAAAAAAAAAAAAAGAAACAAAGAAAGTAAGCACGCAGATGCGTCCCTCTGTTTGTTACTGGTTATGCACGTTGGGCCTAGCGCTCGTCGCATGTTATGCTTATATGTATGCGTCATAGTACCCTTGGGCCGGTTTTACGCACAGTACCGTCGAGGGACGTACTGTTGGCAACTAACCTACACACCTTTGTTTTTACTGTTTAGGATACGACTTGCATACAGCATACAAGCGCAGCATTTGGGCTCATGCGTGTGGTGCTTCGCCCTCACTCTTTGTCATCCGACTCAGCAGCCTTGGCGCGGGTTGTTTGACTCAGCAGACTTGGCGCGGGTTGTTTCACGAATTCTGAGGAGAAAGCTACAGTTTTATTGAATTGAATTGGAGAAGGGGATGCGTCCAATGAAAATCACGTCAGTAGAAAAGCTCGAGAATGTAGGTTTTATTATTTCCTCCCTTTCCTGCAGTGACTGGAGCCACAAAGAGAGACCTGGGTCTTCCCTTTATCCACGCACTCTCTGCTATCCACCCACCTTGCGCCACCACCACACATGGCATCCATGCCCCCCCCACACCCCTCCCTACACTACTGAAAGTCTCCCCCCACCCACAGCCCCCACACCACAGCGCACCCTCCTTACTCCCCCCTTCTACCACACTGTTGAGAGCAGTCTCACGTTCACGTTTTTGAATTTTTGTTTTATTTGGTGTTGCAGGGTTTTCGCCAGAAATCACTATTTTTTTTTTTTTGGGGGTACCGGCAAAAAAAAAAGGGTCAAAAAAATTTTTCGCGCTCCGCGCGAAAAGGTCCGTTCATTTCAGGTAAATAGTAGTGATGACGTGGGATGGTAATGTACATCAAGAACCAAACCAACCCTTTTTCTCATGTTTTTTCTACGCCTGCCTTCCCTCAGTACAAGAAGAAACGGCAGTCATAATATCTAAACTTTGTGGCGAAGCCACGGTACGCAACATTTCAAAAATTGTGACTTAAAATCAAAATTATTACGCATCCACTTGCCGTTTGAATAAAGAAAACAAAGACGAAAAAGGGGGTTTGGGGGGAAGAGTTTAATTCTTGAACGCATCCCCACACTCAGGTACACATTATTTTTTTTTAAATCACCAAACGCTGCTCACAATGTTGAACGAAAGAATTTTGACAATTTTCCTGATGAAGATGTAGTGTGTGTGAGTGAGATGGGGAGCACGGGAGGGAAAAAGACGACTCGTGGACTGAAAAATTTCCTTAGAAATGCATACATGTCTTATAAAACATTTTTACAGCCAAACTATGGTAGAGGGCTGTGGGATTCCGCTCATAAGTTTTGCGCCGCAGGCGCACGGTACGCTACTTTTTCCTTCTCTCGGAACGGCAAGGACCCCACAGAAGCATATTTTCCCCCGATTATGGCCGCAATTGAAAGATTTGCGCCACGTCTTGCCGAGAGGAAAAAAAAAAGAAGAAAAAAACATTTCCCACTAACCCTAAACCCTCAAGTACCGTTGGGGGTACCGCGGTACCCCCAAAAATCGGGTTTTTTCCCCAAATTTTTCTTTGGGGGTACCGGCGGTACCCCGGTACCCCCATAGCGAAAACCCTGACTGTTGTATTGTGTCCAGGGCAGTGTTAGCGGATCATCAGAGGAGAGGGGTTGTCTCGTACACGTCGTCCCTAGCATCGAGCTGTAGGTTCTCTCAGCACTCAACCACATTCTTTGAGTTTGTTTTTTTGTGGAAGCGAACAACAAACCCTAATTTTTCCCGTTTTTACCCTTTTAGCAACAAGCAAAGAGTAGCGAGTCTCTCGAGCATTTTTTTTTTTCCATCGTTGATTGGCACAAAAAAAAAATATCTGTGAGGTGATGTCTGTTGTGGGTGAAGTGAAGGATGTGCGCCGAACACAGAACCTGCAGCACTTGTACATTGGGAACTGCCACAAGCACGGTGCGAAGGCGAACAGCAAACTCTGCACAACGCTCAACGTAGGTGCTGCCGATTTGACGTCCTTAGACCTGGCGTCCAACTATACGGGGACGGACAATGGGTTTACGTGTCTCGTCTCTGTGCTGGCTGCAGCGCCGCAGATGCAAGAGCTGGACCTGAGTGACAACTACTTAACGTCGGACAACGTGAAGGAGCTTGTTGCGCATCTGTTGCACCATCCTTCCCTGCACACATTGTCGTTGTTGAATAATAGGTTGTACATCGCAAGTGGAAAGGAGCTGCTTAGGCTTGCACGCCAGAACCACACCATAAAGCACATCAAGATCGCGACCTCTGGTGTGCGAAACGACAATAAAGTGCCCGACAAGATCCTCAGCCAGATCGAGCGCGAGCTGCAGCAGAACAGAGCAAGACAGATCTCGCAGTCGGTGCGTGAGTGACAAATGGCCTTTATTATTGAGGGGGGGAGCAGGGGGTAAGAAAGAGTGATGAAGATTCCAAAAGGCTATTATTTTTGGGGGGGGGAAAGGGGGTACTGTAAGGGGGTGGGCAGTGTCCGCGGGATGCACTAATACACAGCTCTCGGAGGTTTGTACTTTAAGTCAACTTTTTTTAGGGTAATTTTGTTCTTTTGTTGGCGACGATTTTTCCAAATTGTTTTCACATGCCATATCCTTTCCCCCACGGTCAGGTCTCAAACCTGAACACACACACACACACATAAGCAAACAAACAAACAAACATTGAATTACAGCGGCCCAAAACGGTACACTTTTGTGATTTTTTGTGATTTTTCGTGATTTTTTGTGAATTTTTGTGAATTTTTGTGATCGACAGAATTTGAAAATATTTTTTGTGAATATTTTTTTCCACACCCCCCCTGTCGCCACCCCAAATTCCCTTCAAGCGACTGTTTCCCCCCGAACCTTTTTCTCTTCCCCACACCACACCACAACAGAAGCAAAAACACCACATAAACACACCATAAAAAAAACACACCATGCTCTCCACTCTGTGTCTGGGAGCAGGCGCACTGTCCGCCCTGTTGCTTTTATCGATTATTTGCAAAGCTGTATCCGTCTATCTGCGGCAACGGAAGAACATGCACATCCTCTCCGTATATGACGGACCCGCCACGATCTTCCCTTGGGGCAACATGCTGGAACGCCGTGAATGGCACGGCCGTCTGCATCTCATGCACCAACGCAACATTGGCCTCTACTGCACAAAGGGCCAGGCCAGCTACCGCATCTTCTCGCCCCTCTTCCTTCCAGGTCTTGCCGGAGCTGGCAACGAGCTAATCACATCCGACCCTGCCATGGTCAAACACGTTTTATCCGATAAATTTGATATTTGGGCAAAGAGCGCTATCGGTGGCCGCTTCTTCAGCAGCGTTGTCGATTGGTTAGGCACCGGAATCTTCACAATTGACCACGGAAAGGGGTCGGAGTTCCCGAAGGATAACGGCCACCTCTGGCACACCCAGCGGCGTACTGCGGCGACGATTTTTACGAGGTCTCTCTTCAAAAACTTTTATCAGGAGGTCTTCCAGACACACACCAACGAACTGATCACAATCCTGAAGGAGAAGGTCGGCGCAAATGGAGATATTCCGGTGGATTTCCAACATTGGATGCACGCCTTGACGATGGACTGTTTCGGGAAAATTGCATTTGGCGCGCCTCTCGGCAACCTTGACGGCTCCGACACCGGATTTGGCAGCGCCTTCGACAACGCACACAACCAGGTCCTTCTGTTCATCGCCACCCACGTCAAATCATTGATGGTGCGCGAAGCGCTTCCTCGCTGGATTGGCGATGTTGTGCAGAAGTACCTTATTGAGCGGCCCTGCCCGGTTCATACGGAGCTACGTCGCAATGTGGCATTGTTGGACTCATACACACAAAGGTTGATTGATGAAAAGCAGGCTGCCCTCAACAACGGCCACTCCGAGGCGACGGAGAACGATTTGCTCACATTGTTCCTCCGGATGCGGGCATCTGGGGAAAGTGGTGTGCATCTTACTGACGTTCATATGAGGGATCTGATCAAAAACTTTTTGATTGCCGGTCGGGACACCACAGCGTGCACGCTCTCCTGGCTTTTCTTTGAGCTTGGGAGGGAACAAAACAAAGCCGTTTTGAACACTCTCATTGCTGAGCTGGACGCGACCCTGCAGGGTGCGGTGCCTACCCACGATGACTTCCAGGATCTTCCGTACCTCAGGGGATGCATCTGGGAGGTGCTTCGTCTGCATCCGGTAGTCCCTGCGATTAGCGTTACATCGAAGGAGGATGATGTTCTCCCAGATGGAGTAAATGTCCCCAGAGGGACAAGAGTGTTGATTGCGTGCTACACCATGGGCAGAGATAAGAAGGTGTACGGAGAAGACGCAGATACGTTCAAACCGGAGAGGTGGATTCCGTTCACGCAGCCAAGCCCATATGAGTTTCCGATGTTCAAGGCCGGGAGGCGGCTCTGTCTCGGCAAAGACATGGCGTTATACGAAATGAGTTTGGTCGCAACGATGCTGCTGCAGAACTTTACCCCAGAGGTGGTGGCTGAGGAGAATGTTTCCTTTGGGGCGAAGGTGACAATGTGTGTAAAAGATCTGTCAACTGGGTTGGACGGTCTGCAGATGTATCTGCGACCCAGAAAATAGAGTAAAAAATGATACAACTTTGTTGTCAAATTCTAAAGATTGGGAGGCAGCGTGGGGCAAACAAAAACGGATTGGAGAAAAAAAAAATACAGAAACTTTGCTTATTTCTTTAACCCTTTAAGGACCAGAGGGGACATATATGTCCACGCAACCACCTAAATTGGCTTCCACTAGGACTTTTTGAAGATTTTTTTTTTTAATGAGAAGATTTTGTGCGAAATCTTTCAAAAGACGCAAGATTCGATTTTTTTTGACGCTCTCATCCCCTCTCATCCACACCCGGCATTATCACATAATAGGGTATTTTGGGTCATTTTTTGGGGAATATGTACCATTCTGACGCGCTTGAGTCATCAGAGGATTCAAACTTTGGTGTGCAGGGAACCATTTTGTACGGTCTTCAGAACGAAACTAAAATAATGGAAAATACCCGCGACTGGGCAAAGTAACACGCGTAGTTGCAGTTCCTGACCCTGAACTGGATGTGCCTCTTCTCCGTGTATTTATTGCATTTTGTCTTTTGAGGAACATTGCACAGAATGGTTATTTCCCTCCCTCCCGCCAAAGCCCGAGGGACCCTTGAGGGAGGTCAGGGCTCCCCGAGGGCCGAAGGCCCGAGGGAAGCCCTGACCTCCCGAAAGGAGTCCCGAGGGCCAAGGGAGGGTGGGATGTAACTTTGTGCCCCGATCCGTGGCTTTTTGTGCCCGACTGTCGTTTTTCATTTTTTGCCTGTAAAAACCCTGTATAAGGGGTGCAGCATGGGGGCACATGGTGCCCCACACATGGCTCTTGCACGCCAAATTGCCCTCAAATTGCCCGGAATGCCACGCATGGGGCAATCTAGACCGTTTTTGGACCGACCAAAAAAAATTTTTTCGGAGGGTCCCTTCGAAATTTCGGCGGGAGGGTACGGAAAGCCACAGGGAGGGGTACAAAATCTATATCAACACGGTCAAGGTACAGAGACACTGGCAGGAGGGTGTTGGTCGACAACTTCTTCTTGCTTGGGAAACAGGCGTCTGAAAACAGATTACATGTGCGTGGGATGCGGCGTTCACCTTTGTTCAGCACCATGCCAAGTTGGCCAAAAGTCCCAAAAGCCCCAACTTTTGTACTGTCCAACCTCTGTACAATTACGGTATATGTAGTTGGTTGGTACCTTCTCTCCATGCAGTGAGACATTATCTACTAGGACTTTTTGATCGATTTTTTTTTCTTTTGAAAGATTTTGAACCGATCTTTCAAATAAAGCCATTTTCGAAAACCGAAAAAACAGGTGCGCAGCCGGAATAATTTTTTTCTTCAAAATTTTCAGAAAAAAATATCAGCTCTCCTCAATTTTCCATTTTCCATTTTTCTCATTTTATTTCGATTTCTGCTCCATTTGAAAGATCTGCTCAAAATCTTTCAATTGCGGCCAGGTACGATCAAAAATATGCATCAGATCACATTTTACCTACGGGAGAGAAGATCCTAGCAAATCGAAAAAATCGGTCGTGGTCCGTAAAGGGTTAAGTACTCAATTAACCACAACAGCCGGACTTCAGTTTAACACATTTTTGTTTTCCACCGTTTTGTTTTCCGGCTTTGAGTCTCTAAAAAAAGGTAAATTTAATGGTGTGAACCGTTGTACGCGGTACAACCGCGGGAGACATACGGGCGAACCACGGGGAATTTGGAGGGGGTACCCCTTTTTATTTTTATTTTTCCCGTTTTTTGGTGTTTACTCTCACGGTGGTAAGGGTCACACAGAGTCACGGTTCTAACCGAGCGGGGTCGCAAAATTTTCTAATGCGCTGAATTATCCCAAAAAAGTGGTTTTCTCGGGTAAATTTTTTTTTCAACCCCTACAGACCAGGGTATTAGGGTGAAAATCCAAAATTCCGGAAAAAACTGGTTTTTCTGGTTTTCTCTCCTGGGTGGCGAAAACTAGTGTTTCCGGCGAAAACCTCCACCGTTGACGGACACAGTCACCTTTTTCGGGTTTTTCGGGGGTGGGGTCAGTGTCTTATCCAGGAATCCAGATTCGAAATATTTTTCGGCGCTGCTGACCCAGGGTAGACATTGGGAACATAGGGACTGTATTTTTTTGCGGGGCAAAAAAATAATATAAAATGGCGCCGCAGGCGAAAATTTTTGAGGGTACGGTGTAAAAATCTAGCTTTTTACACCACAGAGCCACTCAAACGAACCCTTTTTTGCGGAGCAAAAAATGAAAAATGGCGCCGCAGGCAAAAAAAAAATCAAGGAACAGCCATTTCCCAAAGGCACTCCCGTGGTTCAACCACGGTTCTACCAGGCGGGGAAAAAATGCGGGGGAAAAAATCGAGTCCGCCCTAATCTGGGGACGACATTTACAGAAAGTCCTGGTGAAAAATGTCGGTTTTTTTTTCCCCTCCAGATTTCTCTGTTTTTTTTTTTTTTTTGAAAACCAGTTTTTGGAAAAACTGGTTTTCAAAACCAGTTTTTTTAACCACCCTAATACCCTGCTACAGACTGTACTGTACTGTACTGTACTGTACTGTACTGTACTGTACTGTACTGTACTGTACTGTACTGTACTGTACTGTACTGTACTGTACTGTACTGTACTGTACTGTACTGTACTGTACTGTACTGTACTGTACTGTACTGTACTGTACTGTACTGTACTGTACTGTACTGTACTGTACTGTACTGTACTGTACTGTACTGTACTGTACTGTACTGTACTGTACTGTACTGTACTGTACTGTACTGTACTGTACTGTACTGTACTGTACTGTACTGTACTGTACTGTACTGTACTGTACTGTACTGTACTGTACTGTACTGTACTGTACTGTACTGTACTGTACTGTACTGTACTGTACTGTACTGTACTGTACTGTACTGTACTGTACTGTACTGTACTGTACTGTACTGTACTGTACTGTACTCCCAATCCCCTGTGTATACTGTGTATACTGTGTATACTGTGTATACTGTGTATACTGTGTATACTGTGTATACTGTGTATACTGTGTATACTGTGTATACTGTGTATACTGTGTATACTGTGTATACTGTGTATACTGTGTATACTGTGTATACTGTGTATACTGTGTATACTGTGTATACTGTGTATACTGTGTATACTGTGTAACTGTGTATACTGTGTATACTGTGTATACTGTGTATACTGTGTATACTGTGTATACTGTGTATACTGTGTATACTGTGTATACTGTGTATACTGTGTATACTGTGTATACTGTGTATACTCACAATTATCGCATTAATCAATTATCGCAGTGTGTACAGTGTGTACAGTGTGTACAGTGTGTACAGTGTGTACAGTGTGTACAGTGTGTACAGTGTGTACAGTGTGTACAGTGTGTACAGTGTGTACAGTGTGTACAGTGTGTACAGTGTGTACAGTGTGTACAGTGTGTACAGTGTGTACAGTGTGTACAGTGTGTGTACAGTGTGTACAGTGTGTACAGTGTGTACAGTGTATTGTACAGTGAATTTTTTCTATAGGTCAACAACTTGGCCATTTCTGCAAAATGACCCCACCACTTCCTGGGATTGGCTCAAAAATGCAAATGCCAGCGTTTTCCTTCACATTCCCGCAAACCCGGAAAAAAAAATAAAACAGGGTACCCCCCAGCCTGGTGCATACCACGGGAGACATACGGGCGAACCACGGGGAATTTGGACCGGTGCCACACCATTTAAAACATAAAAATAAAGTAATAAAAAAAGGTCAGAGTTTTATTAATGGCTTCTTTTCTCCCCCCCCCCCTTCAGATGGATAGACAAAATCACTCCCCCCATCCTTCTTTGGTGTTTTTTGTTGTCGACACAAAATAAAGAAGGGTTGAAAGACCCTTCCCCCCTTCCCGGTGTTTTGTTACATGCCAACGTATACGGTCGAAGAGAGGGATTTTTGTATTTTTTTATGACACCTTTTTTCTGTGCTTTTTTGATTTATTTTGAGATAACGGATTGGACCCTATTATACCTTCTATTCAGTAGAATAGAAAGTACATGAAATAATTTAATTTTGAGATATCGATTGTGATCAAGGTGACTAAGCACGCGAGGCTTAGGTTCATCTTATAAACTTTTTTTGTCCTTTGGTACTCCTTCGCGTGAGAGTGGTGTAAGGGGGGGTGGGTGAGTGGCCCTACTCCTTCTGTTCCCCTCCGACTCACTGTAGTGCTTCTCGTAAATCCAATTGACCCAATCCGTCGGGCACATACCCCCCCTTTTTTGTAACAAAAAGAAACCCGACGCAGGACCTTTTCTTGTAACTGTTTTATTCTCCCCACCCCCCAACAGAAAAACATTGTTTTTTCGGTTTTTTTTTTTTATTCGCTTTCTTTTCTTCTTTTCTTCTGTCTCTTTGTTTCCTAAAGGCTTTCATCCAACTGGCATCGTACGTGGGTCAGTCGGTGCCTGCATTAATACCGTCACTTTTTTCCCCACCTCTGTGGCCTTTTCCTTGGCTACCCTTCATCTACCAGAGGTGACTGCATTGTGCTAATTGCCCATCATAATACAGCAAGACAACAAGGTGGGGGGTAAAAAACTTTGGTGGATTTTTGGGATTTTCAAAAAAAAAACTAGGGTTATGTTACCCCCGATTGTTGTCTTACTGTTACGTATTAAAAATAAACATAATCGCACTACAGCGGTGTTGATGTGTTTCATGCATTGTGATGGGATTACCACAATACAGTCCACCATCCCCCTACTGCACTGCTGATTAACTCGGCGGTTTCATTTTTTCTTTTTTCTTTTTTCGTTTTTTTTTTTTTTTCTTTTTTCGGTGATTGTTTTTTTTGCGCCGAATTTCTTATGTTTTATATCCCCCTCCTTTCCCCCTTTCTTGTTTTCTTGTTTTCTTGCACGAAGTTCAGTTAGGAGGTGTCTGCTAAAAAAGGAAAAGTAGGATGTGTACGGGTTTCAATTTTCCACCGTTGGTCTTACAACGGTGAAGCACCACAAAGAGGAAAGCTACTCAAAGCCATTTCCTTTTTTTGTACGAGAAAATAAAGTATATGAAATAACTTTTTTGATAAAACAACTTGTTGTCAATTCTAAAAAGATTGGAGGCAGCGCTGCAGGGCAAACAAAACGGATTGGAAAAAACAGAAGCTTGCTTGTTATCTTTGAGTACTCAATTAGCCACAACAACCGTACTTCAGTTTAACACATTTTTTCACCTTTTTGTTTTCCCGGCTTTGAGCGCACAAACAAAAGAGTAAGCAATCCGTCTGGAAATGAAAGACGCGCTCTTCGGTTGCCAGGAGTGTTTACCGTTTTCCCCTTCTTGGATGGATGCGATCAACAAACAGCAAACAACGAATAAATAAAAGAAGGGAGGGTATTTCCTTTTCACTCTAGTGTATGTGATGAAGGCTGGCCATGATACCTCGTGAAGAGATGGCTCTCCGGCTGCAGTTTGAGGTTGAGAGGAGCACAAAAAAAAAAAAAGCAAAACAAAAACAAAAACAAAAACAAAACAAAGCACTATCTGTATACTACTAAGAACCTTCAGGGAGGGGTCCTCCTACCCCCCACCACAGCAGAGAATAAGCCGGGTTCCCGGTCCCTTGGGTCCTGGTCCTGGTCAGGGTCCAGGTCAATTCCCGGTCCTGGTCCAAAACGAAAAAAAACAAAGTGAGAAATTTTCTCTGAATTGAAAAGTGACACGAATGTTTTCGTAAACACCAATTGTGCCGTACGTCCACACTCCTCCCCTGGAAAAAAAAATACCAGAAATTAAATTTCTGCTTCAATGGTGCTGCGCGCGGGAGGGGTCGATATTGACAGGTCGCTGACAGGTCGTTGACCGACTTCCGAAAAGCACCATTCAATTATCTTCAAATAAACCCCCTTTTTTTGTTTACCTATTCGCAACCAGGTTTGAATCTATTTTTATCGAAACTTTTTAATTCCCCTGCTCTTTTCTGACACCGACACCTAGCTAATATCTAACCCGCATTATTATTGTCTTTGATAACTTGTTGTAGTGTAGTTGCCTCAGTTTGTGTAGCCACAGTTGTTGCAATCTCCACTTCTTTGTGTTTAACTCTAAACCATGGGGTAGTTTCCGGATCCAGATTCCAGGTAATTTCAGAAAAATTGCAGGTATTCCGGATCTGGAAATTTATGGAATTCGGGTTTTTAATAGCGAGTGGACGGCTGTGTTTTGCCGTTCTGAAAAAAGCGCGTTAAGTGCCCTGCAGACGAACCTGTAATTTACCCGGAGTACCTGGAAAACCCCTGTAATTTCGTGGAACATCTGAGAAATCTGAGAAATCAGGAATCACCTAGATCTAGATTTGGATACTCCCCATGGTTCAAGCAAGGTGACTAAGCACGAGAGGCTTAGGATCATCTTACAAAACTTTTCTTTAAGTGGAACATTACTTTTTGCAGTGCCTGCGTCGCGCCGATGAACGGTGAGGCGTTTGCACTTTCAACTTCTCTTTTTCCCTTCATGATTATTCAATTCTTGGCCACACCCCAGAACTTTTCCGGGGCGTTCCCAAGTATAAATTTATTAAACAAACGTGTCAAATACTAAGCCACCATACACAATTTTGGTCTTGGAAAATTGCTCTTTCTTTTGCATGGCCGGACTCAGCCATATTTTATCTAAAACAAACCAAAAAATAATTACGTACACTCTGATATAAAAAGCAAAAATAAACGGGAAGGAGTGGGGTGCTTTCAAGCGGGTCCTTAGGCGATTGTCGACACAACCAAAAACGAGAAAAAGTCAGGAGGGAAAAAAAAAAAAAAAAAAAAAACGACGACTTTCGTATATTCTAAGTACACTTGCCTTCGGGCGACATTGAGTACAGATCCTGCACTAGCAGGTGATTGTCGACACAACAAAAAAAGGGAAAAAGAGGGTTTTGCAGTTGCCCCCACAGACCACATACATTATGCAGTGCGCACTGTGAATGTATACCAAATGGCGTGGTGTGCACTATGCATTGATGATCTGAAGCCCAATAAAGCAAACCCGTTTACGGGTTTGCGGAATAAGCAAAGCAAGCAAGCACTGGGTTTTTGGAAGCAAATCCCCTACAAAAAAAAAAAAAAAAAAAAAATAACGCCACAAACAGACATCCCTCCCCACTTATTTAGAGTGCCGTGCATTCCCAGCTGAGCTCCCATACCCCACACACCACATCCCCAGACACTCCCTTCCCATATGCAACACATTCCACAATGTCTGCACAGTGCGCTGTCTCTGGACGGGACACTCATCGGGGTGCAGCTGCAGAAGCGGACACTGTTCTTCACGCTCAGTGTCGTCCCGCTGGTGATCCTCGTACTTTACTGCCTCAGCGACCTGCGCCTGGTGCTGGCTGTCCCTGTGCAGCTGGTGACACGCACCGTCGCCATCGCCACCTGCATCTGTGGGGTAACACTTACCTTATGCAAGGTGCCACTCAACACTGCAGCTATTGTCGGCTTGGCGTACGTCTTTGCAGCAGTCTTCATGGTTTCTGATTTGAACTCACGGACGTATGGCGGTGAGTTCTGGGCGAACCTGGTGCTCGTAGTGGACTTCCTCCTCGTGATGCAGGTGGATGCAACGTACAGTGTGGGTCTCGTGGTGGCAGTGGTGGTGTGGCTGGCGGTGCTGTCGATGGAGGAGAGGTACAGGTTTGGGCTGCTGGACCTGCCAGGGCTCTATCCACAGGAGGGTGAGTTTGGCAGACGTAGCATGTTGGAAAGAAATCTGGGTTGCACAGACCTGCCCTGTCCGAACCCGTCCATCGGTAGGGTTTTCACAGCAGTCCAGGTCTTCGTGATAGACTTCATCGCAACACGTAGCTTTGCGCGCAGTGTGCTGAAAGAGCAGGCAACGATGCAGCGTACAATAGCAACAGTGCAGGACATCGCCTCGCTCCTGGCTGGGTACGACGTGGAAGGCGTGGCACGCATGCTGGAGGCGCAAGAGACGTTGCTCCCAGAGGAGATGCGCGCAACGCTGCAGACGTTGGAGGAGAACCTGCGGAAGTACCGCCCCTACCTCCCTGCTGCGCTGTTTGAGGAGGATGAGGTGGACGGTGTGCAGCACACATCTGTGGCACCACCTGGGCTTGAGAGTGGGACAGCAACGATTGTGTTCACAGACATCCGTGCCTCGACGTCGATCTGGGAGTGTGCACCTGACGGGATGGGCGCTGCGTTGCATACCCACAACCGTGTCATGAGGGAGGTGATGCAAGTATTTGGTGGGTACGAGGTAAAAACCATTGGCGACGCCTTCATGATTGCCTTCGAGACAACAGCGGACGGAGTCAACTTTGCTCTGCAGGTACACGAGAAGCTGCTTGCAGCAGACTGGCCTGCGTCACTGCTTGAGGTCCCCATCTGCACACCACAAGACTCTCTGTGGGGTGGCCTCACTGTGCGCATTGGTGTCAACACCGGCCCTGTGACTCTTGAGCAGAACGCACTCACTGGACGGACAGACTACTTCGGACACACCGTCAACATTGCGTCACGTCTTGAGAGCACATGCACGCCTGGAGCTGTTGCTGTGCCTTCTGACCTGTGGACGTCTGACTGTGCTGCGTGCAGTGGTGTTGTGGGTGAGACGGAGGCACTTGAACTGAAGGGTGTGTCTGGGGGTTTGTTTGTGTGCTGTGTGCGCCCTGTATCGTTAGAGGCACGTGCCAGGCGTCCGTTGCAAGATATGTCACCGAGTGCACGTGGCAGCTCTGCGTCGTCATCGCAGTCATCACCACAGTTGTCACCACACATGAAGCTCTCGACACGTGTCGCCTCCTCCACCGTCGGTGTTGCTGAGTTAGCTGTCGATGACTCAAGCACATCAGCCATCCACAGCATGAACGCGGCACTCACCAGCATCTCCGTCTCCCTCGAGCAGAGCAGTGGCAGTCTCATCACCGTGCTTGGCAGCCGTGTCTGTGTGTCGTGGAACGTGACCCGCTCTGCCCCTGCACACATGGAGAACGCAGTCCGCTTTGCACAACGCATGCTTGCAAAGTGCATCCTGAACGGCGCAGGTTTCGTGACAGGCCCTGTGCAGCATGGTGATGTGGGGGCAAGGACACAACGCTTTGTGACGGTGATGGGGGGGACAGTACGTCGCAGCTGGACGCTGTGTGCGGAGGCTGTGCGCGACCGTGGTGAGTGTCTGTTCGTGCCTCTTGAGGGCACGGCGGTGCCGTCTGCACTGGACAGCCTACTTGTGCAGGATCACAGTACGGGCTGCTACAGGGTTGTTTTAGCAAAGAGTCGGGACAGAGTTTTTTAGCGGCGAGAAGGCGTGGGTGTTAGTATGCGTTGCACGTTTCTTTGAAGAGTTTTTTGTATCAATGGGGAACTTACGTTCTTTCTTTGTCAACTCTTCCCAGTGCAAGCGTCAAGTTTTAGTATTCACATGCTAGAACAACACGAAGGCTGGGCACGATGTACACTACCCTGTCGGTATTCTTGTTTTCCTCCACAGTGCCCATGCATTCCCAGCTGTGTCCCACACCCCACACCACTCCATACAAAAGGGTAATATTCTGTGCAAGAATGACACTCACTCGTGACACAGGTGACGAGCTTGTCCTAGCCACCAGTTTAGCCGATTCCGTTTTCATTTTTTGTTGGGCCGCACAAACAGTGTATCAGGGGGAATCCACACCATTTCCACAACAGCAATGCAACACATTCCACAATGTCTGCACAGTGCGCTGTCTCTGGACGGGACACTCATCGGGGTGCAGCTGCAGAAGCGGAGACTGTTCTTCACGCTCAGCGTCATCCCGCTGGTGGTCCTCGCACTCCTCACCTTCATCGACCTGCGCCTGGTGCTGGCTGTCCCTGTGCAGCTGGTGACACGCACCGTCGCCATTGCCACCTGCATCTGTGGGGTAACACTTACCTTATGCAAGGTGCCACTCAACACTGCAGCTATTGTCGGCTTGGCGTACGTCTTTGCAGCAGTCTTTATGGTTTCTGATTTGAACTCACGGACGTATGGCGGTGAGTTCTGGGCGAACCTGGTGCTCGTAGTGGACTTCCTCCTCGTGATGCAGGTGGATGCAACGTACAGTGTGGGTCTCGTGGTGGCAGTGGTGGTGTGGCTGGCGGTGCTGTCGATGGAGGAGAGGTACAGGTTTGGGCTGCTGGACCTGCCAGGGCTCTATCCACAGGAGGGTGAGTTTGGCAGACGTAGCATGTTGGAAAGAAATCTGGGTTGCACAGACCTGCCCTGTCCGAACCCATCTGTTGGTAAGATTTTCACAGCAGTCCAAGTCTTCGTGATAGACTTCATCGCAACACGTAGCTTTGCGCGCAGTGTGTTGAAGGAGCAGGAAGCCATGCAGCGTACAATAGCAACAGTGCAGGACATCGCCTCGCTCCTGGCTGGGTACGACGTGGAAGGCGTGGCACGCATGCTGGAGGCGCAAGAGACGTTGCTCCCAGAGGAGATGCGCGCAACGCTGCAGACGTTGGAGGAGAACCTGCGGAAGTACCGCCCCTACCTCCCTGCTGCGCTGTTTGAAGAGGATGAGGTGGACGGTGTGCAGCACACATCTGTGGCACCACCTGGGCTTGAGACTGAGACGGCAACGATTGTGTTCACAGACATCCGTGCCTCGACGTCGATCTGGGAGTGTGCACCTGACGGGATGAGTGCCGGCCTGAAAATACACAACCGTGTCATGCGGGAGGTGATGGCTGTGTTCGGCGGGTACGAAGTCAAAACCATTGGCGACGCCTTCATGATTGCCTTCGAGACAACAGCAGACGGAGTCAACTTTGCTCTGCAGGTACACGAGAAGCTGCTCGCAGCAGACTGGCCTGCGTCGCTGCTTGAAGATGCACCCATCTGCACACCACAAGACTCTCTGTGGGGTGGCCTCACTGTGCGCATTGGTGTCAACACCGGCCCTGTGACTGTCGAACAGAACACACTCACTGGACGGACAGACTACTTCGGACACACTGTGAACGTTGCGTCGCGCCTTGAGAGCACATGCACGCCTGGAGCTGTTGCTGTGCCCTCTGACCTGTGGACGTCTGACTGTGCTGCGTGCAGTGGTGTTGTGGGTGAGACGGAGGCACTTGAACTGAAGGGTGTGTCTGGGGGTTTGTTTGTGTGCTGTGTGCGCCCTGTATCCTTAGAGGCACGTGCCAGGCGTCCGTTGCAGCAAGCATTGCGTGTGTCACGTCTGTCACCGAGTGCACGTGGCAGCTCTGTGGTGTCGCAGTTGTCACCACACATGAAGCTCTCGACACGTGTCGCCTCCTCCACCGTCGGTGTTGCTGAGTTAGCTGTCGATGACTCAAGCACATCAGCCATCCACAGCATGAACGCGGCACTCACCAGCATCTCCGTCTCCCTCGAGCAGAGCAGTGGCAGTCTCATCACCGTGCTTGGCAGCCGTGTCTGTGTGTCGTGGAACGTGACCCGCTCTGCCCCTGCACACATGGAGAACGCAGTCCGCTTTGCACAACGCATGCTTGCAAAGTGCATCCTGAACGGCGCAGGTTTCGTGACAGGCCCTGTGCAGCATGGTGATGTGGGGGCAAGGACACAACGCTTTGTGACGGTGATGGGGGGGACAGTACGTCGCAGCTGGACGCTGTGTGCGGAGGCTGTGCGCGACCGTGGTGAGTGTCTGTTCGTGCCTCTTGAGGGCACGGCGGTGCCGTCTGCACTGGACAGCCTACTTGTGCAGGATCACAGTACGGGCTGCTACAGGGTAAGGTGTGAGCATTGATATGTGTTGCACGTTTGAAGAGCTTTTTGTACCAGTGGGGAACTTACGTTCTTTCTTTGTCGACTCTTCCCAGTGCAAGCGTCAAGTTTTAGTATTCACATGCTAGAACAACACGAAGGCTGGGCACGATGTACACTACCCTGTCGGTATTCTTGTTTTCCTCCACACTTATTTTGAGTGCCCATGCATTCCCAGCTGTGTCCCACACCCCACACACCACCACACATCCCTAGACGGTGCTGATTCTGTCGACAGGTGCGATCATCGGTGGCTTCACTCGATCAAAATGGGACGGCCTTCTGGAGAAGGCACGTGACACAAGTGACGTTTGCACCCCACCTCGGCCCTTGCGAAAGGTTTTGTTTCCCTTTTGTCGAATAAATATTTCGCAATGGCGATCTTTTTTTTTTTTTTTTGTTTTTTGTTGGGCCGCACAAACAGTGTATCAGGGGGAATCCACACCATTTCCACAACAGCAATGCAACACATTCCACAATGTCTGCACAGTGCGCTGTCTCTGGACGGGACACTCATCGGGGTGCAGCTGCAGAAGCGGACACTGTTCTTCACGCTCAGTGTCGTCCCGCTGGTGGTCCTCGTAGTCCTGTCCCTCATCGACCACCGCCTGGTGCTGGCTGTCCCTGTGCAGCTGGTGACACGCACCGTCGCCATTGCCACCTGCATCTGTGGGGTAACACTTACCTTATGCAAGGTGCCACTCAACACTGCAGCTATTGTCAGCTTTGCGTACGTCTTTGCAGCGGTCTTCATGGTTTCTGATTTGAACGCACGGACGTATGGCAATGAGTTCTGGGTTAACCTGGTGCTCGTAGTGGACTTCCTCCTCGTGATGCAGGTGGATGCAACGTACAGTGTGGGTCTCATGGTGGCAGTTGGTGTGGCTGGCGGTGCTGTCGATGGAGGAGAGGTACAGGTTTGGGCTGCTGGACCTGCCAGGGCTCTATCCACAGGAGGGTGAGTTTGGCAGACGTGGCACGTTAGAAAAACATCTGGGTTGCACAGACCTGCCCTGTCCAAGCAAGTCCGTGGGTCATATTTTCACATCAGTGCAAGTCTTCGTGATAGACTTCATCGCAACACGTAGCTTTGCGCGCAGTGTGCTGAAGGAGCAGGAAGCCATGCAGCGTACAATAGCAACAGTGCAGGACATCGCGTCCCTCCTGGCTGGGTATGATGTGGAAGGGGTGGCGGAGCTGCTCGAGGCGCAACGGGTGCAGCTCCCAGAGGAGATGCGCGCAACGCTGCAGACGTTGGAGGAGAACCTGCGGAAGTACCGCCCCTACCTCCCTGCTGCGCTGTTTGAGGAGGATGAGGTGGACGGTGTGCAGCACACATCTGTGGCACCACCTGGGCTCGAGAGCGGGACAGCAACGATTGTGTTCACAGACATCCGTGCCTCGACGTCGATCTGGGAGAACGCACCTGACGGGATGAGTGCCGGCCTGAAAATACACAACCGTGTCATGCGGGAGGTGATGGCTGTGTTCGGCGGGTACGAAGTCAAAACCATTGGCGACGCCTTCATGATTGCCTTCGAGACAACAGCGGACGGAGTCAACTTTGCTCTGCAGGTACACGAGAAGCTGCTCGCAGCAGACTGGCCTGCGTCGCTGCTTGAAGATGCACCCATCTGCACACCGCAAGACTCTCTGTGGGGTGGCCTCACTGTGCGCATTGGTGTCAACACCGGCCCTGTGGCTGTCGAACAGAACACACTCACTGGACGGACAGACTACTTCGGACACACTGTCAACGTTGCACGCCTTGAAAGCGCCTGCAGGCCTGGTGCTGTTGCTGTGCCCTCTGACCTGTGGACGTCTGACTGTGCTGCGTGCAGTGGTGTTGTGGGTGAGACGGAGGCACTTGAACTGAAGGGTGTGTCTGGGGGTTTGTTTGTGTGCTGTGTGCGCCCTGTATCCTTAGAGGCACGTGCCAGGCGTCCGTTGCAGCAAGCATTGCGTGTGTCACGTCTGTCGTCGAGTGCACGTGGCAGCTCTGTGGCGTCGTCCGCGTCGTCGTCACGATCATTACCACACATGAAGCTCTCGACACGTGTCGCCTCCTCCACCGTCGGTGTTGCTGAGTTAGCTGTCGATGACTCAAGCACATCAGCCATCCACAGCATGAACGCGGCACTCACCAGCATCTCCGTCTCCCTCGAGCAGAGCAGTGGCAGTCTCATCACCGTGCTTGGCAGCCGTGTCTGTGTGTCGTGGAACGTGACCCGCTCTGCCCCTGCACACATGGAGAACGCAGTCCGCTTTGCACAACGCATGCTTGCAAAGTGCATCCTGAACGGCGCAGGTTTCGTGACAGGCCCTGTGCAGCATGGTGATGTGGGGGCAAGGACACAACGCTTTGTGACGGTGATGGGGGAGACAGTGCGCAGGAGCTGGACACTGTGTGCGGAGGCTGTGCGCGACCGTGGTGAGTGTCTGTTCGTGCCTCTTGAGGGCACGGCGGTGCCCTCTGCACTGGACAGCCTTCTTGTGCAGGATCACAGTACGGGCTGCTACAGGGTTGTTTTAGCAAAGAGTCGGGACAGCGTTTTTTAGCAGCGAGAAAGTGTGAGCCTTGATATGTGTTGCACGTTTCTTTGAAAAGTTTTTTGTATCAATGGGGAACTTACGTTCTTTCTTTGTCGACTCTTCCCAGTGCAAGTGTCATGTTTTTTTACACGAAATGGCTGTAGGACTATGGTTGGGGTGCCACCACGGTACAACCTGTCATGTACCAAGGTACACTGTTCACGAGAGGGCTTTGTATTTCAACACTAATTATTATTCACATTATCGCGAAGAAGGCCGGGCGTGCTGTACACTGCCCTGTCGGTATTCTTGTTTCGTGTTCACTTTCTTTGCTTTTCGTTCCAAAAATTTACCTTAAGACGGCCCCCCTTTTTATGTTTTTATTTTTGGCACCGTTCCATTGCCATTTAAGGAACCTTTTCTCGCTCCTGCATTGCACACACCCACCCCACACCGCAACAGACACACTGCGGAGGGCAGAAACAATGCACGCCTTTCTGGAGAAGGCGCTGTCGCTGAACGGCACACTCAGCACGAAGGAGCGAAAGAAGCGGACGTTGCTGTTTATGTATTGCATTTTTGCGGGACCCTTGGTGACGTTCCAGTACGCAGCGACCACCGAGAAAAACCGCAACAGGTACTTGGGCCTCATCTGCGGTGTGTTGAGCGTGCTCACCTGCGCGTGTGTGGTGGTCATGATTCTCTGTCGTCGACGTCTGACACACGCCTTCACCGTGGCTGTGCTGTACATCTTCGCCTTTTGCGTCTTCCTCTGGGACCTCGACGCACGGACCATAGGAACTGCGGAGTGGCCCCTGCTCGTGATTGTTGTCGACATGCTGCTTGTGATGCAGGTGCCCACACGCTACACAGTTGGGTTGGTGTGCTTCAGTATGTTCTGGCTGGTGTTGCTGGGTTTGGAAGAAAGCTACCGGTTTGGTTTGTTTGACGTGCCCTGGCTGACACCACAAGGTGGTGAACACGGGCGTAGAGCGACAGCTACGCAGACCAGCTGTGAGGCCTTGCCATGTCCAGTGTCCTTCCCCCCACGCGCGCTGTCGAGTGGTCTAGCTGTGTTCTTGCTTGACTTCATCGCAACGAGAGGGTTTGCACGTGACGTTCTGAAGGAGCAGGCAACGATGCAACGCACCATCAACACAGTGCAGGACATCGCTTCGCTCCTTGCTGGCTACGACGTGGAGAAGGTGGCGGAGCTGCTGGAGGAGCACGGTGGTGATCTTCCTGAGGGGATGACGACAGCACTGCGGAAGTTGGAGCAGAACCTGCGTGTGTACAAGGCGTACCTCCCGAAGACGTGTCTGCCGTTTGAGGACGAGAAGGAGCACAGCATGGAGTCTATAGGAAAGGAGCAATGCCCGGACAATGACACAGCGTCGGTGTCGCACAGTTCGTCAGCAACAGAGAGAAAGCATTCCAAGTCCATCGTGATCTCGCAGGTAGCAGCTTCGCCCCTCGTCCTCTCGTCCACAAAGGCAACACTGCTGACACTGAACATCAAAGACACCCTGCGCCACCTCGAGGAGGACAGTGCACGCTTCTCGCAGCTCTTTGCGTCCCTTCTTCTGAAGACCCTGCAGGCAACAGTCTCGTGGCGTGGTATGGTGGACGTCTTTGTTGGAGACAGGATCCACTGCTCGTTCAACGCGTCGAAGCAGTGTGGGTCGCATGCAACCTCAGCACTGCACGCTGCAAATGCCCTGATGCAAGGAACAGATGGTGTGGCGTCACACGCAAACGTCGGTGTGGCGAGTGGGAAGGTGCTGCGTGGTGACATGGGTTGTGATGTGATGCGCCGCTTCAGCATGGTGGGGTCACTTGTGCGTGACGTGCACGGGATGGAACGTGCAGGACGTGTGTTTGGCTGTGATGTTGTCTGCAACCGTCTTTGCTTCAGCGACGCTGAGTGTGAACACAGCCTACGTCTGCTTCCGTGCAAGGTGGAGGTTGCTCGAGACTGCGAACCTGAGGTTGTGGCTGAGCTGGCGGTGCAGACGCAAGCACCTGCTGCAGCTGTCGTTGATGAGTGGATGTACCAGATAGGCGAGAAGAAGGACTGGGAGGACTACAACCAGGCAGTGCGGAAGTACCTGAAGGGCGAGGTGGCAGCACACACCGTGGAGGGGATGACTCACACAGGTGCGTTCGTTCAGACACCAGCACGAGTGACGCCTGCTTCGGTCAAGGGTGGTGTTCTGTTTGCCTGCCAGTGTGCCACGTCGGTGCCCCTCAGTTGTGTCGCCTCTCTTCAGTAGTACGCAGTTGGGCTGTACGACGTTGTTGACCGTTGACAACGACTTCCAGCAAAAATGAGTGGGCAAAGAATACGTTACACAATCTATGCTCAGACAGCAGACACCTCTTCTGTACACACAAACAACAGGAGGCAGGAACGGGCTGCAATTTGCAGCCACCATGTGTGAATGAAAATTTCTGCGCATGGAACTTCTGTGCATCGGCATGTGGCTGGCATGGTAGCTGGTCACGCTTCGATGGTTTACACCTTCGTCTGTAATCGGCTGATGGAAATGGGGATTTCTGTTCTTCCGTTCTAAATATTAATGTCTGTACAGGTTTCGTCTCTCTATTTTGCACACCTTTTTGTACAAATTGAAACATTCCGATTCTTCAACACTTTCAAAAATAGAAACTAGGACACAATCTGCACACCTTTTCCCCCAAAGAGCCACACGCCTCCCTCCCCCTAAGCACCTCATGCCTTGTCACACCTGCGACACCGCCTGCCACATGCAACTTACTGGCTCCCTGCTTCACACTTGACAACCCACCCACACCACCCCACAGAATACACTTCACCCCTCTCCCACCATGCGCACAGACTCCGCTGTGTACAAGCTCGAGCTGCCCTGCCGCGCCCTGGCTGCAGCAGTGGACCCCACACAGCACCTCTTCCTCCTGGGCACCTTCAGCCTCAAGGGCAAGAACCAGCTCTACCTGCTCGACTACCGTGAGGACGCCTCCCTCTGCGAATGCCTTGCCACATGGCTGCACCCGCACGAGGTCTGGCAGATCGCTGCGTGTCCCTCTACTTCACAGAAGGACCTCTTCTTCACCACACACGGCACCGGCGACGGCACAACCCGGCGCAACGCCACGCTCTGGACCAAAGAACGCGGCACCTCCACGGGCCTCGGCAAGGTCACATCCCTCACGCTCGACGTCAAATCAGTTCTCTGGGAGCCACAAGGATTTGATGTCTCGACCGTCCAAGCAGTCACCCCGACAGGTCTTGCCTCTGTCAGCCTTGACCAAGATGGTACAGTGGTCTCCAGTATTGATATTGGCGCCGAAGTGAGCGAGGCTGCGTGGGACCCTCTCCACGCAGATGTGTGTGCAGTCAGTGCAGGGGAACGTCTGTACCGTGCAGACCTGCGGCAGAAGAAGGCGGAGTGCATTGTGGATGAGGCGCACCCAACGGTGACCTCGCTGCAGTACAACCCGAACAGGCAGTATCATATTCTGACCGGAGGTGATGATGGGTGCATGAGGATGTGGGATGTGCGTCACGCTAAACAGTCGCTACGGAGCGTGCAGAGCCACGACCATTGGGTGACCAGCGCACAGCACAACCCTTTCCATGAGCAGCTTATTCTGTCAAGCAGTACGGACAGGCAAGGCTCCGTGAAGTTGTGGTCGCTGCCGTCAGTGTCTTCACGGACGACACCTGCCACAGCAACGAACAGTCTGCTCAAGTCTGTTTCCGACTACAATGACTCTGTGTACCGTGCAGCCTGGAGTGCGTTGTCGCCATGGATCTTCGCGTCTGTGTCGTACACATCAAAGGTCATGATCCACCAAGTACCTCGAGAGACCAAGTATAGCATTCTATTGAGTGAATAAGGGTTCTTGGTGAGGGAGGAGGGGGAAAGCTTGGTTGTAAAATTCGAATAATTCGTGTAATTAATTATACGAATTATACAGTATTCGGTCCCCGTATGACACTGTATAATTCTGTATAATACGGTAATCGTATAATACGAATAATACGGTATTCGGTCGGGGCCGAGCACGTATAATACAACCTAGGGTGGGGATGGGGTGATGGGATGGGGGGGAAGCATGGGATATGGGGTTTAAGCATTAACGTTGTGTGAGGGGAGTTGTTAAAAGAATGGCCCGTATTTTTTTTTGTCTTTTTTGAACCCTCTGACTTCCACACAACCTGTTGTTACAGAGCACACATCGATACGTTGTGCTGTTCAAGGGCGAATGGGGTACTTGCATGATGTGTTCTCCTTGGACGGGACTGTGGGAGCAAAGGAACAGAAGAAGCGCAAGATCCTGCTCGTGTCGTGCTCAGCATTGCTACTCATTGCGATCGTCCGGGTCTTGTTTACCCTGCAGCAGCGCCTCGAGCGTTCTGTGGGCGTGGGCCTATACCTTTACCTTCTACTGATATTTCCGTGTTTGTTTGCTGTGGTCGCAATGCTATGCAAAAGACGGATCACGACTGCCGCTGTTGTCGCGATGTTGTACACGATCTCCTTTGCGATCCTCGTTTGGGATATGGATGCAAGGACGGTGAAGGAAACGTCGTGGCCATTGCTCGTGATGGTGGTTGACCTGCTGCTTGTGATGCAGGTGCCTGCACGTTACACGATTGGGTTGGTGTGTGTGGGCATCGTGTGGATGATAGTATTATCATTGGATGAAAGCTTCAGGTTTGGTCTGCTCGACCTGCCTGGCCTGAAGCCGCAGGAGGAGCGGAGACAGCGTCTTGGCGAGCTCACAGACTGCGACACGCTGCCGTGTGCAGTTGACTTCTCCTCGCACGCGTTGTTCGTTGGGATAGGTGTCTTTGTGGTGGACTTCATCGCAATGAGAGGGTTTGCACGTGAGGTTCTGAAGGAGCAGGCAGCCATGGAGCGGACCATAGCAACAGTGCAGGACATCGCGTCCCTCCTGGCTGGGTACGACGTGGAAGGCGTGGCACGCATGCTGGAGGCGCAAGAGACGTTGCTCCCAGAGGAGATGCGCGCAACGCTGCAGACGTTGGAGGAGAACCTGCGGAAGTACCGCCCCTACCTCCCTGCTGCGCTGTTTGAAGAGGATGAGGTGGACGGTGTGCAGCACACATCTGTGTCGCCACCTGGGCTTGAGAGTGGGACAGCAACGATTGTGTTCACAGACATCCGTGCCTCGACGTCGATCTGGGAGAACGCACCTGACGGGATGCGTGCCGGCCTGAAGATACACAACCGTGTGATGCGTGAAGTGATGGCCCTGTTCGGCGGGTACGAAGTGAAGACGATAGGTGACGCCTTCATGATTGCCTTCGAGACAACAGCGGACGGAGTCAACTTTGCTCTGCAGGTACACGAGAAGCTGCTCGCAGCAGACTGGCCTGCGTCGCTGCTTGAGGATGCACCCATCTGCACACCACAAGACTCTCTGTGGGGTGGCCTCACTGTGCGCATTGGTGTCAACACCGGCCCTGTGACTGTCGAACAGAACACACTCACTGGACGGACAGACTACTGTGAACGTTGCGTCACGCCTTGAGAGCACATGCATGCCTGGAGCTGTTGCTGTGCCCTCTGACCTGTGGACATCTGACTGTGCTACGTGCAGTGCTGTTGTGGGTCATTCGGAAGCACTTGACTTGAAGGGCGTGAGCGGGATGACCTTTGTGCGTCCTGTGTGGCCTGCGACGCTTGTCGGCCGCAGAGAACAACCCCTTTGCGAAGCAGGCAATCGGAAACCCCTTTTTGCTGTAAGTGAGTCTGAGTCTGTGGGTGGGACAGCCCACTTCAGCATGAACGGGTCTGTTTCATTTTCATCTGTGGCCACACGTCAGATGCTTGGCACAGTCGGTGTTGCAGATCTTGCAGTGGGCGACGAGGAACACTTCTCCGCACTGCCGTCCATGAGCAACGGGCTGTCGACACTGACTGTTGCACTGGACCAGAGTGGCGGCAGCCTGGTGACGCTGCTTGGCAGCCGTGTCTGCGTGTCGTGGAACGTGACCCGCTCTGCCCCTGCACACATGGAGAACGCGATCCGCTTTGCACAACGCATGAGTGGTGCGACCTTGGCAGGTGCAGGGCTTGCAAGCGGGATGATCCAGCATGGTGATGTGGGGGCACGCAAGCAGCGCTTTGTGACAGCGATGGGGACAACTGTGCGCCGGAGCTGGACGCTGTGCGAAGAGGCTGTGCGCAACGGTGTGGTGTGTCTGTTCGAGCCGCCCGAGGGCACAACACTGCCGACTGCACTGGAACACGTTCTGTCGGAACACAACGCACGGACAGGTGTTTACAAGGTTGTGAATCGTACGACCAGAGGTAGTGTGTGATCTTGGGGGCAGTGCTCTCAAGATCCTCCACGTAGGGGAGGATATTTCCTCCAGGGGCTTTTTTTTTTTTTTTTAGGCTTTTTTGGTGGAGGATTTCCTCCATTTTTTTTTTTTTTTTGGCGGGCTCGGGTGGAGGATTATCCTCCTAGGGGTTTTATAGTGGGGGGTCACTTTGTCTCCCCCGAGGGACCCAATATTTTCCCGAGCCTGTATGCACCGTCCAGGGCTGCACTTTAAAAAAAATTTGCCTGCGGCGCCATTTTCATTTTTTGCTACTCAAAAAAAAGGGTTCGTTGAGTGATTATGTGGTGTAAAAGGAAGCATTTTTACACCGTACCCTAATTTTTTTTCGCCTGCGGCGCCATTTATATTATTTTTTTGCTCCGCAAAAAAAATAGAGTTGGCAATGTCTTTGGATACCCTTGCATTTTGCAGCCAAAAAATGCAACTTGACCAATGCTGCAAAAAATTTGCCATTTTGAGACGTATTGGAGTTAGACGTATTGGTTTTGTACGGTTCGTGGAGCGTATGGTGCAAGAGAAAGGATTAGATTTCCGTTTTTATCATCTCGCAAAATTGACCCGCCTCTCCGCTCTGTGGCTGTCAGGGAGGCGCGCGCGAAGCGCGCGACGACCGCTTGTTGCGGGGGAAAATTTTTTTTTTGGGGGGTTTTTTTGCAAAAATGAAATCCTCCTCATTTCGAAAATTCTGCTTTTTTCGTGGAGGATCTTGAGAGCCCTGCTTGGGGGGGAATCGTTTTTTTTTTTTCTCCCTCCAACAACAGGCTTTTCTATACGGCTAAGCAGATTTTGGCTGATATGCAATAATTTCTTCTTTTTTTTTTTATTTTCGACTGAGCTGCGTTAGCACAGTTTTCGACTACTCTCTTTTTATATACTTCAGCCATTTCACCAAACACCGTGTACTTATGCAAAAGTCACTCAGAGACACCAGAATCTGATGCAATTTTTTTTTATCGTGCGACATGCATTTGACTCATTTTGACTCTATAGATTGTTTCCCAATATCCGGGGTTTTGCACAATATGGTGGGTGTTTGGCGCTGATACTTTGTTTTCCTAAAACGTAGTGTATTGCCGCGTTTGGAACTATGGACCGAATAAATCAAGCAATATAATATTATAGTGCACACTCTAGGGTGGCTACACTAATACAACCAAGTTTTCAAGAAAACAAAATATTATGGACCGAACTTAATTGTGGTACGTTTGAGATGTTTTTGGGACATTTGGTACTTAATTCGGATCATATTTCCAATCGCGGTAAGAAGCTAGACAAAAAGAAGGCCAACGTTCAACAAGTAATTCCCCTTGAATTCCCTTTCACATTTGCGGCAAACGGATTTTTAATCTTATTTGGCTGCGTTCGAAAAACGCTGTATATTTTTTTTTATATTGTTATCAAGATCAGTTGGCGGATGATATCGTATAGTTTTTACATGACAACATCTTTTAGTTGTCAGTATAGCATTCCAAGCAACCTCTTTCCCAGTTTTTCCATTCGCAATGCCTCCCCTCCCCTTGGCATACCCCGAAGGCGAATGCGTATTCGCCCTATATTCGGATCCGAATATCGTATTCAGATCGAATATAGGCCGAATATAAGGCGAAAACAGGCGAATATGATATTCGCCCTCTATGCGGATCCGAATGTAGGGCGAATACGAACTACGCCTTCTAGGTACCCCTAGGCATACCCCGAAGGTGAATGCGTATTCGCCCTACATTCGGATCCCAGAATTTTTGAGCCATATTCGCCCTATATTCGGATCCGAATATCGTATTCAGATCGAATATAGGCCGAATATAAGGCGAAAACAGGCGAATATGATATTCGCCCTCTATGCGGATCCGAATGTAGGGCGAATACGAAATACGCCTTCTAGGCATGCCTAGGCATATCCCGAAGGCGAATGCGTATTCGCCCTACATTCGGATCCCAGAATTTTTGAGCCATATTCGCCCTATATTCGGATCCGAATATCGTATTCAGATCGAATATAGGGCGAATATAAGGCGAAAACAGGCGAATATGATATTCACCCTATATGCGGATCCGAATGTAGGGCGAATACGAAATACGCCTTCTAGGTATGCCTAGGCAGACCCCGAAGGCGAATACGTATTCACCCTATATTCGGATCGAATATAGGGCGAATATAGAACAAACCAGGCGAATATGGTATTCGTCCTACATTCGGCTCCGAAAATAGGCTATAGGGGGGAATACGAAATTCGCCTTCGAGGCATGCTGTCCCCTCCCCCTAGGTTGTAAAATTCGAATTATACAGTATTCGGTCCCCAGCAGCACCGTATAATACGGTAATCGTATAATACGAATAATACGGTGTTCGGTCGGGGCCGACGTACAATACAAGTCCTAGCCCCTCCCCCCTGAGCTCCCCCCTCCCCCGTTTTTATAATCAGCAGGTGTGTAGGTTAATATTTTACTGTGGTGCGTCACTTCAATGGAGATAGGGGTGGCCACACATGTGTGTTTTTCGATTTGTCTTGTTGCAACAAGGAATTTAAAAAAAAAAAAGATGGGTTGTTGGGGGGTATGTAATTTGACCGGTTCTGACCGGGTACTTAACCAGTGTGTTGTCAAAAATTCCCGAAAAAATCGGGTATTTTTGTGTACAAATAGTACCCGGTCAAAATAGGGTATGTAATTTGACCGGCACCCCATTTTGACCGGTACTATTTATACACAAAAAATACCCGATTTTTTGAAAAAAACCAAAGGGGGGACCCTTTGGTCGCCGAAATTCCCCAGCCAAAATTGGTCGCAAAATCGGCCGATTTTTCAACCAATTTGGTTTTTGGGCACCAAAAAGTGCAAAAAAAACTCAATCATCAACGGTTGCACTCCCTTGACTCCCCCGGCTGCGCTGTCCGCCTTCCAAGCTTGGTGTAACTGCCGCCCCATGCCGGAAGTGGACCGCGCCCCGTCCGCCCGTCTTCTCGCAGAGCTGCAGGACCTCCTGCCGACCGCGGCGTAGACCTGACCAATTCCCCCCTTTTTTCCTCCCCTCCCTCCTTCCCCCCAGGTACAGCCATAAGCCGGGGATCGATCCCCGGGCCAAAATTCCCAGATTTTCCCCCTAACAAACTGCATGGGAAATGCTGCCTTAGCAATATTAGATTTAAGGATCAATTTGAATCCTGGGCCGGAACACGGATTTGGATTCAGAGGATCCCAATCTTTCCAATAACGGCATTTTCTGGGGGTGGAAAAATACCCTGCTTTCTTGCGAGGGGGTTGGGTCAAAAAAAAAAATAGGCACCCGAACAATCCCTGTGTATACTGTGTGCGGAAATTGACCAAAAACGAGAACTTGTCCATTTCGGCAAATTGACCCCACCACTGGCCGGACGGATTCCGGAAATGCAAATGCAAGTGTTTTCGGTGTGAACTGTGTGTACTTTATGTACTGTGCGCTACCACAGCACAGGACCTCATAAGCTCTCAGTAAGCTCTCACAGGCTCTCACAAGGTAAACACCTTGCGCTTTCAGCGGTGGGTCGCGATTTTTTTCACAGTGTGCAAACGAACAGATTTTTGACATTTTTTTACCGTTTTCCTGATTTTTCCTCATAAAACCCCCCCTAAATTAAGCCGGGGATCGGGGATCGGGGATCGCGGGTTTTGACCCCCCTAGTTACGGCTACACCTGCTTCCCCCCCTTCTTCCCTTTCTTCTTTTTTGGCTATTTTTATTTCGTTCATAGCCTAGATTCGGACCTGATTTCAGGCCGACCGTGTACAGCCGGGTAGAGCCAGACAACGTCTACAGCTGTGGCCCAAGGAGGTCCCCAGTGTCGTCAGCCAATCCCCTTAACCCAACAAAAGACTACAAATTAAAAAACAATCTAGAAAAAAAAAAAAAAGTAAAAGAATGCCCTTCCTCAGTCCGGAAGTATCACCTCAACCGGTTACCTGCCGTAAAAGCGAGTGAGGTTACAGAGATATTCAAAAAAAAAAAAAAAAAAAAAAAACGAAATGAAAACCAAAAAAAACGCAAAATTTTGGTGTTTTAACCCTCCAGAAGCACCCAAAAACGTACTTTTGTGTACAAAAACACGCATATTACACATTTCCTTAGCAATTCTTTTCACAAGTACTAGGCGATTTTTGACCTGACAAAATTTTGTTTTATCGCCCAAAATCGGGCGTGGTAGGTCATAAAATGGCCCAAAGAATCCAAAGAAAACCTCAGAAATAGATGTTCGCGAAATTTCGCAAGTCAAACTTCAGCCACAATACGGTCATTTTGTGCATACCCTGTGACTGTGGTGGCTAGAGAACACGCACATGCAGACTCGTTCCTTGCAATTTCCAGTGTTGTGTTTATCAATGCATGCATCCAGAGGACCTCTGGTTTACGACATCGTAGGCACTCCTGTGCAAAAATGAAGTCGGTTTTTGACCCAAAATCGGGGTGGGTGGGCCATAATTTGCTCCAAATTTGGCCGAAAATTGGGATTTTTCTGAAAATTTCATTGTGCTCAGCAAAAATCCTTGCTTTTTTGAAGAATTTTCCAAAAAATATGCTATACTCCCTATGACTGGACCCAACTCCCCTCACCCTTTTTTTTTCACCCAAAGGGCCGGTCAAATTTTACACACTAATACACAAAGTTACATACCCCCCGTTGTTGTTTTTTATACACTTCCCTAATGCTTTCAAATTTTATTTGAAAGTATATGAATTTGATTTTGTCTATTTGCAGTGCTTGCGCGAAGACCAGGGGACATTAGTATGCCGGTGTGCCGGTGTGGGATTTTGAGGGCAAGAATCAGGGGATTTAACTCGGAGCGTTGGGCCGTGACCCACAACTACAAGTTATATTCCATTAACTGTTCTTATTTGCTGTTCTGGGCTTCTGCTATTTCCCAGTATTGTCCGTAAAGACTCAGTAATTCGACGCGATTTTCTTTTGTTTCTGCTCCGTTTTCTTTTTACAAGACATGTGTGCATTTCTAGTGAAATTTTTCAGTATCCACGAGTCGTTCTTTTTCCCTCCCGTGCTCCCCATCTCACTCACACACACTACATCTTCATCAGCAAAATTGTCAAAATTCTTTCGTTCAACATTGTGAGCAGCGTTTGCCAGGCTGTTTCCTAATTCTGGAAATTTTCCGGAAAATTCCGACATCCGGAAGCAAATTTTTTCCCTGGAAAAAAAGTGGGTTTTCAGCCCCAAAACATGCCGCGATTGGCATTTCCGGAATCCGTCCGCGCTGTGGTGGGGTCAGGTAAATCCCACAACCCAGATTTTCTCTCCCTGATCCTGAAAACATGAGAATGCAGGCTCCGAAAACACCGGCATTTGCATTTTCGGAATCCGCCCGTTCTGTGGTGGGGTCAATTTGACGAAATGGACAAGTTCTTGGTTTTGGTCAAAACCCGTTAGTGTAAGGTAAAGGGGGGCCAAGTGTTTGCCTGCAGAAACTGGTAGGAACAGGCAACTACACTACTCCAACAATTTCAGGGAAATAGCTCCATATACCGAATTATGCGACATCGCATAATTCTGGATTTTTTGGGGGAAAAAAAAAAAAAAAAAAAAAAAAAGAGGGGATTTTTGGGCACTTTTGGGGGCCCTCGCCCGCGGACCCCCAGATCTCCCAGATGACTGGAATGATGGAACCTTAAAATTTTCGCTCGCTGCGCTTGCAGATGTGCCGTACCCCTTAATTTTTTTTTGCCTGCGGCGCCATTTTCCTTTTTTGCTCCGCAAAAAAGGGTTTGTTGAGTGACTGTGTGGTTGTAAACCAGCATTTTTACACCGTACCCTATTTTTTTTTTTTCGCCTGCGGCGCCATTTATTTTTTTCCATACGGTTAGTGGAACGTAAGGTGCAAGACCAAGCTCTGTAATAAGGGATTACATTCCGTTTTTGGTTATCTCGCAAATTGACCTTTCGCCTCTCCACTCAGTGAGGCTTGCGCGAAGCGCAACGACCGCTTTCGACCGGGCGGAAAAATTTCGTTTTCGCATAATTCCTGATTTTGGAGGAAAACCAAGCTATTTCCCTGAACAATTTTTCAAAAAAAAAAAAAAAAAAAAAAAAAAAAACAAGTAATTGCTATCGGAAAAAAAAACGGGGTGTGATGTGGAACTCCATCCTGTAGAAATAATCTACAATAAGCCCAGCATTCTGCTCTTCTGCAGGTATGCTAACGCTCTTCGTACACTGCCAGACCCACTGGGACGCCAGCATCTGAAACGTTCAAGAAGGGGGGCTGTCCTCTTCGTCCAGCACCATCTGCTCGATAGCGTTGTTGGACGCCCGCTCGGCAGGCTCGGCGTGGTCCAGCTCGTTTTTGTCCACAGGCTCCCCACATTGTAGTCGTCGTTGGAGCAGTGCGGAAGGAACACAGAATGCACAGACTACAACACATCGATTACACCAGCAAATCGCCAGGATGCTACGGTGGTTTCGAAAATCGCGCGGAGTTTTCCACAGCACACCCGCTTTTTTCTTAGCAATTACTTGTCCTTGTTGTTATTGTTGTTTTCAACCACCTTCCTTCAACCCTTGTAGGATCAGTTGTTATTTTTTTCGCGAAAACATGAAATTACACATTTCAAGAGAACAAATTAAAAAGGGTCCTTATTTGCATTTTTGGGCTCCGCCCGTGCAGTGGTGGGGTCAATCTCGAAAATTGGACAATTTTTTGACCACTTAAATTTTGAGAAATATGAGCCCGGTTGCTTATACGTGGGGCCCATTTTCGGCTAAAATTTTCCTCAAAATCTGGTTTTGTAAAATTGACCCTTTACTCCCCCCCCACATCGATTTCAATACTATACCTTACTTCACCTACGGTTGCCCTTACAGGGGGGTGAAGGAAGGTAGGTTGAAAAAAAGGTGTGACAGAGTGTGGGGATGCGTTCAAGAATTAAACTCTTCCCCCCAAAACCCCTTTCGTCTTTGTTTTCTTTATCCAAAACGGCAAGTGGATGCGTAATAATTTTTGCATGTAAAAAAGCTCGAAAGCACCCACTCGCCCCTTGGTATACTGTTGTTCAAATCCAGAGATGTATATCAGTCGTTCCCCCGAAAAGTGTCAATTTGATGGGGGGGCTGTGTCAAAGTTTTCAAAAAAAAAGACAGTAGAGATTGCGCCTTCGGGCGACATCGAGTACAGATCCTGCACTAGCAGGTGATTGTCGATATAACAAAAAAATACATTTTTTCCACCGCCTTGAGTGCTGTGGAACCCTGGTACGTAGAACAAGAAAACGTGGTCTGAGGCAGTACCAGGGTCACGTGCTAGCACTGAACCCTCCTGCACTGTAGGTATTCGTTAAAAATAAGAAGAGGAAGAAAAAAAAGACCCGTCTTGGTGGCAGCAGGTTTGCCTTCTTCTTGTTCCTTCCCCCACACACCTTCTCCACCCCACACCAATGCAACAGGGAAAAGGCTTTGTTAACACAGCAGTGCAGATGGATGTGACTCTCGAAGGGTTGAACGGAGTGAAGCATACGGTCGAGCTGGGTGAGGATGACACACCTGCGGTGATGCGTCGGAAGGTCGCATCTGCAGTGGGGTTGCCCGAAGACGCCTTTGTGATGTGTTTCGGAGAGGAGGTGATGGACGAAGGATACGACATGACGCAGCTGAGTGCTGGGGACACGGTTGTCTGGACGAAGACACCGAAGTACGAGGCCATTGCAGCACTTCATGCGTTGGGTGAGACTGACGTCACGGCCGAGAGGCTGGAGAGTGTGGAGGATCCTGAGGTGGCGTGTTTGCTTCTGCAGGCGGGGGTTACGACAGCAATTCCCTTTCGCTTCTTGTACGACACTGAGATATCATTGACAAGCTTTGATCTGAGTGCTGTGTCTGTTGTGACACAAATAGGGCACGGCTTTCTCGAGTCCTGCACTTCATTGACAAGCGTCGACCTCTCTGGGTTCATCCATGTTACACAAATTGGGTCCAGCTTCCTTGCTGAATGCAGTGCTTTGCGCAGACTGGACTTGACACCACTGAGCCGTGTTACACAAATTGAGAGCAAATTCCTTTATGGATGCAGTTCTTTGTGTACACTGGACTTATCACCACTGAGCCGTGTCACACACATTAAGTTCTGCTTCCTGTACGAATGCACTTCGTTGGAGAGCATCTACCTCTCAGGCTGCAGCAATGTTGTGTCGAGCAGAGTGAGGAACCAACTGCAGAAGTTAGTGGTGGAAGCCCGCCCGAAACGCAGCAGGGACGAACCACCGGAGGAATCCCGCAAGCGACGGAGACACGCAGAGTGACGCCGCCAGCTGCTGCACTGCGACCTTGAAGCTGCACGACGCACACCCTCATCAAGTGGCAGGGGTGTCTTATGCGATGGCGACTTTTTATGTTTCGTTGTGTTGATGCCCTTTTTCTTGTTGTGTGTAAAACAGTGTGTTTCGCCCACTTCCCTGCCGGTGTGTCTGAAGTTCTATGATACAACCAAAGCTTTTAAAAACAAAACAGAAACACCCTCACCTCTTTTAACTATTTGTCTCTTTGCACACCCACCGCCCCTCCCCCTCATTTAGCTGGTACATTAACGAGCACTCTTGCTGTCATTTTACTGGCACCGACGAGTCAGTTTTCACTAGTAACTTTACGAGTAAATAGAGCCATGTCATGGTGCTGACTAGTGCACATCGTGATGAATATCTTTGGATACTCCCCAGCAGCCCCACTAGGGACTCGGCCTCACTGTCGGTCAGGATTGGTTGTCGTCACGTCCCGCTGTTGTGCGGAGGGGGTTCCACCAAAAAGCCCACCGCGCGTGTCTTCCGCAGCCCTGGCCTGATGCGAGTAAGCCAATATACGTGGCAGCGATTTGGTGATTGCAATCGAAGCTGGTGTCCTATTTGACCGTCAACAGGGTATTTTATTTTTGTTTTACATCAATTCACCCCCCTCGAGACACACTGTGGAGGGTAGAGACAATGCGCGCCGTTCTGGAGAAGGCGCTGTCGCTGAACGGCACACTCAGCACGAAGGAGCGAAAGAAGCGGAAGTTGCTGTTTGTGTTCTGTGCGTTTGTGTTGCTGGTCTCGTCTGTTGAGTATTCCTTTGTTATGTACGAGGGTATGGAGCAGCCGGTAGACATGGCTGCAGCTGCCATTCAGGTAATCACGTCTCTCTGTGTACTTGGGATGTTGTTGTGTCGCAAACCTTTGACAAGCGGCGTCATCGTGGCTGCGATGTACATCTTCGCCTCACCCATCTTCCTCTGGGACCTCGACGCACGGACCATGGGCAGCTCGGAGTGGCCCCTGCTCGTGATTATGGTCGACATGCTGCTTGTGATGCAGGTGCCCACACGCTACACAGTTGGGTTGGTGTGCTTCAGTATGTTCTGGCTGGTGTTGCTGGGTTTGGAAGAAAGCTACCGGTTTGGTTTGTTTGACATTCCCGGGCTGACACCACAAGGTGGTGAACACGGACGGAGGGCGCAATGGACGAAACTAGCCAGCTGTGAGGCCTTGCCATGTCCAGCGGACTTCCCCCCACGCGCGCTGTTGACAGCGGGTGTTGTGTTCTTGCTTGACTTCTACGTGACCAGAGGGTTTGCACGTGACGTTCTGAAGGAGCAGGCAACGATGCAGCGCACCATCAACACAGTGCAGGACATCGCTTCGCTCCTGGCTGGGTATGATGTGGAGAAGGTGGCGGAGCTGCTGGAGGAGCACGGTGGTGAGCTGCCTGAGGGGATAACGACAGCACTGCGGAAGTTGGAGCAGAACCTGCGTGTGTACAAGGCGTACCTCCCGAAGACGTGTCTGCCGTTTGAGGATGAGAAGGACGAATGTGTGGAACCTGGTGGTGAGCTGGATGGTACTGACAGTGACTATCAGAGCACAGTGTCAGCGGCAACATCGAGCACGTCTGCTGCAGTGCGACGCACTTCCTTCCGTTCACAGCCTCTCCTGCTCTCATCCACAAAGGCAACACTGCTGACACTGAACATCAAAGACACCCTGCACCGCCTGGAGGAGGACAGTGCACGCTTCTCCGACCTCTTCACAACTGTTCTTCTGAAGACCCTGCAGGCAACAGACAGCAGACGTGGGATGGTGGACGTCTTTGTTGGGGACAGGATCCACTGCTCGTTCAACGCGTCGAAGCCGTGTGGGTCACACGCAACCTCAGCACTGCACGCAGCAAGCATGCTCATGAGAGCTGGCCTGGCAGCCTCTGTGAACGTGGGTGTTGCAATGGGGAAGGTGCTGCGTGGTGACATGGGTTGTGATGTGATGCGCCGCTTCAGCATGGTGGGGACACTTGTGCGTGATGTGCACGGGATGGAACGTGCAGGACGTATGCTGGGGTGCGACGTTGTCTGCAACAGGGTGTGCTTCAGCGACGCTGAGTGCGAACACAACCTGCGTCTGCTTCCGTGCAAGGTGGAGGTTGCTCGAGACTGCGAACCTGAGGTTGTGGCTGAGCTGGTGGTGCAGACGCAAGCACCTGCTGCAGCTGTCGTTGATGAGTGGATGTACCAGATAGGCGAGAAGAAGGACTGGGAGGACTACAACCAGGCAGTGCGGAAGTACCTGAAGGGCGAGGTGGCAGCACACACCGTGGAGGGGATGACTCACACAGGTGCGTTCGTTCAGACACCAGCACGAGTGACGCCTGCTTCGGTCAAGGGTGGTGTTCTGTTTGCCTGCCAGTGTGCCACGTCGGTGCCCCTCAGTTGTGTCGCCTCTCTTCAGTAGTACGCAGTTGGGCTGTACGACGTTGTTGACGACTTCCAGCAAAAATGAGTGGGACAATGTACAGGACTGTTGTGCATGCTCTGCATCTTGACCACACCTTCGCAATGCTGAAATTGAAAACCGCACTCCTACTTTTCCTTTTTATGTCTTCCTCCACCCCCATAAACAATAAGTGGGCTGTACGACGTTGTTGACCGTTGACAACGACTTCCAGCAAAAATGAGTGGGATTATGTACAGCACTGTCAAAAAAAATTGTTTACTGGTGTTCTTCATAAAACCCCCAAAAAAAAAACAACCCCTGTACGGGTTGCTCGTTGGCTAAGGGTTAATAAAGACAGCCAGCAGTGGCACGTCTCTTTTGTTATGCATCTTTTATCGTTCCTTGCCTTCTCACAATCGATGTTCTTTTTTGTCATGTTTTTGTTCTGTCTCTCAGCGCACATCAGCTATGCGTTGGAACAATATGCTTGTTGAGCGGGTACAAAACGATCGTGATATGGAGGAACAAAGGAAACACAAAAACAAAAATAAAACAAAATAAAAACGAGCCCAGCAGCAAAACCAGCATGCGACAAAAGACCACTCGTCCCACCTTCTTCTTTGCACACCACACCCATCCACACTCCTATGACCTGAACCTTCCGTTCTGGATCATTCATCAGTGTCCCTCTCGTTCCCTTGTTTGTGAACACTTTACGGGTTTGCGGGTTTACGGACACACAACGCAAACCCTTCGCCACCCGGTACGAATAGGGTGCCACATGCCTCCTCATGCCATTTTCAAAACCTGCTTTTGCATCACTTCAATACCAACAGTCCCCTACCCGTTGCAATGCCGGGTCACTCCCCCCATTCAACTACAAATGGAAAAAGTGATGCGATGGAGAGACTGGAAAATGCTCTGTTCAGTTCCGATGTTGGCAAAATGGAGGCAGCTCTGAAGCTTGGTGTCGACAGAAATGCGAAGAAGGAGGACCTGACAGCTCTGATCTATTATGCAAAACAGGGGTTGATCAATTGCGTGGTACTGTGCATCAAATACGACGCGAATGTTAATTGCTGTGACAGCGACAAATGGACGCCACTTCATTATGCTTGCGCCAATGGACACTTAGCCGTATGCAAACTGTTGCTCGAGAACCGTGCGAACATTGAAGCGACAACCAGGAACAAATCCACGCCACTTCATCAGGCTTGCTACTTTGGGCAATTAGCCGTATGCAAACTATTGCTCGAGAACCGTGCAAACACTGAAGCGACAACCAGCAATAACCAATCCACGCCACTTCATTTTGCTTGCGCCAATGGACACTTAGCAGTATGCAAACTGTTGCTCGAGAAACGTGCGAACATTGAAGCGACAGACAACGACAAAGCCACGCCACTTCATCATGCTTGCTACAAGGGACACTTAGCCGTATGCAAACTATTGCTCAAGAACCATGCAAACATTGCAGCGACAACCAGCTACAACCGCACGCCACTTCATTATGCTTGCCGCAATGGACACTTAGACGTATGCAAACTATTGGTCGAGAACCATGCAAACATTGAAGCGACAGACTGGGACGAATGTACGCCACTTCATATTGCTCGCGCCAATGGACACTTAGAAATCAAACTGTTGCTCGAGAATTGCGCCGACATCCAAGTGGTCACCCGTTTTCCAGTGGTCGGTGAGGGTATTGTCTCCTGTTCTCTAACGACGACCCGTTTGCCGATCGCAGGCGAGGCTCGCGCAAGCGGGGGCTCCGCAGGTGGGGCAGGCACAGCCCCCGTCCCCTCTGCCCCGCCTCTGCCCGCCACCGCCACCGCCACAATCCAGGTGCTGGGCAGGCACGACTTCGAGGTGGACACAGCACTAGCTAACAGGATAGGAGGCGGCGGCTTCGGTGACGTGTACAAAGGGAAGTACGGGACGACGAAGGTTGCTGTCAAGGTGCAGACCATCTCGAAGGATGCATGCGAACGTGAGGTCAAGGCACTCTCTGCCCTTTCCCACCCGAATGTGGCGCGCTGCTACGGCCAGCACTACTGCGAAAGGGAGGGGAAGCTCTATCTTGTGATGGATCTGCTGAAGCAGGACGTCGAGTCTCTGATTAAGGAGTGGGAGGACATGCCCTCGCTTCCGTGGGAGACGGTGTTCAACGTACTGTTGGGTGCGGCCACCGGACTGCACTACATGCACAGTCGTAAATTCATCCACAAAGACGTGAAGCCCGCAAACATCATGATCGACATGCAGGGGGTGGTGAAGTTGATCGACCTTGGCCTTGCACAGACGTGCCAAGGCAGCATAGCTGAGCAGGGGAGTTCGTCAGGAACATGTGGATACATGGCACCTGAGGTGATGAAGCAGTCGATCAGCACATCATGCGACGTCTACTCATTGGGCTGCACTGCGTGGAGGATGGTCGACGGCCGCTCTCCCAGAGAGTGGTGCAGGAATATAATGGAACTGGCGATAGAGGTTTGCACGCTAAATCAGCCCCTTCCTATGAAAAGAGTCAGGAGCGTGCCTGGCGTCCCAGACGACTTCGTTTCTCTCATCGAGCGCATGACCAAGATGTCCCCAGAGGGCAGGCCTCCGATGGGGAAGGTGGGGGTGGAGAGTGTCATCAGCATGTTGACAAAGCTTGCTAAGACCCTGTCCCACTCCCACTAGCAGTTCTTTTGCTCAGTATCAATTTCCCGCCTCAAAGTTCGAGTCAAACAGCAAAAAACAAGAACAATCGAAGTAGGAATTGATGCTAAAAGAACCATACATTTGTTCTCTGGGAGCAACTGTCATGGACAACACACACTTTCCCCCTTGTATTTTCAGGATTTTAATACCGAAAAATGCAGGGAACCGGTTTGTGTTATTTAATCCCCATTCCCACCCCCACAAGAGTTGTGTCCCTAAGAATTAACGAAAAGAAACCGAAACAGGTCCTTGACAGGTCCTTGACATGTCCCCGACAGTGGGGGGTGTCATTTTATAATTTGCTTTATAGTGGGGTTTTTTTTTGCCCGGGAAAATCACCCACTAAGGAAGGGGCAGTGCTCAAAACCGGCCGAAGTCTGGAAATAGCCATCTTCTGGGCTATGTAGGCATCATAGGTAGTACCATAGTACCATAGTACCATAGTACCATAGTACCATAGTACCATAGTACCATAGTACCATAGTACCATAGTACCATAGTACCATAGTACCATAGTACCATAGTACCATAGTACCATAGTACCATAGTACCATAGTACCATAGTACCATAGTACCATAGTACCATAGTACCATAGTACCATAGTACCATAGTACCATAGTACCATAACAGCCGTCCCTGTATCAGTTGAGGAAGGGTTTGGGGAATGGTCGAGGACATCATAAGCCTACGTGGGGGCGGTACGTGGCCAATAGCTCACCTGTCACATCAGCAGCGATGCGACGTACGATTCTGTAACGAAGGAACACTTTGATTGAGTGGTGACGCTGGCCAGCAACAGGCGGACGCAGGACAGGATCCGAGCGTTCTGCCTACAGGACAAGGAGCTGCGCGAGGGGTTCGACACAGCGCCAACGTAGGGCGTTGACCTCTTCCTTCGTACACAGTACACAGTACACAGTACACAGTACACAGTACACAGTACACAGTACACAGTACACAGTACACAGTACACAGTACACAGTACACAGTACACAGTACACAGTACACAGTACACAGTACACAGTACACAGTACACAGTACACAGTACACAGTACACAGTACACAGTACACAGTACACAGTACACAGTACACAGTACACAGTACACAGTACACAGTACACAGTACACAGTACACAGTACACAGTACACAGTACACAGTACACCAGTACACAGTACACAGTACACAGTACACAGTACACAGTACACAGTACACAGTACACAGTACACAGTACACAGTACACAGTACACAGTACACCAGTACACAGTACACAGTACACAGTACACAGTACACAGTACACAGTACACAGTACACAGTACACAGTACACAGTACACAGTACACAGTACACAGTACACCAGTACACAGTACACAGTACACAGTACACAGTACACAGTACACAGTACACAGTACACAGTACACAGTACACCAGTACACAGTACACAGTACACAGTACACAGTACACAGTACACAGTACACCAGTACACAGTACACAGTACACAGTACACACCGGCAAACATGGTCAAAATCAGGTGGAATATACATAAGTACATCATGGGGGGGTAGGGAACAGGTAGCGCCGCAGGCGCACGGTACCCAACTTGTTTCTTTTATATTTTCCCTTTTCTCTGCTTTCTTTTGATTGCGCGAGCCGATTGCTCTCCACGGTGGGGTCACATGTGTGTCCAAAACTATCTGAAGTACACAGTACACAGTACAGTACTGTGGGGAAAAAATCCACTGTATAACCAAATTATAAAATGACACACCCCCCCTATTTTGACAGGTCCTTGACAGGTCCTTGACATGTCCTTGACATGTCCTTGACAGGTGTACGGTAACACCAGGTTTGTGTTATTTAATTCCCATTCCCACCCCCACAAGAGTTGAGTCCCTAAGAATTAACGAAAAGAAGCCCAATCCAACGTTATGTACTTTTTTTGCAGAGTGACAAGAAAAACCGAAGCTTTCAATTGAAAGAGAACAAAAAACAGCCTGTATACCACTTCGATGTGTCCCGTTACCAACCCCCACTCACTTCAGGACAAATTCGCAGAGTGCTGAACGGAAAACCTTGTTTCGCATCTGCGTTGTTTATTTTCCCTTGACACGTTATACTGTGCAGCCTTTGCTTTTGTGGTCTCTATACAATAGTAATTCTGTTACTAGAGTTTATCTGCTTCACCCACCCACACGTATCCCATCCCCTTTTTAAACTTTATTTATTGCTCGCGCTTCGCAGGAGGGAGGCACCAAAATAATAAAACCTACATTCTTGAGCTCTTCTAAACGACGTGATTTTCATTGGACGCATCCCCCAAGCAAAGGGCAATGAAAGGAAAACAATGAGTAAAGAACAGGATAGAAGAGCCAGTAGTTATGTCTGAACTACACACACAATTCCAATCATTCGAACCGAAGCCGCCCAAACATTTCGGTCTGTATTATTTCCTAACAACCGTACGCGTACTGCTACGTGTGTTGTGTACAACAAAAATATGAATGCAGTGGGTGCTGGAACTTCACTTTTTCATTTGGTGCCCCCCCTCCATCGGAGTTTAAAATTTGTGTCTGTTATTTTTTAGCTAGGGGAACAACTCATTTTCCAGGCGGCTGTTTCCTCCCTTCTGTTTGTTATTCTTGAGAAAGAAACAATTCAGGGTTTTATCCAAGAAACAAATTTATTTTTATAACAGCAGCACGGCATCCGCCAGCCCTTACTAAGGGATATGAGCACCACCCCTTTATTTTGTGATGCGCTAACATTAAGGGCTTAATTTCTGCCTGCAGGTGTGCCATTTACCGGCATGGAGAGGACATTGTTGTACATCGAATCTAGCCCCTGCCCATGCCTTTGTGGTCCTCCATATCGTAGCGCATCTTGTCCTCTAAGGGCTTATGGATGCCGTGTGACAGCACAAAAATATGAACAAGATAAAACAATAAGGTCGTGTTTATTTTATTGAACAGATTTTATTCTCATTCTCGGCCCCGTACCCAAACGTAAACACCTTCTCAGGCGTTTGTTGGTGCCTGCGTCCTGGCGACGTTTGCATCTTCAATGTCAGCTTTTTTTTCTGTTTTTTCAAAATAGTATTTTTCAAGAAATACTGGGTTGCAGTCCAGTACCCCAAATATGTTCGGCTACCAAACATGTCACCATACTTCCCCAAAATCCCCCACACTCATTTGATCACCTGTCCGAAGTTGTCTGGGTACTGCATATGAACATCTTTTCACACTGTAGGCGGCTTTATGTTATCAGATAACGTTGCAGTCCGTCCCGCAGTATGGCTTTTTCTCTTTATTGTGTTCGGCACTGCTTCACTTTTGAGCGATTGAATCATCGCATAGCCCGCCCAGGCGAATTCGTATTCGCCCTATATTCGGATCCGAATATGATCTGAATACACCCGAATACGGATTAGTATTAATTCCCATTCCCACTAAGAATTACCGAAAAGAAACCCAATGCAACGTTGTGTACTTTTTTTGCAGAGTGACAAGAAAAACCGAAGCTTTCAATTGAAAGAGAACAAAAAACAGCCTGTATACCACTTCGATGTGTCCCGTTACCAACCCCCACTCACTTCAGGACAAATTCGCAGAGTGCTGAACGAAAAACCTTGTTTCGCATCTGTGTTGTTTATTTTCCCTTCAAACGTTATGTTGTGCAGCCTTTTGCTGTTGTGGGGCAAAGAGAAGATAGCGCCATTTGTGTTGATCCCTTTTTGCTTTCAATTTATTGAATGCATCTTGAAATACTCTTTTTGCGAACAAACTTCTTTTGTATGGCAAAATGTGTTCGACCGGCACACCGGATGCACTTCTGCATGCAAGAAGCACGCTCCAGTATGCTACGAATAGCATCACGTCTACGTACGGGGTGCAATGAGGTGCACGTCAAAAAGAACTAAAAAAGAACGTAACTCTCTTTTGACCACTAATGTTGGACAATACGGGCCCGGTCACTAATAGGTGAGGCCATTTTCTGGATTGTAGCGCACTCCTTGCACAGCGTGTTGAGTGTCCTGCTGTGACAGAAACAGCAAGGAGTCAGGCTGAAACTGTTACAACACCGCTTCGTTCTCCACGTCTCAGTTCTTCAATTCAGCAGTCTTTTCACACAACAGGTCTCTAGACTCACCACTCGTTCCACTATGGACATCGTAAGCGCCGAAGAATTGGGATATCTTTTTGCACTTCTCGAGTTGAATGCGGGGCTTGCTGGCACCACCACAAGCAGATCCGCTCGGTTCATAGATGGGGAGGACGCGAGAACATTCGTGCGCAGGCCTGGCGAGAACTGGGAAATGAAAGCAGTTGACGCATCGTCCCGTCTGAACGGGGGTGTGATGTCGTGCAGCTCCAATACGCCTTCTTCTTTTGTGACGACAACACCGTTTGAAAGGGGAACACATCAGGGAGTTGTGTGCGACGGATGCTTCGAGGAAAACATTGGAACGAGATTCAAGTGTGCGACCTGCGACGACTTCAACATGTGCATTCGCTGCGACCTTGACACACACACACACGACACGTGGAGGATCAGTGAGGCGCGTGTCATCATCCGTGAGGTGCAGTGCAAGAAGGAGGAGCCCGAGGAGGCAGCGGCAGAGGAGACGTCTGTACCCGTGCCCGCAAAGCCCACTGGTGAGGCTGTGTTCCAACGTGCACGGCAAGAAGCGCTTGCAGGAGTGAACGCACGCGGGCCATGGGATGTGGCTGGTGAGGCGCTCGTTCCGAAGGTAAAATGGGAAAAATCAGAGGTGACTGCGACGAGCGCAAGCTACTTCAGAGGGAAGACAGTTGTGATTGGGGAGTCGGAGCTGAAGCGTGACCAGCAGGTATGATGGTTCTGGATAAACACAATCAAAATAAACAAAAACCTAAATAAATGCATCACAGGTTCAACTGGAGCAGCTGCACGACTCTCGCGTTGTTGTGATTGGATCGTGCGAGTCGATTATGATTGACTACTGCACAAACTGCGAATTTATCCTTGGACCGTGCTCAGGGTCTCTCTTCATCCGTGACTGTTCAGACCTTTGTGTCACAGCTGCATGCATGGGGCTTTGCCTGCGTGACGTGCACAACGCAGACTTATTTGTCCACACGGAGGTCGCCCCTGCTGTTAAGTCCTCCACATTCGTCACCCTCCGTCCTCTCAACATGCTCCAACCCAACCTTGCAAACGCTTTTGCCGAAGCAAAGCTGAAGGCAGACGAGAACATATTCAAACATGCTGCCGACTTCAACACCTTCAGCGACCCGAAGGCGGAGGTGGGCTTTACCCTCCCCGAATGGTTGGGACACTTGATGATGCGGAGTCTGGACTTGGAGGGACATGGTGTCTGCAATGCACCTGAGGGTGTGGCTGAGATGCTGGCTGGGGCTATTGAGGGTGGGGAGAGCCTTGAGAAGGGGAACTGCTTTGCGATGGGTGTGTCTGCGAAGGAAGCGATGCGCCAGCATGAGGTGCGCCAGGGTCTGCGTGAGTGGAGGATCAGCCTTGGGGGGAATTGCCACGAAATTGTGTTCGTCATGGAGTCGGACTTCGACCACAGGGCGCACTTCGGTGTGAAGAACAGGGACCCAAATGCGCCTTCACGCATGTTCAACTTCATGAACACCCCTACACGGGAGGCGACCTACCAGACCAAAATCGACAGACTGCGGAAGGGCGACCGTCTTACGCTTATCCTGCGCGACTCACTTCTCGTATGCTTCCACAGCAGGAACGGGAGTCACACATATATTGGACCAGAAGAGCGTGTGTATGGCATCTACTACTTCAAGGCAGTGTTGACACACTCAAGCCAGAAGGTGTCTGTCGCAGACACACCCGCAAACCCTGTTCTTGGGAGCATAGGAAGAGTCATGGACGACGAGGTCTGGGTGGCGGCAACTTCCATTGGGCGGGGTTTGGGGAAACTCCCGACGGGTTTCGTTGGTGTAGTCACAGCTGTCGATGACACCCACACATGTGTCCAGTTGACAGGAAGCGACAGCGACAAGACGCACCTGGTGCCGATGAACTGCTGCGTAACAAAGCGTGGTCAGGCTTCTTTGGCTGACGAGCTCAAGGTAGGCGACACAGTCATCCCGCACCCAGGTGTGTGGAGGTGGGGTGACAAGGGTGGAACCCTGACGGAGGGAACGGTGGAAGAGGTTTCCGACGGACGTGCAGCCGTTCGGTGGTCCAATGGGAATTCTTACAGCTACAAATACGGAGAAAAGAACACATTCGAAGTGATGAAGGCTGTGAAGGTCGGGTCAAGAGTGATGCGGAACCCGTTCCACTGGAAGTGGGGAAACCAGGACAAAGGCGGTATGGGAACGGTGATCGAGATGTCCAACGGAGAGGTTGAGGTCAAGTGGGATGGGGATGACGCGTACATATACAGACTGTCCCAGACTTGTGCTGACATCCAAGTGGTCACCCGTCCTCCCGCAAGCGGGGGCTCCGCAGGTGCGGCAGGCGCAGCCCCCGTCCCCTCTGCCCCGCCTGTGCCCGCCACGGATGACATGAGCAATCCTGAGCATGCACAACACTTCCTCTGGCTCAAGAAGGACAACAAAGGGATACTGGAAAATGCTCTGTTCAGTTCCGATGTTGGCAAAATGGAGGCAGCTTTGAAGCTTGGTGTCGACAGAAATGCGAAGAAGCAGAACGAGACAGCTCTGATCCATTATGCAAAACGAGGGTTTGTCAATTGCTTGGCACTGTGCATCAAATACGAGGCGGATGTTAATTGCTGTGACAGCGACAAATTCACGCCACTTCATCATGCTTGCGCCAAGGGACACTTAGACGTATGCAAACTATTGCTCGAGAACCGTGCAAACATTGAAGCGACAGACAGCGACAAAGACACGCCACTTCATTTTGCTTGCCTCTTTGGACACTTCGACATATGCAAACTGTTGCTCGAGAACCGTGCAAACATTGAAGCGACAGACAGCAAGAACCGCACGCCACTTCATTTTGCTTGCGGCATTGGACACTTAGACATATGCAAACTGTTGCTCGAGAACCGTGCAAACATTGAAGCGACAACCAAAGACAAAGTCACGCCACTTCATCATGCTTGCGACAATGGACACTTAGACATATGCAAACTATTGCTCGAGAACCATGCAAACATTGAAGCGACAACCAGCAAGAACCGCACGCCACTTCATATTGCTTGCGCCAAGGGACACTTAGACATCAAACTATTGCTCGAGAATCATGCAAACATTGAAGCGGTTGATGCAGTGGTCGGTGCAACGACGACCCGTTTGCCGATCGCAGGCGAGGCTCGCGCAAGCGGGGGCTCCGCAGGTGGGGCAGGCGCAGCCCCCGTCCCCTCTGCCCCGCCTCAGCCCGCCACCGCCACCGCCACAATCGAGGTGCTGGGCAGGCACGACTTCGAGGTGGACACAGCACTAGCTAACAGGATAGGAGGCGGCGGCTTCGGTGACGTGTACAAAGGGAAGTACGGGACGGCGAAGGTTGCTGTCAAGGTGCAGACCATCTCGAAGGATGCATGCGAACGTGAGGTCAAGGCACTCTCTGCCCTTTCCCACCCGAATGTGGCGCGCTGCTACGGCCAGCACTACTGCGAAAGGGAGGGGAAGCTCTATCTTGTGATGGATCTGCTGAAGCAGGACGTCGAGTCTCTGATTAAGGAGTGGGAGGACATGCCCTCGCTTCCGTGGGAGACGGTGTTCAACGTACTGTTGGGTGCGGCCACCGGACTGCACTACATGCACAGTCGTAAATTCATCCACAAAGACGTGAAGCCCGCAAACATCATGATCGACATGCAGGGGGTGGTGAAGTTGATCGACCTTGGCCTTGCACAGACGTGCCAAGGCAGCATAGCTGAGCAGGGGACTTCGTCAGGAACATACGGATACATGGCACCTGAGGTGATGGACGAATCCATCAGCACATTATGCGACGTCTACTCATTGGGCTGCACTGCGTGGAGGATGGTCGACGGCCGCACTCCCAGAGAGTGGTGCAAGGGTCTGCGGGGCCTGATAAAAGAGGTTGCCACTAATATGGAGCCCCTTCCTATGGACAGAGTCAGGGAGGTGCCTGGCGTCCCAGACGACTTCGTTTCTCTCATCGAGCGCATGACCAAGATGTCCCCAGAGGGCAGGCCTCCGATGGGGAAGGTGGGGGTGGAGAGTGTCATCAGCATGTTGACAAAGCTTGCTCATGTTGAAAAAGCTTGCTCCTGATCACTGATGAACCTGCTTCCTCATTCCTTGAATACAGTGTATCGCAGAATTAATGGCACTTGACCACATTTTTTTTTAAAAAGGGCAAAATTTGACAAACACATTTTCAAAACCCCTCAGAACATACAATTTACATCCAGGAATACGAGAAAAGTGATAATTTAATGCTGAAGTGTTTTGGTGTGCCTTTGCAAAGGCACACCAAAACATGCACTGGTCAAAGGTGATATTCACCAATGAGAAGGACTTTTGGCCTTCCCCCAGGTTAGTAAAAAAATGATGTTGTCTGGCTTGCAGAGGGTGACGAGCCGCCTCCACCCGTTAGTAAGGTTAGGGCTACCCAGAAGGTTCACATATGGGGTGATCACAACTAGAGCTAAGACACAACTCTATGTTTACGAGGGGTCACTTACTTCTGAGAAGTACAAGGGGCTATTGCAGAAAGCCCTGAAAGAAATAAAAGAACTCCTTCCTGACAGCAGCTACTTCCTTCAGCAGGATGGGGCTCCTTGCCCCCCCGCACACATTTTAGGCACAACCTGGTGAAAATACCATGTACCTTGTCAAATTTTGCCGATTTTACAAAAAAATATCCTCAGGTGCCATTAATTCTGAGACACACTGTACATAAATTTCTGCTCATACCTTTCACGACCCTGTCCCACTCCCACTAGCAGTTCTTTTGCTTAGTATCAATTTCCCACCTCAAAGTTCGAGTCAAACAGCAAAAAACAAGAACAATCGAAGTAGGATTTGATGCTAAAAGAACCATACATTTGTTCTCTGGGAGCAACTGTCATGGACACCACACACTTTCCTCCTTGTATTTTCAGGATTTCGATACCGAAAAATGCAGGGAACCGGTTTGTGTTATTTAATTCCCATTCCCACCCCCACAAGAGTCTTGTCCCTAAGAATTAACGAAAAGAAACCCAATCCAACGTTATGTGCTTTTTTTGCAGAGTGACAAGAAAAACCGAAGCTTTCAATTGAAAGAGAACAAAAAACAGCCTGTATACCACTTCGATGTGTCCCGTTACCAACCCCCACTCACTTCAGGACAAATTCGCAGAGTGCTGAACGGAAAACCTTGTTTCGCATCTGCGTTGTTTATTTTCCCTTGACACGTTGTACTGTGCAGCCTTTTGCTTTTGTGGTCTCTATACAATTGCAATTCTGTTACTAGAGTTTATCTGCTTCACCCACCCACACGTATCCCATCCCTTTTTTAAACTTTGTTTTTTGCTCGCGCTTCGCAGGAGGGAGGCACCACAAAAATATGAATGCAGTGGGTGCTGGAACTTCACTTTTTCATTTGGTGCCCCCCTCCATCGGAGTTTAAAACCTGTGTCTGTTATTTTTTATGTAGGGGAACAACTCATTTTCCAGGCGGCTGTTTCCTCGCTTCTGTTTGTTATTCTTGAGAAAGAAGCAAATTTTTTAAAATACAAACAGCCCACAAAAAAATGAACAAGAAGATAAAACAATAAGGTCGTGTTTATTGAACAGATTTTATTCTCATTCTCCGCCCCGTACCCAAAACGTAAACACCTTCTCAGGCGTTTGTTGGTGCCTGCGTCCTGGCGACGTTTGCATCTTCAATGTCATCTTTTTTTCTGTTTTTTCAAAATAGTATCAGCCGGTGGTGCTATCCGGGGGGCGGCGTTTCACAAAGTTTCACAAATTTTCACAAAATATCACACAATTTCAATCCTATGCACAACGTGTCACAACGTGTCACAACGTTTCACAGCTTTGCACAACTTTTCACAACTTTTCACAACGTTTCACAACTTTTCACAACTATATGTTGTGAAAAGTTGTGAAAAGTTGTGAAAAGTTGTGATTTTGATTGAAAATTGTGAAAAGTTGCGAATAGTTGTGATTTTGATTGAAATTTTGCGAAACTTTGTGAAAAGTTGTGAAAAGTTGTGAATAGTTGTGAAAAGTTGTGAAAAGTTGTGATTTTGATTGAAAATTGTGAAAAGTTGCGAATAGTTGTGATTTTGATTGAAATTTTGCGAAACTTTGTGAAAAGTTGTGAAAAGTTGTGAATAGTTGTGAAAAGTTGTGATTTTGATTGAAATTTTGTGAGCCCGTTTTCAACTTACCTTCCTTCACCCCCCCTGTAAGGGCAACCGTAGGTGAAGTAAGGTATAGTATTGAAATCGATGTGGGGGGGGAGTAAAGGGTCAATTTTACAAAACCAGATTTTGAGGAAAATTTTAGCCGAAAATGGGCCCCACGTATAAGCAACCGGGCTCATATTTCTCAAAATTTAAGTGGTCAAAAAATTGTCCAATTTTCGAGATTGACCCCACCACTGCACGGGCGGAGCCCAAAAATGCAAATAAGGACCCCTTTTAATTTGTTCTCTTGAAATGTGTAATTTCAAGTTTTCGCGAAAAAAAATATGAACTGATCCTACAAGGGTTGAAGGAAGGTGGTTGAAAATTACAATAACAACAAGAACAACTAATTGCTAAGAAAAAAACGGGGTGTGCTGTGGAAAACCCCGCGTGATTTTCGAAAGCACCGTAGCATCCAAGCGATTTGCTGGAGGTGCTGCTGTGCCTGGTGTGATCGACGTGTTGTAGTCTGTGCATTCTGTGCTTCTTCCGCACTGCTCCAACGACGACGACACTGCGTGGGACCCTGTGGACAAAAATGAGCTGGAACACGCCGAGCCTGCCGAGACTACGTCCAACAACGCTATCGATCAGATGGTGCTGGATGAAGAGGACAGCCCCCCTTCTTGAACATTTCAGATGCTGGCGTCCCAGTGGGTCTGGCAGCGTACGAAGAGCGTTATCATACCTGCAGAAGAGCAGAGTGCTGGGTGTGTTGTAGGTTACTTCTACAGGGTGGAGTTCCACAGCACACGCCGTTTTTTTTCCGATAGCAATTACTTGTTTTATTTTTATAGGGGCTTTCTGAAGGGGGGTTGGGGCATGGGTAGTGGTCACGGTGGGAACACGACAGAGCTTATTGTAACCACAGGACGCGCCGATTTTGACTGAACACGGCTGAGCCCTTCCGCGACAATGTGTGATTTATGGTATGTACTTCCCCAAAACAACTCAAATGGTCATCTATCAAAGCGCCAACCTCATCAAATCTATACCGTGTCTTATTAATATTGGTACCCCAGAAATAAAGAATACCAAGTACGCAACAACTGCGCAACAAGTGCGCAAAATGGGGGTGGGCTTCATTTTTACTTTGTGGGTATTTTTTGGGGTTTTTTGGTTTTAGGGTTCCAGAAGCCAGTTTGTGCACGCATTGACCCCAAAAGTGCAGAAATCACCTGAAAGTGGGGTGATCCGGGGTGTATTCTGCTACGAAATTCGCAAACCAGGAAAAATCGGAAAAAAAAATGCGAAAAATTCGCAATGCGATTTTTTGCGATTCGCGTTTCGGGTTTTTGCGATTTTTTGCGCACAGGTGTGACAAGTCACACGTGGTCACATCCACGTACCCAGGTACCCAGGTACCCAGACCCACGCAGTGTCACATGACCTCAAGTGTGAGTGACCCACGCATGAGGGAATGCGACACCGCAAAAATTACCACAGACCCTGTCTTCCTGCACCTTCGGTGCAACGCCGCAGACAGGCCAACAGCATTGGACTCAGAGGAATGCCCGCTGTGCAGGTATCAAACATGAAAACCAACTCCCAGCAACAAGGGGCGCCTTTTGGCGGGCGTTGTTGAGGGTGTTTGGGGTGCAAAGTTTTCCACAATTTTGATGCGTGGGTACAGAAGTGTTGTCTTGTTCTTTCATCTCTAGGAATGTAACAGTGGCTGTGCCATAGATACCGGGGGACAAGACGTGCTACAATCCGGAGGATGACGAAGACATGGATGAACCGAGGCTACACTCGCTATACAACAATGCCCTCGCCATGCCGGTAAATGGCAACACTGCAGGCCACCCCTTGGCGGTATTCCCCCACGACTACATCGCACCCATCTGTGCAAGCTTCATGGATCTGCAGAACCTACAGCTGGACGTGGTGAAGGTTCCGGAACACGCTGAAGGCGGGTTTACGGGTTGTGGAAGCCTACAAAGCAAACTGTAGAGGTCTTGTTCAAGCGGAACGAAAAAAATTCTCTCTTCAAAACTCAAATTTCCCTCATAGTTTTGTTTGTACACTTTTCCCAAGGTAAAATCCCTACCAAAAAAAAAAACTCGCCAAAACTCGCCCCCCAAAAATGGGCGAGTTTTGGGCGAGTAGGCGAGTTTTTCGGGTTTACGGGTAGGGTCACTGTGTACAAATTTATTAAACTCAAGTAGCAGAATTAAAATTCCAGCATCTCTACCCCCCCTTTACGGAGTGACAACTGGTAGAAACACGGTAGAACCACGGGGAATTGCACACCAATTGATTACATTATTTGGATAATCTTTTAAACAACCACCACCTCTTACAGGTTTCGTGTCCGCGAATCTGCCTACTGTTCTTTTGGATGTACCAGAAGAAGATGCAGAGACTGAAGCCGCTGGAGGCGATGGAGCCGGCGGACTCGCTGGAAGTAGGAGATGCACAGCACCTGCACAGAGCTGATGTTCAAGCATTGACGACGAAGGGTCGTTTGCCCTGGCGTCCTAGTAGACGTTTGCTGTCTCCCCTGCTGCTGATGGACGGGCTACACACTCTGCACCATCGTTACAGCTCAAAAGACCGAGATGCAAGCTAAAAAAACCCTCACGTCTTCACAACTCTTCACAACTCTTCACAACTCTTCACAAGTTTTCACAACCCTCTTGAGCCTTTACGTGTGAAAAGTTGTGAAGAGTTGTGAAAAGTTGTGAAAAGTTGTGATTTTGATTGAAATTTTGTGAAATTTTGTGAAACGCCGCCCCCCGGATAGCACCATCAGTCAGCTCTATATCAAAAACATAAAGCTAAAACCACCAAAAAAAAGAAAGGGTGCATGTGTTGACCCTCTCACATACTTTCAATTCTGTGAATTGAAAGTATATGAATCTAAAATAGTATTTTTCAAGAAATACTGGGTTGCAGTCCAGCACCCCAAATATGTTCGGCTACCAAACATGTCACCATACTTCCCCAAATCCCCCACACTCATTTGATCACCTGTCCGAAGTTGTCTGGGTACTGCATATGAACATTTTTTCACACTGTAGGCGGCTTTATGTTATCAGATAACGTTGCAGTCCGTCCCGCAGTATGGATTTTTATTTGGCGTTTGCACTTTCAACTTCTCTTTTCTCTTTATTGTGTTCAGCACTGCTTCACTTTTGAGCGATTGAATCATCGCATAGCCCGCCCCCTCCCCTAGGCTTATCCCGAAGGCGAATTCGTATTCGCCCTATATTCGGATCCGAATATGATCTGAATACACCCGAATACGGATTAGTATTAATTCCCATTCCCACTAAGAATTACCGAAAAGAAACCCAATCCAACGTTATGTACTTTTTTTGCAGAGTGACAAGAAAAACCGAAGCTTTCAATTGAAAGAGAACAAAAAACAGCCTGTATACCACTTCGATGTGTCCCGTTACCAACCCCCACTCACTTCAGGACAAATTCGCAGAGTGATCGAAAAACCTTGTTTCGCATCTGCGTTGTTTATTTTCCCTTGACACGTTATCCTGTGCAGCCTTTTGCTGTTGTGGGGCAAAGAGAAGATAGCGCCATTTGTGTTGATCCCTTTTTGCTTTCAATTTATTGAATGCATCTTGAATACTCTTTTTGCGAACAAACTTCTTTTGAATGGCAAAATGTGTTCGACCGGCACACCGGATGCACTTCTGCATGCAAGAAGCACGCTCCAGTATGCTACGAATAGCATCACGTCTACGTACGGGTGCAATAAGGTGCACGTCAAAAAGAACTAAAAAAGAACGTGAGCGGCACGTCTCTTTTGTTGTGCATCTTTTATCGTTCCTAGCCTTCTTACAATCGGTGTTCTTTTTTGTCATGTTTCTGTTCTGTCTCTCAGCGCACATCAGCTATGCGTTGGAACAATATGCTTGTTGAGCGGGTACAAAACGATCGTGATATGGAGGAACAAAGGAAACACAAAAACAAAAACAAAACAAAATAGAAACGAGCCCAGCAGCATAACCAGCATACGACAAAAGACCACTCGTCCCACCTTCTTCTTTGCACACCACACCCATCCACACTCCTGTGACCTGAACCTTCCGTTCTGGATCATTCATCAGTGTCCCTCTCGTTCCCTTGTTTGTGAACACTTTGCGGGTTTGCGGGTTTACGGACACACAACGCAAACCCTTCGCCACCCGGTACGAATAGGGTGCACGAGCCTCCTCATGCCATTTTCAAAACCTGCTTTTGCATCACTTCAATACCAACAGTCCCCTACCCGTTGTAATGCCGGGTCACTCCCCCCATTCAACTACAAATGAAAAAGGTGATGCGATGGAGATACTGGAAAATGCTCTGTTCAGTTCCGATGTTGGCAAAATGGAGGCAGCTCTGAAGCTTGGTGTCGACAGAAATGCGAAGAAGCACAACGAGACAGCTCTGATGTATTATACAAAACGAGGGTTGATCAATTGCGTGGTACTGTGCATCGAATACGAGGCGAATGTTAATTGCTGTGACAGCAACAAAGACACGCCACTTCATATTGCTTGCGCCAATGGACACTTAGCCGTATGCAAACTATTGTTCGAGAACCATTCAAACATTGAAGCGACAAACAGCTGGAACGAACGTACGCCACTTCATATTGCTTGCAGAGTTGGACACTTAGACATATGCAAACTGTTGCTCGAGAACCGTGCAAACATTGAAGCGACAGACAGGAAGTACCGCACGCCACTTCATAATGCTTGCTCCAAGGGACACTTAGACATATGCAAACTATTGCTCGAGAACCATGCAAATATTGAAGCGCCAGACTGGAGCGAATTCGCGCCACTTGATCATGCTTGCGTCAAAGGACACTTAGACGTATGCAAACTGTTGCTCGAGAACCATGCAAACATTGAAGCGACACACAACAAAAGAAGTGCGCCACTTCATCGTGCTTGCTCCTGTGGACACTTAGACGTATGCAAACTATTGCTCGAGCACCATGCAAACATTGAAGCGACAGAGTGGGACAAATTGACGCCACTTCATATTGCTTGCATCAATGGACACTTAGACGTATGCAAACTATTGCTCAAGAAATGTGCAAACATTGAAGCGACAAGCATCAGCAAATCCACGCCACTTCATGAGGCTTGCGAAAATGGACACTTAGACGTATGCAAACTGTTGCTCGAGATCCATGCAATCATTGAAGCGACAGAGAAACTCTCGCCACTTGATTGTGCTCGCGACTATGGACACTTAGAAATCAAAAAACTATTGCTCAAGAACCATGCAAACATTGAAGCGGTTGATGCAGTGGTCGGTGAGGGTATTGTCTCCTGTTCTCTAACGACTACCCGTTTGTCGATCGCAGGCGAGGCTCGCGCAAGCGGGGGCTCCGCAGGTGGAGCAGGCGCAGCCCCCGTCCCCTCTGCCCCGCCTCTGCCCGCCACCGCCACCGCCACAATCCACGTGCTGGGCAGGCACGACTTCGAGGTGGACACAGCACTAGCTAACAGGATAGGAGGCGGCGGCTTCGGTGACGTGTACAAAGGGAAGTACGGGACGGCGAAGGTTGCTGTCAAGGTGCAGACCATCTCGAAGGATGCATGCGAACGTGAGGTCAAGGCACTCTCTGCCCTTTCCCACCCGAATGTGGCGCGCTGCTACGGCCAGCACTACTGCGAAAGGGAGGGGAAGCTCTATCTTGTGATGGATCTGCTGAAGCAGGACGTCGAGTCTCTGATTAAGGAGTGGGAGGACATGCCCTCGCTTCCGTGGGAGACGGTGTTCAACGTACTGTTGGGTGCGGCCACCGGACTGCACTACATGCACAGTCGTAAATTCATCCACAAAGACGTGAAGCCCGCAAACATCATGATCGACATGCAGGGGGTGGTGAAGTTGATCGACCTTGGCCTTGCACAGACGTGCCAAGGCAGCATAGCTGAGCAGGGGACTTCGTCAGGAACATACGGATACATGGCACCTGAGGTGATGGACGAATCCATCAGCACATTATGCGACGTCTACTCATTGGGCTGCACTGCGTGGAGGATGGTCGACGGCCGCACTCCCAGAGAGTGGTGCAAGGGTCTGCGGGTCCTGATAAAAGAGGTTGCCACTAATATGGAGCCCCTTCCTATGGACAGAGTCAGGAGCGTGCCTGGCGTCCCAGACGACTTCGTTTCTCTCATCGAGCGCATGACCAAGATGTCCCCAGAGGGCAGGCCTCCGATGGGGAAGGTGGGGGTGGAGAGTGTCATCAGCATGTTGACAAAGCTTGCTCCTGATCACTGATGAACCTGTTTCCTCATTGCTTGAATACATAAATTTCTGCTCATACCTTTCACGACCCTGTCCCACTCCCACTAGCAGTTCTTTTGCTTAGTATCAATTTCCCACCTCAAAGTTCGAGTCAAACAGCAAAAAACAAGAACAATCGAAGTAGGAATTGATGCTAAAAGAACCACACATTTGTTCTCTGGGAGCAACTGTCATGGACAACACACACCTTCCCCCTTGTATTTTCAGTATTTTAATACCGGAAAATGCAGGGAACCGGTTTGTGTTATTTAATTCCCATTCCCACCCCCACAAGAGTTGTGTCCCTAAGAATTTAACGAAAAGAAACCCAATCCAACGTTATGTACTTTTTTTGCAGAGTGACAAGAAAAACCGAAGCTTTCAATTGAAAGAGAACAAAAAACAGCCTGTATACCACTTCGATGTGTCCCGTTACCAACCCCCACTCACTTCAGGACAGATTCGCAGAGTGCTGAACGAAAAACCTTGTTTCGCATCTGTGTTGTTTATTTTCCCTTCAAACGTTATGTTGTGCAGCCTTTATTCTGCTTGGGGGGAGGGAAAACAAACTGTAGTGCATTCATCCTCGGGTGTCTACACCAATACAGACAAGTTTTCAAAAAAAGATAGCACCATTTTTGTTGATCCCCTTTCCTATGCTTTCCATTTATTGAATGCAGGTCTTGAAATACTTTTTTTCGTGAACAAACTTGTTTTGTGAGAACCAAAGTGTTACCATCGTCAGCGTGCTTGGCGGTGGGGAACTTTACACCAATTCATCAGGACTTGCCACATGGGACACAATCCCCCTCGGTAGTGTGCACAGACAAGCGTGTTCCCTCAAGTCTCTCCTTGCACAGAGCGTTGAGTGCCCTCACCGCTTCGTTCTCCACGTCTCAGTTCTTCAATTCAGCAGTCTTTTCACACAACAGGTCTCTAGACTCACCACTCATTCCACTATGGACACCGAAGACTTGGGACTGCCTGTTGGCCTTATCGCGTTGAAGGCAGCAAAGAAGCTTGCTGAGAACGACGGCACCACCACAAGCAGATCCACTCCGTTCATAGATGGGGAGGACGCGAGAACATTCGTGCGCAGGCCTGGCAAGAACTGGGAAATGAAAGCAGTTGACGCATCGTCCCGTCTGAACGGGGGTGTGATGTCGTGCAGCTCCAATACGCCTTCTTCTTTTGTGACGACAACACCGTTTGAAAGGGGAACACATCAGGGAGTTGTGTGCGACGGATGCTTCGAGGAAAACATTGGAACGAGATTCAAGTATGCGACCTGCGACGACTTCAATATGTGCATTCGCTGCGACCTTGACACACATACACACGACACGTGGAGGATCAGCCTTGGGGGGAATTGCCACGAAATTGTGTTCGTCATGGAGTCGGACTTCGACCCTTCGGTGTGAAGAACAGGGACCCAAATGCACCTTCCCGCATGTTCAACTTCATGAACACCCCTACACAGGAGGCGACGTACCAGACCAAAATTGACAGACTGCGGAAGGGCGACCGTCTTACGCTTATCCTCCACAACACAGTTCTCGTATGCTTCCACAGCAGGAACGGGCGGCACTCAGTAGTAGGAAGAGAAGAGGACGTGGATGGCATCTACTACTTCAAGGCAGTGTTGACGCACTCAAGCCAGAAGGTGTCTGTCGCAGACACACCCGCAAACCCTGTTCTTGGGAGCACAGGAAGAGTCATGGACGACGAGGTCTGGGTGGCGGCAAATTCCGAAAGAACAGGAGCACCCCCGACGGGCTTCGTTGGCGAAGTCACAGCTGTCGACGACAACGACGGGTCTGTCAGGTTGACCAGCATCGACAAGACGTGCTGGGTGCCGACGAACTGCTGCGTAACAAAGCGTGGTCAGGCTTCTTTGACTGACGAGCTCACGGTAGGTGACACAGTCATCCCGCACCCAGGTGTGTGGAGGTGGGGCGACAAGGGTGGAACCCTGACGGAGGGAACGGTGGAAGAGGTTTGCGACGGACGTGCAGCTGTTCGGTGGTCCAATGGGAATTTTTACCCTTACAAATACGGAGCAGAGAGCACATTCGAAGTGATGAAGGCTGTGAAGGTCGGGTCAAGAGTGATGCGGAACCCATTCCACTGGAAGGATCGAAACCAGGACAAAGGCGGTATGGGGACCGTGGTCAGGATGTCCAACGGGGAGGTTGAGGTCAAGTGGGATTGGATGATGAGGAATGATACGTACACATACAGACTGTCCAAGACCTATGCCGACATCCAAGTGGTCACCCGTTTCCCCGCAGGTGGGGCAGATGCAGACCCCGTCCCCTCTGCCCCGCCGCTGCCTTGATGAAGTCGCGATGTGGAGCTGTGTTTGGCCGAAAGGCGGCTTTTTTTTTTTTTTTTTGCAACTGACAGGGTTTCCGCCAGGATTTGGGGTTTCCGAAATTGGGGTGTACCATGAAAACGACCCCCAAAAAAAAAAATTTTTTCTCCCCGAAAAAGCGGTCGTCGCGCGCTTCGAGCGCGCCTCCCTGGCAGACACAGGTAGAGAGGCGAAGCGTGCGGGGGGGTGCTACAAAAATTTTTTTTGGGAAGGGTTGAAAGAGCAGAAGGGGAGGCGCGAGATACACTCACTACCGGTTGAGGTGTCACTTCCACTGGTCGTATCGCCTCGTCAACCGTGGGAGGGGTCTCCTTCTTGACCAAGACAAGTCGGCTCTGCCGCAGCTTTGGCACAACTTTTTGGGTTTTAGCACCAGGCTTTTTAGCACCAGCTTTGATAGCAACCATGTTAAGCTTCACAGCTGTGTTGTCTGGTAGAGGTGGTTCATTTGGAGGTCGGGGGTGGAATCTTAACAAGGTAAAGGAGTCTTGTGAGTGATGGTATTTGCTTTTTCATTGCATGGCGCTACACAGTGATTACAGTGCTGCCGTTGGAACATGTAATAGAAAGTGAATGCACTCGTCGCTTGCACCGAAGCCTCCTTAAAAAAAGGGGCAATACACAGAAGTGTCAATGATAATATAGCAACATCAAATAGCCAGCAACACACAGCGCCGCAGGCGCACGGTACGCTACTTTTTTTCTTTTTTTCCTAGATTTTACCCCCCTTTTCTTCCACTTCTTTTGACACAGCGAGCCAAACGCTCTGCACGGTGGGGTCACATGACCACGGGGGGTCATCTACAACCTCTAAAACCCCATTTTTCTCGGGGTGTACTTTGGTACACCCCGAATCCCTGTAAAAATCCAAATTTTTCCGGGGAAAATATTGGGGTGTACCAAAGTACACCCCGGTACACCTTGGCGGAAACTCTGTAACTGACGCGCTGGAGAGGCCCTGGCCAAATATGGAGTGTTGGGGGAAATATATTCGTCGCACAGATAGATCAGAGACCCCACCCGATATGTTTTTCATTTTAACTCTTTTGTGCTCCGCCACCGACACTCCCATTTTCTGTGGAAGCGTGCAATGCAACAAACAGTCGAGATCTGATCGAGCAAGACGGATATATTTTGGAAGGGAAAAAATACCCTTTTGGTCTTTAGAATAAATAAATTTACACTAGCAGTTCTTTTGCTTAGTATCAATTTCCCACCTCAAAGTTCGAGTCAAACAGCAAAAAACAAGAACAATCGAAGTAGGAATTGATGCTAAAACAACCATACATTTGTTCTCTGGGAGCAACTGTCATGGACAACACACACTTTCCCCCTTGTGTTTTCAGTATTTTAATACCGAAAAATGCAGGGAACCGGTTTGTGTTATTTAATTCCCATTCCCACCCCCACAAGAGTCTTGTCCCTAAGAATTAACGAAAAGAAACCCAATCCAACGTTATGTACTTTTTTTGCAGAGTGACAAGAAAAACCGAAGCTTTCAATTGAAAGAGAACAAAAAACAGCCTGTACACCACTTCGATGTGTCCCGTTACCAACCCCCACTCACTTCAGGACAAATTCGCAGAGTGAGAACGAAGAACCTTGTTTCGCATCTGCGTTGTTTATTTTCCATTCACACAGTCTTATGCTGTGCAGCCTTTTGCTGTTGTGGTCTCAAGACAATTGTAATTCTGTTCCTAGATGCTGCTCCAGCTCTACTCCAACCCGCCCCAGAATAGAAAAAGGAGCAGGGGTACGGTGTTCACTTTCCTTTTAGCATTGCATGTAATCATACGCTAAAACAACCTGGGTTTGGGGCATACACTGTACACCAATACGCGGGAATTTACATTTCCGTTGTGCATTAGCTGCTTCACAAAAGTGTTCACACATGAAATCTGCAAAAGCTTGCATCTCGAATATCCCACCTCAAAGTTTGAGACAAATAGCAAAATGTCTGCACCCGGCACACCTGATGCACTCACGTCTACGTACGGGGTGCAATGAGGTGCACGTCAAAAAGAACTAAAAAAGTACGTAACTCTCTTTTGACCACTGAAATGTTGGACAAATAACCTCTTTTGGCCCCTTTTCGGGATTGTAGCGCACTCCTTGCACAGCGCGTTGAGTGCCCTGCTGTGACAGAAACAGCAAGGAGTCAGGCTGAAACTTTCGAATTGCTCCTTCACTCAAACCTTCATTCAGGACACCTAATTCGAGGGGGCGAGCTTCCTTCTGACCCATATTTTTGTCTGCCACAAAGACACCTCACGGCTAAGTAGTCCGTGGGTGAGGGCGGATCGTAATTGATATCACACCAGCATCACACATCACGTCCCGTGCGCACAAACAACATTATGGCCGACCCCGACCGTGACCCCGCCAACCTGGAGGGCGTCGACATTGAGATGACTTCAGCGTCTGTGGACAGCGTGTCCACGCAACCCCCGCTCGAGAGCAGCGATGCCTCCCCCACACACGAACGCCGGAGAACGCAACCCGTGTTCGTGAGAGTTCCCACACACGAACGCCGGATAACTGACCTGAGGGAAGAGAGGCTGGGACTGGCCACCGTGGTGTTCGCTCTGTGGCTTGCCTGTCCGTGTGTGCTGGCTGCGTACCTGAAGGACTATGAGTACTTATATGAAGACAACGTCGAAGTGTCAGCGTTGACAGGGGATGTGAACGACACGAATACAACAGTGCCCCTGTGGCGTGTGCAGTGCTCTGACGAGGCTCTCAACACAACGGACGGGACACGCTTCGACATGCCGGGTGGGGAGTGTTCCACGGATCTGCGTTGGTGCTTCTACGTCTGCTTCTGCATTATTGGCGTTCGTGTGGCGACTGTAGCGCTTCTTCGATATGGGAAGGCCCATACCCGCATCACGCAGTTCTGTCTTGTCGTTTCCGAGGGTCTTGCTATCATCGTACTCTGTGCCCTAGTAGTGGCAGAACAACCGCGTGGCCAACGCTACTTATTTTCAATGGCAGAGGAGGGTGCGTAGTCGAACATACCGGGTGTTGTGTTGGTGGCCACGAGGATCAACGTGGTAGTGTCTGTGGCTGTTTCTCCCGTCGTTTTAGGCAGAGAGTCAGTGTATATTTGGTTTCATTGCATCCTTCTCATGGTGGTATTCATAATGTCCTTAAACTACCCTTTTGTTGTGACTGCTTTGCTCAGTATGGAAGCGTACAGCTACTTTGCCTTCTATGTTGTGTTGGAAGTAATAAAGCTTCTTTGTATACACCGCTTTACGCACTATGAGTCGGATGGAGGGGGGCTTGTGTTGCCTGACGGGAAGCGGGAGGCCCTTGTGGGCGACCCCGTGGGGATGTGTGAGCTGTGCGCACTGTGCGACTTTGTGGCCTATTCCGTTGCTGTGCTGCTGCTGGGGCCTGAGGAGGAGCGGCACCGCTTCTTCTACTTCGACCCTGTCACTATGAGTATGTTCCAAGGCGTCGTGCTGTTGCTCTGCCTTACTTACGGCGACCAAACCACACCGATGTCACAGATGGCTGCATGGCCAAAACTGGAAAACTTACTAGTGCGCTACTCAGGTCGCAACATAGCTCACGACATGAGCACTGCCAGCGAAGGGTACTTGACTGACGAGGGGGATGATGTGCCCGTAGGGGAAGGAGAAGGGATGAATGTGTTTGTGACGTTGATGCGCCGGGAGAAGGTACGTGTGCACGTTGGTGTGGACGACACACTTGGGGACATGTGCAGCAAGGCACGGCAGGCATGTTTACCTCACACCACAGACTCTGCGCCTGTGCAGGTGAAGCTGCTTGTGGACGGGTGTGCGTTGGAAGGGGACAGGAACACACCTGTGGCGAACCTGCCTGTCGAGGAGGGCTGCAACGTGGAGGTGCGCGTGCGTAAGAACGAGCCGCGCGAGGACCACTCCACGAACAGGGCGTACAGGTGGACTTGCGAGGGAGCGACAGGCACACATTGCCTGTACTACGGGGTTGTGGAAAAGATTGTTGCTGGAGACCTCGCGTGCGACGAGGTGAGAAGGCTGGTGGACGAGTGCAACACAGAGCCGGTGGGGATGTGGCGGTATGTGCTGCCCTTTGCTGGGGTGCCTCACTTCCTGACGTGTGTGTTGATCGAACATGGCTGCAACGTGTCTGACTTCGTGCATGTGCAGCGGGGACTACGCGCAATGAAAGTGTGGAAATGTGTGTACGTGGTGATGGTGGTGTTCATGGTGGCACTGCACGCAACAAGGGGCGTTGAGTACGGATCGCGAAACTCTGGGTGGGTATTCCTTGCCTTCCTCCTCCTTGCCAGTGTGGCGATTGCATACGACATTGAGCCTCCGTCTCTGCGGGCGGTGCTTGCTGCCCAGAAGAAGTCAACAACCGTACCCTTGCGACATGCCACTCACCTCCTGAACACCGATCTGGAAAACCCGTTGCTGGAGCACAGTTGTCTCGCAAATTGACTCTTCTCTTACTTGGTCACCATCCCCCAGGTAACAATAGGCATAAACAAAAGTCACGCACCTCAACCTGTTGGTGAAGTGTGGCTCTGCTCCATCCCTCCCCAGGGCACTAGCTAGGTGCTTTTTTGCGGTTTCAAAACCGCAAAAACCCGGTTTTGCGGTTTGGCGAAAAAAAAAAAACGGAAAATCTCGGGGCAGAAAAAAAAAATATGTGGGGGGTTTTGGGCACTGTTGGGGCCCCCTCGCCCGACCCCCAGATGACTGGCATGATAGCACCTTAATATTTTTCTGCTCGCTGCGCTCACGGAGTTAACCCATTTTTTTTTGCCTGCGGCGCCATTTTCCTTTTTTGCTTCGCAAAAAAAGGGTTTTGTTGAAATTTTCTGGCTTTTTCTGAACTTTTCCCAGCTACTTTTCTGGTCGAGTAGCTCACTTTTCTGGTCGAGTAGCTATTTTCACTTTTCTGGTGTATGAGTAGGTTTTCTGGGTGGGAGACTGGATTCTGGGTACAGTGGTGTGTCTGGGCACCCAGGCACCTGGGTACTGGTGTATTTTCGGCCCAGGTACCCAGGTACACGGTACACTGGTGTACAAGGAAAAAAGTCGTGAAAGAGCAACCACAGCTCCACATGACAAACACAAAAGTGTCCAGTCACGTGGGGCATTCATGCACTGAGGAGATAATGATCCAACAATTTACAAGAAAGATTACTTAACCTACTGCTGGAAATTGCCAGGTCGTAGTAACACACAAAGTGTGCCTCCGTTCGGGAAGACCGGATATTCTAGAGACCAAAAAGGCCTCAAGAATATCTTCCGGTAGTCAAGGTATAACCGAGTGAACGGCCCAAGACCCCCGTGGAGAAGTTAAATGTTGTAATGCTATCAAGTACAAACTGCGACCACTGTCTTACCCTCCTCAATGCATGGTGGAAGATGTCTTTGACAACAAATATCCTGTACACAGGTACACAGATACACAGATAAAACCCGTTAAAATTGTGTGTGAAAGTTCCTCAAAGCCAGAAAATTTCAACAAAGCCCTGTTTTCACCTCCCAAAAAGTCGTTTTCTCTTGATTCGTGATTTCTGAGTGTGCACTCGTGCCCTGCGGGCACTCGTGCACACTCAGAAAACACGAATCAAGAAAACGACTTTTCTGGTCGGTAAAAAATAGCTATGTTGAGTGACTCTGGTGTAAAACCGGCATCTTTACACCGCACCCTAATTTTTTTTGCCTGCGGCGCCATTTATTATTTTACAATGTCTTCGGGAATCCCTTTGCAATTTGGGCAGTTGCATTTTTCAACCGAAAATGCAATCGATTCAGGTAGAGGGGTGGTCCACGATCAGGGAGAGTAAGTCAGAGCATAGTGAGCCGGCGTGCCACCGCGGACATGGAGGAGTGTGATAGAATGGTCGACAGCAAACAGGAGACTGGAGGGAGTATGTGCGAACGTCGGAAGCTGTGCAGACCATGCGGCAACACATCCTCACGCACAGAAGCATTCTGATACATGCAATGAAGTTGGCAGGAGATTCCACCAGGGGTCAGTCGGGTTTAGCCCGTAAAAATGGGTATTTATTGCATGGCCCCGAGGCCGAGGGGCCCTTACGAGGCCTCGGGGCCATGCAAAACTAGTTTTATGCACCGAGGAAGAATTTTTAGATAACCACAGATGCTCAAAAGTGCTCAATTTTGGCTTTAATGGCCTCAAATCGTCAAAATAAGCCCAGAGTCCTAGCTTGCCTGGGTCAGTGGGTCAAGCTGACCCAAGTGCCTGGGTCGCGACCATACTTATCGCTAAATATGCCGTTTTTCCCGAAAAATTTTAGAATTCCACGCCCAATTTCTTTCTTTTTGGCAAAAAAAAAATTTTCGCGCTTCGCGCGAAAAAGGTCCTCAGAAGCTCAATTCCGGAAACAAATACGGGGGGAGCGACGTTTTCCAACTCCTCCGCCATCAGCAGGAACACCTCCGTTTTCTCTTGAATCTGTGACGCTTGTTGCTGAGAAACAGGGCAACAGCGCGTTCAAGCATATTCCCCATCTTTTCAGTGTTAAACTCGTGGCGAAGCCACGGTACGCAACATTTCTAAAAAATGCGCTTACAATTGCACCTTTTTTTTACAGCCAAACTATGTCATGGAAAGGATGTAATGCAAGCTTGCGCCGCAGGCGCATGGTACGCTACTTTTTTCTTTGCCCTTATCCTTCTTTCTCACTCCTCATTGCTTCCCAAAGGTTCTGGCGAAGCCACGGTACGCAACATTTCTTTAAAATGTTGACATAAAATGGCACTTTTGTTGGTAACTATCGTCCAGTTCCGTAAATTTTACTTCCATATTTTACTAAAACGAAAGTTTCTGGCGAAGCCACGGTACGCAACATTTCTAAAAATTGCGCTTAAAATTGCCTACTATGTCGCGGGAAGGGTGGGTTGAAAGCTCGCGCCGCAGTGCATCTTCCTTTTCCGGTAAAATAGAAGAAAATTGTCTTCTAAAAATAGAATTCTGTGGGGGTTAGGTGAGTAGTGGGCGGAGCCCCCACTCCTCACCTAACCTCACCCCAGCCTCAATCCAAAACCCAAATTACCACGTATGGACACGTACGGATTACACCTTTTCAAAACAATTCACGTATGGATTTCCATACGTTCCACACGTGGAGCGTAATCCCTGTCACCAGAGTCACTCAACGAACCCTTTTTTGCGGAGCAAAAAATGAAAAAATGGCGCCGCAGGCAAAAAAATTTAAGATACAGGATGCAACCCAGTTCCCCAGGTGCATATCCTGGAAGGAAATTTATTGCCTGAGGCAAATTTAGTGCCTGAGGGAAATTTATTTCCTGAGGGAAATTTATTTCCTGGGTGGTGTGATTTTCCTAAAAATTAGGTGTAAATTGGGTACTTCTTGGGTCCTTCCAGGGTATAGTGATTTTCCTTAGGGCACTTCCTTAAGGAAAACGTGATTTTTTTCTCGAGCTTTCCCTGTGGTTAGTAGCCTTGTTTTCGCAAAAAGTTGGTACATCCGAGAGCCCCACGTGTTCGGTGGTGGAAATTTTCTCAAAATCCGGGGTTGGCACCCAGTACCCAGTACCCAGTACCCTAGTGCATTTTACCTGTCATGACCAGGCCTGACGCTAACTTTTGGTTTTTGGGAAATCGTGGGATGATGGTCGAATATGGGGGGTCCGAGACGACAGTGGCCTGCGACGACCACTACCAGGTGTTCAGGTTGCTGCAGCCAAACTATGTCATGCGTGGGGTGGGTTGCAAAGCTTGCGCCGCAGGCGCACGGTATGCTACTTTTATTCTTTCGACCTATCTTTTTCTCACTCCTCGTTGGGTTCTACGAGCTCCGACCGTCAAATTGTGGGGGGTTACAACGCGCAGCAAAGTTCGCAGCTATGCAAACTGCCCCCACGTTTACTTTGCACTTTACCCTCAGTGGTCAAGTACTGACCATATTACACACAAAACCTGAAAATGGCCTGTAAAAACTGATACATGCATTTTAGGTCAAAAATACTCAGTTCTGAGCGCAAAGTGACCCCATCACAGCACGCAGAAGCCCCGGAGCACCGAAATCAAAAAAAAATTTTTTTGATTTTTTGGGGTGAAAATTTCTGGGGGAAATTTCTGGCCACAAAAAACCACCAAAAAAATATACACAAAATAATTTTTGCACCCCCCTTAAAATTAGGTGTAAATTGGGTACTTCTTGGGTCCTTCTAGGGTATACACCCTAGCCCTATACAGCCACACCACTGGGGGAAATTTATTTCCTGGGGCAAATTTATTTCCTGGGGGAAATTTATTGTCTGAGGGAAATTTATTTCCTGGGGAAAATTTATTTCCCGAGGGGAAATTTATTTCCTGAGGCAAATTTATTTCCTGGGGAAAATTTATTTCCTGGGGCAAATTTATTTCCTGAGGGAAATTTATTGTCTGAGGCAAATTTATTTCCTGAGGGAAATTTATTTCCTGGGGGAAATTTATTTCCTGAGGCAAATTTATTTCCTGGGGAAAATTTATTTCCTGGGGAAATTTATTTCCTGGGGCAAATTTATTTCCTGGGGGAAATTTATTGTCTGAGGGAAATTTATTTCCTGGGGAAAATTTATTTCCCGAGGGGAAATTTATTTCCTGAGGCAAATTTATTTCCTGGGGGAAATTTATTTCCCGAGGGGAAATTTATTTCCTGAGGGAAATTTATTGTCTGAGGCAAATTTATTTCCTGAGGGAAATTTATTTCCTGGGGGAAATTTATTTCCTGAGGCAAATTTATTTCCTGGGGAAATTTATTTCCTGGGGCAAATTTATTTCCTGGGGGAAATTTATTGTCTGAGGGAAATTTATTTCCTGGGGCAAATTTATTTCCCGAGGGGAAATTTATTTCCTGAGGCAAATTTAGTGCCTGAGGGAAATTTATTTCCTGGGGGAAAATTTATTTCCTGGGGGGAAAATTTTTTCCCTGGGTAAAAATTTTTTTCCTGGGTAAAAAAAATTTCTTTCCGGCCGATTTTTTTCTTTCTTTTGGGAAACAAAATCGCCACGTACCACGGCTAGTTAGCTACAAGTATGGTCGCGACCCACGAAAAAAAAAAAAAAAAAAGGGAATTAATTACTCGGGCATTTTTGTGACCTGGACATGGGGGTCAGACTCCACTTTCGAGCACCTAAAATATGGTCAAAAAAATTGGAGTCTAAAATTTAGGGGGGGATCTACTATTCAAAGGGGGGATCTACTATTCGACCCCCCCCAGTAATTTGGAAATTGGGAAATTCTGATTTTTTCCCCTGTTTGGGGGGCCCACCACCTTTTCTGGGGTAAGAAAAAAATATCGACAAAAAAATCCGGCACCGTCCAGGGCTAGACCCAATTTTTTTTTGCCTGCGGCGCCATTTTTCCTTTTTTGCTCCGCAAAAAAGGGTTCGTAGAGTGACTCTGTGGTGTAAAAAGCTACATTTTTACACCGTACCCTGATTTTTTTCGCCTGCGGCGCCATTTTATATATTTTGTGTTGGGTGATCTATGAACGGGGAGTGATTTTTATGGTTATAGTAGCGTTCCACTTAACGTTGTGAGCAACTCACTAGTCGTAGTGGCCAAAATTTGTATCAGTCAAGAACTTGTCCATTTTTCTGAAATGACCCCACCACAGTGAGGGTAGAGCTCGGAAAACCCAAAAAAGCCAAGACAAGCCCCCCAAGGCCCAAAACCTCTGCTGACCCAAGAAAAAAATTCTGACCCAGATTTGGCATTTTTTTCCAAAACCAAGCTAGGACCCTGATAAGCCCTATAGGCGAAAAAAAAAATTCGAGAGTTTAGTTAGTACGGAGGTCACCTTGTACCATGAAAACTCCATTTCTCGGCCTTGGAGTTTCAGGCCGAGAAATGGAGTTTGAGGCCTTCATTTCTCGGCCTCAAACTCCATTTCTCGGCCTAGGCCGAGAAATGGAGTTTGAGGCCAATAAATGCTGTCCATACAAGTGCCCAGGCCGTCCAATAAAGTCTTCCGAGGTGCATAATGAGTATTTATTGCATGGCCCCGAGGCCGAGTAAGGGCCCCGAGGCCCATAAAAAGTGCCGAGGCCCCTAACGGGCCGAGGCACTTTTTATGGGCCGAGGGGCCCTTACGAGGCCTCGGGGCCATGCAAAACTAGTTTTATGCACCGAGGAAGACTTTTTTTTGCTCAATTTTGGCTTTAATGGCCTCAAATCGTCAAAATAAGCCCTATAGGCGAAAAAAAAAAATTCGAGAGTTCAGTTAGTATGGAGGTCACCTTGTACCAAAAAAACTCTTTTTATGGGCCTCAAACTCCATTTATGGGCCTAGGCCCATAAAAAGAGTTTGAGGCCCATAAAAAGAGTTTGAGGCCCATAAATGCTGTCCATACAAGTGCCCAGGCCGTCCAATAAAGTCTTCCAAGGTGCATAAATGCCCTGTAAATAACCCCTTCCCAAAATCTCCCCGTCCCTCATTCGTGTGTTTTCACTTCAAGTTTGTCGCCGCGCGAAAATTTTTTTGAAACCGCGAAACCGCAAAAAAACGGGAAAAAAAAAGTCTAGCTAGTGCCCTGTCCCTCCCCCGGAGCACAAAAAAAAAAGGCTGTCCCCAAGTCTTGTTTTGTCTTCAATTTCCGTTTATCATCGCAATCATGAAAGGAAAACGTTTCTCGTGCAAAATGCAATTTTACTTTAAAATAGAAAGGCTCAGAGGAGGTATCAGCAGAGAAGCTGCCAAAGTGTTTGTTTTCATCTTTGTTTCATTGTTTGCTCTTCAATACGCAGCAAATGTTTTGTTTTGCAGCGGGCTGGGAGGGAGGGAGCCTGTGACCGGTTTGCCACCTCCCAGTGTCGACGCGCCAGTTTGTGACGGCGATGACGTTCTTGGGAAACTTTTCCGACAGTCACCCGGTTCTGGAACTCGCCAATTTTTGTACTTACAACGAAACCAATACAAACATGTATTGGCGAGGGAGGGTTCTTCTCTCATGGGGTATTATTTGGTTTTTCTTTTCCCCCCTCAGTGTTCATTCTTCTTCTTGTCTGAAAAAGAAATAATAAAAGCAAGGGTACATTTTTCGCACCCTCTGTACCTTCTTTTCGTTTAGATAAGAAAGTACATGAAATAATTCTTGTTCTTGTCTGAACACAGTTCGATATCTCCCCCGTGGGTTATTGTTTCGCGTCTTCAACTTCACCTTTCCACAACCTTCCTTCACCTCATCGCATACCTGCAGAAGAGCAGAGTGCTGGGCCTATGGCAGCAGGGTAAGTCTCTTCAGCAGTACCGTGCGCATCGCGAGTCACCTTTTTCATATTTTTTTTGACATCTATTCACGCCTTTTCTCACTTTTTCACATTAATTTCACATTTTTCCACCTGATTTCCCCCACAAATTGGTGGGTTTGGTGATGCTACGTAGGTTTAATCCCGCCAAAAATAGGTGGATTTTTCACTTCTATTTTCGCTTTTTTCATTTCCCCACAAACCGCAACAGCAGAAGAGAGATGGTTTGGTGTGAGGAGAATCAAAGGACCAAAAGGACCGAAGAACCCGGCTTCGAGCACCCCACCATCCCAACAAACTGTTCGTTTGTAGTGTTTTTTGTTAGGGGAAACGACAATAGGGACTCTAAAAATGTGGATTACGACAATCCGAATTAATAATCCACATTGTCGCAAAAAATAGTCCACATTGTCGCATAATCCGGATTCTTGATTTTTGCCTTCTAAGGTGAGCCTCTGTAATAACTAGACTCTTGAAAACTTTTTTGGTCACACCCTAAAAGTGCCCAATTTTGCAATTCCAGCCTTTCTGGGGGTCTAAAACGCGTTTTTGCAATTTTTTCCACCAAAACACAAGTATGTGTGCGAACGCACACACCTCGACCTGTCGGTGAAATGTGGCTCTACTCCAACCCGCCCCAGATTAGAAAAATGGAAAAAGGATGGGAGTAGGGGTACGGTGTTCAATTTCCTTTTAGCATTGTAATCATGCAAAAAATACAATCAACTTACCCTAGCACAGAAAGTGCATATATGTGCCGTAGATTATTTCTGCAGGGTGGAGTTCCAGGAGCGTGGTTCCTCCCATATCCACCCCGTTTCTTTCCCCCCTCCCAAGACATGTGTGCATTTGTGTGACTGCACAATACAGGGTGGGGATGCCTTCAAGAATTAAATTCTTCCCCCCAAACCCCCTTCCGTCTTTGTTTTTCTTTATCCAAAACGTCAAGTGGATGCGTAATAACTTTCGATTGCAATTCCTTGTTTGTTTGTTTTTTTTGTACGCAAATTTGTTTTGGCAGCGTCCTGGGTCTGTGGGGAACTTTGCATAAATTCCGGATTAGCCACATTTGACACAAATCCCCACCCCCGGTAGTACACAAAGGCCAGGTTACAAATTTTGCTCACTTCTTCTCATTTTCTTTCCCTGTGTGGGTTAGTCAGGGAATGTGTCTCAGTCCCCACACGCTGCACGCATGTGTGTCCAGCGTCCCATCGTTATTGTGTTTTGTTTCTCCCACATTAAACCCTTTATGGCTGATTTCAGGTTGTGAGACCAGCTAGACTAGGGAAGTTGCCACACCCCCTTAAATGGCCCCCCCTTTCGTGTTGCTGGTTTTAACAGGAAAGGGTCGGGCACACCCATACTGTAAACTTGTTTAAGTAGCTTTGCTACGCCAGGGTCTCTTGGAAAAAATATACAAATTGCGAATAAGAAACTCTTCGGTGGAAGCGAACAACAAACAACTTTTACTTTTTTCCCCCCCGTTTATAGTCTTTTGAGCAACAAGCAAAGAGGAACGAGTCTCTCGAGCATTTTTATATCTTTCCTTTCACGCAGTGTTATCAGAAACTGACCTTGATTAGCCAACGGTAAATTTTTCCTCATGCTTTCCTTTTGAATCATTCCCCTCACCCAATTATGACATGCCACACCACCCAGGGTACGAGCCTAAAAGGCTTCCTAAAACGGCTGCGGTCAACGAAATTTATTATATCACACCAGCATTACACATCACGTCCCGTGCGCACAAACGACATTATGGCCGACCCCGACCGTGACCCCGCCAACCTGGAGGGCGTCGACATTGAGATGACTTCAGCGTCTGCGGACAGCGTGTCCACGCAACCCCCGCTCGAGCAGCGATGCAGCGATGCATCCCGCACAGACGAACGCCCGATAATAACTGACCTGAGGGAGGAGAGGCTGGGACTGGCCACCGTGGTGTTCGCTCTGTGGCTTGCCTGTCCGTGTGTGCTGGCTGCGTACCTGAAGGACTATGAGTACTTATATGAAGACAACGTCGAAGTGTCAGCGTTGACAGGGGATGTGAACGACACGAATACAACAGTGCCCCTATGGCGTGTGCAGTGCTCTGACGAGGCTCTCAACACAACGGACGGGACACGCTTCGACATGCCGGGTGGGGAGTGTTCCATAGATCTGCGTTGGTGCTTCTACGTCTGCTTCTGCATGATTGGCGTTCGTGTGGCGACTGTAGCGCTTCTTCGATATGGGAAGGCCCATACCCGCATCACGCAGTTCTGTCTTGTCGTTTCCGACGGTCTTGCTATCAGCGTTTTCACCGCCATAATATTGGCAGAACAATCGCGTGGCGAAGACGCGGAAGCATTTACATTTCCAGTCGAGGGTGTGCAGTCGAACATACCGGGTGTTGTGTTGGTTGCCGCGAGGATCAACGTGGTAGTGTCCGCGGCGGTATCTGCCGCAGTTTTATGCAGCGAGTCGGAGTCTGTGTTCATCTATCTTAATTACATCCTTTGGTTGGCGCTATTCATAATGTCCTTCATCTACCCTTCTGTTACGAAAGCTTTGTTCAGTTTGGAAGCGTACAGCTACCTTGCCTTCTATGTTGTGTTGGAAGTAATAAAGGTTTTTTGTATGTTCTGCGTTATACGGCGCTATGGGTCGGATATAGATCACCTTCTGGCGCCTGACGGGAAGTGGGAGGCCCTTGTACGCGACACCGTGGGGTTGTGTGAGCTGTGCGCACTGTGCGACTTTGTGGCCTACTCCGTTGCTGTGCTGCTGCTGGGGCCTGAGGAGGAGCGGCACCGCTTCTTCTACTTCGACCCTGTCACTATGAGCATGTTCCAAGGCGTCGTGCTGTTTCTCTGCTTTACTTACATCAGCCAGACCACACCGAAGTCACAGATGGCTGCATGGCCAAAACTGGAAAACTTAATAGTGCGCTACTCAGGTCGCAACATAGCTCACGACATGAGCACTGCCAGCGAAGGGTACTTGACTGACGAGGGGGATGATGTGCCCGCAGGGGAAGGAGAAGGGATGAATGTGTTTGTGACGTTGATGCGCCGGGAGAAGGTACGTGTGCACGTTGGTGTGGACGACACACTTGGGGACATGTGCAGCAAGGCACGGCAGGCATGTTTACCTCACACCACAGACTCTGCGCCTGTGCAGGTGAAGCTGCTTGTGGACGGGTGTGCGTTGGAAGGGGACAGGAACACACCTGTGGCGAACCTGCCGGTCGAGGAGGGCTGCAACGTGGAGGTGCGCGTGCGTAAGAACGAGCCGCGCGAGGACCACTTCACGAACGGGAGGTGGGCAGGCATAGATTGCCTGTACTACGGGGTTGTGGAAAAGATTGTTGCTGGAGACCTCGCGTGCGACGAGGTGAGAAGGCTGGTGGACGAGTGCAACACAGAGCCGGTGGGGATGTGGCGGTATGTGCTGCCCTTTGCTGGGGCGCCTCACTTCCTGACGTGTGTGTTGATCGAACATGGCTGCAACGTGTCTGACTTCGTGCATGTGCAGCGGGGACTACGCGCAATGAAAGTGTGGAAATGTGTGTACGTGGTGATGGTGGTGTTCATGGTGGCACTGCACGCAACAAGGGTCGTTGAGTACGGATCGCGAAACTCTGGGTGGGTATTCCTTGCCTTCCTCGTCCCTGCCAGTGTGGCGATTGCATACGACATTGAGCCTCCGTCTCTGCGGGCGGTGCTTGCTGCCCAGAAGAAGTCAACAACCGTACCCTTGCGACCTGCCACTCACCTCCTGAACACCGATCTGGAAAACCCGTTGCTGGAGCACAGTTGTCTCGCAAATTGACTCTTCTCTTACTTGGTCACCATCCCCCAGGTAACAATAGGCATAAACAAAAGTCACGCACCTCAACCTGTTGGTGAAGTGTGGCTCTGACAAAAAAAGGATGTCCAAGTCTTGTTTTGTCTTCAATTTCTGTTTATCATCGCAATCATAAAAGGAAAACGTTTCTCGTGCAAAATGCAATTTTACTTTAAAATAGAAAGTGTCAGAGGAGGTATCAGCAGAGAAGCTGCCAAAGTGTTTGTCTTCATCTTTGTTTCGTTGTTTGCTCTTCAATGCGCAACAAATGTTTTGTTTTGCAGCGGGCTGGGAGGGAGGGAGCCTGTGACCGGTTTGCCACCTCCCAGTGTCGACGCGCCAGTTTGTGACGGCGATGACGTTCTTGGGAAACTTTTCCGACAGTCACCCGGTTCTGGAACTCGCCAATTTTTGTACTTACAACGAAACCAATACATAACATGTATTGGCGAGGGAGGGTTCTTCTCTCATGGGGTATTATTTGGTTTTTCTTTTCCCCCCTCAGTGTTCATTCTTCTTCTTGTCTGAAAAAAATAATAAAAGCAAGGGTACATTTTTCGCATCCTCTGTACCTTCTTTTCGTTTAGAAAAGAAAGTATATGAAATAATTCTTGTTCTTGTCTGAACACAGTTCGATAACTCACCCGCGGGTTATTGTTTCGCGTCTTCAACTTCACCTTTCCACAACCTTCCTTCACCTCATCGCATACCTGCAGAAGAGCAGAGTGCTGGGCCTATGGCAGCAGGGTAAGTCTCTTCAGCAGTACCGTGCGCATCGCGAGTCACCTTTTTCATATTTTTTTGACATCTATTCACGCCTTTTCTCACTTTTTCACATTAATTTCACATTTTTCCACCTGATTTCCCCCACAATTTGGTGGGTTTGGTGATGCTACGTAGGTTTAATACCCCCAAAAATAAGTGTGTTTTTCACTTCTATTTTCGCTTTTTTCATTTCCCCACAAACCGCAACAGCAGAAGAGAGATGGTTTGGTGTGAGGAGAATCAAAGGAACAAAAGGACCGAAGAACCCGGCTTCGAGGACCCCACCATCCCAACAAACTGTTCGTTTGCAGTGTTTTTTGTTAGGGGAAACGACAATGTGGACTCTAAAATGTGGATTACGACAATCCGGATTAATAATCCACATTGTCGCAAAAAATAGTCCACATTGTCGCATAATCCGGATTCTTGATTTTTGCCTTCTAAGGTGAGCCTCTGTAATAACTAGACTCTTGAAAACTTTTTTGGTCACACCCTAAAAGTGCCCAATTTTGCAATTCCAGCCTTTCTGGGGGTCTAAAACGCGTTTTTGCAATTTTTTCCACCAAAACACAAGTATGTGTGCGAACGCACACACCTCGACCTGTCGGTGAAATGTGGCTCTACTCCAACCCGCCCGGGTTAGAAAAATGGAAAAAGGATGGGGGTAGGGGTACGGCCCCACGTATAAGCAACCGGGCTCATATTTCTCAAAATTTAAGTGGTCAAAAAATTGTCCAATTTTCGAGATTGACCCCACCACTGCACGGGCGGAGCCCAAAAATGCAAATAAGGACCCTTTTTAATTTGTTCTCTTGAAATGTGTAATTTCATGTTTTCGCGAAAAAAATAACAAATGATCCCTACAAGGGTTGAAGGAAGGTGGTTGAAAACAACAATAACAACAAGGACAAGTAATTGCTAAGAAAAAAGCGGGGTGTGCTGTGGAAAACTCCGCGCGATATTCGAAACCACCGTAGCATCCTGGCGATTTGCTGGAGGTGCTGATGCGCCTGGTGTGATCGATGTGTTGTAGTCTGTGCATTCTGTGTTCCTTCCGCACTGCTCCAACGACGACGACAATGTGAGGAGGCTGTGGACAAAAACGAGCTGGACCACGCCGAACCTGCCGAGCGGGCGTCCAACAACGCTATCGAGCAGATGGTGCTGGACGAAGAGGACAGCCCCCTTTCTTGAACGTTTCAGATGCTGGTGTCCCAGTGGGTCTGGCAGCGTACGAAGAGCGTTAGCATACCTGCAGAAGAGCAGAATGCTGGGCGTGTTGTAGATTATTTCTACAGGATGGAGTTCCACATCACACCCCGTTTTTTTTCCGATAGCAATTACTTGTTTTTTCTTTATCCAAAACGTCAAGTGGATGCGTAATAACTTTCGATTGCAATTCCTTGTTTGTTTCTTTGTTTTGTTTCTTTTTTTTGTACGCAAATTTGTTTTGGCAGCGTCCTGGGTCTGTGGGGAACTTTGCATAAATTTAATTCAGCCGGATTAGCCACATTTGACACAAATCCCCACCCCCGGTAGTACACAAAGGCCAGGTTGCAAATTTTGCTCACTTCTTCTCATTTCCTTTCCCTGTGTGGGTTAGTCAGGGAATGTGTCTCAGTCCCCACACGCCATGCATGTGTCCAGCGTCCCATCGTTATTGTGTTTTGTTTCTCCCACATTAAACCCTTTATGGCTGATTTCAGGTTGTGAGACCAGCTAGACTATGGAAGTTGCCACACCCCCTTAAATGGCCCCCTTTCGTGTTGCTGGTTTTAGTAACAGGAAAGGGTCGGGCACAGCCATACTGTAAACTTGTTTAAGTAGCTTTGCTACGCCAGGGTCTCTTGGGAAAAATATACAAATTGCGAATAAGAAAGTTCGGTGGAAGCGAACAACAAACAACTTTTACTTTTTCCCCCCCGTTTATAGTCTTTTGAGCAACAAGCAAAGAGGAACGAGTCTCTCGAGCATTTTTATATCTTTCCTTACACGCAGTGTTATCAGAAACTGACCTTGATTAGCCAACGGTAAATTTGTCCTCATGCTTTCCTTTCGAATCATTCCCCTCACCCAATTATGACATGCCACACCACCCAGGGTACGAGCCTAAACGGCTTCCTAAAACGGCTGCGGTCAACGAAATTTATTATATCACACCAGCATCACACATCACGTCCCGTGCGCACAAACAACATTATGGCCGACCCCGACCGTGACCCCGCCAACCTGGAGTGCGTCGACATTGAGATGACTTCAGCGTCTGTGGACAGCGTGTCCACGCAACCCCCGCTCGAGAGCAGCGATGCCTCCCCCACACACGAACGCCGGATAACTGACCTGAGGGAGGAGAGGCTGGGACTGGCCACCGTGGTGTTCGCTCTGTGGCTTGCCTGTCCGTGTGTGCTGGCTGCGTACCTGAAGGACTATGAGTACTTATATGAAGACAACGTCGAAGTGTCAGCGTTGACAGGGGATGTGAACGACACGAATACAACAGTGCCCCTGTGGCGTGTGCAGTGCTCTGACGAGGCTCTCAACACAACGGACGGGACACGCTTCGACATGCCGGGTGGGGAGTGTTCCACGGATCTGCGTTGGTGCTTCTACGTCTGCTTGTGCATGATTGGCGTTCGTGTGGCGACTGTAGCGCTTCTTCGATATGCGAAGGCCCATACCCGCATCACGCAGTTCTGTCTTATCGTTTCCGACGGTCTTGCTATCAGCGTTTGCACCGCCCTATTAGCTGCCGAACAACCGCAGGGAGTCGAGGGTGTGCAGTCGAACATACCGGGTGTTGTGTCGGTGGCCGCGAGGATCAACGTGGTAGTGTCTGTGGCGGTTTCTGCCGCCGTTTTATGCAGCAAGTCAGCGTCTACGCGCTTTCATTGCTGCCTTTTGGTGTTGCTATTCATAATGTCCTTCTTGTACCCTTTTGTTGTGATTACTTTGTTCAGTATGGAAGCGTACAGCTACCTTGCCTTCTATGCTGTGTTGGAAGTAATAAAGCTTCTTTGTATGGTCCGCGTTATGCGCTGTGAGTCGGATGGAGGAAGGCTTGTGTTGCCTGACGGGAAGTTGGCGGCCCTTGTGGGCGACCCCGTGGGGATGTGTGAGCTGTGCGCACTGTGCGACTTTGTGGCCTACTCCGTTGCTGTGCTGCTGCTGGGGCCTGAGGAGGAGCGGCACCGCTTCTTCTACTTCGACCCTGTCACTATGAGTATGTTCCAGGGCGTCGTGCTGTTTCTCTACCTTACTTACATGGACCAGACCACACCGAAGTCACAGATGGCTGCATGGCCAAAACTGGAAGACTTACTAACGCACTACCCAGGTCGCGACATAGCTCACGACATGAGCACTGCCAGTGAAGGGTACTTGACTGACGAGGGGGATGATGTGCCCGTAGGGGAAGGAGAAGGGATGAATGTGTTTGTGACGTTGATGCGCCGGGAGAAGGTACGTGTGCACGTTGGTGTGGACGACACACTTGGGGACATGTGCAGCAAGGCACGGCAGGCATGTTTACCTCACACCACAGACTCTGCGCCTGTGCAGGTGAAGCTGCTTGTGGACGGGTGTGCGTTGGAAGGGGACAGGAACACACCTGTGGCGAACCTGCCGGTCGAGGAGGGCTGCAACGTGGAGGTGCGCGTGCGTAAGAACGAGCCGCGCGAGGACCACTCCACGAACAGGTCGTACGGGTGGACTTGCGAGCCGGCGACAGGCATACATTGCCTGTACTACGGGGTTGTGGAAAAGATTGTTGCTGGAGACCTCGCGTGCGACGAGGTGAGAAGCCTAGTGGACGAGTGCAACACAGAGCATGTGGGGATGTGGCGGTATGTGCTGCCCTTTGCTGGGGCGCCTCACTTCCTGACATGTGTGTTGATCGAACATGGCTGCAACGTGTCTGACTTCGTGCATGTGCAGCGGGGACTACGCGCAATGAAAGTGTGGAAATGTGTGTACGTGGTGATGGTGGTGTTCATGGTGGCACTGCACGCAACAAGGGGCGTTGAGTACGGATCGCGAAACTCTGGGTGGGTATTCCTTGCCTTCCTCCTCCCTGCCAGTGTGGCGATTGCATACGACATTGAGCCTCCGTCTCTGCGGGCGGTGCTTGCTGCCCAGAAGAAGTCAACAGCCGCACTCTTGCGACCTGCCACTCACCTCCTGAACACCGATCTGGAAAACCCGTTGCTGGAGCACAGTTGTCTCGCAAATTGACTCTTCTCTTTCTTGGTCACCATCCCCCAGGTAACAATAGACATAAACAAAAGTCACGCACCTCAACCTGTTGGTGAAGTGTGGCTCTGCTCCATCCCTCCCCCGGAGCACAAAAAAAGGATGTCCAAGTCTTGTTTTGTCTTCAATTTCCGTTTATCATCGCAATCATAAAAGGAAAACGTTTCTCGTGCAAAATGCAATTTTACTTTAAAATAGAAAGGCTCAGAGGACAGTCACCCGGTTCTGGGACTCGCCAATTTTTGTACTTACAACGAGACCAATACATAACATGTATTGGCGAGGGAGGGTTCTTCTCTCATTAGGTATTATTTGGTTTTACTTTCCCCCTGTTTTCATTCTTCTTCTTGTCTGAACAACAAAAAAGCAGGGATACATTTTTCGCACCTTCTTTACCTTCTTTTCGTTTAGAAAAGAAAGTATATGAAATAATTCTTGTTATTGTCTGAATACAGTTCGATAACTCACCCGCGGGTTATTGTTTCGCGTCTTCAACTTCACCTTTCCACAACCTTCCTTCACCTCATCGCATACCTGCAGAAGAGCAGAGTGCTGGGCCTATGGCAGCAGGGTAAGTCTCTTCAGCAGTACCGTGCGCATCGCGAGTCACCTTTTTCATATTTTTTTGACATCTATTCACGCCTTTTCTCACTTTTTCACATTAATTTCACATTTTTCCACCTGATTTCCCCCACAATTTGGTGGGTTTGGTGATGCTACGTAGGTTTAATACCCCCAAAAATAAGTGTGTTTTTCACTTCTATTTTCGCTTTTTTCATTTCCCCACAAACCGCAACAGCAGAAGAGAGATGGTTTGGTGTGAGGAGAATCAAAGGAACAAAAGGACCGAAGAACCCGGCTTCGAGGACCCCACCATCCCAACAAACTGTTCGTTTGCAGTGTTTTTTGTTAGGGGAAACGACAATGTGGACTCTAAAATGTGGATTACGACAATCCGGATTAATAATCCACATTGTCGCAAAAAATAGTCCACATTGTCGCATAATCCGGATTCTTGATTTTTGCCTTCTAAGGTGAGCCTCTGTAATAACTAGACTCTTGAAAACTTTTTTGGTCACACCCTAAAAGTGCCCAATTTTGCAATTCCAGCCTTTCTGGGGGTCTAAAACGCGTTTTTGCAATTTTTTCCACCAAAACACAAGTATGTGTGCGAACGCACACACCTCGACCTGTCGGTGAAATGTGGCTCTACTCCAACCCGCCCGGGTTAGAAAAATGGAAAAAGGATGGGAGTAGGGGGGATCCGTAAATAGACCGGCAACGACCAGACACGTAATTAGTGTGTATAGCCGGTTTTTAGCCGGTCTTTAGGGTCCGTAAAAAGACCGGCTCTTAAGGATTACCGGCTATAAGGGCCGGTCCTACCCACCCTCGAAAAAGACCGGCAGACCGGGTGTACAATTGTACACACAAAAATTTACGTACGATCTTCCTTCTAAGGTGCTCGCTCTCCATACCTAGACCAGGCTATTTCCTAACTCTGGGGCGTTTTTGCCGAAATTTCAAAAAAGAAAAGCAAAAAAAGTGCGGCATTTTCCTGTAGTTTTTTTCCGCCCAAGAGGGCGTTTTGTTGCATTTCCGAGCCAATCCCGGCTTGTGGTGGGGTATATACGGAAAAGTGGACAAAATTTTAGTGACTTAAATTTTCGCAAAATATGAAGCCATACTCGTAAACAAGGGTCATTTTCAGGAAAATTCGGAAAATTCCAACGTTTGGAGCAATTTTTCCCCTGGAAAAAACAGTGGGTTTTCAGCCCCAAAACATACCGCGATTGGAATTTCCGGAATCTGTCCGCACTGTGGTGGGGTCACTTTGCCGAAATGGCCAAATTCTTGGTTTTGGTCAAAATCCATGTAGGGTAAAGAGGGCCAAGGTAAATCCCTCACGAGTGATTGTGCGAGCCGATTGCTCTCCACGGTGGGGTCATGTGTGCCAAAAACACTCTAAGTGGGGAGATCCGGGTGCCCGCAACAACAATATTCACAAAAAATCACAACAAATCACAACAAATCACACAAAATCACACAAAATAAATACAAAAAATCACAAAAAAAAAAATTCTATTCACAACAAATCACAAAAAATCACAAAAATCACAAAAAATCACAAGCAATCACAAAAAAAAAATCCTATTCACAAACAATCACAAAAAATCACAAGCAATCACAAAAAAAAAAATCCTATTCACAAAAAATCACAAGTAATCACAAAAAAAAAATCCTATTCACAAAAAATCACAAGTAATCACAAAAAAAAAATCCTATTCACAAAAAATCACACAAAATCACAAAAAAAAAATCCTATTCACAAAAAATCACAAAAAATCACAAAAAGTGGATGTGATTCTTTTTGATTTTTTGTGATTTTTTGTGAATAGGATTTTTTTTTTGTGATTACTTGTGATTTTTTGTGAATAGGATTTTTTTTTTTGTGATTTTGTGTGATTTTTTGTGAATAGGATTTTTTGTTTGTGATTTTTTGTGATTGTTTGTGAATAGGATTTTTTTTTTTGTGATTGCTTGTGATTTTTGTGATTTTTTGTGATCGTTTGTGATTTTTTGCGAATAGGATTTATTTTATTTTTTTTTTTTTTTTTTTGAGATTTTTCGATTTTTTTTTTTGTGGAATTTTTTATTTTTAATCTGTATTCTGTAACCTCTCTCTATTTTACGGCAGGTGTGACCGGTTGAGGTGATACTTCCGGACTGAGGAAGGGCATTCTTTTACTTTTTTTTTCTGTGTGTTTGTTTTCTTGTTGTAGTCTTTTTTGGTGAAGGGGCTTGGCCGACGACACTGAGAACCTCTTTGGTTCATAGCTGTTAACGACGTCTGGTCCTACCTAGCTGTACACTCTAATTCTAAAAATAAAATAAAATAAAACCAATAGGCAAAGGGGGAGGGGGGAGGCTAAAAGCCAAACAAAAGTAAAGAATGAAAAAGAAAAACTCAAGTGCTCTGGGACGGCCGCGAGTTCCTGCTCCGCTTTAGGCCCCGCAGACGGTTGTAGAGGGTGTAAGCCTCTTCCACCTTTTTTTGTGATTTTGTGTGATTTTGTGCGAATAAGATTTTTTGTTTGTGATTGTTTGTGATTTTTTGTGAATGGAGGCTACGTCAAATCTCAGTTAATACCAGTTGATACCAGTAAATATCAGTTTTTTTTCCAAGCTTGGAAAAGTAGATGTCGAGAAAAAAATTTCAAAAAAAAAAAAAAAAAATTTTTTTTTTTCGACAACTACTTTTTCAAGCCTGGAAAAAAAAATTTTTTTTTTGGGCCTGACCTTGGGACCTTGTGCACCGAAAAATTCAAAAAACGGCAAAATTTTGATGTTTTGAGCATCTGTGGGTGAATCATATGCACTGCTACAGTGGCCTATTATTGGGTGTTTTCCTTAGCAAATTCCTTCACAAAACTCATTTTTGATTTTGGCAAAGGCAAATTTCAGGCCAAAAAAAAGTCACCCCTGGTAGTGGGTCCTTGGGTGTCCAAACATGCCAAAAACACAAAAAAATTGATGTTTTGGCCTTCTGTGGGCACCTAAAACGCACTTCTCTGCCCAAAAAACGAATCATTCACATTTCAGAGGTCCTGCATGAAAATGCCCATTTGAGCCCTTCTCGAAAAATCGCTATTTTGCCCAAAGTGGCCAAAACGTGAAAAAAGCCGTTTTTTCACTATTTTTTTCCATTTTTTTGTATTCTGGGGTGGCTTCTGGGTCGTTTTTCGACCCACAGGCCCCCTGTGACCCACTCTGAGGGTGTTTTTCACCCGCAGTTGCCTTGGAGATGGCCAGATAATGCCAAATGAATTTTCCGTGCGTTTGGTCCCAGCCAAAATGGCTGGAGTCGTATCCCCTAGGGGGGGGGGGGGGGGGGGGGGGGGGTAGGGGGGGTCACAAGGGGAGGACAATGCATTTTTTCAGAGTTTTTGAATTCTACGCGTAGCGCAGTGTCCGACCCCACAAGTCACTACCCAAGACCCCCCGGAAAACGTCCTGGAGGCCCGAAAATACCAAAAATAGTGACCGGAAGTGACCAGAAAATCAAAATTCCGAAAAAAAAAGGGGTCTTGGGACAGGGTCTGTACCTTGCCTATTCCTATTTTTTAGCACATAAACGAGATATGGCCATGGCAACAGCCCATGTCTCATATTTTAGGAAGTAAAGGATACATCTTGCCTAATGTCATCTAATTGCGTTTGAATACAGCCAAAACAAGACAAGACGGTCACCTGGCATCTGTATTTTGTGGGTCGTAGTGACCAATGTATACACGGGCTTAGGTACCCACACCATTAATAGGCCAGGGAGTGATCAATTTAGGGAGGAAAATTAGTCAGGTGTAAATTATCGAGCAGATCTGCCGTCACTGCCTCACCCGGTCCCTCAGGGTACCTTCCTTTTAAAAGAATCACCTCGTATGACTTTCCAGATATTGCAATGCCCAATTCCTCCCCTTGGTTTTGCAGTTCAGTCTGCAATAGCCCTGTACTAGCCACGTATATGGATATCCAGTCATAGACTCGACTAAAGCACCGACCCGCATCTGCCTCGTCTTCTTTATCTTCTTAGACCCCACACTCAGATTATTGTGGGAGGAAAGAGATATCCCTCCTGAAGACGGACAGGCACGCCACAAAATATAGCGGCAAGAGCGGGGCGTCCTCAAAGCTCACAGGGACAAGGAACGCCGTATTGGGAACTTAGGCACACTGCTCCAATGTGGCAAGGCCAGACTGCTTGACGACAAGCAATACGCAATGACCCGCGAGGAGGACGCGTGGGAGGCCCAATGCCACACACGTCACTTTCCTCCCCTTTTCGCGTGTTTTCTTAAACCCAATCTCCCCAGGGCTTGCAGAATCGCCTCTGAGGACACCTTCAGCAGGCCTACTCCACAGTGGATACGGCGCTTTGCCTTTACTGCCATTCCACTGCGTCTACACAAGGATTTTAGAGCGGACTTGGCGTAGAACTGCCAATCCAGTGCCCCCGGCACTTTTCCCGCCCTCTCAATGCGTTCCAACGGTGTTTTTAATGGGTTTTGATTGCACCCCGATTTGAAAGGTGCCAAAGTACAAACCCTGTCCCAGGCCGTTTTTTTTTTTTTGAAAAATTCGAATTAGACCCCCACAAGTGCTCAGAAGTGTCCAAAACCAGGCGGAATTGAATTGTAGGTCACCTGGGGACCATATTTTCTGGTTTTTCAGGGTGATGTCCATTTTTTTCTCAAAAAAAATTTTTTTTGGTCGGTGTCCTCACTTTTAACATGGGATGTGACCCCCCCTAGGCATAGGTGCCGGCCGAGTCGTTTTTGGGCGAGTTGTCCGAACTCCACGATTTTACCAAACAACTCGCCCAAAACTCGCACAACTCGGCCACAACTCGCCCTATACTCGGCACAACTCGCCCTATACTCGGCACAACTCGACCACAACTCGGCCACAACTCGCCCATTTTTACAGGCAAAAACATACAGGGATGGGAGGGGACGTTGTAAGGTTACACACATGTAACGTTGGTACAACACATGATCTCAAGAAAAACAACCAGGGCTAAGGCCAAACGCCACTCATTACATGCACCTTGTCATATGACTAGTCATAGGTGGTAACTAGGTCGTGGTGGTCCATGGGTCACCGTGCACACTCACGGTTTTTGGTAATTGCTGGGGGGAATGGGATATACTCCGTACATGGCTACCCACACAGAACACACGGTTCCCCAGACATCCGTCAGGCAATCACTGATTCACTTCACACAGGTCGGGCAGGCGCCGCCTGCTCATCCTCTTTTCCTGTCTGCTATCGATTACAGGTTCACAACGTTCGCACGTTCAGTCAAAATGCTTTGGGCGACGACTTCCCTTGGGATACAAAGCATACAAAACCACCCAAAGCGCACATTCACAGACCAGCTGTGAAGCGGCAAAGAGTCGTTCAAGCTGAGATGCACAAGATAAAATGTGATGTGGTGTACCTGTGTACCTGTGTACCTGTGTACCTGTGTACCTGTGTACCTGTGTACCTGTGTACCTGTGTACCTGTGTACCTGTGTACCTGTGTACCTGTGTACCTGTGTACCTGTGTACCTGTGTATAAAAAATGCCAAAAAAAAACAACTCGCCCAAAAAAAATGGGCGAGTTGTTGGGCGAATTTGGGCGAGTTGCCGAGTTGTTTTAACTCGCCGGGCACCTATGCCTAGGGGGGGGGGGGGGGGGGGGGGGGGGGTTTTGGACCCCATTTCAAGTAACATTGTAACATGGATTGGAATAATGGGCCTTCCCTAACACTATTTATTTTGAATGTGTGTTTTTGGGTTTAAATAGCCGTTTAGGGGGGTTCTACTCCACTAAATAAATCGAGCAAAAATATGGTGAACTCAGAGGAGGGGGTCATTCGGTTCGAAAAACACAATTTTGGGCAATTAGAGCCAAAACAACACCCTAAAATACAAGAATCAGTTTTGGAAAATCCCGCTTTTTGGCTGAGTGGGTAAAGTAACCAGACCAGGTTGTGAAAAATAGCTGTTGGTTTTTTTTTGCTTGGGAAGATCGAGCGCGAAAACGTCCAAATACGTCATTTTTTTTGGAAAAAAATTACCCAGCAATTTTTCTAAATACAAGGTCCCCGACCCCCATTTTCACAAAAAAATTGGCCTATTTCTACAGCCATATTTGTACGGCAAATCTCTTTAGATCTCAGGGCTCTCGGTAAGAAGGGGTTTTGGGGGGCATCATATATCATATTTCATATTTCAAAATCATATTTCAAAAAAAAAAAAAAAAACACGAGTTTACGGGCAAAAACCCATTCCGAGCTTTCGGCCCCGCACGTTGGCGGGGCATCTCCCCTCATATGTGGATATGTCCGGAAAATTTTCAGGAAAGTGCCGGGCAAAAACACATCAAAATGGGTCCGGACATATCCACGGGGGGGATAGGTACTTAAAAAATGGAATTGAAAGCCGTGTTCAAAATCTTTCAATTGCGGCCAGGTACGATCAAACATTTGCATCTGGGGTCCCTTTACCGGTTGGAAAGTCCCAAAAACCAAAACTCAAAAGTGGGTCCAGGGATTACGCAGCTCCCCCAAAAATAAAAAAAAGTACGAATGGATTTTCAACACGTACAATTCTAAGCAAAAACAATTCGCGCTTCGCGCGCGCTCTCCCTGGCAAAGTTAGTTGAGAAGGGCTGTGAAAGTTCGAAGAACTGGAGAAATCATCAGTCATGGCACTGGCGAAGCCACGGTACGCAACATTTCTAAAAACTGCGATTAAAATTGCCTACTATGTCACGGGAAGGGTGTACTGCAATCTAGCGCCGCAGGCGCACGGTACGCTACTTTTTTTCTTTCGCCATGCTGCATGCTCCTTTTCCGGTAAAATAGAAAATTGTCTCCTACAAATAGGATTCTGTAGGGGGTAGGTGAGAGGTGGGGGCGGAGCCCCACCCCTCACCTACCCCACCCCAGCCCCAATCCAAAACCCAAATTACCTAAGTATGGACACGTATGGATTCCACCTTTTCAAAAACAATTCACGTATGGATTTCCATACGTTCCACACGTGGAGCGTAATCTCTGAGTGGGTCCAAAAAACGGCTTGGGGTAAGGGGTTAACAAAAATTTAAAGTTTAAGGTGTACTTCCGCGAGCGAAGCGAGCGGGAAAAAAATTGAAGGTGTACCTCCGCGAGCGTAGCGAGCGGAAAATTTTTTGAAGGTGTACCGCCGCGAGCGCAGCGAGCGGGAAAATATTTTAAGGTGTACCTCTGCGAGCGTAGCGAGCGGAAAATTTTTAAGGTGTACTTCCGCGAGCGAAGTGAGCGGGGAAAAAATTGAAGGTGTACCTCCGCGAGCGTAGCGAGCGGAAAAAATTTTGAAGGTGTACATTAAACTTTAAACAAGGGGGTACGCCCACTTTTGTCGTCATCCTAAAATACCCGAAATTGAGCCCAATTGCATTTCCGGATCGATTGCGGAAAGTGGTAGGGTAAATGAACAACACCAAATACCTACGCCCCCCCGTGCATATGTCCGTGTTGGTCGAGGCTCGGAAATATACACATACTCAGTTCAGGTAGTATACTACAGTGTACAGCGGCAAAAACCCATTCCGAGCTTTCGGCTCCGCACGTTGGCGGGGCATCTCCGTTCATATGTGGCCTGGTAAACCCATTCCGAGCTTTCGGCTCCGCACGTTGGCGGGGCATCTCTGATCATATTTGGCCTGGTAAAAAAAAAAAAAAAATTTTTTTTTTTAAAAAAAAGGCGATCATATTTCATATCTCTTACCGATAGCCCTGTTTAGATCTCTTTAACCCTATAAGAGCCAAGCCATATTTTCAAGCCACTTTTGAGTTTTGGTTTTTGGGGCTCTCCAACCGGTAAAGGGACCCCAGATGCAAATTTTTGATCGTACCTGGCCGCAATTGAAAGATTTTGAACACGGCTTTCAATTCCATTTTTTTAAGTTTTTTTTCGAAAAAAAATGTTATCCCCAAAATGAGGTGAGCATAAAATCCACTTTTTGGGTTTTTACTAATTCGGCCGGCCGAGGAAAAACACGTAAATTATTTCTGTCCGAAAATGGCGTTATTTGAAAGATTGATCACAAAATCTTTTCAAAGAAAAAAAAATCGAGCAAAAAGTCCTAGTAGAACCCAACTTATAGGAGTGCAGCTCTGTTAGCAGCCATGTCTAAAACTGATTTCCTTAACGATTTACACTGAAACATGGCTAAAAACGTAAAAAAGGGGCGATTTTTCACAATTTGGGCATCTCCTGAGGTCGAAAGCCCCCAGAATGGGTCGGAACGACCCTGTGACCCGAAAATCCATGAAAAAAGCACCCCGAAATACGAAAAAACAGTGAAAATTCGGCTTACTGTGTGCTCTGCATAGGTCGTGTGTGTGGGGTGTTTTTGTGGTTTTGGTGGCAACTCGCCCCAGCATCCAAATGGCAAACAGATACACAAAGGTTTTCGATTTTTGCTTATTTTAAAAGATTTGAGTCAAATAGTTTCCCCATAAACCAAAGGATTTTTACGAAAACAAGCAGAACCATTATCAGATCATGATGACCCTTAGCCATAACCATGTCCTTCGGGTCGAAGGGGTGCCTCTTGGGTGGGTAGCAGTCCACAGATCCAAAGTGCAATCAGATGCGTAAAAGTTTTCGATTTTTGTTTCTTTTGAAAGATTCGTGTCAAAATCTTTGAAATATATAAAAATATTTTAACGAAAACGAGTAGAACCTCATACAGAGCATGGGGTGTCATTGAGGAACCAGAATAGGGGGGTGCTCGTCCAAAGGGCTTTGAAAAGTGGCACGACTCCCCCCAGCATCGAAAGTATTATCCGATGCATAAAAGTTTTCGATTCTTGCTTCTTTTGAAAGATCGGTGCAAATTCTTTCCACATAAAAAAAAATGTTTTTACGAAAATGAGTAGACCCTATGTCAGAGCACGTTGTCCTACAGATTTTAGAATGTGGGGGGTCACAGGGGTGCCCACACCCCCACCCCGCCTCCCCCCAGCATCGAAAGTAATATCCGATGCATAAAAGTTTTCGATTCTTGCTTCTTTTGAAAGATCGGCGAAAAATCTTTCGAAATATATAAAAATATGTGTTCACAAAAATGGGTAGAACCCGACTAAGGGCTTGTAGGCATTGGGTATCGCGAAAGGTACATATTTGGGGTGTGGGTGAAAAAACGTCACTTTTGGTGAAAGTAGCACCCCAGCCCCCAGCACCGAAAGTAATATCAGATGCACAAAAGTTTTCGACTCTTGCTTCTTTTGAAAGATCGGTGCAAATTCTTTCCACATAAAAAAAATGTTTTTACGAAAATGAGTTGAACCTGTCTAAAATCATGGCGTCATTTCGAAAGCCATTAAAGTGGCTCTTGGCTCTTATAGGGTTAAAAAAAAAAAAAAAAAAAAAAAAAAAAAAAACAAGTAATTGCTCAGGCCTGGGCCTGAAGTGGGTGCCCGGGGCCCGATTTTGATTTTATTTTATTTTTTCTAAGGATTTTACACGGGGGAAAAATTATTTTTTCTAAGGATTTTATACGGGGAAAATTTATTTTTCTAAGGGTTTTTCTTAGGGGAAAAAGTCTGGGGGGTCGGGCCGGGCCCCGTGTGGCTGAGAATAACTCGCACTCTGCCCGGGAGTGCGGTACCAAGCCATAATGAACAAAAAAAGTCTCCACCCCGCTTCCTTCGGTCTCGTCCCTTTCACCTCCCGCACAACAGAATAAATAATAATACAGTATGGTGCGTGTGACTGCAAACGTCGAGGGAACCTTGCCTCTTGCAGTGCTGCAAGTGCTCGCCACCACGGTGGTAGCAAAGTGCATTGCGTTGGCGCACTTGGGCAGGCCCTGACGGCACTGAGGAACGAAAAAGAAAAATAATTCAGCGCCTCCCAGGTCTGCACCTTTAAAAAAAATTTGCCTGCGGCGCCATTTTCCCTTTTTTGCTCTGCAAAAAAGGATTCGCTGAGTGGCTTTGTGGTATAAAAGCTGCATTTTTTATACTGTACCCTAATTTTTTTTCGCCTGCGGCGCCGTTTTATATTCATCCCGAACATTCGGGGTGCACGTAGCGCGTAGCGCGCCCGGGTTTAGGACCCCTTCTTGAATTTCGAGGGGGCGGTTCACGTTACAGTGGGTCCAGAATCATAGTTCAATTTAACCCCGCTAAGCAACTCGCTGGTGGTAATGACCAAAACGTGTATCAGCCAAGAACTTGCCCATTTTTTTCAAAATGACCCCGTGACAGTGAGGGTAAAAGCTCGGAAAACCCGAAAAAGGCCAAAAAAAAACCCCCGAAAAGGGAAAACCGAGAACATATTTCGGCAGGGGGCAGCGTGTTCTCAGAAAAATCCAAAAATTGCCTGTAAAAATCCTTAGAAAAAACCTGGGTGCCCGATCCAAAAAAATGGAAAAAACCCCAGGGTGCCCGCCCACCCCTGTAATTGCTATCGGAAAAAAAACGGGGTGTGATGTGGAACTCCATCCTGTAGAAATAATCTACAACACGCCCAGCATTCTGCTCTTCTGCAGGTATCCTAACGCTCTTCGTACGCTGCCAGACCCACTGGGACGCCAGCATCTGAAACGTTCAAGAAGGGGGGCTGTCCTCTTCGTCCAGCACCATCCGCTCGAGAGCGTTGTTGGACGTCGTCTCGGCAGGCTCGGCGTGGTCCAGCTCGTTTTTGTCCACAGGCTCCCCACATTGTCGTCGTCGTTGGAGCAGTGTGGAAGGAACACAGAATGCACAGACTACAACACATCGATCACACCAGGCGCATCAGCACCTCCAGCAAATCGCCAGGATGCTACGGTGGTTTTGAAAATCGCGCGGAGTTTTCCACAGCACACCCCGCTTTTTTCTTAGCAATTACTTGTCCTTGTTGTTATTGTTGTTTTCAACCACCTTCCTTCAACCCTTGTAGGATCAGTTGTTATTTTTTTTTGTATACAACAGACGAAGCGGTACGCGTACGGTTGTAAAGAAATAATACAGACCGAAATGTTTGGGCGTCTTCGGTTCGAATGATTGGAATTGTGTGTGTAGTTCAGACATAAATACTGGCTCTTCTATCTTGTTCTTTTATTCATTGTTTTCCTTTCATTGCCCTTTGCTTGTGCTCCCCGACTCCAATTCAACCAACACTTACAGAGGGGGGTCAAAAAGTTATTAGCGTTTTTCATTTAAAAAAAAAAAAAAAAAAAAAAAAAAAATGCCGTTTGAGGGCAGATCCAGAGACACTTTTGTTTTGGATGAGGTGGACTGGGTGAGCGCTAGACCTTTGCCTATTCCGGCGCAGCCCGCTCTCCTTCAACATGGTTGCGTCTTCCCCTCATGCCCCGTCGCACATACCTCGCAGTATTATGGATGCGTCCAATGAAAATCACGTCGTGTAGAAGAGTTCAAGAATGTAGGTTTTATTATTTCGCGAAAACATGAAATTACACATTTCAAGAGAACAAATTAAAAAGGGTCCTTATTTGCATTTTTGGGCTCCGCCCGTGCAGTGGTGGGGTCAATCTCGAAAATTGGACAATTTTTTGACCACTTAAATTTTGAGAAATATGAGCCCGGTTCCTTATACGTGGGGCCCATTTTCGGCTAAAATTTTCCTCAAAATCTGGTTTTGTAAAATTGACCCTTTACTCCCCCCCCACATCGATTTCAATACTATACCTTACTTCACCTACGGTTGCCCTTACAGGGGGGTGAAGGAAGGTAAGTTGAAAATTAAAAAGGGTCCTTATTTGCATTTTTGGGCTCCGCCCGTGCAGTGGTGGGGTCAATCTCGAAAATTGGACAATTTTTTGACCACTTAAATTTTGAGAAATATGAGCCCGGTTGCTTATACGTGGGGCCCATTTTCGGCTAAAATTTTCCTCAAAATCTGGTTTTGTAAAATTGACCCTTTACTCCCCCCCCACATCGATTTCAATACTATACCTTACTTCACCTACGGTTGCCCTTACAGGGGGGTGAAGGAAGGTAAGTTGAAAAGAGCAGAAGAAGAAGAAGAGAAGTAGATGTATTCATACCAGGAAGCAATGCACCAAACTACACAAAATTTTCACTAATATTTTGCCAACTTTTTTTCCTGTGTGTGTACCTGAGTGTGGGGATGCGTTCCAGAATTAAACTCTTCCCCCCAAACCCCCTTTTTCGTCTTTGTTTTCTTTATTCAAACGGCAAGTGGATGCGTAATAATTTTTGTGATTGCTTGTGAATATTGTTGTTGCGGGCTTATTTCTGCAGGGTGGAGTTCCAGGAGCGTGGTTCCTCCCGTATCCACCCCGTTTCTTTCCCCCCTCCCAAGACATGTGTGCATTTGTGTGACTGCACAATACAGGGTGGGGATGCCTTCAAGAATTAAACTCTTCCCCCAAAACCCCCTTCCGTCTTTGTTTTTCTTTATCCAAAACGTCAAGTGGATGCGTAATATCTTTCGAATGAAATACCTTGTTTGTTTGTTTGTTTGTTTGTTTGTTTGTTTGTTTGTTTGTTTGTTTGTTTGTTTGTTTGTTTGTTTGTTTGTTTGTTTGTTTGTTTGTTTGTTTGTTTGTTTGTTTGTTTGTTTGTTTGTTTGTTTGTTTGTTTGTTTGTTTGTTTGTTTGTTTGTTTGTTTGTTTGTTTGTTTGTTTGTTTGTTTGTTTGTTTGTTTGTTTGTTTGTTTGTTTGTTTGTTTGTTTGTTTGTTTGTTTGTTTGTTTGTTTGTTTGTTTGTTTGTTTGTTTGTTTGTTTGTTTGTTTGTTTGTTTGTTTGTTTGTTTGTTTGTTTGTTTGTTTGTTTGTTTGTTTGTTTGTTTGTTTGTTTGTTTGTTTGTTTGTTTGTTTTTTTTTTGTACGCAAATTTGTTTTGGCAGCGTCCTGGGTCTGTGGGGAACTTTGCATAAATTTAATTCAGCCGGATTAGCCACATTTGACACAAATCCCCACCCCCGGTAGTACACAAAGGCCAGGTTACAAATTTTGCTCACTTCTTCTCATTTCCTTTCCCTGTGTGGGTTAGTCAGGGAAGTCCCCACACGCTGCACGCATGTGTGTCCAGCGTCCCATCGTTATTGTGTTTTGTTTCTCCCACATTAAACCCTTTATGGCTGATTTCAGGTTGTGAGACCAGCTAGACTATGGAAGTTGCCACACCCCCTTAAATGGCCCCCCCTTTCGTGTTGCTGGTTTTAGTAACAGGAAAGGGTCGGGCACAGCCATACTGTAAACTTGTTTAAGTAGCTTTGCTACGCCAGGGTCTCTTGGGAAAAATAAATAAATCGCGAATAAGAAAGTCTTCCCCCCCTATTTTTCTCTTATATTTTGGCTTACACGCAGTGTTATCAGAAACTGACCTTGATTAGCCAACGGTAAATTTGTCCTCACGCTTTCCTTCTTTCCTTTTGGATCATTCCCCTCACCCAATTATGACATGCCATACCACCCAGGGTACGAGCCTAAAAGGCTTCCTAAAACGGCTGCGGTCAACGAAAGTTATTATATCACACCAGCATCACACATCACGTCCCGTGCGCACAAACAACATTATGGCCGACCCCGACCGTGACCCCGCCAACCTGGAGGGCGTCGACATTGAGATGACTTCAGCGTCTGTGGACAGCGTGTCCACGCAACCCCCGCTCGAGAGCAGCGATGCCTCCTCCACACACGAACGCCGGATAACTGACCTGAGGGAGGAGAGGCCGGGACTGGCCACCGTGGTGTTCGCTCTGTGGCTTGCCTGTCCGTGTGTGCTGGCTGCGTACCTGAAGGACTATGAGTACTTATATGAAGACAACGTCGAAGTGTCAGCGTTGACAGGGGATGTGAACGACACGAATACAACAGTGCCCCTGTGGCGTGTGCAGTGCTCTGACGAGGCTCTCAACACAACGGACGGGACACGCTTCGACATGCCGGGTGGGGAGTGTTCCATAGATCTGCGTTGGTGCTTCTACGTCTGCTTCTGCATGATTGGCGTTCGTGTGGCGACTGTAGCGCTTCTTCGATATGGGAAGGCCGATACCCGCATCACGCAGTTCTGTCTTGTCGTTTCCGACGTTCTTGCTATCAGCGTTTTCTCCGCCATAATAATGGCAGAACAATCGCGTGGCGATGACGCGAAACCATTTACATTTCCAGTCGAGGGTGTGCAGTCGAACATACCGGGTGTTGTGTTGGTGGCCGCGAGGATCAACGTGGTAGTGTCTGTGGCGGTTTCTGCCGCCGTTTTATGGAGCAAGTCACTGTCTATGGCCCTTCATTACATCCTTTTGGTGGTGCTATTCATAATGTCCGTCATCTACCCTGCTGTTGTGAATGCTTTGCTCAGTATGGAAGCGTACAGCTACCTTGCCTTCTATGCTGTGTTGGAAGTAATAAAGCTTCTTTGTATGGTCCGCGTTACGCGCTGTGAGTCGGATGGAGGGAGGCTTGTGTTGCCTGACGGGACGTTGGCGGCCCTTGTGGGCGACCCCGTGGGGATGTGTGAGCTGTGCGCACTGTGCGACTTTGTGGCCTACTCCGTTGCTGTGCTGCTGCTGGGGCCTGAGGAGGAGCGGCACCGCTTCTTCTACTTCGACCCTGTCACTGTGAGCATGTTCCAAGGCGTCGTGCTGTTTCTCTGCCTTACTTACATGGACCAGACCACACCGAAGTCACAGATGGCTGCATGGCCAAAACTGGAAGACTTACTAACGCACTACCCAGGTCGCGACATAGCTCACGACATGAGCACTGCCAGTGAAGGGTACTTGACTGACGAGGGGGATGATGTGCCCGTAGGGGAAGGAGAAGGGGTGAATGTGTTTGTGACGTTGATGCGCCGGGAGAAGGTACGTGTGCACGTTGGTGTGGACGACACACTTGGGGACATGTGCAGCAAGGCACGGCAGGCATGTTTACCTCACACCACAGACTCTGCGCCTGTGCAGGTGAAGCTGCTTGTGGACGGGTGTGCGTTGGAAGGGGACAGGAACACACCTGTGGCGAACCTGCCAGTCGAGGAGGGCTGCAACGTGGAGGTGCGCGTGCGTAAGAACGAGCCGCGCGAGGACCACTCCACGAACAGGTCGTACGGGTGGACTTGCGAGCCGGCGACAGGCATACATTGCCTGTACTACGGGGTTGTGGAAAAGATTGTTGCTGGAGACCTCGCGTGCGACGAGGTGAGAAGCCTAGTGGACGAGTGCAACACAGAGCATGTGGGGATGTGGCGGTATGTGCTGCCCTTTGCTGGGGCGCCTCACTTCCTGACGTGTGTGTTGATCGAACATGGCTGCAACGTGTCTGACTTCGTGCATGTGCAGCGGGGACTACGCGCAATGAAAGTGTGGAAATGTGTGTACGTGGTGATGGTGGTGTTCATGGTGGCACTGCACGCAACAAGGGGTGTTGAGTACGGATCGCGAAACTCTGGGTGGGTATTCCTTGCCTTCCTCCTCCCTGCCAGTGTGGCGATTGCATACGACATTGAGCCTCCGTCTCTGCGGGCGGTGCTTGCTGCCCAGAAGAAGTCACACAACCGCAGTCTTGCGACATGCCACTCACCTCCTGAACACCGATCTGGATAGCCCGTTCTGTGCATGGCCATAGCGGTAGCCTCGTGGACGATACTAAGTGCAAATGTGTGTGCATGTGAGGCATGTGCATCTTTCGAGAGGCTTGGCGCTCATTGCGATGTTCAGAGAACGAATTTTACATGTCACGTTGCACTTTGCCCCTTAATATGAAACTGGATATATTTTTTGTGTACACTTCAGGGCTTTCCGCAGGATTTGGGGTTTTGGCCTCCCAGGGGGACCAGCCAAAAAAAGGTGAAAAAAAAAAAAAATTTCCGCACCTTGTTGTCAGGGCTCTCATCAATCACCCCTACGGGGGTGATTTGGGCCCCGAGCTTTCCCCCCGTAAATGCGGCCGCTTCGTGCGTGCGACTCCCTGCCAGTGCAGAGAGGTGACGCGCTTTCCCCCCTCTGATGCACAAAATCGTGGAAGGTGCGAGGGTGGGAGGATGAACCACAAGCCGCAGGGAGTGTCAGACTTCTGATCAGTAACCTCAGTACGTCTATAAAAGAAGCGGTCATGGCACCCAAAGGTTCCAGGCGAAGCCACGGTACGCAACATTTTAGATCTCCTCCGTCTTCCAACCCTCATAATTGAATGAGATTGACACGTCTTCTCCTTCTTCTTGTGTACAACCTCAAATGTCTCTGATGCTGGACGTTTGCCTGCAACTGACGCGAACACAGGGTTCGCGGTTGCCTCCCGTTGTTGCCTTATTTTTGAGAGGAGCAGTACTTTATGCCTCTATTTGAACGTGCGGGGACAGGACGGCACGAAAAAATGTACAAAATCTGGAAAAGTCCAAATAGGAAGCCTCAGAACCCTCAAGGGCAGGCTGGTCCCCCCTGGTCCCCCCTTATTTTTTCATTTTCCCCCCTGCGGAAAGCCCTGCACTTATTTGCATCCTCGCGTGCGTACACTGATGCAACCAAGCATGTTGTTGTTTTATACTGGGCGATTCCGTATGTTGTAATACAGGGGTTTAGTAACTTGGGAGTGTCTCCGAAACAACGATTATTTTTTAGTTAGGACAGTTTTTCGGTTTTGTTACCTGGTATCTTCTTCGTTCCGGTTTTTGGTTTTTTTTTTAGTAAACACGTAGTATTTGACAACATGCTCGAGACCCTCGATGAATAGTTGCGCGTTCTGCGTATCCCCCTCGCTTGTTTCCCCCTCTCTTCGCCCTGTGCTCCACGACACTTTCCGTACTTCAAGCAAAGGGCTTTTTCCTTGGACATCCATTTCTGGGCGTTTTGGGTAAAAGGCTTCTCGCTGAAGTGGAGCGGAAGGTGTTTTTGACACAGCAACTTTGTGAGTTAGTATCGGTGTGCGAATCAAAGTGAAAACGACGTTGTTTGCGCGTCAATATCGCAAGAGGATAGAGAAACTGAAAAGTCATGAAAATGAAATACTCCCGAGCGTGCTCCACTAATTTGTTGATCGCTTTTTCGTCTTCAATTTCCGTTTATCATCGCAATCATAAAAGGAAAACGTTTATCGTACAAAATGCAATTTTACTTTAAAATAGAAAGTGACAGAGGAGGTATCAGCAGAGAAGCTGCTGCAGTGTGTGTCTTCATCTTTGTTTCGTTGTTTGGGGAACAAAGATAAAACAAAAAGCTCGCGTTTCTTTTATCGAACAGATTTCGCCGTCCCGTACCCAAAACGTAAACACCACTTTGAATCAGAAAAAAAATCGATAACCCCCCCCGCGGGGTATTGCTTTGCGTCTTCAAGGTCACTTTTCCACCACCTTCCTTCACCTCATCGCATACCTGCAGAAGAGCAGAGTGTTAGACGTGTTGTAGATGTAGGTTTATTTCTACAGGGTGGAGTTCCAAGAGCGTGTGTCCCCATATCCCGTTTTTTTTTTTTTCCCGTACGAGTGTCAGTCGGAGGTGCCTGCACCAACAACTGCAGTTTTTTTTCGATAGCAATTCCTTGTTTGTTTTTTGTACGCAAACTTGTTTTGGCAGCGTCCTGGGCCTGTGGGGAACTTTGCATAAATTTAATTCAGCCGGATTAGCCACATTTGACACAAATCCCCACCCCCGGTAGTACACAAAGGCCAGGTTGCAAATTTTGCTCACTTCTTCTCATTTCCTTTCCCTGTGTGGGTTAGTCAGGGAATGTGTCTCAGTCCCCACACGCTGCACGCATGTGTGTCCAGCGTCCCATCGTTTTTGTGTTCTGTTTCTCCCATATTTAACCCTTTATGGCTGATTTTAGGTTGTGAGAGCAGCTAGACTATGGAAGTTTCCACGTCCCCCCCCTTACATACGTTGTCGATTCCCGCTCAAATAACGCACTTTTTTTAAATTCCATCTGCCCCTCCACCTTCTGCCTCGCACATCCTCACCACACCACTGCAACAGGCAACGCAACTATGTTGCACCCCTCCCCCACCACCACCTCCTCCTTCTCCTCTTGCTCCTCTCGCAACAGCCTTAGCGACAACGCTTTGATCCATGCTTCCGAGGCTGGCCGTGTGGACGACGTGGTAGCGCTCCTTTGCACACACGAGAGGGACGCGCACTACCCGTACCGTGCAGGCATCGACCGGCAGAACGAGGCTGGCACGGCACTGCACATGGCTGCGTGGAACGGCCACGTACGCACAGTGCGCGCGCTGCTTGCGGCTGGGGCTGACATCAGCGCTGTGGAGGGCAGCGGCTTCACGGCTCTGCACCTCGCTTCTCAGGAGGGTGAGGTGGGGTGCGTGGAGGAGCTGCTGTGCTTTGGTGCGTATCTCGAGACGCGATGTACGCAGGGGTATACCGCACTGCACCTGGCAGTGGCGAACGCACGTCCCGAGGTGGTGCGCGCACTGTGCACGGCAGGTGCCGACCTCACCACGAAGCACAACGCAGGCTGGAGTGTTGCCCACACCGCAGCCAAACGGGCCTGTCTCACAACACTGCAGGTCCTGTTGGAATGGGGCGCCGATGTGACCACACCAAACCCACGGGGCGATACAGTGCTGCATGCCGTGGCGGCAAGGGGTGACCCGTCCTTACTGCACGAAGTGGTGCTGCACACTGGAGCAACAACGCCGTCCGCTGAAGACGAATTGACAGAAGAGGCAGAACGATGTTCGCTGGGTGTCCCAACGCAGGCTGGGAGGCAAGAATCTTTGGCAGGTGGTGGGCTGTGTCTGTCGCTGGAGACACGCAATGCGCGTGGTGCGACAGCACTGCTCCGTGCAGCCTCTGCAGGGCACAGGGCTGTCGTGGCGGCGCTTGCGAAGCACGGCAGCAGCCTGCGTGCTGCGGACCGTGACAGCAACTGTGCGCTGGCTGTGGCTGCGTGGCGTGCGCCGCCGGCATCGCTTCCAGCCCTCCTGCACCTCCTTGCCACGTGCGGTGCTGATCCCAACACACACAACCATGACGGCAGACGTGCCATCCACTACGTTGCGTATCACGGCTCTGTGCCCGGTCTGCTTGCCCTTGCCTCGCTAGGGGCTGACCTCAGCCCACTCGACGTGATGCACAGAACACCGCGTTACGTAGCTGAGGCGAACGGCCAGGAAGCCTTCCTGCGTGCGCTGGGTGAGTACGACGGTGTGAGTGAAGGCATGGGTGCGGTGCACACCGCAGCACTGCGCGGGGATGTGGGCGTGCTGCAGGCGTTGCTTGTGGACGGAGGTGTGGAGGTGGACGAGCGCACAGTGTGTGGGTTCACGGCATTGCACTATGCAGTGCTGAAGGGGCATGTGGGTGTGACAGAGGTGCTGCTCGCAGCAGGTGCGGACGTGGCGGCTGTGGACTGCTGGTCGCGTGGTGTGCTGCACACGGCAGGGGCAGACAGCGTGCGTGCAGTGCGTGCAGTGCTCGGTGCGTGTGGCGACGTGCATGCCCGCGACAGCAATGGCTGGACGCCGCTGCACGACGCGGCCAGTGGCGGCAGTGCGGCAGTGGCGCGCCTGCTCGCTGCGCATGGGGCGGACGGCGCAGCACAGACGGCAGGTGGCGCAACGGCACTGCACCTGGCTGCACAGGAGGGCGACACAGACATGCTTGCTGCACTGGTCTCGCAAGGTGGTGCAGGTGCAGGTGTAGGTGCAGGTGCAGGTGCAGGTGCAGGTGCAGGTGCAGGTGCAGGTGCAGGTGCAGGTGCAGGTGCAGGTGCAGGTGCAGGTGCAGGTGCAGGTGCAGGTGCAGGTGCAGGTGCAGGTGCAGGTGCAGGTGCAGGTGCAGGTGCAGGTGCAGGTGCAGGTGCAGGTGCAGGTGCAGGTGCAGGTGCAGGTGCAGGTGCAGGTGCAGGTGCAGGTGCAGGTGCAGGTGCAGGTGCAGGTGCAGGTGCAGGTGCAGGTGCAGGTGCAGGTGCAGGTGCAGGTGCAGGTGCAGGTGCAGGTGCAGGTGCAGGTGCAGGTGCAGGTGCAGGTGCAGGTGCAGGTGCAGGTGCAGGTGCAGGTGCAGGTGCAGGTGCAGGTGCAGGTGCAGGTGCAGGTGCAGGTGCAGGTGGTGCATGTGCCGACGCCCTCTTTGTACGTGACAGCACTGGGCGCACGCCACGCTGCCTTGCGCACGAGGCAGGGCACCTCGCTGCTGCAGCACTGCTAGCGGCCCTAGAGGAGCGGGCAGAGGGAGGCTTGGCTTGATTGCCTTTGTGGCAGGGTACGGCTGGCAACGATGTTGAGTCGTGCACAGTTGTGTGGCTAACTCAGTGGGGGTGGGCTTGCTATGAACGACGTTTGCAAAAAGACAGTGGAGCTTGCACAGCACAGGTGGCAACTACACTGTTCCAACAATTCTTCAAAAATAAAAAGACGGGCCGGTCATGTAAAAAGTGTTGTCGGGCACGTCATTCGTATGAGCTGCACCTAGCTAGGTCAGCCCAACAATTTCTCCTTGAGGGTTTCCTGAAGTGCGACCTCCTCCCAAGTCAAATGTGTGCACTGGCACACAATTTCCTCCCCATATTTTTTTTTTCTCGTTTTCTTCGCTCATTCCGAGCTCTTTTTTTTTTGTCCTTTGAAACACACACATTATTTTTTGAAACAAACACGTTTTTCTTGTTTCCACCAAATTATTAAAAATGAAAATCCGTGCCTCGCGTTCCCCTGGAGGCGTTTGCACTCTCAACCTCTCCTTGCCAAGATGACTAAGCACGAGAGGCTTAGATTCATCTCTGTTAGTAGCGAGGGCCGCATGGTTGGGGTATACCGGTCATTTGCCACAAAGGTACACTGGTATGATAGGGATTTTTGTATTTCAAAATTAATCAACTTTTCTTTTTTGCGGTGCCTTGCGTCCGCCGATGAACGGTGAGGCGTTTTTGCACTTTACTTCTCTTTTTATTTTTCTTCTTTTTCTTTTTTCGAGTTCAAAGTCGAGAGATAGCTATTCTCACATTATTATGCAGGCGCTTTTTATTTTATGATTGTAGGTGACTAGGCTCATCTCATTAGTGTGGTGCTTTCGGAAGTCGGTCAACGACCTGTCAGCGATGTGTCACGACCTGTCGGCGACCTGTCAATATATCGACCCCTCCCGGAGCACCAAATAAGCTTTTCTTTTATTTTTTTTTCTCTTGCATTTGTTGCACAGAGTACGCTATTAGCTGATTTGGGCTCTGATTTTGTGCGCTAAGGAAAAAAAAAAAAAACCTCCGTTTTTTTTTTTTTGGGCACGAATTTCAAAAAAACAAAACAAAACAAAACATCTTTGATAGTTGCGATACCGTACTTTATATTCCCACAGCCCCCCTTCTTTTCAGATGCAAACCACGAAATGGATGTACGACTGCATGGTTGGCTTTGTCCACCCGCCGGTACAGCCGGTCATTGTTCCACACTGTTCACAGGCTTTGTACTTCAACTCTACCTAGCAGTGCAAAATGATTTCCTCCTGTCCGGTCTCCTCTCTGTCCGGTCACATTGAAGTCAGACGAACTCTAAAGAAGCCAGGAAGCAGCATCTCTCTACCATGCCCAACCCAGGGAAGCGTGCAATGCACACCATGATAGAGGTCTACTCAAGCGGAACGTAGATGATGTGGCTATCGATGCGGCAAGCAGTGCTAGGAGTTCGTCCGTGTCTTACGCATACAGCACGATGGAAGGCAGTGTCGGGAAGCCGTCGTCGTGTGGGAGTACTGCCGTGCGGTTACTCGGGATGACAGTGAAAGCAACGCACCTCGCTGTGAACGTGAACGTGTAGGCAACCCTCTGCTCGACGAAGATGTCGACAAGTTCGCAGTGTGCTGCACACATCTGCAGAGGACAATGCTTTGCGATTGATGGAGACGCAGGATCTGTTCGTTCAACGCGAAGCAGTGTGCGTCGCATGCCACCTTGTTATGTCTTCCGCATCGAGGGTGCGAACGTCGGTGGTTCACACGGCCTCAGGTGGTTGCCGAGCTGCTGGTTGGGGAGAACCAGGCACGCCCCAAGAGTGGATGTACGAGCTAGGGGACAACGTGTGGGAGGTGTACAACAAGGCTGTGGCGGTGGCAGGCGACAGTGGTGTGCGGAAGGCTGACAGCTTTGCTCGGTGCCACCCAGGTCAAGGGCTGTTAGCATCGAGCTGCTGCCTAGAGGATGTTGTGCATAGGATGGCTGGTGCTTGATGGCTGGTGGACTTCTGCCTTGTGGCATGTGCTTACATGTTTTTGGTACTCCAGAAAATAAAATACCAAGTACGCAACAACGCAAGAAGTACGCCAAATGGGGTTTTCAGGAGCACCGGTTTTATTTTTTTGTTACGCTGTTTACAAAAAAGGTTGTCTCTCCATCTTTGGCAGAGAGACACAGACACCAGGTGCATCTTTTACAAGGTTTTGCTCTGGTGCAGAGAGGTGTTTTTGCGCGCCTTAGTATATTATCTGCTCGAGACACGTTCTCCTGTTCGTTTGCACCTGTACTGACAGACCCCACGGCATACCCAATGTCTCCGTATCTTTTCCTCTTTCCTTGTAGCTTTGCTCATTTGTTCTTATTATTGCTTCCCACCACCCGTCACCCACCACCCACCACCCCATTGCATGACCACACCACAGCAACACACATACTACATACTACCCACCCTTCTGACACAGCGCGTTTCCTTGCTACAAACCGCTGCTTCAAAAGCCTTCAAGATTAGCGACACAGGACACAGGTTCGCTAAGATGATCCTGCGGGCGGCCGTGCTTCTGCTCGGGAGTGCGCTTGTCAACGGAATTGATGAGTGCCTTGAGATCTCGAGTGCTGTCACGTGTGACCACATCCCACGTTACACTGCAAGCGGATGCCAGTGTGCATGCGACTGGATTGCCACCTTCAAGAACACCCAGACCGGGATGGTGATTGTCCTCCCTGACGGTCCGGGATCCACCACCCCGTGTAAACCAGGATGCTGCAACCCGAACTCCGAGGCAGGTGGAGACTGGTGCTACCCGGCAGCAAACGATTTCAACACCCAGCGTGGGTGTGGCACTGCACGTGAAACCTGTCTTGCTGCTGGAGCTGTGCCCGCCACTGGTGGTGTCACACCACGTGCTGCTATTCCCGGCGTTCCCAGCGACCAGAACAACGTCTGCACTGACGGAGGGCAGCTGTGCGTGGACCCCAACACAGTCTCGACAGAAGACTGGCAGTGTCAGTGTGTCTCTCCCAAGACCGGCACACCTGGACAGCAGGCACTGGCGACTTGCGTGGCCACAACCATTGCACCGACAGACACACCTGCAACGAACGTTCCCCCGCCGACTGGAAAGAACGAGTGTGAGGAGATCTCGTCCGCTGTCACCTGCAACCACAAGCCTCGTTACACTGCAAGCGGATGCCAGTGTGCATGCGATTGGATTGCCACCTTCAAGGACTCCACCATGATGGTGATTGTGTACCCTGACGGTCCGGGATCCACCACCCCGTGTGCAGGAGGATGCTGCAACCCGAACTCCGAGGCAGGTGGAGACTGGTGCTACCCGGCAGCAAACGACTTCAACACTCAGCGTGGGTGCAGCACTGCACGTGAAACCTGTCTTGCTGCCGGAGCTGTGCCTGCCACTGGTGGTGTCACACCACGTCCCACTATCCCTGGCATCCCCGACAGCCAGAACAACATTTGCACTGACGGAGGACAGATCTGCGTTGACCCTAACAACATGACTGATAATGACTGGCAGTGTCAGTGTGTCTCTCCCAAGACCGGCACACCTGGACAGCAGGCACTGGCGACTTGCGTGGACGTAACCATTGCACCGACAGACGCACCTGCCACTGATGCACCTGCCACAAACGCCCCCCCTCCACCAGGAAAGAACGAGTGTGAGGAGATCTCGGCTGCCGTCACCTGCAACCACAAGCCTCGTTACACTGCAAGCGGATGCCAGTGTGCATGCGACTGGATTGCCACCTTCAAGGACTCCCAGACCATGATGGTGATTGTCCTCCCTGACGGTCCGGGATCCACCACCCCGTGTGCAGGAGGATGCTGCAACCCGAACTCCGAGGCAGGTGGAGACTGGTGCTACCCGGCACGTAACGACTTCAACACTCAGCGTGGGTGCAGCACATCTCGCGAAACCTGTCTTGCTGCCGGAGCTGTGCCTGCCACTGGTGGTGTCACACCACGTCCCACTGTCCCTGGCATCCCCGACAGCCAGAACAACATTTGCACTGACGGAGGACAGATCTGTGTTGACCCTGACAACATGACTGATAATGACTGGCAGTGTACCTGTGTCGCTCCCAAGACCGGCACACCTGGACAGCAGGCACTGGCGACTTGCGTGGACGTGACCCTTGCACCGACAGACGCACCTGCAACGAACGTTCCTCCTCCTGCTACGAAGAACGAGTGTGAGGAGATCTCGAGTGCTGTCACCTGCAACCACAAGCCTCGTTACACTGCAAGCGGATGCCAGTGTGCATGCGATTGGATTGCCACCTTCAAGGACGGCAACGGGATGGTGATTGTGTACCCTGACGGTCCGGGATCCACCACCCCGTGTGCAGGAGGATGCTGCAACCCGAACTCCGAAGCAACTGGAGACTGGTGCTACCCGGCAGCAAACGACTTCAACACCCAGCGTGGGTGCAGCACATCTCGCGAAACTTGTCTTGCTGCTGGAGCTGTGCCTGCCACTGGTGGTGTGCCGCCAAGGGCAACTATCCCTGGCATCCCCGACACCCAGAATAACATTTGCACTGATGCCGAGCAGATCTGCGAGGACCCTGACCTGACAACAGATGACAACTGGGTGTGCAAGTGTGTGGCACCGAAGGTCGGAACCCCCGGACAGCAGCAGGTTGCTGTGTGCGGTGCACCGCCCACGGCAGCACCGACAAACCCACCTGCCACCGACGCACCTGCCACAAACCCACCTGACACAGCAGCACCAACAGCCGTGCCCACCGACGCACCTGCCACTGACGTGCCCCCTCCCCCGACTAAGAACGAGTGTGAGGAGATCTCCAACGCTGTTAGCTGCAACCACGTGCCTCGTTACACTGCAAGCGGATGCCAGTGTGCATGCGACTGGATTGCCACCTTCAAGGACTTCAACGGGATGGTGATTGTGTACCCTGACGGTCCGGGATCCACCACCCCGTGTGCAGGAGGATGCTGCAACCCGAACTCCGAGGCAGGTGGAGACTGGTGCTACCCGGCAGCAAACGATTTCAACACTCAGCGTGGGTGCAGCACTGCACGTGAAACCTGTCTTGCTGCCGGAGCTGTGCCTGCCACTGGTGGTGTGCCGCCAAGGGCAACTATCCCTGGCATCCCCGACACCCAGAACAACATTTGCACTGATGCCGAGCAGATCTGCGAGGACCCTGACCAGACTGTCGACGGTGACTGGGTGTGCAAGTGTGTGGCACCGAAGACGGGTACGGGCCCGCAGCATGTTGCTGTGTGCGCGCTGGACGAGTGCGAGGAGGGCACTCCACCGAACAAGGATACGTGTACTGGTGCAATGCAGACCTGCCGTGACCCTGACACCTCCACAACCGGGAACTGGGAGTGCGTGTGCCCTGCTCCCCGCAGCTCTGTGTCTGCGACTATGGCGGTGGCGGACTGCAGCCACAACGAGTGCACAGAGCAGGACGTGGTGTGCAAGATGAAGGGACAGCTGTGCGTCGACACCGACCTGAACGCGCCTGACACGTGGCAGTGCGAGTGCATCGCCCCCCAGATGGGTACCACCGTGAAACTCGGCGTGGCCGTCTGCACAGACCCACCAGGTGACTGCGAGGTGAACGGCAAGACGTGCGAGGCGGCAGGACAGTCCTGCAAGGACACGGTACTCCCGCTCGACAACCAGTTCGAGTGTGAGTGCATTGCACCGGCCACACAGACCAAGGTGGGCACCAACGCCGCTGCGGAGTGCGCGATCGACGAGTGCACTGTGACGTGCGCGACCTGTGCCAAGAAGGACGCCATGTCGGACAACGTCTGCACTGCCGCCAACCAGGACTGTGAGGACCCGAACACCGACGCCCTCAGCCTCGGCAACTGGGTCTGCAAGTGCCGCCTGCCGTTCTCCGGCCAGAACACCATTGCCGCTGCGGACTGCACCCTGGACGAGTGCCAGGTGAAGTGCCCCACCTGCGCCGACAAGGACGACATGAAGGGCAACGTGTGCGACGGTGCGGGACAGACCTGTGTCGAGCCCAGCACCTCTGTCAGCGGTGACTGGGAGTGCGTCTGTGTGGACCCGAAGGTGGGGCGCATGCTCACCGGTGTGGCGACGTGCACGGAGAACGAGTGTATCGCGAACGGCGCTGTGTGCGACGCTGCGTCGCAGGTGTGTGTGGACACGGACCAGACGACACCGAACAACTGGCAGTGCGAATGCGCATCACCGTCCACCACTGTCAAGGTTGGCGGCGTTGCCACCTGCGAGGTCAATGAGTGCACCCTGGCGGTGAACAAGCAGAAGTGCGAGGATGTGTCGCAGGTCTGCGTCGACCCCAGCACGACGACCCTCGACGACTGGGAGTGCCAGTGCGTCGCGCCACAGACCGGATCCCAGAAGCTCGGCGCCGTTGTCCCGTGCAACCTCGATGAGTGCGTTGCCGTGTGCCCGAGCTGTGCCAAGACCGACATGGCCTCTGCGAACGTCTGCGAGGCCGCTGACCAGGTGTGCCACGACCCTGTCACCACTGCGACGGACCTGGGCACCTGGACGTGCACATGCAAGACTAGCGCCAAGTTCGCCACCTCTGCTGCTGTGGCGCAGTGCATCGACGGCAAGAACGAGTGTGAGGAGCTCTCCGACGCTGTCACCTGCACCCACGTGCCACGTTACACATCAGACGGTTGCCAGTGTGCATGCGACTGGACGGCCACCTTCAAGGACGGCAACGGGAACGTCATTGTCATGCCCCCGGGCCCTGGATCCACCGAGGAATGCAAGGCTGGGTGCTGCAACCCTGAGTCTCACCCCTCAGGCGACTGGTGCTACTTGGCAGTGAACGACTACAACACGAAGAAGGGCTGCACAGCGAGGCGCAACTTCTGCTCTGCTGCGGGCACGATCCCTGCCGACGGCGGTGCAAAGATTATTCGCGACCCCATTCCAGGCGTGCCGAGCGATGTGAACAACGTGTGCACTGACAAGGGCCAGATCTGCGAAGACCCGGACAACCTTGTCACGAACAACTGGGTGTGCAAGTGTGTCGCGCCGATGACTGGCACTGCGCAGCAGGCACCGGTGACGACCTGCGAGAAGGATGAGTGCACTGAGCACGGAGCAGTCTGCACCGCAGCGAACCAGATCTGCAAGGATGCGGACAAGACGACCGACAACAACTGGGTGTGCGAGTGTGTCACTGGCGGCACCCCTACCACAGGCGGCCCTGCCGTGTGCCCGCTCAACGAGTGCGAGGAGACCTGCCCCACCTGCGCACAGGTCAACGGAGTCGATGTCTGCACCTCTGCCGGACAGACCTGCACAGACCCTACCCCGGACACCTCCAGCCTTGACGACTGGATGTGCGTCTGCACAGCCCCGGCCACGACGACTGGGGGACGTGGTGGTGCTGCCGTCTGCACCATCGATGAGTGCGTTGCAACGTGCCCGACTTGCGCACAGGGCCTCTGTGCCAAGAACGGACAGACCTGTGAGGACCCTGACACCGGGATCTCGAAGCTCGGCGACTGGATGTGCAAGTGCCCCCCGCCTTCGACCACCACGGCACAGGCGAACGCGGCTGTGTGCGCGAAGGACGAGTGTGTCGAGCACGGCTCTAAGTGTGCTGCGGGCCAGGTGTGCGTCGACCCCGACCAGCTCACCAGCGGCAACTGGTTCTGCGAGTGCCAGCCGCCCACGGTCGGCTCGCAGGCAGGCGGACCTGCCACCTGCACCGACGATGAGTGCAAGGAGAACACAATCTGCGACGTGGCGGGGCAGACGTGCAAGGACACGGACACGACCACCCCGAACAACTGGATCTGCGAGTGCATTGCTCCCGACACTGGTGTTGCTGGTATGCAGGCGGCGGCCACGTGCACGCCACCGGACGTGTGTGTTGACCAGGGCGGCGATGTGAAGTGCGCACAGGCGAAGCAGCACTGCGTGCAGAAGTCTGCCACCGAGTACGAATGCGCCTGCATCGCACCCTACGCAGGCGTGCCCGTTGTTGGCGCACCCGCAACGTGCATCATGGACGAGTGTCTGGCGACGTGCCCCTCCTGCGAGGCCGACCTCTGCAAACTCCACGACCAGGACTGCGTCGACACGGACACGACCACCAACGGGAACTGGGAATGCGCCTGCAAGGCACCTTCTACGGGCACACCAGTGAAGGGTGCTGCGGCAGTGTGTCTGATCGACGAGTGTGTCGCCACCTGCCCGTCATGTGAGGCAGACGTCTGCACCGCCGCAGGCCAGACCTGCACGGACCCGGACACAAGCGCCACGAGCCTCTCCAACTGGATGTGTGTGTGTGCCGCGCCCTCGACCACGACACGCACCACTGCCGTCGTGGCGGAGTGTGTGTACGACGAGTGCTCTGACGCAGCCAACACAAAGAAGTGCACCGACGCAACTCAGACCTGCGTCGACCCGACACCAACCCTCGCTAGCAAGAACGACTGGACCTGCCAGTGCCCGCCCCCTTCCTCGGGCAGCGCTGTCCAGGGCCCCGCAGCAGTGTGCACGCTCAACGAGTGCGCCGCAGTGTGTGCTACCTGTGCGGACACAGGCAGCGGCAACGTCTGCACCGGAGCGGACCAGGACTGCGTGGACCCTAGCCAGTCTGTGACGAACGACTGGTACTGCAAGTGCAAGATCGGAGGATCGACACAGGTGGGTGCCTACGTCATGAAGTGCATTGTGGACGAGTGTGTGACGAAGTGTGACACCTGCGCGGACAAGGGCGCTGGCAACATCTGCACTGCGCTCGGCCAGGAGTGCGTCGACACCAACACCGACCCGTGGCAGACGAACGACTGGTCGTGCAGGTGCCCGGCCCCGTTCCAGCACATCATGCAGCAGGGCAACGCGGCTGTGTGCAGCGCAGACGAGTGCGTCGACGTGCTCACAGGCGCGACCTCCCCGAACGGCAAGATCTGCACGGACGCGGGGCAGGTGTGCCACGACTCGCACCTCTCGACCACTGGCGACTTTGACTGTCTCTGTGTGGCGCCGGACCAGGGCTCGAAGACAGGTGGTGTGGCGACGTGCACGACCAACGAGTGCCTCATCCACGGAGACGAGTGCAAGCTTGCGATGCAGACCTGCGTGGACTCCGATGTGAGCACACTCAACACGTGGCAGTGCGTCTGCCCGCCCCCATCCTCCAACGTCAAGAAGCTGGGTGCGGCAGTCTGCGAGGTGGACGAGTGTGTCGACAACAGAGCCGTGTGCGAGCAGGCCGTCCCCGCACAGACGTGCCTTGACTCCGACCTGACCACGACGGACACCTGGCAGTGTGTGTGCGCCCCACCGTCGACCGGCACGGGTGTGAAGACTGCGGCTGTCTGTCTCATGGACGAGTGTGTGTCGACCTGCGTCTCCTGCTCGAACAACGCATGCAAGGCTGCCGGCCAGACCTGCTACGACCCGAACCCGAAGGCATCCTCCCTCTGGGACTGGGAGTGCCGCTGCCCCGCACCCTCCACGCAGGTCTCCGTCGGGAAGGCGGCCGTCTGCGCTGTTGACGAGTGCGACCGTGCGAGATTCGTCTGTGCCGCCAGCAGCCAGACGTGCATCGACCCCAACACCAGCCCGGACAGCCTCAGCGACTGGGAGTGCCACTGCCAGGACCCTGCGAGCGGGAAGGAAACAAAGGGCCCAGCTGTCTGCATTGTCGATGAGTGCAAGACCCACGGGCACGTGTGCTCGAACATCGGACAGGTCTGCCTTGACGAGGACAAGAGGGAGACCAGCCTCAACAACTGGGTCTGCCAGTGCTCCCCACCGCTGCACCAGAACGCCGTAGGGAACCAGGCGCCAGCGGAGTGTGTGATGGTTGGCGAATGCGATGACCTGACGAACAGCGACGTGTGCACCTCCAAGGGGCAGATCTGCAACGACCCCGACACCGCGACCGCGGGCGACTGGAGCTGCCTCTGCGTTGTGCCTGCCACTGGTGCACCTGTGGTCGGCGGTGCCGCTGTCTGCGTGCTGGACGAGTGCACTGCACAGTGCGCGACGTGCGCAGGCACGACGTGCTCGGACGCGAAGCAGACGTGCGTGGACGCCGACAAGAACCCCATCACAGGTCTCAGCTCATGGGAGTGCCGCTGCATCGAGCCTGCCTCTGGTGTCCAGCGTGCTGCTGCAGCCACGTGTGTGACGGATGAGTGCAAGACACACAGGTCTACGTGCTCTGGCGCCGGACAGGACTGTGTAGACGACAACACCGCGATTGAGGGCGACTGGCGCTGTGTGTGCCAGACACCTGCCGTCGGCTCTGCCACTGCGAACGCAGCGAGGTGCAAGGTCGACGAGTGTGTCATCCACAAATCTGAGTGCGAGCTGGTCGGCCAGACCTGCCTTGACCCTAACCAGGACGGCTCCTCGCTTTCGGACTGGCAGTGCTTCTGCACAGCACCTGCCACGGGCTCTGCGACTGCCAAGCCTGCTGTGTGCGAGGTCGACGAGTGCACGCTCTACGGGGACACTTGCGTCGGTGCTGGCCAGACCTGTGAGGACATCGAGAAGACGATTGACGGACACTGGAAGTGCACCTGCCCTCCTCCGAACCAGAAGGTAACCCGTACCACGGGCGCTGCAGACTGCTCCATTGATGAGTGCAAGGTGTTCCTCCCAGGCACGGCTGTCACGGTCGAGAACGAGGACAACGTCTGTGTGAAGGCGGGACAGACCTGCATCGACAGCAACACCGATTACACAAGCCTTGGCGACTGGGCCTGCCAGTGCCCGGGATCGACCCAGGTGGCCATCGGCAACCCTGCTGTGTGCGAGACCGATGAGTGCTTGGATGCGACCAACAGCGATAAATGCCCCACCGGCCAGACCTGCGTTGACAAGGGCTTCACGACCGAGGGGGACTGGGAGTGCGTGTGCACGCCGCCTGCTGTGGGAAGCACTGTTGCCGGTGCGACGACATGCGTCCTGGACGAGTGTGTGACGAACGAGCAGACTTGCCACAACGCAGGACAGGTCTGCGAGGACCCCGCCACGACCGAGACGAGCACTGGCGACTGGGAGTGCCACTGCGCGCCCAACGCAGGCGTCACCGCCTCTGCTGTTGCGAGCACTGCTGTGTGCACCCCGCCCCCCACAAGCGAGTGCGCGGACGCTGTCGTGAACGCCCTGTGCACTGCTGCGGGCCAGGTCTGCGTCGACCCGGACACCTCTGAGCAGGGCAACTGGCAGTGCGAGTGCCTCCCACCTGCAACCGGCACCGTGACCGTCATGGGCATCACTACCTGCACTCTGGACGAGTGCTCCGCCACCTGCTCCACCTGCGAGGGTGGCATGTGCGCAGCTGCCGGACAGCTCTGCGTTGACCCCAACACCGACGCCTCTTCGCTCCACGACTGGATCTGCCGCTGCCCCTCTGGCCAGGCCGGCCAGGAGACTGCCGCCATCGCGTCGTGCATGCTCGACGAGTGTGCCGAGGTCTGCATCTCCTGTGCGGACAGCGGCAACGGCCAGGGCAACGCCTGCACCGCCACCAACACGCTGTGCCACGACCCGAACCAGGACGTCCGCTCGCGCAGCGACTGGATGTGCATCTGCAAGCCGCCTGCCACTGGGAACCGCACCCTCGCGATCCCTGTCTGCCGTGTGGACGAGTGTGTGCGTCTGGACACGCAGGACCCTGTCTGCGGGGAGGGACAGACCTGCAGCGACCCTGACATGGACCCAACCTCGACGGGAGACTTCCTGTGCACCTGCCCGGTTGGACAGACTGGTACTGGCAAGGGCGTGCCTGCGCAGTGTATTCTGAACGAGTGCAACATCCAGGAGAACTTCAACATCTGCAACACCGCGGGACAGGTCTGCATCGACCCCAAGCCGACGCCGACCTCGACGGGCGACTGGGAGTGCCACTGCGCTGCGGGCGACATCTTCTCTGTGCGCAAGGCTGCGGACTGCGTTCTTGACGAGTGCACACAGGTGTGCGACACGTGCGCGAACAAGGGTGCCGGAAACCTCTGCACGCAGGCAGGACAGGGCTGCACTGACCCGGTCACGACCGCCACCTCTACAGGCGACTGGATGTGCTCCTGCCCTGGCGGTGGTGCCATGGCGACACGTGCTGTGGCCGTCTGCGAGATGGATGAGTGTGCCGAGGTCACCAACTTCGGTGCCGTAGGCTGCGAGCAGGTGCCCCGTGAGACTGTTAACGGCTGTGCCTGCAAATGCAACTGGCAGGAGCCCCTGCTCGCCCTCGTCGTCGGGTCGGGACCAGGTGTGGACTCGCCGTGCACGGCAGGATGCTGCAACCCCACAACGCAGGCAGGAGCCTACTGCATCATTGAGGACAGCGAGGACAACCGCAAGAAGGGCTGCCCCGTGGACGGCACGCTCCAGGAGCGCATCCAGATGTGTGTTGCGCCGCCTGCTGGTGCTGCTGCCGCTGCCGCTGCTGCTGTGTGCGGTGCTGGACAGACCTGCGTCGACTCGAGCAAGGCTGCCAAGAGCCAGGGCGACTGGCGCTGCGAGTGCAACGCCCCTTCCTTCGGCGAGTCCGCTGCTGGCAAGCCTGCTGTCTGCATCACCGACGAGTGCACGGACGTGAACGTCTGCGCCTCTGTGGGCCAGACCTGCTTCGACACCAACACCGAGAGCGGGTCTGTCGGCGACTGGAAGTGCATCTGCCCGAAGGGCGCGTCTGGTGAGGCTGCCATGTCGACCGCCACCTGCGACTGGACTGGCGAATGCGCAGAGAACGCAAAGGTGTGCACCCAGGTTGGCCAGACCTGCTACGACCCGGATGTCATGGTTGTGGGTGACTGGGTGTGCCAGTGTGTCGAGCCGTCCTCGGGCGTCAGCACAACGGGAGGACCTGCGCTGTGCCAGCTGGACGAGTGCACCTCACAGTGCGCGACCTGCGCCGACAAGGGCGCCGGAAACGTCTGCGAGCAGAACAAGCAGCGCTGTGAGGAGACGTCGCTCTCCCCGTCGGACGTGAAGGACTGGCGCTGTGTCTGCCCGACAGGCCTCACTGGGTCTGCCACCGCCGCCGCTGTTGTGCAGTGCATGGTTGACGAATGCGAGGCGAACGGTGGTCTCAACGAAGGCGTCTGCGGCGTTGCTGGCCAGTCCTGCGTCGACGCGAACACCTCTGTGACAGGCGACTGGCGCTGCGAGTGCCCGTCTCCCTCAGTCGGGACGGCGACCGGCCGTGTGGCGAACTGCCTCTGGGACGAATGCCTGGAGACGACCAAGGCCTCCATCTGCACTGCCGCAGGCCAGCTCTGCGTCGACCCCAACACCGACATCACCTCCAAGAACGACTGGATGTGCGTCTGCCCCGAGACCCCCACCGAGCGCGGCACCACTGGTGCACCTGCAACATGCCCTGGCGGCTCCTGGTGCCAGACCTACGGAAGCACCTGCACTGCCCGTGGACAGATGTGCGTGCCCAAGGGCACCCAGGGACGTTGCGAGTGTGTGATGCCCCAGACCGGACCCGAGATGCCCTTCACCTCCGACTTCCCCGCCGACTCGTTGAACTGCATCCTTGACGAGTGCCTTGCGACGTGTGTGACGTGCGCCAGAACCGCTGGAGGAAGCAAGACAGTGTGCGAGGCGGCAAGCGGCCCTGCGCAGGTCTGTGTTGAGGGCAGCACGTCCCCGACGTCGACCAAGGACTGGGAGTGCCAGTGTGTCGGCAGCACTGTGAGCGCCAAGGGTGCTGTGGCCGTGTGCACTACGAACGAGTGTGACACCGCCGCCGGCTCCGTGTGCGAGAAGGCTGAGCAGGCGTGCGTCGACCCTGACACCACCACCGAGGGTGACTGGTACTGCGAGTGCCACACACCTTACGTGGGCAAGGTCGTGAATGGAGTTGCCGTCTGCACCTACGACGAGTGTGTCGTGCACGGCAAGCAGTGCCAGTCCGCGGGACAGACCTGTTTCGATGACAACTTGGCTGCTGAGTCCACCGGCGACTGGTCGTGCAGCTGCCCCGCACCTTCCACAGGTACCGCCGTGGCTGGAGTTGCCGTGTGCGCGTTCGTTGGTGAGTGCGATGACAAGAGCAACTCCGACATCTGCACCAACATGGGACAGACCTGCGTCGACCCCAACGTCGAGACACCCGGAGACTGGACCTGCGTGTGCGTCAGCCCCCAGACCGGCACTCCCAAGAAGACTGCCCCCGCCACCTGCGAGCTCGACGAGTGCACGGTGCCATGCGCAACGTGCGCGATGCTCCCCGGATCCAGCAAGCACGCTTGCCTCTCCGCGGGCCAGGACTGCGAGGACGCGAACAAGGACCCCATCAGCACCGGAGACTGGTGGTGCAAGTGCAAGGCGCCCGGCCTTGGTACCCAGCGTGCGGCTGCGGCAGTGTGCCCGATCGACGAGTGCACGATCCTCGAGAACGCGAACGTGTGCTCTGGTGTGATCACTGCGGGCAAGAACTCGCAGATGTGTGTCGATGACGACCTCTCACTGCTGGGCTCGTGGGAATGCCAGTGCGCGTGGCCGTACACCGGGAAGTCTGGTGTGGGCGAGGCGGCGAAGTGTCTCATCGATGAGTGCATTGTGCCGAAGGAGTGGAACAACGGCCAGGACAACGGCAACACGATCTGCTCTGCGGCAGGCCAGCGTTGTGTGGACTCGAAGCAGGACGTCGACTCCCTCGGCAACTGGGTGTGCCAGTGCGAGGACCCGAGCGAGGGCAGTGCGATTGCGAAGCCCGCTGACATGTGCACTGTCTCGACGCTGTGTGTGACCAACGGTGCCGCATGCGGACCGCAGCAGCTGTGCAAGGAGAAGGACAATGCTTGGTACTGCGAGTGCAACACGCCGCTTGTGGGTGAGGCACTGAACGGGCCTGCCGTGTGCGTGCTTGACGAGTGTGTGGCACGCTGCGACACCTGCGCGCAGCAGGGCATGACCCACACCTGTGGAGACCAAAGCTGCGTGGACAAGGACACCAGCCCCGAGAGCGTGGGTGACTGGTCGTGCGTCTGCCAGCAGGGTACGGGATCTGCTGTGGGCGCTGCCGCTGTGTGCGACGTGGACGAGTGTGTTGTGCACGCTGTGGCGTGCGAGGCTGTGGGACAGATGTGCGAGGACCCGAACCAGGACTCGTCGTCCATGGGGGACTGGATGTGTGTCTGCCTTGCGCCTGCCTCTGGTGCGTCCACGGGAGGAACTGCGTCCTGCCTGCTGGATGAGTGCGACACGAAGTCGACTGTCTGCGCAGCTGTCGGCCAGATCTGCATTGACCAGAGCACGTCCCCCACGAGCCTCGGCGACTGGTCGTGCCTCTGCCCCGAGGGCGCTGTGGGCAGCATGATTGGCGGTGTTGCGACGTGCACATACACAGGCGGGTGCGCCGACAGCGCGAACCAGCAGGTCTGTGCCTCCGCTGGTCAGAAGTGTGTCCCTGGTGAGACCGGCGAGTCCTCTGACTGGCGCTGTGCATGCATTGCACCCTTCCACGGAGAGACCGGGAGCAAGGCCGCTACAGTCTGCACTGTCAACGAGTGCACCGACATCTGCCCAACCTGCGCACGTACGAGCCAGGAGTCCGTCAACGTCTGTGCAGGAGAAGGCCAGGACTGCGTTGACCCCAACTTCTCTGCCTCAAGCCTCTCTGACTGGATGTGCGTCTGCCAGGCACCTGCCACTGCCACTGCCGTGGCGATGCCGGTTGCATCCTGCACTATCGATGAGTGCGAGGCTGTGACCAACACCGGTGCACGCCAGTGCGGCCACTTCCGCCGCTACACCACTGAGGGCTGCGAGTGTGCCTGCGGCTGGCAGGCGAGCCTTGTCGGTGGAGGCCTTCTGGGCACGGGCCCTGGCTTCTCTGAGCCTTGCAACACTGCTTGCTGCAACCCTGAGCGTGCTGTGACTGGCGACTGGTGCTTCGTTGCTGACAGTGACTGGAACAAGGGTATCGACACATGCCGCGCACAGATCCGTGAGCGTCAGACGTGCACCTCTGTCCTGACCCCTGCCCCTGTCGGCGCGCCTGCCGTCGCGTACAACAACGTCTGTGCTGAGAAGAACCAGATCTGCGTCGACCTCGACACCACACCCAGCCTCCTCGGCAACTGGGAATGCCGCTGCCCCTCCTCCGAGGGCAAGCAGGCCCTTGCACCGGTGCCGCTGTGCGAGCACAACGAGTGCGTCAACGTCACAACGTGCATGGACGCAGGGCAGACATGCAGAGACACTAACACCGCACCGGACAGCCTCAACGACTGGGAGTGTGTGTGCCCGGGAACCAACGAGACCGCAAGGGGTGCCGTTGCCGTGTGCAGTATGTTCCCCCTCCTCCCTCTCCCCTCCTCCCTCCCTCTTCCTTTGGCTGGCATGGCTGGTTCACCTACGTCCTCTTGCTGTCCCTTTGCAGCCTTTCTAAAGAAACAAACATCTTCACCATATTGCTACTTTCACACCCACACCCACCCCCACAGACCCTGTCGGCGAGTGTGTGGACCACAAGGACAAATGTCTTGCGGGACAGCACTGCTTCGACCCGAACCCAGAGGCAGGCTCGACAGACGACTGGGAGTGCCGCTGCTCTGAGCCCGCGACGACGAAGACTGAGGGTGCACAGGGCCCTGCCGTGTGTGTGCTGGACGAGTGCTCCGTGGTGTGCCCGCTGTGCGCAGACAAGGGCGACGGAAATGGATTCGCCTGTGAGGGCAACGGTGCACAGCGCTGCATCGACCCTGTCACCACGTCGGACTCGACTGGCGACTGGCGTTGCGAGTGCATCGCCCCTGCCACTGGCGACGTGGCTGTCGCATCGCGTGCCACATGCAGTATGTCCCTCCCCTCCCTCCCCTCCCGCCTACCTCACCACCTACAGTTGTCGATGAGTGCTCCATGCCTGCCAACCAGATGGTCTGCACCAGCGCAAGTCAGACCTGTGTTGACCCTGTCACGACCGAAGCAAGCATGAACGACTGGACCTGTGTGTGTGCCGCGCCGTCTGAGGGCAAGGCACAGACCTCTGCCGCCGCCTGCCTTCTGGATGAATGTGTTGACACACTCGTGGCCACTGTCTGCACTGACGCGGGCCAGCAGGTATTGTGTTTCACCCACCCCACTATTCACTTCCACCTGCCCCTCTGCCAACCTTTTCCCCCCCCTACATCCAAAACCCCCACAGTGCATCGACAGCGACAAGACCGCCACTGGCACCTGGGTGTGCCGTTGCCCGCCACCTGCAGTGGGTGAGGCGACTGGAGCAAAGAGCACCTGCACATACACTGGAGAGTGCGCCGACGAGGCTGTGTCTGGTGTGTGCGTGGCAGAGGGACAGACGTGTGTGGACCCCGACCAGTCGAAGGAGGGTGACTGGGTGTGCCAGTGTGTGGCGCCGATGCACGGTGAGAACGGACAAATGCAGTCGGCAGTTTGCTTCGCCGAGGGTGAGAACGCGACGAACATCACACGCAACGCTGGCTCCATTGACGGCGACAGCGATGATGACGACGACTGCATCCTCTGCTGGCTGCTTCCCCTCCTTCTGCTGCTCTGCTGCTGTTGCCTCCTCCTCGCCTTCCTCCTCTGCAAGCGCCGCCAGAACCAGAACGAGGCCGACGACGAGAAGTGGAACGAGCACTTCGAAGCGAAAACGAACGACGCGGAGCTTGTCAAGGACAGCCCCGAACAGCAAATGAGCGAGCCTCTGTTGGACGAAGAAATGTCCAACAGAAAAGATGACGACATTTAAGACATTTTTTTTTGGGGGTTATTTCAGAACAATAAGAGAGAGAGAGAGAGAAGAAAAAAAGGCAAACCGGTGATTTAAAAAAAATCTCTATAAGCATTTTGCAAGATGTCTGTTCATCTAACGTTTTCTTCTGCATTAATAACTTCACTTTCTTCTCTCTCTCTCTCTTTTTTTTTCTTCTCGGATTTTTTCAAACGTGTGAGATCGGGTCCCGTCTTCGTCCCTAAGCATGCCTAGAAGGCGAATTTCGTATTCGCCCTATTTATTTCGAATCCGAATATAGGGCGAATATTGATCTGAATACACCCGAATACGGAATACACGGAACACAGTGTTCGCCCTATATTCGAATCCGAATATAGGGCGGATATGTATTCACCTTCTACGTATGCCTAAGGAGGGCTTCGTAGTTATCTATTATTGGTCTTTTATTTTCAGCTATTTTGTCTTTTGGTTGTATTTTTTTTTGGCCTCAAAGAGGGTTCCTCTTCACTGCCCAGGTAGTCAGTGGGAGCGTACTGCAGTAATAAAATATCACCACAGAATATTTATTGCACACTTTACGCACAAACAAAAGGAGAACGAATCCATTCCTCCGATTGTTTCCCTCCCCCTCTACTCTCCCACATCTTCCCCCTTAGCCCAATCATCCACTTCTCCACTTCCCTGTTTTATTTTTTTTTTTCTTCTTTTTTGCGCGCAGCCACTCCTCTTATGTCTTCCCCCCCCATTGTTCTGGTCCAGTGCATTCCCCCAAACGGGGAAGAAAAAAAAAAAAATGATCCGGTGCTCCGGGAGGGGTCGATATTGACAGGTCGCTGACACAGGGACTCTATACACACCCCCCTGATATTGACACGTCGCTGACAGGTCGTTGACCGACTTCCGAAAGCACCATGATAGCATATTTTTTTGAAATGTGAGGAGAAAACCAAAACGGAAATGAAGCTTGCGAAATGAGAGTGGAGGTTTTTTTCGTAATGTTTTATTCTCCCCATTACCACCACTTCGCAGAAAAGAATCTTTTTTTAGTTCGCGAGTTTGTTTTGCGTCTTCCGCAATTTACAAACTTTTTTTTTGTACTTTGTTTTTGCTTCTGTACTTTCGGTACTCCCGTTTTTTTTTTTTTTCTAACCAAAAGATAACCGACACAGGAGCTTTTCTTGGAACTGTTTTATTCTCCCCACCCCAACAACATCACATTTCAGAAAAACATTGTTTTTTTGTTTTTGTTCACTTTCTTTTCTTCTCCCTCACACCTGTTTGCTGTGAATTAAATTTTTTCGTTTCGGCCTGGTCGCAAACGCGAGTTTTCCTGGAAGCGCAGGAAAAATGACTGGGGAGTGTTGGTGTCTCCGTGACGCCACAGAGCCGGCACACTCGTTGAGTGCCTCACAAAACCTCAAATTTATTCCGCTTTGATTTTATTTATTGTCTTCACGCTTTATTGTTGTTGTTGGGTTGGGAAATAAAACGTACAGGTGTCAGTCGGAGGTGCCTGCACCAACAACTGCAGTTTTTATTCGATAGCAATTTCTTGTTTTTTGTACGCAAACTTGGTTTGCGTACAAAACACAAGAGTGGCAGCGTCCTGGGTCTGTGGGGGAACTTTGTATGACACAAATCCCCACCCCCGGTAGTACACAAAGGCCAGGTTGCAAATTTTGCTCACTTCTTCTCATTTTCTTTCCCTGTGTGGGTTAGTCAGGGAATGTGTCTCAGTCCCCACATGCGCGTGTGTGTCCAGCGTCCCATCATTTTTGTGTTCTGGCCCCCCCCCCTTACATACGTTGTCGATTCCAGCTCAAATAACGCACTTTTTTTTAATTCCATCTGCCCCTCCACCTTCTGCCTCGCACATCCTCACCACACCACTGCAACAGGCAACGCAACTATGTTGCACCCCTCCCCCACCACCACCTCCTCCTTCTCCTCTTGCTCCTCTCGCAACAGCCTTAGCGACAACGCTTTGATCCATGCTTCCGAGGCTGGCCGTGTGGACGACGTGGTAGCGCTCCTTTGCACACACGAGAGGGACGCGCACTACCCGTACCGTGCAGGCATCGACCGGCAGAACGAGGCTGGCACGGCACTGCACATGGCTGCGTGGAACGGCCACGTACGCACAGTGCGCGCGCTGCTTGCGGCTGGGGCTGACATCAGTGCTGTGGAGGGCAGCGGCTTCACGGCTGTCACCTCAAAAAGGCGGGGGTGATCGAAACATGGTCACTAATAAATCGACAGCGTGCAACACACACTGCCACAAATGTTGAAAATGCAAACGCCCCCTGACCCCCATACACTGGAAAAAGAACCTTGACTATACCCGCACAATGCATTTTTTTGGATACAACCTGTGATACAAAACTATGTTTCACCTGGGATACAATGGTGCACGTGAAAGAGAGAGAACGCAAAGTCCTGTGTGTCTCTTTTTTCAGCAATGGGGTGGCGCTTTGTTGTCGCCTTCGTGAAGCTTTTAAGTGAAAGAACGCAATATAGGAAAAGATCCCTTGGAAACTTTGGAAAGAATAGTGACCCACTGTAGACCCCACGAGGCGTTTCAACGCACGTCGCGAAGCCGTTTGACTGCATCGTTGTTGTGCAGTGGTTCGGTGCTCATCAGCCTGAAAAGCGGTGCACGACATCACACAAAATAAAGACAAACAAAAGTGCAAACGCCGCAGACGCCGGCATCAAAATAGCACACACCCCACGAAATAATCGAAAGATGAATGATGAGAAAACGCACAGCAACAATATGCCCCACCTATCCACGCCTGCACACTGGGAGTACAACAAGGCTGTAGCGGTGGCAGGCGACAGTGGTGTGCGGAAGGCTGACAGCTTTGCTCGGTGCCACCCAGGTCAAGGGCTGTTAGCATTGAGCTGCTGCCTAGAGGGTGTTGTGCATAGGATGGCTGGTGCTTGATGGCTGGTGGACTTCTGCCTTGTGGCATGTGCTTACATGTTTTTGGTACTCCAGAAATTAAAATACCAAGTACGCAACAACGCAAAAAGTACGCAAAATGGGGTTTTCAGGAGTACCACAGTTTTATTTTTTTTTGTTACGCTGTTTACAAAAAAGGTTGTCTCTCCATCTTTGGCAGAGAGACACAGACACCAGGTGCATCTTTTACAAGGTTTTGCTCTGGTGCAGAGAGGCGTTTTTGCGCGCCTGAGTATATTATCTGCTCGAGACACGTTCTCCTGTTCGTTTGCACCTGTACTGACAGACCCCACACGGCATACCCAATGTCTCCGTATCCTTTCCTCTTTCCTTGTAGCTTTGCTCATTTGTTCTTATTATTGCTTCCCACCACCCGTCACCCACCACCCACCACCCCATTGCATGACCACACCACACCACAGCAACACACATACTACATACTACCCACCCTTCTGACACAGCGCGTTTCCTTGCTACAAACCGCTGCTTCAAAAGCCTTCAAGATTAGCGACACAGGACACAGGTTCGCTAAGATGATTCTGCGGGCGGCCGTGCTTCTGCTAGGGAGTGCGCTTGTCAACGGAATTGATGAGTGCCTTGAGATCTCGAGTGCCGTCACGTGTGACCACATCCCACGTTACACCGCAAGCGGATGCCAGTGTGCATGCGACTGGATTGCCACCTTCAAGGACTCCCAGACCATGATGGTGATTGTCCTCCCTGACGGTCCGGGATCCACCACCCCGTGTAAACCAGGATGCTGCAACCCGAACTCCGAGGCAGGTGGAGACTGGTGCTACCCGGCAGCAAACGACTTCAACACTCAGCGTGGGTGTGGCACTGCACGTGAAACCTGTCTTGCTGCCGGAGCTGTGCCCGCCACTGGTGGTGTCACACCACGTGCTGCTATTCCCGGCGTTCCCAGCGACCAGAACAACGTCTGCACTGACGGAGGGCAGCTGTGCGTGGACCCCAACACAGTCTCGACAGAAGACTGGCAGTGTCAGTGTGTCTCTCCCAAGACCGGCACACCTGGACAGCAGGCACTGGCGACTTGCGTGGCCACAACCATTGCACCGACCGACGCACCTGCAACGAACGTTCCCCCGCCGACTGGAAAGAACGAGTGTGAGGAGATCTCGGCTGCCGTCACCTGCAACCACAAGCCTCGTTACACTGCAAGCGGATGCCAGTGTGCATGCGACTGGATTGCCACCTTCAAGGACTCCCAGACCATGATGGTGATTGTCCTCCCTGACGGTCCGGGATCCACCACCCCGTGTGCAGGAGGATGCTGCAACCCGAACTCCGAGGCAGGTGGAGACTGGTGCTACCCGGCAGCAAACGATTTCAACACTCAGCGTGGGTGCAGCACTGCACGTGAAACCTGTCTTGCTGCCGGAGCTGTGCCCGCCACTGGTGGTGTCACACCACGTGCCACTATCCCTGGCATCCCCGACAGCCAGAACAACATTTGCACTGACGGAGGACAGATCTGTGTTGACCCTAACAACATGACTGATAATGACTGGCAGTGTCAGTGTGTCTCTCCCAAGACCGGCACACCTGGACAGCAGGCACTGGCGACTTGCGTGGCCACAACCATTGCACCGACAGACGCACCTGCAACGAACGTTCCCCCGCCGACTGGAAAGAACGAGTGTGAGGAGATCTCGAGTGCTGTCACCTGCAACCACAAGCCTCGTTACACTGCAAGCGGATGCCAGTGTGCATGCGACTGGATTGCCACCTTCAAGGATTCCCAGACCATGATGGTGATTGTCCTCCCTGACGGTCCGGGATCCACCACCCCGTGTGCAGGAGGATGCTGCAACCCGAACTCCGAGGCAGGTGGAGACTGGTGCTACCCGGCGGCAAACGACTTCAACACTCAGCGTGGGTGCAGCACTGCACGTGAAACCTGTCTTGCTGCCGGAGCTGTGCCCGCCACTGGTGGTGTCACACCACGTGCCACTGTCCCTGGCATCCCCGACAGCCAGAACAACATTTGCACTGACGGAGGACAGATCTGTGTTGACCCTAACAACATGACTGATAATGACTGGCAGTGTCAGTGTGTCTCTCCCAAGACCGGCACACCTGGACAGCAGGCACTGGCGACTTGCGTGGCCACAACCCTTGCACCGACAGACGCACCTGCAACGAACGTTCCCCCACCGACTGGAAAGAACGAGTGTGAGGAGATCTCGTCCGCTGTCACCTGCAACCACAAGCCTCGTTACACTGCAAGCGGATGCCAGTGTGCATGCGACTGGATTGCCACCTTCAAGGACTCCCAGACCATGATGGTGATTGTCCTCCCTGACGGTCCGGGATCCACCACCCCGTGTGCAGGAGGATGCTGCAACCCGAACTCCGAGGCAGGTGGAGACTGGTGCTACCCGGCAGCAAACGACTTCAACACTCAGCGTGGGTGCAGCACTGCACGTGAAACCTGTCTTGCTGCTGGAGCTGTGCCTGCCACTGGTGGTGTCACACCACGTCCCACTATCCCTGGCATCCCCGACAGCCAGAACAACATTTGCACTGACGGAGGACAGATCTGTGTTGACCCTAACAGCATGACTGATAATGACTGGCAGTGTCAGTGTGTCTCTCCCAAGACCGGCACACCTGGACAGCAGGCACTGGCGACTTGTGTGGACGTAACCATTGCACCGACAGACGCACCTGCCACTGATGCACCTGCCACAAACGCCCCCCCTCCACCAGGAAAGAACGAGTGTGAGGAGATCTCGGCTGCCGTCACCTGCAACCACAAGCCTCGTTACACTGCAAGCGGATGCCAGTGTGCATGCGACTGGATTGCCACCTTCAAGGACTCCCAGACCATGATGGTGATTGTCCTCCCTGACGGTCCGGGATCCACCACCCCGTGTGCAGGAGGATGCTGCAACCCGAACTCCGAGGCAGGTGGAGACTGGTGCTACCCGGCACGTAACGACTTCAACACTCAGCGTGGGTGCAGCACATCTCGCGAAACCTGTCTTGCTGCCGGAGCTGTGCCTGCCACTGGTGGTGTCACACCACGTCCCACTGTCCCTGGCATCCCCGACAGCCAGAACAACATTTGCACTGACGGAGGACAGATCTGTGTTGACCCTGACAACATGACTGATAATGACTGGCAGTGTACCTGTGTCGCTCCCAAGACCGGCACACCTGGACAGCAGGCACTGGCGACTTGCGTGGACGTGACCCTTGCACCGACAGACGCACCTGCAACGAACGTTCCTCCTCCTGCTACGAAGAACGAGTGTGAGGAGATCTCGAGTGCTGTCACCTGCAACCACAAGCCTCGTTACACTGCAAGCGGATGCCAGTGTGCATGCGATTGGATTGCCACCTTCAAGGACGGCAACGGGATGGTGATTGTGTACCCTGACGGTCCGGGATCCACCACCCCGTGTGCAGGAGGATGCTGCAACCCGAACTCCGAAGCAACTGGAGACTGGTGCTACCTGGCAGCAAACGACTTCAACACGCAGCGTGGGTGCAGCACATCTCGCGAAACCTGTCTTGCTGCTGGAGCTGTGCCTGCCACTGGTGGTGTGCCGCCAAGGGCAACTATCCCTGGCATCCCCGACACCCAGAACAACATTTGCACTGATGCCGAGCAGATCTGCGAGGACCCTGACCTGACAACAGATGACAACTGGGTGTGCAAGTGTGTGGCACCGAAGGTCGGAACCCCCGGACAGCAGCAGGTTGCTGTGTGCGGTGCACCGCCCACGGCAGCACCGACAAACCCACCTGCCACCGACGCACCTGCCACAAACCCACCTGACACAGCAGCACCAACAGCCGTGCCCACCGACGCACCTGCCACTGACGTGCCCCCTCCCCCGACTAAGAACGAGTGTGAGGAGATCTCCGACGCTGTCACCTGCAACCACGTGCCTCGTTACACTGCAAGCGGATGCCAGTGTGCATGCGACTGGATTGCCACCTTCAAGGACTTCAACGGGATGGTGATTGTGTACCCTGACGGTCCGGGATCCACCACCCCGTGTGCAGGAGGATGCTGCAACCCGAACTCCGAGGCAGCTGGAGACTGGTGCTACCCGGCACGTAACGACTTCAACACCCAGCGTGGGTGCAGCACATCTCGCGAAACCTGTCTTGCTGCTGGAGCTGTGCCTGCCACTGGTGGTGTGCCGCCAAGGGCAACTATCCCTGGCATCCCCGACAGCCAGAACAACATTTGCACTGATGCCGAGCAGATCTGCGAGGACCCTGACCAGACTGTCGACGGTGACTGGGTGTGCAAGTGTGTGGCACCGAAGACGGGTACGGGCCCGCAGCAGGTTGCTGTGTGCGCGCTGGACGAGTGCGAGGAGGGCACTCCACCGAACAAGGATACGTGTACTGGTGCAATGCAGACCTGCCGTGACCCTGACACCTCCACAACCGGGAACTGGGAGTGCGTGTGCCCTGCTCCCCGCAGCTCTGTGTCTGCGACTATGGCGGTGGCGGACTGCAGCCACAACGAGTGCACAGAGCAGGACGTGGTGTGCAAGATGAAGGGACAGCTGTGCGTCGACACCGACCTGAACGCGCCTGACACGTGGCAGTGCGAGTGCATCGCCCCCCAGATGGGTACCACCGTGAAACTCGGCGTGGCCGTCTGCACAGACCCACCAGGTGACTGCGAGGTGAACGGCAAGACGTGCGAGGCGGCAGGACAGTCCTGCAAGGACACGGTACTCCCGCTCGACAACCAGTTCGAGTGTGAGTGCATTGCACCGGCCACACAGACCAAGGTGGGCACCAACGCCGCTGCGGAGTGCGCGATCGACGAGTGCACTGTGACGTGCGCGACCTGTGCCAAGAAGGACGCCATGTCGGACAACGTCTGCACTGCCGCCAACCAGGACTGTGAGGACCCGAACACCGACGCCCTCAGCCTCGGCAACTGGGTCTGCAAGTGCCGCCTGCCGTTCTCCGGCCAGAACACCATTGCCGCTGCGGACTGCACCCTGGACGAGTGCCAGGTGAAGTGCCCCACCTGCGCCGACAAGGACGACATGAAGGGCAACGTGTGCGACGGTGCGGGACAGACCTGTGTCGAGCCCAGCACCTCTGTCAGCGGTGACTGGGAGTGCGTCTGTGTGGACCCGAAGGTGGGGCGCATGCTCACCGGTGTGGCGACGTGCACGGAGAACGAGTGTATCGCGAACGGCGCTGTGTGCGACGCTGCGTCGCAGGTGTGTGTGGACACGGACCAGACGACACCGAACAACTGGCAGTGCGAATGCGCATCACCGTCCACCACTGTCAAGGTTGGCGGCGTTGCCACCTGCGAGGTCAATGAGTGCACCCTGGCGGTGAACAAGCAGAAGTGCGAGGATGTGTCGCAGGTCTGCGTCGACCCCAGCACGACGACCCTCGACGACTGGGAGTGCCAGTGCGTCGCGCCACAGACCGGATCCCAGAAGCTCGGCGCCGTTGTCCCGTGCAACCTCGATGAGTGCGTTGCCGTGTGCCCGAGCTGTGCCAAGACCGACATGGCCTCTGCGAACGTCTGCGAGGCCGCTGACCAGGTGTGCCACGACCCTGTCACCACTGCGACGGACCTGGGCACCTGGACGTGCACATGCAAGACTAGCGCCAAGTTCGCCACCTCTGCTGCTGTGGCGCAGTGCATCGACGGCAAGAACGAGTGTGAGGAGCTCTCCGACGCTGTCACCTGCACCCACGTGCCACGTTACACATCAGACGGTTGCCAGTGTGCATGCGACTGGACGGCCACCTTCAAGGACGGCAACGGGAACGTCATTGTCATGCCCCCGGGCCCTGGATCCACCGAGGAATGCAAGGCTGGGTGCTGCAACCCTGAGTCTCACCCCTCAGGCGACTGGTGCTACTTGGCAGTGAACGACTACAACACGAAGAAGGGCTGCACAGCGAGGCGCAACTTCTGCTCTGCTGCGGGCACGATCCCTGCCGACGGCGGTGCAAAGATTATTCGCGACCCCATTCCAGGCGTGCCGAGCGATGTGAACAACGTGTGCACTGACAAGGGCCAGATCTGCGAAGACCCGGACAACCTTGTCACGAACAACTGGGTGTGCAAGTGTGTCGCGCCGATGACTGGCACTGCGCAGCAGGCACCGGTGACGACCTGCGAGAAGGATGAGTGCACTGAGCACGGAGCAGTCTGCACCGCAGCGAACCAGATCTGCAAGGATGCGGACAAGACGACCGACAACAACTGGGTGTGCGAGTGTGTCACTGGCGGCACCCCTACCACAGGCGGCCCTGCCGTGTGCCCGCTCAACGAGTGCGAGGAGACCTGCCCCACCTGCGCACAGGTCAACGGAGTCGATGTCTGCACCTCTGCCGGACAGACCTGCACAGACCCTACCCCGGACACCTCCAGCCTTGACGACTGGATGTGCGTCTGCACAGCCCCGGCCACGACGACTGGGGGACGTGGTGGTGCTGCCGTCTGCACCATCGATGAGTGCGTTGCAACGTGCCCGACTTGCGCACAGGGCCTCTGTGCCAAGAACGGACAGACCTGTGAGGACCCTGACACCGGGATCTCGAAGCTCGGCGACTGGATGTGCAAGTGCCCCCCGCCTTCGACCACCACGGCACAGGCGAACGCGGCTGTGTGCGCGAAGGACGAGTGTGTCGAGCACGGCTCTAAGTGTGCTGCGGGCCAGGTGTGCGTCGACCCCGACCAGCTCACCAGCGGCAACTGGTTCTGCGAGTGCCAGCCGCCCACGGTCGGCTCGCAGGCAGGCGGACCTGCCACCTGCACCGACGATGAGTGCAAGGAGAACACAATCTGCGACGTGGCGGGGCAGACGTGCAAGGACACGGACACGACCACCCCGAACAACTGGATCTGCGAGTGCATTGCTCCCGACACTGGTGTTGCTGGTATGCAGGCGGCGGCCACGTGCACGCCACCGGACGTGTGTGTTGACCAGGGCGGCGATGTGAAGTGCGCACAGGCGAAGCAGCACTGCGTGCAGAAGTCTGCCACCGAGTACGAATGCGCCTGCATCGCACCCTACGCAGGCGTGCCCGTTGTTGGCGCACCCGCAACGTGCATCATGGACGAGTGTCTGGCGACGTGCCCCTCCTGCGAGGCCGACCTCTGCAAACTCCACGACCAGGACTGCGTCGACACGGACACGACCACCAACGGGAACTGGGAATGCGCCTGCAAGGCACCTTCTACGGGCACACCAGTGAAGGGTGCTGCGGCAGTGTGTCTGATCGACGAGTGTGTCGCCACCTGCCCGTCATGTGAGGCAGACGTCTGCACCGCCGCAGGCCAGACCTGCACGGACCCGGACACAAGCGCCACGAGCCTCTCCAACTGGATGTGTGTGTGTGCCGCGCCCTCGACCACGACACGCACCACTGCCGTCGTGGCGGAGTGTGTGTACGACGAGTGCTCTGACGCAGCCAACACAAAGAAGTGCACCGACGCAACTCAGACCTGCGTCGACCCGACACCAACCCTCGCTAGCAAGAACGACTGGACCTGCCAGTGCCCGCCCCCTTCCTCGGGCAGCGCTGTCCAGGGCCCCGCAGCAGTGTGCACGCTCAACGAGTGCGCCGCAGTGTGTGCTACCTGTGCGGACACAGGCAGCGGCAACGTCTGCACCGGAGCGGACCAGGACTGCGTGGACCCTAGCCAGTCTGTGACGAACGACTGGTACTGCAAGTGCAAGATCGGAGGATCGACACAGGTGGGTGCCTACGTCATGAAGTGCATTGTGGACGAGTGTGTGACGAAGTGTGACACCTGCGCGGACAAGGGCGCTGGCAACATCTGCACTGCGCTCGGCCAGGAGTGCGTCGACACCAACACCGACCCGTGGCAGACGAACGACTGGTCGTGCAGGTGCCCGGCCCCGTTCCAGCACATCATGCAGCAGGGCAACGCGGCTGTGTGCAGCGCAGACGAGTGCGTCGACGTGCTCACAGGCGCGACCTCCCCGAACGGCAAGATCTGCACGGACGCGGGGCAGGTGTGCCACGACTCGCACCTCTCGACCACTGGCGACTTTGACTGTCTCTGTGTGGCGCCGGACCAGGGCTCGAAGACAGGTGGTGTGGCGACGTGCACGACCAACGAGTGCCTCATCCACGGAGACGAGTGCAAGCTTGCGATGCAGACCTGCGTGGACTCCGATGTGAGCACACTCAACACGTGGCAGTGCGTCTGCCCGCCCCCATCCTCCAACGTCAAGAAGCTGGGTGCGGCAGTCTGCGAGGTGGACGAGTGTGTCGACAACAGAGCCGTGTGCGAGCAGGCCGTCCCCGCACAGACGTGCCTTGACTCCGACCTGACCACGACCGACACCTGGCAGTGTGTGTGCGCCCCACCGTCGACCGGCACGGGTGTGAAGACTGCGGCTGTCTGTCTCATGGACGAGTGTGTGTCGACCTGCGTCTCCTGCTCGAACAACGCATGCAAGGCTGCCGGCCAGACCTGCTACGACCCGAACCCGAAGGCATCCTCCCTCTGGGACTGGGAGTGCCGCTGCCCCGCACCCTCCACGCAGGTCTCCGTCGGGAAGGCGGCCGTCTGCGCTGTTGACGAGTGCGACCGTGCGAGATTCGTCTGTGCCGCCAGCAGCCAGACGTGCATCGACCCCAACACCAGCCCGGACAGCCTCAGCGACTGGGAGTGCCACTGCCAGGACCCTGCGAGCGGGAAGGAAACAAAGGGCCCAGCTGTCTGCATTGTCGATGAGTGCAAGACCCACGGGCACGTGTGCTCGAACATCGGACAGGTCTGCCTTGACGAGGACAAGAGGGAGACCAGCCTCAACAACTGGGTCTGCCAGTGCTCCCCACCGCTGCACCAGAACGCCGTAGGGAACCAGGCGCCAGCGGAGTGTGTGATGGTTGGCGAATGCGATGACCTGACGAACAGCGACGTGTGCACCTCCAAGGGGCAGATCTGCAACGACCCCGACACCGCGACCGCGGGCGACTGGAGCTGCCTCTGCGTTGTGCCTGCCACTGGTGCACCCGTGGTCGGCGGTGCCGCTGTCTGCGTGCTGGACGAGTGCACTGCACAGTGCGCGACGTGCGCAGGCACGACGTGCTCGGACGCGAAGCAGACGTGCGTGGACGCCGACAAGAACCCCATCACAGGTCTCAGCTCATGGGAGTGCCGCTGCATCGAGCCTGCCTCTGGTGTCCAGCGTGCTGCTGCAGCCACGTGTGTGACGGATGAGTGCAAGACACACAGGTCTACGTGCTCTGGCGCCGGACAGGACTGTGTAGACGACAACACCGCGATTGAGGGCGACTGGCGCTGTGTGTGCCAGACACCTGCCGTCGGCTCTGCCACTGCGAACGCAGCGAGGTGCAAGGTCGACGAGTGTGTCATCCACAAATCTGAGTGCGAGCTGGTCGGCCAGACCTGCCTTGACCCTAACCAGGACGGCTCCTCGCTTTCGGACTGGCAGTGCTTCTGCACAGCACCTGCCACGGGCTCTGCGACTGCCAAGCCTGCTGTGTGCGAGGTCGACGAGTGCACGCTCTACGGGGACACTTGCGTCGGTGCTGGCCAGACCTGTGAGGACATCGAGAAGACGATTGACGGACACTGGAAGTGCACCTGCCCTCCTCCGAACCAGAAGGTAACCCGTACCACGGGCGCTGCAGACTGCTCCATTGATGAGTGCAAGGTGTTCCTCCCAGGCACGGCTGTCACGGTCGAGAACGAGGACAACGTCTGTGTGAAGGCGGGACAGACCTGCATCGACAGCAACACCGATTACACAAGCCTTGGCGACTGGGCCTGCCAGTGCCCGGGATCGACCCAGGTGGCCATCGGCAACCCTGCTGTGTGCGAGACCGATGAGTGCTTGGATGCGACCAACAGCGATAAATGCCCCACCGGCCAGACCTGCGTTGACAAGGGCTTCACGACCGAGGGGGACTGGGAGTGCGTGTGCACGCCGCCTGCTGTGGGAAGCACTGTTGCCGGTGCGACGACATGCGTCCTGGACGAGTGTGTGACGAACGAGCAGACTTGCCACAACGCAGGACAGGTCTGCGAGGACCCCGCCACGACCGAGACGAGCACTGGCGACTGGGAGTGCCACTGCGCGCCCAACGCAGGCGTCACCGCCTCTGCTGTTGCGAGCACTGCTGTGTGCACCCCGCCCCCCACAAGCGAGTGCGCGGACGCTGTCGTGAACGCCCTGTGCACTGCTGCGGGCCAGGTCTGCGTCGACCCGGACACCTCTGAGCAGGGCAACTGGCAGTGCGAGTGCCTCCCACCTGCAACCGGCACCGTGACCGTCATGGGCATCACTACCTGCACTCTGGACGAGTGCTCCGCCACCTGCTCCACCTGCGAGGGTGGCATGTGCGCAGCTGCCGGACAGCTCTGCGTTGACCCCAACACCGACGCCTCTTCGCTCCACGACTGGATCTGCCGCTGCCCCTCTGGCCAGGCCGGCCAGGAGACTGCCGCCATCGCGTCGTGCATGCTCGACGAGTGTGCCGAGGTCTGCATCTCCTGTGCGGACAGCGGCAACGGCCAGGGCAACGCCTGCACCGCCACCAACACGCTGTGCCACGACCCGAACCAGGACGTCCGCTCGCGCAGCGACTGGATGTGCATCTGCAAGCCGCCTGCCACTGGGAACCGCACCCTCGCGATCCCTGTCTGCCGTGTGGACGAGTGTGTGCGTCTGGACACGCAGGACCCTGTCTGCGGGGAGGGACAGACCTGCAGCGACCCTGACATGGACCCAACCTCGACGGGAGACTTCCTGTGCACCTGCCCGGTTGGACAGACTGGTACTGGCAAGGGCGTGCCTGCGCAGTGTATTCTGAACGAGTGCAACATCCAGGAGAACTTCAACATCTGCAACACCGCGGGACAGGTCTGCATCGACCCCAAGCCGACGCCGACCTCGACGGGCGACTGGGAGTGCCACTGCGCTGCGGGCGACATCTTCTCTGTGCGCAAGGCTGCGGACTGCGTTCTTGACGAGTGCACACAGGTGTGCGACACGTGCGCGAACAAGGGTGCCGGAAACCTCTGCACGCAGGCAGGACAGGGCTGCACTGACCCGGTCACGACCGCCACCTCTACAGGCGACTGGATGTGCTCCTGCCCTGGCGGTGGTGCCATGGCGACACGTGCTGTGGCCGTCTGCGAGATGGATGAGTGTGCCGAGGTCACCAACTTCGGTGCCGTAGGCTGCGAGCAGGTGCCCCGTGAGACTGTTAACGGCTGTGCCTGCAAATGCAACTGGCAGGAGCCCCTGCTCGCCCTCGTCGTCGGGTCGGGACCAGGTGTGGACTCGCCGTGCACGGCAGGATGCTGCAACCCCACAACGCAGGCAGGAGCCTACTGCATCATTGAGGACAGCGAGGACAACCGCAAGAAGGGCTGCCCCGTGGACGGCACGCTCCAGGAGCGCATCCAGATGTGTGTTGCGCCGCCTGCTGGTGCTGCTGCCGCTGCCGCTGCTGCTGTGTGCGGTGCTGGACAGACCTGCGTCGACTCGAGCAAGGCTGCCAAGAGCCAGGGCGACTGGCGCTGCGAGTGCAACGCCCCTTCCTTCGGCGAGTCCGCTGCTGGCAAGCCTGCTGTCTGCATCACCGACGAGTGCACGGACGTGAACGTCTGCGCCTCTGTGGGCCAGACCTGCTTCGACACCAACACCGAGAGCGGGTCTGTCGGCGACTGGAAGTGCATCTGCCCGAAGGGCGCGTCTGGTGAGGCTGCCATGTCGACCGCCACCTGCGACTGGACTGGCGAATGCGCAGAGAACGCAAAGGTGTGCACCCAGGTTGGCCAGACCTGCTACGACCCGGATGTCATGGTTGTGGGTGACTGGGTGTGCCAGTGTGTCGAGCCGTCCTCGGGCGTCAGCACAACGGGAGGACCTGCGCTGTGCCAGCTGGACGAGTGCACCTCACAGTGCGCGACCTGCGCCGACAAGGGCGCCGGAAACGTCTGCGAGCAGAACAAGCAGCGCTGTGAGGAGACGTCGCTCTCCCCGTCGGACGTGAAGGACTGGCGCTGTGTCTGCCCGACAGGCCTCACTGGGTCTGCCACCGCCGCCGCTGTTGTGCAGTGCATGGTTGACGAATGCGAGGCGAACGGTGGTCTCAACGAAGGCGTCTGCGGCGTTGCTGGCCAGTCCTGCGTCGACGCGAACACCTCTGTGACAGGCGACTGGCGCTGCGAGTGCCCGTCTCCCTCAGTCGGGACGGCGACCGGCCGTGTGGCGAACTGCCTCTGGGACGAATGCCTGGAGACGACCAAGGCCTCCATCTGCACTGCCGCAGGCCAGCTCTGCGTCGACCCCAACACCGACATCACCTCCAAGAACGACTGGATGTGCGTCTGCCCCGAGACCCCCACCGAGCGCGGCACCACTGGTGCACCTGCAACATGCCCTGGCGGCTCCTGGTGCCAGACCTACGGAAGCACCTGCACTGCCCGTGGACAGATGTGCGTGCCCAAGGGCACCCAGGGACGTTGCGAGTGTGTGATGCCCCAGACCGGACCCGAGATGCCCTTCACCTCCGACTTCCCCGCCGACTCGTTGAACTGCATCCTTGACGAGTGCCTTGCGACGTGTGTGACGTGCGCCAGAACCGCTGGAGGAAGCAAGACAGTGTGCGAGGCGGCAAGCGGCCCTGCGCAGGTCTGTGTTGAGGGCAGCACGTCCCCGACGTCGACCAAGGACTGGGAGTGCCAGTGTGTCGGCAGCACTGTGAGCGCCAAGGGTGCTGTGGCCGTGTGCACTACGAACGAGTGTGACACCGCCGCCGGCTCCGTGTGCGAGAAGGCTGAGCAGGCGTGCGTCGACCCTGACACCACCACCGAGGGTGACTGGTACTGCGAGTGCCACACACCTTACGTGGGCAAGGTCGTGAATGGAGTTGCCGTCTGCACCTACGACGAGTGTGTCGTGCACGGCAAGCAGTGCCAGTCCGCGGGACAGACCTGTTTCGATGACAACTTGGCTGCTGAGTCCACCGGCGACTGGTCGTGCAGCTGCCCCGCACCTTCCACAGGTACCGCCGTGGCTGGAGTTGCCGTGTGCGCGTTCGTTGGTGAGTGCGATGACAAGAGCAACTCCGACATCTGCACCAACATGGGACAGACCTGCGTCGACCCCAACGTCGAGACACCCGGAGACTGGACCTGCGTGTGCGTCAGCCCCCAGACCGGCACTCCCAAGAAGACTGCCCCCGCCACCTGCGAGCTCGACGAGTGCACGGTGCCATGCGCAACGTGCGCGATGCTCCCCGGATCCAGCAAGCACGCTTGCCTCTCCGCGGGCCAGGACTGCGAGGACGCGAACAAGGACCCCATCAGCACCGGAGACTGGTGGTGCAAGTGCAAGGCGCCCGGCCTTGGTACCCAGCGTGCGGCTGCGGCAGTGTGCCCGATCGACGAGTGCACGATCCTCGAGAACGCGAACGTGTGCTCTGGTGTGATCACTGCGGGCAAGAACTCGCAGATGTGTGTCGATGACGACCTCTCACTGCTGGGCTCGTGGGAATGCCAGTGCGCGTGGCCGTACACCGGGAAGTCTGGTGTGGGCGAGGCGGCGAAGTGTCTCATCGATGAGTGCATTGTGCCGAAGGAGTGGAACAACGGCCAGGACAACGGCAACACGATCTGCTCTGCGGCAGGCCAGCGTTGTGTGGACTCGAAGCAGGACGTCGACTCCCTCGGCAACTGGGTGTGCCAGTGCGAGGACCCGAGCGAGGGCAGTGCGATTGCGAAGCCCGCTGACATGTGCACTGTCTCGACGCTGTGTGTGACCAACGGTGCCGCATGCGGACCGCAGCAGCTGTGCAAGGAGAAGGACAATGCTTGGTACTGCGAGTGCAACACGCCGCTTGTGGGTGAGGCACTGAACGGGCCTGCCGTGTGCGTGCTTGACGAGTGTGTGGCACGCTGCGACACCTGCGCGCAGCAGGGCATGACCCACACCTGTGGAGACCAAAGCTGCGTGGACAAGGACACCAGCCCCGAGAGCGTGGGTGACTGGTCGTGCGTCTGCCAGCAGGGTACGGGATCTGCTGTGGGCGCTGCCGCTGTGTGCGACGTGGACGAGTGTGTTGTGCACGCTGTGGCGTGCGAGGCTGTGGGACAGATGTGCGAGGACCCGAACCAGGACTCGTCGTCCATGGGGGACTGGATGTGTGTCTGCCTTGCGCCTGCCTCTGGTGCGTCCACGGGAGGAACTGCGTCCTGCCTGCTGGATGAGTGCGACACGAAGTCGACTGTCTGCGCAGCTGTCGGCCAGATCTGCATTGACCAGAGCACGTCCCCCACGAGCCTCGGCGACTGGTCGTGCCTCTGCCCCGAGGGCGCTGTGGGCAGCATGATTGGCGGTGTTGCGACGTGCACATACACAGGCGGGTGCGCCGACAGCGCGAACCAGCAGGTCTGTGCCTCCGCTGGTCAGAAGTGTGTCCCTGGTGAGACCGGCGAGTCCTCTGACTGGCGCTGTGCATGCATTGCACCCTTCCACGGAGAGACCGGGAGCAAGGCCGCTACAGTCTGCACTGTCAACGAGTGCACCGACATCTGCCCAACCTGCGCACGTACGAGCCAGGAGTCCGTCAACGTCTGTGCAGGAGAAGGCCAGGACTGCGTTGACCCCAACTTCTCTGCCTCAAGCCTCTCTGACTGGATGTGCGTCTGCCAGGCACCTGCCACTGCCACTGCCGTGGCGATGCCGGTTGCATCCTGCACTATCGATGAGTGCGAGGCTGTGACCAACACCGGTGCACGCCAGTGCGGCCACTTCCGCCGCTACACCACTGAGGGCTGCGAGTGTGCCTGCGGCTGGCAGGCGAGCCTTGTCGGTGGAGGCCTTCTGGGCACGGGCCCTGGCTTCTCTGAGCCTTGCAACACTGCTTGCTGCAACCCTGAGCGTGCTGTGACTGGCGACTGGTGCTTCGTTGCTGACAGTGACTGGAACAAGGGTATCGACACATGCCGCGCACAGATCCGTGAGCGTCAGACGTGCACCTCTGTCCTGACCCCTGCCCCTGTCGGCGCGCCTGCCGTCGCGTACAACAACGTCTGTGCTGAGAAGAACCAGATCTGCGTCGACCTCGACACCACACCCAGCCTCCTCGGCAACTGGGAATGCCGCTGCCCCTCCTCCGAGGGCAAGCAGGCCCTTGCACCGGTGCCGCTGTGCGAGCACAACGAGTGCGTCAACGTCACAACGTGCATGGACGCAGGGCAGACATGCAGAGACACTAACACCGCACCGGACAGCCTCAACGACTGGGAGTGTGTGTGCCCGGGAACCAACGAGACCGCAAGGGGTGCCGTTGCCGTGTGCAGTATGTTCCCCCTCCTCCCTCTCCCCTCCTCCCTCCCTCTTCCTTTGGCTGGCATGGCTGGTTCACCTACGTCCTCTTGCTGTCCCTTTGCAGCCTTTCTAAAGAAACAAACATCTTCACCATATTGCTACTTTCACACCCACACCCACCCCCACAGACCCTGTCGGCGAGTGTGTGGACCACAAGGACAAATGTCTTGCGGGACAGCACTGCTTCGACCCGAACCCAGAGGCAGGCTCGACAGACGACTGGGAGTGCCGCTGCTCTGAGCCCGCGACGACGAAGACTGAGGGTGCACAGGGCCCTGCCGTGTGTGTGCTGGACGAGTGCTCCGTGGTGTGCCCGCTGTGCGCAGACAAGGGCGACGGAAATGGATTCGCCTGTGAGGGCAACGGTGCACAGCGCTGCATCGACCCTGTCACCACGTCGGACTCGACTGGCGACTGGCGTTGCGAGTGCATCGCCCCTGCCACTGGCGACGTGGCTGTCGCATCGCGTGCCACATGCAGTATGTCCCTCCCCTCCCTCCCCTCCCGCCTACCTCACCACCTACAGTTGTCGATGAGTGCTCCATGCCTGCCAACCAGATGGTCTGCACCAGCGCAAGTCAGACCTGTGTTGACCCTGTCACGACCGAAGCAAGCATGAACGACTGGACCTGTGTGTGTGCCGCGCCGTCTGAGGGCAAGGCACAGACCTCTGCCGCCGCCTGCCTTCTGGATGAATGTGTTGACACACTCGTGGCCACTGTCTGCACTGACGCGGGCCAGCAGGTATTGTGTTTCACCCACCCCACTATTCACTTCCACCTGCCCCTCTGCCAACCTTTTCCCCCCCCTACATCCAAAACCCCCACAGTGCATCGACAGCGACAAGACCGCCACTGGCACCTGGGTGTGCCGTTGCCCGCCACCTGCAGTGGGTGAGGCGACTGGAGCAAAGAGCACCTGCACATACACTGGAGAGTGCGCCGACGAGGCTGTGTCTGGTGTGTGCGTGGCAGAGGGACAGACGTGTGTGGACCCCGACCAGTCGAAGGAGGGTGACTGGGTGTGCCAGTGTGTGGCGCCGATGCACGGTGAGAACGGACAAATGCAGTCGGCAGTTTGCTTCGCCGAGGGTGAGAACGCGACGAACATCACACGCAACGCTGGCTCCATTGACGGCGACAGCGATGATGACGACGACTGCATCCTCTGCTGGCTGCTTCCCCTCCTTCTGCTGCTCTGCTGCTGTTGCCTCCTCCTCGCCTTCCTCCTCTGCAAGCGCCGCCAGAACCAGAACGAGGCCGACGACGAGAAGTGGAACGAGCACTTCGAAGCGAAAACGAACGACGCGGAGCTTGTCAAGGACAGCCCCGAACAGCAAATGAGCGAGCCTCTGTTGGACGAAGAAATGTCCAACAGAAAAGATGACGACATTTAAGACATTTTTTTTTGGGGGTTATTTCAGAACAATAAGAGAGAGAGAGAGAGAAGAAAAAAAGGCAAACCGGTGATTTAAAAAAAATCTCTATAAGCATTTTGCAAGATGTCTGTTCATCTAACGTTTTCTTCTGCATTAATAACTTCACTTTCTTCTCTCTCTCTCTCTTTTTTTTTCTTCTCGGATTTTTTCAAACGTGTGAGATCGGGTCCCGTCTTCGTCCCTAAGCATGCCTAGAAGGCGAATTTCGTATTCGCCCTATTTATTTCGAATCCGAATATAGGGCGAATATTGATCTGAATACACCCGAATACGGAATACACGGAACACAGTGTTCGCCCTATATTCGAATCCGAATATAGGGCGGATATGTATTCACCTTCTACGTATGCCTAAGGAGGGCTTCGTAGTTATCTATTATTGGTCTTTTATTTTCAGCTATTTTGTCTTTTGGTTGTATTTTTTTTTGGCCTCAAAGAGGGTTCCTCTTCACTGCCCAGGTAGTCAGTGGGAGCGTACTGCAGTAATAAAATATCACCACAGAATATTTATTGCACACTTTACGCACAAACAAAAGGAGAACGAATCCATTCCTCCGATTGTTTCCCTCCCCCTCTACTCTCCCACATCTTCCCCCTTAGCCCAATCATCCACTTCTCCACTTCCCTGTTTTATTTTTTTTTTTCTTCTTTTTTGCGCGCAGCCACTCCTCTTATGTCTTCCCCCCCCATTGTTCTGGTCCAGTGCATTCCCCCAAACGGGGAAGAAAAAAAAAAAAATGATCCGGTGCTCCGGGAGGGGTCGATATTGACAGGTCGCTGACACAGGGACTCTATACACACCCCCCTGATATTGACACGTCGCTGACAGGTCGTTGACCGACTTCCGAAAGCACCATGATAGCATATTTTTTTGAAATGTGAGGAGAAAACCAAAACGGAAATGAAGCTTGCGAAATGAGAGTGGAGGTTTTTTTCGTAATGTTTTATTCTCCCCATTACCACCACTTCGCAGAAAAGAATCTTTTTTTAGTTCGCGAGTTTGTTTTGCGTCTTCCGCAATTTACAAACTTTTTTTTTGTACTTTGTTTTTGCTTCTGTACTTTCGGTACTCCCGTTTTTTTTTTTTTTCTAACCAAAAGATAACCGACACAGGAGCTTTTCTTGGAACTGTTTTATTCTCCCCACCCCAACAACATCACATTTCAGAAAAACATTGTTTTTTTGTTTTTGTTCACTTTCTTTTCTTCTCCCTCACACCTGTTTGCTGTGAATTAAATTTTTTCGTTTCGGCCTGGTCGCAAACGCGAGTTTTCCTGGAAGCGCAGGAAAAATGACTGGGGAGTGTTGGTGTCTCCGTGACGCCACAGAGCCGGCACACTCGTTGAGTGCCTCACAAAACCTCAAATTTATTCCGCTTTGATTTTATTTATTGTCTTCACGCTTTATTGTTGTTGTTGGGTTGGGAAATAAAACGTACAGGTGTCAGTCGGAGGTGCCTGCACCAACAACTGCAGTTTTTATTCGATAGCAATTTCTTGTTTTTTGTACGCAAACTTGGTTTGCGTACAAAACACAAGAGTGGCAGCGTCCTGGGTCTGTGGGGGAACTTTGTATGACACAAATCCCCACCCCCGGTAGTACACAAAGGCCAGGTTGCAAATTTTGCTCACTTCTTCTCATTTTCTTTCCCTGTGTGGGTTAGTCAGGGAATGTGTCTCAGTCCCCACATGCGCGTGTGTGTCCAGCGTCCCATCATTTTTGTGTTCTGGGCCCCCCCCCTTACATACGTTGTCGATTCCAGCTCAAATAACGCACTTTTTTTTAATTCCATCTGCCCCTCCACCTTCTGCCTCGCACATCCTCACCACACCACTGCAACAGGCAACGCAACTATGTTGCACCCCTCCCCCACCACCACCTCCTCCTTCTCCTCTTGCTCCTCTCGCAACAGCCTTAGCGACAACGCTTTGATCCATGCTTCCGAGGCTGGCCGTGTGGACGACGTGGTAGCGCTCCTTTGCACACACGAGAGGGACGCGCACTACCCGTACCGTGCAGGCATCGACCGGCAGAACGAGGCTGGCACGGCACTGCACATGGCTGCGTGGAACGGCCACGTACGCACAGTGCGCGCGCTGCTTGCGGCTGGGGCTGACATCAGTGCTGTGGAGGGCAGCGGCTTCACGGCTGTCACCTCAAAAAGGCGGGGGTGATCGAAACATGGTCACTAATAAATCGACAGCGTGCAACACACACTGCCACAAATGTTGAAAATGCAAACGCCCCCTGACCCCCATACACTGGAAAAAGAACCTTGACTATACCCGCACAATGCATTTTTTTGGATACAACCTGTGATACAAAACTATGTTTCACCTGGGATACAATGGTGCACGTGAAAGAGAGAGAACGCAAAGTCCTGTGTGTCTCTTTTTTCAGCAATGGGGTGGCGCTTTGTTGTCGCCTTCGTGAAGCTTTTAAGTGAAAGAACGCAATATAGGAAAAGATCCCTTGGAAACTTTGGAAAGAATAGTGACCCACTGTAGACCCCACGAGGCGTTTCAACGCACGTCGCGAAGCCGTTTGACTGCATCGTTGTTGTGCAGTGGTTCGGTGCTCATCAGCCTGAAAAGCGGTGCACGACATCACACAAAATAAAGACAAACAAAAGTGCAAACGCCGCAGACGCCGGCATCAAAATAGCACACACCCCACGAAATAATCGAAAGATGAATGATGAGAAAACGCACAGCAACAATATGCCCCACCTATCCACGCCTGCACACTGGGAGTACAACAAGGCTGTAGCGGTGGCAGGCGACAGTGGTGTGCGGAAGGCTGACAGCTTTGCTCGGTGCCACCCAGGTCAAGGGCTGTTAGCATTGAGCTGCTGCCTAGAGGGTGTTGTGCATAGGATGGCTGGTGCTTGATGGCTGGTGGACTTCTGCCTTGTGGCATGTGCTTACATGTTTTTGGTACTCCAGAAATTAAAATACCAAGTACGCAACAACGCAAAAAGTACGCAAAATGGGGTTTTCAGGAGTACCACAGTTTTATTTTTTTTTGTTACGCTGTTTACAAAAAAGGTTGTCTCTCCATCTTTGGCAGAGAGACACAGACACCAGGTGCATCTTTTACAAGGTTTTGCTCTGGTGCAGAGAGGCGTTTTTGCGCGCCTGAGTATATTATCTGCTCGAGACACGTTCTCCTGTTCGTTTGCACCTGTACTGACAGACCCCACACGGCATACCCAATGTCTCCGTATCCTTTCCTCTTTCCTTGTAGCTTTGCTCATTTGTTCTTATTATTGCTTCCCACCACCCGTCACCCACCACCCACCACCCCATTGCATGACCACACCACACCACAGCAACACACATACTACATACTACCCACCCTTCTGACACAGCGCGTTTCCTTGCTACAAACCGCTGCTTCAAAAGCCTTCAAGATTAGCGACACAGGACACAGGTTCGCTAAGATGATTCTGCGGGCGGCCGTGCTTCTGCTAGGGAGTGCGCTTGTCAACGGAATTGATGAGTGCCTTGAGATCTCGAGTGCCGTCACGTGTGACCACATCCCACGTTACACCGCAAGCGGATGCCAGTGTGCATGCGACTGGATTGCCACCTTCAAGGACTCCCAGACCATGATGGTGATTGTCCTCCCTGACGGTCCGGGATCCACCACCCCGTGTAAACCAGGATGCTGCAACCCGAACTCCGAGGCAGGTGGAGACTGGTGCTACCCGGCAGCAAACGACTTCAACACTCAGCGTGGGTGTGGCACTGCACGTGAAACCTGTCTTGCTGCCGGAGCTGTGCCCGCCACTGGTGGTGTCACACCACGTGCTGCTATTCCCGGCGTTCCCAGCGACCAGAACAACGTCTGCACTGACGGAGGGCAGCTGTGCGTGGACCCCAACACAGTCTCGACAGAAGACTGGCAGTGTCAGTGTGTCTCTCCCAAGACCGGCACACCTGGACAGCAGGCACTGGCGACTTGCGTGGCCACAACCATTGCACCGACCGACGCACCTGCAACGAACGTTCCCCCGCCGACTGGAAAGAACGAGTGTGAGGAGATCTCGGCTGCCGTCACCTGCAACCACAAGCCTCGTTACACTGCAAGCGGATGCCAGTGTGCATGCGACTGGATTGCCACCTTCAAGGACTCCCAGACCATGATGGTGATTGTCCTCCCTGACGGTCCGGGATCCACCACCCCGTGTGCAGGAGGATGCTGCAACCCGAACTCCGAGGCAGGTGGAGACTGGTGCTACCCGGCAGCAAACGATTTCAACACTCAGCGTGGGTGCAGCACTGCACGTGAAACCTGTCTTGCTGCCGGAGCTGTGCCCGCCACTGGTGGTGTCACACCACGTGCCACTATCCCTGGCATCCCCGACAGCCAGAACAACATTTGCACTGACGGAGGACAGATCTGTGTTGACCCTAACAACATGACTGATAATGACTGGCAGTGTCAGTGTGTCTCTCCCAAGACCGGCACACCTGGACAGCAGGCACTGGCGACTTGCGTGGCCACAACCATTGCACCGACAGACGCACCTGCAACGAACGTTCCCCCGCCGACTGGAAAGAACGAGTGTGAGGAGATCTCGAGTGCTGTCACCTGCAACCACAAGCCTCGTTACACTGCAAGCGGATGCCAGTGTGCATGCGACTGGATTGCCACCTTCAAGGATTCCCAGACCATGATGGTGATTGTCCTCCCTGACGGTCCGGGATCCACCACCCCGTGTGCAGGAGGATGCTGCAACCCGAACTCCGAGGCAGGTGGAGACTGGTGCTACCCGGCGGCAAACGACTTCAACACTCAGCGTGGGTGCAGCACTGCACGTGAAACCTGTCTTGCTGCCGGAGCTGTGCCCGCCACTGGTGGTGTCACACCACGTGCCACTGTCCCTGGCATCCCCGACAGCCAGAACAACATTTGCACTGACGGAGGACAGATCTGTGTTGACCCTAACAACATGACTGATAATGACTGGCAGTGTCAGTGTGTCTCTCCCAAGACCGGCACACCTGGACAGCAGGCACTGGCGACTTGCGTGGCCACAACCCTTGCACCGACAGACGCACCTGCAACGAACGTTCCCCCACCGACTGGAAAGAACGAGTGTGAGGAGATCTCGTCCGCTGTCACCTGCAACCACAAGCCTCGTTACACTGCAAGCGGATGCCAGTGTGCATGCGACTGGATTGCCACCTTCAAGGACTCCCAGACCATGATGGTGATTGTCCTCCCTGACGGTCCGGGATCCACCACCCCGTGTGCAGGAGGATGCTGCAACCCGAACTCCGAGGCAGGTGGAGACTGGTGCTACCCGGCAGCAAACGACTTCAACACTCAGCGTGGGTGCAGCACTGCACGTGAAACCTGTCTTGCTGCTGGAGCTGTGCCTGCCACTGGTGGTGTCACACCACGTCCCACTATCCCTGGCATCCCCGACAGCCAGAACAACATTTGCACTGACGGAGGACAGATCTGTGTTGACCCTAACAGCATGACTGATAATGACTGGCAGTGTCAGTGTGTCTCTCCCAAGACCGGCACACCTGGACAGCAGGCACTGGCGACTTGTGTGGACGTAACCATTGCACCGACAGACGCACCTGCCACTGATGCACCTGCCACAAACGCCCCCCCTCCACCAGGAAAGAACGAGTGTGAGGAGATCTCGGCTGCCGTCACCTGCAACCACAAGCCTCGTTACACTGCAAGCGGATGCCAGTGTGCATGCGACTGGATTGCCACCTTCAAGGACTCCCAGACCATGATGGTGATTGTCCTCCCTGACGGTCCGGGATCCACCACCCCGTGTGCAGGAGGATGCTGCAACCCGAACTCCGAGGCAGGTGGAGACTGGTGCTACCCGGCACGTAACGACTTCAACACTCAGCGTGGGTGCAGCACATCTCGCGAAACCTGTCTTGCTGCCGGAGCTGTGCCTGCCACTGGTGGTGTCACACCACGTCCCACTGTCCCTGGCATCCCCGACAGCCAGAACAACATTTGCACTGACGGAGGACAGATCTGTGTTGACCCTGACAACATGACTGATAATGACTGGCAGTGTACCTGTGTCGCTCCCAAGACCGGCACACCTGGACAGCAGGCACTGGCGACTTGCGTGGACGTGACCCTTGCACCGACAGACGCACCTGCAACGAACGTTCCTCCTCCTGCTACGAAGAACGAGTGTGAGGAGATCTCGAGTGCTGTCACCTGCAACCACAAGCCTCGTTACACTGCAAGCGGATGCCAGTGTGCATGCGATTGGATTGCCACCTTCAAGGACGGCAACGGGATGGTGATTGTGTACCCTGACGGTCCGGGATCCACCACCCCGTGTGCAGGAGGATGCTGCAACCCGAACTCCGAAGCAACTGGAGACTGGTGCTACCTGGCAGCAAACGACTTCAACACGCAGCGTGGGTGCAGCACATCTCGCGAAACCTGTCTTGCTGCTGGAGCTGTGCCTGCCACTGGTGGTGTGCCGCCAAGGGCAACTATCCCTGGCATCCCCGACACCCAGAACAACATTTGCACTGATGCCGAGCAGATCTGCGAGGACCCTGACCTGACAACAGATGACAACTGGGTGTGCAAGTGTGTGGCACCGAAGGTCGGAACCCCCGGACAGCAGCAGGTTGCTGTGTGCGGTGCACCGCCCACGGCAGCACCGACAAACCCACCTGCCACCGACGCACCTGCCACAAACCCACCTGACACAGCAGCACCAACAGCCGTGCCCACCGACGCACCTGCCACTGACGTGCCCCCTCCCCCGACTAAGAACGAGTGTGAGGAGATCTCCGACGCTGTCACCTGCAACCACGTGCCTCGTTACACTGCAAGCGGATGCCAGTGTGCATGCGACTGGATTGCCACCTTCAAGGACTTCAACGGGATGGTGATTGTGTACCCTGACGGTCCGGGATCCACCACCCCGTGTGCAGGAGGATGCTGCAACCCGAACTCCGAGGCAGCTGGAGACTGGTGCTACCCGGCACGTAACGACTTCAACACCCAGCGTGGGTGCAGCACATCTCGCGAAACCTGTCTTGCTGCTGGAGCTGTGCCTGCCACTGGTGGTGTGCCGCCAAGGGCAACTATCCCTGGCATCCCCGACAGCCAGAACAACATTTGCACTGATGCCGAGCAGATCTGCGAGGACCCTGACCAGACTGTCGACGGTGACTGGGTGTGCAAGTGTGTGGCACCGAAGACGGGTACGGGCCCGCAGCAGGTTGCTGTGTGCGCGCTGGACGAGTGCGAGGAGGGCACTCCACCGAACAAGGATACGTGTACTGGTGCAATGCAGACCTGCCGTGACCCTGACACCTCCACAACCGGGAACTGGGAGTGCGTGTGCCCTGCTCCCCGCAGCTCTGTGTCTGCGACTATGGCGGTGGCGGACTGCAGCCACAACGAGTGCACAGAGCAGGACGTGGTGTGCAAGATGAAGGGACAGCTGTGCGTCGACACCGACCTGAACGCGCCTGACACGTGGCAGTGCGAGTGCATCGCCCCCCAGATGGGTACCACCGTGAAACTCGGCGTGGCCGTCTGCACAGACCCACCAGGTGACTGCGAGGTGAACGGCAAGACGTGCGAGGCGGCAGGACAGTCCTGCAAGGACACGGTACTCCCGCTCGACAACCAGTTCGAGTGTGAGTGCATTGCACCGGCCACACAGACCAAGGTGGGCACCAACGCCGCTGCGGAGTGCGCGATCGACGAGTGCACTGTGACGTGCGCGACCTGTGCCAAGAAGGACGCCATGTCGGACAACGTCTGCACTGCCGCCAACCAGGACTGTGAGGACCCGAACACCGACGCCCTCAGCCTCGGCAACTGGGTCTGCAAGTGCCGCCTGCCGTTCTCCGGCCAGAACACCATTGCCGCTGCGGACTGCACCCTGGACGAGTGCCAGGTGAAGTGCCCCACCTGCGCCGACAAGGACGACATGAAGGGCAACGTGTGCGACGGTGCGGGACAGACCTGTGTCGAGCCCAGCACCTCTGTCAGCGGTGACTGGGAGTGCGTCTGTGTGGACCCGAAGGTGGGGCGCATGCTCACCGGTGTGGCGACGTGCACGGAGAACGAGTGTATCGCGAACGGCGCTGTGTGCGACGCTGCGTCGCAGGTGTGTGTGGACACGGACCAGACGACACCGAACAACTGGCAGTGCGAATGCGCATCACCGTCCACCACTGTCAAGGTTGGCGGCGTTGCCACCTGCGAGGTCAATGAGTGCACCCTGGCGGTGAACAAGCAGAAGTGCGAGGATGTGTCGCAGGTCTGCGTCGACCCCAGCACGACGACCCTCGACGACTGGGAGTGCCAGTGCGTCGCGCCACAGACCGGATCCCAGAAGCTCGGCGCCGTTGTCCCGTGCAACCTCGATGAGTGCGTTGCCGTGTGCCCGAGCTGTGCCAAGACCGACATGGCCTCTGCGAACGTCTGCGAGGCCGCTGACCAGGTGTGCCACGACCCTGTCACCACTGCGACGGACCTGGGCACCTGGACGTGCACATGCAAGACTAGCGCCAAGTTCGCCACCTCTGCTGCTGTGGCGCAGTGCATCGACGGCAAGAACGAGTGTGAGGAGCTCTCCGACGCTGTCACCTGCACCCACGTGCCACGTTACACATCAGACGGTTGCCAGTGTGCATGCGACTGGACGGCCACCTTCAAGGACGGCAACGGGAACGTCATTGTCATGCCCCCGGGCCCTGGATCCACCGAGGAATGCAAGGCTGGGTGCTGCAACCCTGAGTCTCACCCCTCAGGCGACTGGTGCTACTTGGCAGTGAACGACTACAACACGAAGAAGGGCTGCACAGCGAGGCGCAACTTCTGCTCTGCTGCGGGCACGATCCCTGCCGACGGCGGTGCAAAGATTATTCGCGACCCCATTCCAGGCGTGCCGAGCGATGTGAACAACGTGTGCACTGACAAGGGCCAGATCTGCGAAGACCCGGACAACCTTGTCACGAACAACTGGGTGTGCAAGTGTGTCGCGCCGATGACTGGCACTGCGCAGCAGGCACCGGTGACGACCTGCGAGAAGGATGAGTGCACTGAGCACGGAGCAGTCTGCACCGCAGCGAACCAGATCTGCAAGGATGCGGACAAGACGACCGACAACAACTGGGTGTGCGAGTGTGTCACTGGCGGCACCCCTACCACAGGCGGCCCTGCCGTGTGCCCGCTCAACGAGTGCGAGGAGACCTGCCCCACCTGCGCACAGGTCAACGGAGTCGATGTCTGCACCTCTGCCGGACAGACCTGCACAGACCCTACCCCGGACACCTCCAGCCTTGACGACTGGATGTGCGTCTGCACAGCCCCGGCCACGACGACTGGGGGACGTGGTGGTGCTGCCGTCTGCACCATCGATGAGTGCGTTGCAACGTGCCCGACTTGCGCACAGGGCCTCTGTGCCAAGAACGGACAGACCTGTGAGGACCCTGACACCGGGATCTCGAAGCTCGGCGACTGGATGTGCAAGTGCCCCCCGCCTTCGACCACCACGGCACAGGCGAACGCGGCTGTGTGCGCGAAGGACGAGTGTGTCGAGCACGGCTCTAAGTGTGCTGCGGGCCAGGTGTGCGTCGACCCCGACCAGCTCACCAGCGGCAACTGGTTCTGCGAGTGCCAGCCGCCCACGGTCGGCTCGCAGGCAGGCGGACCTGCCACCTGCACCGACGATGAGTGCAAGGAGAACACAATCTGCGACGTGGCGGGGCAGACGTGCAAGGACACGGACACGACCACCCCGAACAACTGGATCTGCGAGTGCATTGCTCCCGACACTGGTGTTGCTGGTATGCAGGCGGCGGCCACGTGCACGCCACCGGACGTGTGTGTTGACCAGGGCGGCGATGTGAAGTGCGCACAGGCGAAGCAGCACTGCGTGCAGAAGTCTGCCACCGAGTACGAATGCGCCTGCATCGCACCCTACGCAGGCGTGCCCGTTGTTGGCGCACCCGCAACGTGCATCATGGACGAGTGTCTGGCGACGTGCCCCTCCTGCGAGGCCGACCTCTGCAAACTCCACGACCAGGACTGCGTCGACACGGACACGACCACCAACGGGAACTGGGAATGCGCCTGCAAGGCACCTTCTACGGGCACACCAGTGAAGGGTGCTGCGGCAGTGTGTCTGATCGACGAGTGTGTCGCCACCTGCCCGTCATGTGAGGCAGACGTCTGCACCGCCGCAGGCCAGACCTGCACGGACCCGGACACAAGCGCCACGAGCCTCTCCAACTGGATGTGTGTGTGTGCCGCGCCCTCGACCACGACACGCACCACTGCCGTCGTGGCGGAGTGTGTGTACGACGAGTGCTCTGACGCAGCCAACACAAAGAAGTGCACCGACGCAACTCAGACCTGCGTCGACCCGACACCAACCCTCGCTAGCAAGAACGACTGGACCTGCCAGTGCCCGCCCCCTTCCTCGGGCAGCGCTGTCCAGGGCCCCGCAGCAGTGTGCACGCTCAACGAGTGCGCCGCAGTGTGTGCTACCTGTGCGGACACAGGCAGCGGCAACGTCTGCACCGGAGCGGACCAGGACTGCGTGGACCCTAGCCAGTCTGTGACGAACGACTGGTACTGCAAGTGCAAGATCGGAGGATCGACACAGGTGGGTGCCTACGTCATGAAGTGCATTGTGGACGAGTGTGTGACGAAGTGTGACACCTGCGCGGACAAGGGCGCTGGCAACATCTGCACTGCGCTCGGCCAGGAGTGCGTCGACACCAACACCGACCCGTGGCAGACGAACGACTGGTCGTGCAGGTGCCCGGCCCCGTTCCAGCACATCATGCAGCAGGGCAACGCGGCTGTGTGCAGCGCAGACGAGTGCGTCGACGTGCTCACAGGCGCGACCTCCCCGAACGGCAAGATCTGCACGGACGCGGGGCAGGTGTGCCACGACTCGCACCTCTCGACCACTGGCGACTTTGACTGTCTCTGTGTGGCGCCGGACCAGGGCTCGAAGACAGGTGGTGTGGCGACGTGCACGACCAACGAGTGCCTCATCCACGGAGACGAGTGCAAGCTTGCGATGCAGACCTGCGTGGACTCCGATGTGAGCACACTCAACACGTGGCAGTGCGTCTGCCCGCCCCCATCCTCCAACGTCAAGAAGCTGGGTGCGGCAGTCTGCGAGGTGGACGAGTGTGTCGACAACAGAGCCGTGTGCGAGCAGGCCGTCCCCGCACAGACGTGCCTTGACTCCGACCTGACCACGACCGACACCTGGCAGTGTGTGTGCGCCCCACCGTCGACCGGCACGGGTGTGAAGACTGCGGCTGTCTGTCTCATGGACGAGTGTGTGTCGACCTGCGTCTCCTGCTCGAACAACGCATGCAAGGCTGCCGGCCAGACCTGCTACGACCCGAACCCGAAGGCATCCTCCCTCTGGGACTGGGAGTGCCGCTGCCCCGCACCCTCCACGCAGGTCTCCGTCGGGAAGGCGGCCGTCTGCGCTGTTGACGAGTGCGACCGTGCGAGATTCGTCTGTGCCGCCAGCAGCCAGACGTGCATCGACCCCAACACCAGCCCGGACAGCCTCAGCGACTGGGAGTGCCACTGCCAGGACCCTGCGAGCGGGAAGGAAACAAAGGGCCCAGCTGTCTGCATTGTCGATGAGTGCAAGACCCACGGGCACGTGTGCTCGAACATCGGACAGGTCTGCCTTGACGAGGACAAGAGGGAGACCAGCCTCAACAACTGGGTCTGCCAGTGCTCCCCACCGCTGCACCAGAACGCCGTAGGGAACCAGGCGCCAGCGGAGTGTGTGATGGTTGGCGAATGCGATGACCTGACGAACAGCGACGTGTGCACCTCCAAGGGGCAGATCTGCAACGACCCCGACACCGCGACCGCGGGCGACTGGAGCTGCCTCTGCGTTGTGCCTGCCACTGGTGCACCCGTGGTCGGCGGTGCCGCTGTCTGCGTGCTGGACGAGTGCACTGCACAGTGCGCGACGTGCGCAGGCACGACGTGCTCGGACGCGAAGCAGACGTGCGTGGACGCCGACAAGAACCCCATCACAGGTCTCAGCTCATGGGAGTGCCGCTGCATCGAGCCTGCCTCTGGTGTCCAGCGTGCTGCTGCAGCCACGTGTGTGACGGATGAGTGCAAGACACACAGGTCTACGTGCTCTGGCGCCGGACAGGACTGTGTAGACGACAACACCGCGATTGAGGGCGACTGGCGCTGTGTGTGCCAGACACCTGCCGTCGGCTCTGCCACTGCGAACGCAGCGAGGTGCAAGGTCGACGAGTGTGTCATCCACAAATCTGAGTGCGAGCTGGTCGGCCAGACCTGCCTTGACCCTAACCAGGACGGCTCCTCGCTTTCGGACTGGCAGTGCTTCTGCACAGCACCTGCCACGGGCTCTGCGACTGCCAAGCCTGCTGTGTGCGAGGTCGACGAGTGCACGCTCTACGGGGACACTTGCGTCGGTGCTGGCCAGACCTGTGAGGACATCGAGAAGACGATTGACGGACACTGGAAGTGCACCTGCCCTCCTCCGAACCAGAAGGTAACCCGTACCACGGGCGCTGCAGACTGCTCCATTGATGAGTGCAAGGTGTTCCTCCCAGGCACGGCTGTCACGGTCGAGAACGAGGACAACGTCTGTGTGAAGGCGGGACAGACCTGCATCGACAGCAACACCGATTACACAAGCCTTGGCGACTGGGCCTGCCAGTGCCCGGGATCGACCCAGGTGGCCATCGGCAACCCTGCTGTGTGCGAGACCGATGAGTGCTTGGATGCGACCAACAGCGATAAATGCCCCACCGGCCAGACCTGCGTTGACAAGGGCTTCACGACCGAGGGGGACTGGGAGTGCGTGTGCACGCCGCCTGCTGTGGGAAGCACTGTTGCCGGTGCGACGACATGCGTCCTGGACGAGTGTGTGACGAACGAGCAGACTTGCCACAACGCAGGACAGGTCTGCGAGGACCCCGCCACGACCGAGACGAGCACTGGCGACTGGGAGTGCCACTGCGCGCCCAACGCAGGCGTCACCGCCTCTGCTGTTGCGAGCACTGCTGTGTGCACCCCGCCCCCCACAAGCGAGTGCGCGGACGCTGTCGTGAACGCCCTGTGCACTGCTGCGGGCCAGGTCTGCGTCGACCCGGACACCTCTGAGCAGGGCAACTGGCAGTGCGAGTGCCTCCCACCTGCAACCGGCACCGTGACCGTCATGGGCATCACTACCTGCACTCTGGACGAGTGCTCCGCCACCTGCTCCACCTGCGAGGGTGGCATGTGCGCAGCTGCCGGACAGCTCTGCGTTGACCCCAACACCGACGCCTCTTCGCTCCACGACTGGATCTGCCGCTGCCCCTCTGGCCAGGCCGGCCAGGAGACTGCCGCCATCGCGTCGTGCATGCTCGACGAGTGTGCCGAGGTCTGCATCTCCTGTGCGGACAGCGGCAACGGCCAGGGCAACGCCTGCACCGCCACCAACACGCTGTGCCACGACCCGAACCAGGACGTCCGCTCGCGCAGCGACTGGATGTGCATCTGCAAGCCGCCTGCCACTGGGAACCGCACCCTCGCGATCCCTGTCTGCCGTGTGGACGAGTGTGTGCGTCTGGACACGCAGGACCCTGTCTGCGGGGAGGGACAGACCTGCAGCGACCCTGACATGGACCCAACCTCGACGGGAGACTTCCTGTGCACCTGCCCGGTTGGACAGACTGGTACTGGCAAGGGCGTGCCTGCGCAGTGTATTCTGAACGAGTGCAACATCCAGGAGAACTTCAACATCTGCAACACCGCGGGACAGGTCTGCATCGACCCCAAGCCGACGCCGACCTCGACGGGCGACTGGGAGTGCCACTGCGCTGCGGGCGACATCTTCTCTGTGCGCAAGGCTGCGGACTGCGTTCTTGACGAGTGCACACAGGTGTGCGACACGTGCGCGAACAAGGGTGCCGGAAACCTCTGCACGCAGGCAGGACAGGGCTGCACTGACCCGGTCACGACCGCCACCTCTACAGGCGACTGGATGTGCTCCTGCCCTGGCGGTGGTGCCATGGCGACACGTGCTGTGGCCGTCTGCGAGATGGATGAGTGTGCCGAGGTCACCAACTTCGGTGCCGTAGGCTGCGAGCAGGTGCCCCGTGAGACTGTTAACGGCTGTGCCTGCAAATGCAACTGGCAGGAGCCCCTGCTCGCCCTCGTCGTCGGGTCGGGACCAGGTGTGGACTCGCCGTGCACGGCAGGATGCTGCAACCCCACAACGCAGGCAGGAGCCTACTGCATCATTGAGGACAGCGAGGACAACCGCAAGAAGGGCTGCCCCGTGGACGGCACGCTCCAGGAGCGCATCCAGATGTGTGTTGCGCCGCCTGCTGGTGCTGCTGCTGCTGCCGCTGCTGCTGTGTGCGGTGCTGGACAGACCTGCGTCGACTCGAGCAAGGCTGCCAAGAGCCAGGGCGACTGGCGCTGCGAGTGCAACGCCCCTTCCTTCGGCGAGTCTGCTGCCGGCAAGCCTGCTGTCTGCATCACCGACGAGTGCACGGACGTCAACGTCTGCGCCTCTGTGGGCCAGACCTGCTTCGACACCAACACCGAGAGCGGGTCTGTCGGCGACTGGAAGTGCATCTGCCCGAAGGGCGCGTCTGGTGAGGCTGCCATGTCGACCGCCACCTGCGACTGGACTGGCGAATGCGCAGAGAACGCAAAGGTGTGCACCCAGGTTGGCCAGACCTGCTACGACCCGGATGTCATGGTTGTGGGTGACTGGGTGTGCCAGTGTGTCGAGCCGTCCTCGGGCGTCAGCACAACGGGAGGACCTGCGCTGTGCCAGCTGGACGAGTGCACCTCACAGTGCGCGACCTGCGCCGACAAGGGCGCCGGAAACGTCTGCGAGCAGAACAAGCAGCGCTGTGAGGAGACGTCGCTCTCCCCGTCGGACGTGAAGGACTGGCGCTGTGTCTGCCCGACAGGCCTCACTGGGTCTGCCACCGCCGCCGCTGTTGTGCAGTGCATGGTTGACGAATGCGAGGCGAACGGTGGTCTCAACGAAGGCGTCTGCGGCGTTGCTGGCCAGTCCTGCCTCGACGCGAACACCTCTGTGACAGGCGACTGGCGCTGCGAGTGCCCGTCTCCCTCAGTCGGGACGGCGACCGGCCGTGTGGCGAACTGCCTCTGGGACGAATGCCTGGAGACGACCAAGGCCTCCATCTGCACTGCCGCAGGCCAGCTCTGCGTCGACCCCAACACCGACATCACCTCCAAGAACGACTGGATGTGCGTCTGCCCCGAGACCCCCACCGAGCGCGGCACCACTGGTGCACCTGCAACATGCCCTGGCGGCTCCTGGTGCCAGACCTACGGAAGCACCTGCACTGCCCGTGGACAGATGTGCGTGCCCAAGGGCACCCAGGGACGTTGCGAGTGTGTGATGCCCCAGACCGGACCCGAGATGCCCTTCACCTCCGACTTCCCTGCCGACTCGTTGAACTGCATCCTTGACGAGTGCCTTGCGACGTGTGTGACGTGCGCCAGAACCGCTGGAGGAAGCAAGACAGTGTGCGAGGCGGCAAGCGGCCCTGCGCAGGTCTGTGTTGAGGGCAGCACGTCCCCGACGTCGACCAAGGACTGGGAGTGCCAGTGTGTCGGCAGCACTGTGAGCGCCAAGGGTGCTGTGGCCGTGTGCACTACGAACGAGTGTGACACCGCCGCCGGCTCCGTGTGCGAGAAGGCTGAGCAGGCGTGCGTCGACCCTGACACCACCACCGAGGGTGACTGGTACTGCGAGTGCCACACACCTTACGTGGGCAAGGTCGTGAATGGAGTTGCCGTCTGCACCTACGACGAGTGTGTCGTGCACGGCAAGCAGTGCCAGTCCGCGGGACAGACCTGTTTCGATGACAACTTGGCTGCTGAGTCCACCGGCGACTGGTCGTGCAGCTGCCCCGCACCTTCCACAGGTACCGCCGTGGCTGGAGTTGCCGTGTGCGCGTTCGTTGGTGAGTGCGATGACAAGAGCAACTCCGACATCTGCACCAACATGGGACAGACCTGCGTCGACCCCAACGTCGAGACACCCGGAGACTGGACCTGCGTGTGCGTCAGCCCCCAGACCGGCACTCCCAAGAAGACTGCCCCCGCCACCTGCGAGCTCGACGAGTGCACGGTGCCATGCGCAACGTGCGCGATGCTCCCCGGATCCAGCAAGCACGCTTGCCTCTCCGCGGGCCAGGACTGCGAGGACGCGAACAAGGACCCCATCAGCACCGGAGACTGGTGGTGCAAGTGCAAGGCGCCCGGCCTTGGTACCCAGCGTGCGGCTGCGGCAGTGTGCCCGATCGACGAGTGCACGATCCTCGAGAACGCGAACGTGTGCTCTGGTGTGATCACTGCGGGCAAGAACTCGCAGATGTGTGTCGATGACGACCTCTCACTGCTGGGCTCGTGGGAATGCCAGTGCGCGTGGCCGTACACCGGGAAGTCTGGTGTGGGCGAGGCGGCGAAGTGTCTCATCGATGAGTGCATTGTGCCGAAGGAGTGGAACAACGGCCAGGACAACGGCAACACGATCTGCTCTGCGGCAGGCCAGCGTTGTGTGGACTCGAAGCAGGACGTCGACTCCCTCGGCAACTGGGTGTGCCAGTGCGAGGACCCGAGCGAGGGCAGTGCGATTGCGAAGCCCGCTGACATGTGCACTGTCTCGACGCTGTGTGTGACCAACGGTGCCGCATGCGGACCGCAGCAGCTGTGCAAGGAGAAGGACAATGCTTGGTACTGCGAGTGCAACACGCCGCTTGTGGGTGAGGCACTGAACGGGCCTGCCGTGTGCGTGCTTGACGAGTGTGTGGCACGCTGCGACACCTGCGCGCAGCAGGGCATGACCCACACCTGTGGAGACCAAAGCTGCGTGGACAAGGACACCAGCCCCGAGAGCGTGGGTGACTGGTCGTGCGTCTGCCAGCAGGGTACGGGATCTGCTGTGGGCGCTGCCGCTGTGTGCGACGTGGACGAGTGTGTTGTGCACGCTGTGGCGTGCGAGGCTGTGGGACAGATGTGCGAGGACCCGAACCAGGACTCGTCGTCCATGGGGGACTGGATGTGTGTCTGCCTTGCGCCTGCCTCTGGTGCGTCCACGGGAGGAACTGCGTCCTGCCTGCTGGATGAGTGCGACACGAAGTCGACTGTCTGCGCAGCTGTCGGCCAGATCTGCATTGACCAGAGCACGTCCCCCACGAGCCTCGGCGACTGGTCGTGCCTCTGCCCCGAGGGCGCTGTGGGCAGCATGATTGGCGGTGTTGCGACGTGCACATACACAGGCGGGTGCGCCGACAGCGCGAACCAGCAGGTCTGTGCCTCCGCTGGTCAGAAGTGTGTCCCTGGTGAGACCGGCGAGTCCTCTGACTGGCGCTGTGCATGCATTGCACCCTTCCACGGAGAGACCGGGAGCAAGGCCGCTACAGTCTGCACTGTCAACGAGTGCACCGACATCTGCCCAACCTGCGCACGTACGAGCCAGGAGTCCGTCAACGTCTGTGCAGGAGAAGGCCAGGACTGCGTTGACCCCAACTTCTCTGCCTCAAGCCTCTCTGACTGGATGTGCGTCTGCCAGGCACCTGCCACTGCCACTGCCGTGGCGATGCCGGTTGCATCCTGCACTATCGATGAGTGCGAGGCTGTGACCAACACCGGTGCACGCCAGTGCGGCCACTTCCGCCGCTACACCACTGAGGGCTGCGAGTGTGCCTGCGGCTGGCAGGCGAGCCTTGTCGGTGGAGGCCTTCTGGGCACGGGCCCTGGCTTCTCTGAGCCTTGCAACACTGCTTGCTGCAACCCTGAGCGTGCTGTGACTGGCGACTGGTGCTTCGTTGCTGACAGTGACTGGAACAAGGGTATCGACACATGCCGCGCACAGATCCGTGAGCGTCAGACGTGCACCTCTGTCCTGACCCCTGCCCCTGTCGGCGCGCCTGCCGTCGCGTACAACAACGTCTGTGCTGAGAAGAACCAGATCTGCGTCGACCTCGACACCACACCCAGCCTCCTCGGCAACTGGGAATGCCGCTGCCCCTCCTCCGAGGGCAAGCAGGCCCTTGCACCGGTGCCGCTGTGCGAGCACAACGAGTGCGTCAACGTCACAACGTGCATGGACGCAGGGCAGACATGCAGAGACACTAACACCGCACCGGACAGCCTCAACGACTGGGAGTGTGTGTGCCCGGGAACCAACGAGACCGCAAGGGGTGCCGTTGCCGTGTGCAGTATGTTCCCCCTCCTCCCTCTCCCCTCCTCCCTCCCTCTTCCTTTGGCTGGCATGGCTGGTTCACCTACGTCCTCTTGCTGTCCCTTTGCAGCCTTTCTAAAGAAACAAACATCTTCACCATATTGCTACTTTCACACCCACACCCACCCCCACAGACCCTGTCGGCGAGTGTGTGGACCACAAGGACAAATGTCTTGCGGGACAGCACTGCTTCGACCCGAACCCAGAGGCAGGCTCGACAGACGACTGGGAGTGCCGCTGCTCTGAGCCCGCGACGACGAAGACTGAGGGTGCACAGGGCCCTGCCGTGTGTGTGCTGGACGAGTGCTCCGTGGTGTGCCCGCTGTGCGCAGACAAGGGCGACGGAAATGGATTCGCCTGTGAGGGCAACGGTGCACAGCGCTGCATCGACCCTGTCACCACGTCGGACTCGACTGGCGACTGGCGTTGCGAGTGCATCGCCCCTGCCACTGGCGACGTGGCTGTCGCATCGCGTGCCACATGCAGTATGTCCCTCCCCTCCCTCCCCTCCCGCCTACCTCACCACCTACAGTTGTCGATGAGTGCTCCATGCCTGCCAACCAGATGGTCTGCACCAGCGCAAGTCAGACCTGTGTTGACCCTGTCACGACCGAAGCAAGCATGAACGACTGGACCTGTGTGTGTGCCGCGCCGTCTGAGGGCAAGGCACAGACCTCTGCCGCCGCCTGCCTTCTGGATGAATGTGTTGACACACTCGTGGCCACTGTCTGCACTGACGCGGGCCAGCAGGTATTGTGTTTCACCCACCCCACTATTCACTTCCACCTGCCCCTCTGCCAACCTTTTCCCCCCCCTACATCCAAAACCCCCACAGTGCATCGACAGCGACAAGACCGCCACTGGCACCTGGGTGTGCCGTTGCCCGCCACCTGCAGTGGGTGAGGCGACTGGAGCAAAGAGCACCTGCACATACACTGGAGAGTGCGCCGACGAGGCTGTGTCTGGTGTGTGCGTGGCAGAGGGACAGACGTGTGTGGACCCCGACCAGTCGAAGGAGGGTGACTGGGTGTGCCAGTGTGTGGCGCCGATGCACGGTGAGAACGGACAAATGCAGTCGGCAGTTTGCTTCGCCGAGGGTGAGAACGCGACGAACATCACACGCAACGCTGGCTCCATTGACGGCGACAGCGATGATGACGACGACTGCATCCTCTGCTGGCTGCTTCCCCTCCTTCTGCTGCTCTGCTGCTGTTGCCTCCTCCTCGCCTTCCTCCTCTGCAAGCGCCGCCAGAACCAGAACGAGGCCGACGACGAGAAGTGGAACGAGCACTTCGAAGCGAAAACGAACGACGCGGAGCTTGTCAAGGACAGCCCCGAACAGCAAATGAGCGAGCCTCTGTTGGACGAAGAAATGTCCAACAGAAAAGATGACGACATTTAAGACATTTTTTTTTGGGGGTTATTTCAGAACAATAAGAGAGAGAGAGAGAGAAGAAAAAAAGGCAAACCGGTGATTTAAAAAAAATCTCTATAAGCATTTTGCAAGATGTCTGTTCATCTAACGTTTTCTTCTGCATTAATAACTTCACTTTCTTCTCTCTCTCTCTCTTTTTTTTTCTTCTCGGATTTTTTCAAACGTGTGAGATCGGGTCCCGTCTTCGTCCCTAAGCATGCCTAGAAGGCGAATTTCGTATTCGCCCTATTTATTTCGAATCCGAATATAGGGCGAATATTGATCTGAATACACCCGAATACGGAATACACGGAACACAGTGTTCGCCCTATATTCGAATCCGAATATAGGGCGGATATGTATTCACCTTCTACGTATGCCTAAGGAGGGCTTCGTAGTTATCTATTATTGGTCTTTTATTTTCAGCTATTTTGTCTTTTGGTTGTATTTTTTTTTGGCCTCAAAGAGGGTTCCTCTTCACTGCCCAGGTAGTCAGTGGGAGCGTACTGCAGTAATAAAATATCACCACAGAATATTTATTGCACACTTTACGCACAAACAAAAGGAGAACGAATCCATTCCTCCGATTGTTTCCCTCCCCCTCTACTCTCCCACATCTTCCCCCTTAGCCCAATCATCCACTTCTCCACTTCCCTGTTTTATTTTTTTTTTTCTTCTTTTTTGCGCGCAGCCACTCCTCTTATGTCTTCCCCCCCCATTGTTCTGGTCCAGTGCATTCCCCCAAACGGGGAAGAAAAAAAAAAAAATGATCCGGTGCTCCGGGAGGGGTCGATATTGACAGGTCGCTGACACAGGGACTCTATACACACCCCCCTGATATTGACACGTCGCTGACAGGTCGTTGACCGACTTCCGAAAGCACCATGATAGCATATTTTTTTGAAATGTGAGGAGAAAACCAAAACGGAAATGAAGCTTGCGAAATGAGAGTGGAGGTTTTTTTCGTAATGTTTTATTCTCCCCATTACCACCACTTCGCAGAAAAGAATCTTTTTTTAGTTCGCGAGTTTGTTTTGCGTCTTCCGCAATTTACAAACTTTTTTTTTGTACTTTGTTTTTGCTTCTGTACTTTCGGTACTCCCGTTTTTTTTTTTTTTCTAACCAAAAGATAACCGACACAGGAGCTTTTCTTGGAACTGTTTTATTCTCCCCACCCCAACAACATCACATTTCAGAAAAACATTGTTTTTTTGTTTTTGTTCACTTTCTTTTCTTCTCCCTCACACCTGTTTGCTGTGAATTAAATTTTTTCGTTTCGGCCTGGTCGCAAACGCGAGTTTTCCTGGAAGCGCAGGAAAAATGACTGGGGAGTGTTGGTGTCTCCGTGACGCCACAGAGCCGGCACACTCGTTGAGTGCCTCACAAAACCTCAAATTTATTCCGCTTTGATTTTATTTATTGTCTTCACGCTTTATTGTTGTTGTTGGGTTGGGAAATAAAACGTACAGGTGTCAGTCGGAGGTGCCTGCACCAACAACTGCAGTTTTTATTCGATAGCAATTTCTTGTTTTTTGTACGCAAACTTGGTTTGCGTACAAAACACAAGAGTGGCAGCGTCCTGGGTCTGTGGGGGAACTTTGTATGACACAAATCCCCACCCCCGGTAGTACACAAAGGCCAGGTTGCAAATTTTGCTCACTTCTTCTCATTTTCTTTCCCTGTGTGGGTTAGTCAGGGAATGTGTCTCAGTCCCCACATGCGCGTGTGTGTCCAGCGTCCCATCATTTTTGTGTTCTGGGCCCCCCCCCTTACATACGTTGTCGATTCCAGCTCAAATAACGCACTTTTTTTTAATTCCATCTGCCCCTCCACCTTCTGCCTCGCACATCCTCACCACACCACTGCAACAGGCAACGCAACTATGTTGCACCCCTCCCCCACCACCACCTCCTCCTTCTCCTCTTGCTCCTCCCGCAACAGCCTTAGCGACAACGCTTTGATCCATGCTTCCGAGGCTGGCCGTGTGGACGACGTGGTAGCGCTCCTTTGCACACACGAGAGGGACGCGCACTACCCGTACCGTGCAGGCATCGACCGGCAGAACGAGGCTGGCACGGCACTGCACATGGCTGCGTGGAACGGCCACGTACGCACAGTGCGCGCGCTGCTTGCGGCTGGGGCTGACATCAGTGCTGTGGAGGGCAGCGGCTTCACGGCTGTCACCTCAAAAAGGCGGGGGTGATCGAAACATGGTCACTAATAAATCGACAGCGTGCAACACACACTGCCACAAATGTTGAAAATGCAAACGCCCCCTGACCCCCATACACTGGAAAAAGAACCTTGACTATACCCGCACAATGCATTTTTTTGGATACAACCTGTGATACAAAACTATGTTTCACCTGGGATACAATGGTGCACGTGAAAGAGAGAGAACGCAAAGTCCTGTGTGTCTCTTTTTTCAGCAATGGGGTGGCGCTTTGTTGTCGCCTTCGTGAAGCTTTTAAGTGAAAGAACGCAATATAGGAAAAGATCCCTTGGAAACTTTGGAAAGAATAGTGACCCACTGTAGACCCCACGAGGCGTTTCAACGCACGTCGCGAAGCCGTTTGACTGCATCGTTGTTGTGCAGTGGTTCGGTGCTCATCAGCCTGAAAAGCGGTGCACGACATCACACAAAATAAAGACAAACAAAAGTGCAAACGCCGCAGACGCCGGCATCAAAATAGCACACACCCCACGAAATAATCGAAAGATGAATGATGAGAAAACGCACAGCAACAATATGCCCCACCTATCCACGCCTGCACACTGGGAGTACAACAAGGCTGTAGCGGTGGCAGGCGACAGTGGTGTGCGGAAGGCTGACAGCTTTGCTCGGTGCCACCCAGGTCAAGGGCTGTTAGCATTGAGCTGCTGCCTAGAGGGTGTTGTGCATAGGATGGCTGGTGCTTGATGGCTGGTGGACTTCTGCCTTGTGGCATGTGCTTACATGTTTTTGGTACTCCAGAAATTAAAATACCAAGTACGCAACAACGCAAAAAGTACGCAAAATGGGGTTTTCAGGAGTACCACAGTTTTATTTTTTTTTGTTACGCTGTTTACAAAAAAGGTTGTCTCTCCATCTTTGGCAGAGAGACACAGACACCAGGTGCATCTTTTACAAGGTTTTGCTCTGGTGCAGAGAGGCGTTTTTGCGCGCCTGAGTATATTATCTGCTCGAGACACGTTCTCCTGTTCGTTTGCACCTGTACTGACAGACCCCACACGGCATACCCAATGTCTCCGTATCCTTTCCTCTTTCCTTGTAGCTTTGCTCATTTGTTCTTATTATTGCTTCCCACCACCCGTCACCCACCACCCACCACCCCATTGCATGACCACACCACACCACAGCAACACACATACTACATACTACCCACCCTTCTGACACAGCGCGTTTCCTTGCTACAAACCGCTGCTTCAAAAGCCTTCAAGATTAGCGACACAGGACACAGGTTCGCTAAGATGATTCTGCGGGCGGCCGTGCTTCTGCTAGGGAGTGCGCTTGTCAACGGAATTGATGAGTGCCTTGAGATCTCGAGTGCCGTCACGTGTGACCACATCCCACGTTACACCGCAAGCGGATGCCAGTGTGCATGCGACTGGATTGCCACCTTCAAGGACTCCCAGACCATGATGGTGATTGTCCTCCCTGACGGTCCGGGATCCACCACCCCGTGTAAACCAGGATGCTGCAACCCGAACTCCGAGGCAGGTGGAGACTGGTGCTACCCGGCAGCAAACGACTTCAACACTCAGCGTGGGTGTGGCACTGCACGTGAAACCTGTCTTGCTGCCGGAGCTGTGCCCGCCACTGGTGGTGTCACACCACGTGCTGCTATTCCCGGCGTTCCCAGCGACCAGAACAACGTCTGCACTGACGGAGGGCAGCTGTGCGTGGACCCCAACACAGTCTCGACAGAAGACTGGCAGTGTCAGTGTGTCTCTCCCAAGACCGGCACACCTGGACAGCAGGCACTGGCGACTTGCGTGGCCACAACCATTGCACCGACCGACGCACCTGCAACGAACGTTCCCCCGCCGACTGGAAAGAACGAGTGTGAGGAGATCTCGGCTGCCGTCACCTGCAACCACAAGCCTCGTTACACTGCAAGCGGATGCCAGTGTGCATGCGACTGGATTGCCACCTTCAAGGACTCCCAGACCATGATGGTGATTGTCCTCCCTGACGGTCCGGGATCCACCACCCCGTGTGCAGGAGGATGCTGCAACCCGAACTCCGAGGCAGGTGGAGACTGGTGCTACCCGGCAGCAAACGATTTCAACACTCAGCGTGGGTGCAGCACTGCACGTGAAACCTGTCTTGCTGCCGGAGCTGTGCCCGCCACTGGTGGTGTCACACCACGTGCCACTATCCCTGGCATCCCCGACAGCCAGAACAACATTTGCACTGACGGAGGACAGATCTGTGTTGACCCTAACAACATGACTGATAATGACTGGCAGTGTCAGTGTGTCTCTCCCAAGACCGGCACACCTGGACAGCAGGCACTGGCGACTTGCGTGGCCACAACCATTGCACCGACAGACGCACCTGCAACGAACGTTCCCCCGCCGACTGGAAAGAACGAGTGTGAGGAGATCTCGAGTGCTGTCACCTGCAACCACAAGCCTCGTTACACTGCAAGCGGATGCCAGTGTGCATGCGACTGGATTGCCACCTTCAAGGATTCCCAGACCATGATGGTGATTGTCCTCCCTGACGGTCCGGGATCCACCACCCCGTGTGCAGGAGGATGCTGCAACCCGAACTCCGAGGCAGGTGGAGACTGGTGCTACCCGGCGGCAAACGACTTCAACACTCAGCGTGGGTGCAGCACTGCACGTGAAACCTGTCTTGCTGCTGGAGCTGTGCCTGCCACTGGTGGTGTCACACCACGTCCCACTATCCCTGGCATCCCCGACAGCCAGAACAACATTTGCACTGACGGAGGACAGATCTGTGTTGACCCTAACAGCATGACTGATAATGACTGGCAGTGTCAGTGTGTCTCTCCCAAGACCGGCACACCTGGACAGCAGGCACTGGCGACTTGCGTGGACGTAACCATTGCACCGACAGACGCACCTGCCACTGATGCACCTGCCACAAACGCCCCCCCTCCACCAGGAAAGAACGAGTGTGAGGAGATCTCGGCTGCCGTCACCTGCAACCACAAGCCTCGTTACACTGCAAGCGGATGCCAGTGTGCATGCGACTGGATTGCCACCTTCAAGGACTCCCAGACCATGATGGTGATTGTCCTCCCTGACGGTCCGGGATCCACCACCCCGTGTGCAGGAGGATGCTGCAACCCGAACTCCGAGGCAGGTGGAGACTGGTGCTACCCGGCACGTAACGACTTCAACACTCAGCGTGGGTGCAGCACATCTCGCGAAACCTGTCTTGCTGCCGGAGCTGTGCCTGCCACTGGTGGTGTCACACCACGTCCCACTGTCCCTGGCATCCCCGACAGCCAGAACAACATTTGCACTGACGGAGGACAGATCTGTGTTGACCCTGACAACATGACTGATAATGACTGGCAGTGTACCTGTGTCGCTCCCAAGACCGGCACACCTGGACAGCAGGCACTGGCGACTTGCGTGGACGTGACCCTTGCACCGACAGACGCACCTGCAACGAACGTTCCTCCTCCTGCTACGAAGAACGAGTGTGAGGAGATCTCGAGTGCTGTCACCTGCAACCACAAGCCTCGTTACACTGCAAGCGGATGCCAGTGTGCATGCGATTGGATTGCCACCTTCAAGGACGGCAACGGGATGGTGATTGTGTACCCTGACGGTCCGGGATCCACCACCCCGTGTGCAGGAGGATGCTGCAACCCGAACTCCGAAGCAACTGGAGACTGGTGCTACCTGGCAGCAAACGACTTCAACACGCAGCGTGGGTGCAGCACATCTCGTGAAACCTGTCTTGCTGCTGGAGCTGTGCCTGCCACTGGTGGTGTGCCGCCAAGGGCAACTATCCCTGGCATCCCCGACACCCAGAACAACATTTGCACTGATGCCGAGCAGATCTGCGAGGACCCTGACCTGACAACAGATGACAACTGGGTGTGCAAGTGTGTGGCACCGAAGGTCGGAACCCCCGGACAGCAGCAGGTTGCTGTGTGCGGTGCACCGCCCACGGCAGCACCGACAAACCCACCTGCCACCGACGCACCTGCCACAAACCCACCTGACACAGCAGCACCAACAGCCGTGCCCACCGACGCACCTGCCACTGACGTGCCCCCTCCCCCGACTAAGAACGAGTGTGAGGAGATCTCCGACGCTGTCACCTGCAACCACGTGCCTCGTTACACTGCAAGCGGATGCCAGTGTGCATGCGACTGGATTGCCACCTTCAAGGACTTCAACGGGATGGTGATTGTGTACCCTGACGGTCCGGGATCCACCACCCCGTGTGCAGGAGGATGCTGCAACCCGAACTCCGAGGCAGCTGGAGACTGGTGCTACCCGGCACGTAACGACTTCAACACCCAGCGTGGGTGCAGCACATCTCGCGAAACCTGTCTTGCTGCTGGAGCTGTGCCTGCCACTGGTGGTGTGCCGCCAAGGGCAACTATCCCTGGCATCCCCGACAGCCAGAACAACATTTGCACTGATGCCGAGCAGATCTGCGAGGACCCTGACCAGACTGTCGACGGTGACTGGGTGTGCAAGTGTGTGGCACCGAAGACGGGTACGGGCCCGCAGCAGGTTGCTGTGTGCGCGCTGGACGAGTGCGAGGAGGGCACTCCACCGAACAAGGATACGTGTACTGGTGCAATGCAGACCTGCCGTGACCCTGACACCTCCACAACCGGGAACTGGGAGTGCGTGTGCCCTGCTCCCCGCAGCTCTGTGTCTGCGACTATGGCGGTGGCGGACTGCAGCCACAACGAGTGCACAGAGCAGGACGTGGTGTGCAAGATGAAGGGACAGCTGTGCGTCGACACCGACCTGAACGCGCCTGACACGTGGCAGTGCGAGTGCATCGCCCCCCAGATGGGTACCACCGTGAAACTCGGCGTGGCCGTCTGCACAGACCCACCAGGTGACTGCGAGGTGAACGGCAAGACGTGCGAGGCGGCAGGACAGTCCTGCAAGGACACGGTACTCCCGCTCGACAACCAGTTCGAGTGTGAGTGCATTGCACCGGCCACACAGACCAAGGTGGGCACCAACGCCGCTGCGGAGTGCGCGATCGACGAGTGCACTGTGACGTGCGCGACCTGTGCCAAGAAGGACGCCATGTCGGACAACGTCTGCACTGCCGCCAACCAGGACTGTGAGGACCCGAACACCGACGCCCTCAGCCTCGGCAACTGGGTCTGCAAGTGCCGCCTGCCGTTCTCCGGCCAGAACACCATTGCCGCTGCGGACTGCACCCTGGACGAGTGCCAGGTGAAGTGCCCCACCTGCGCCGACAAGGACGACATGAAGGGCAACGTGTGCGACGGTGCGGGACAGACCTGTGTCGAGCCCAGCACCTCTGTCAGCGGTGACTGGGAGTGCGTCTGTGTGGACCCGAAGGTGGGGCGCATGCTCACCGGTGTGGCGACGTGCACGGAGAACGAGTGTATCGCGAACGGCGCTGTGTGCGACGCTGCGTCGCAGGTGTGTGTGGACACGGACCAGACGACACCGAACAACTGGCAGTGCGAATGCGCATCACCGTCCACCACTGTCAAGGTTGGCGGCGTTGCCACCTGCGAGGTCAATGAGTGCACCCTGGCGGTGAACAAGCAGAAGTGCGAGGATGTGTCGCAGGTCTGCGTCGACCCCAGCACGACGACCCTCGACGACTGGGAGTGCCAGTGCGTCGCGCCACAGACCGGATCCCAGAAGCTCGGCGCCGTTGTCCCGTGCAACCTCGATGAGTGCGTTGCCGTGTGCCCGAGCTGTGCCAAGACCGACATGGCCTCTGCGAACGTCTGCGAGGCCGCTGACCAGGTGTGCCACGACCCTGTCACCACTGCGACGGACCTGGGCACCTGGACGTGCACATGCAAGACTAGCGCCAAGTTCGCCACCTCTGCTGCTGTGGCGCAGTGCATCGACGGCAAGAACGAGTGTGAGGAGCTCTCCGACGCTGTCACCTGCACCCACGTGCCACGTTACACATCAGACGGTTGCCAGTGTGCATGCGACTGGACGGCCACCTTCAAGGACGGCAACGGGAACGTCATTGTCATGCCCCCGGGCCCTGGATCCACCGAGGAATGCAAGGCTGGGTGCTGCAACCCTGAGTCTCACCCCTCAGGCGACTGGTGCTACTTGGCAGTGAACGACTACAACACGAAGAAGGGCTGCACAGCGAGGCGCAACTTCTGCTCTGCTGCGGGCACGATCCCTGCCGACGGCGGTGCAAAGATTATTCGCGACCCCATTCCAGGCGTGCCGAGCGATGTGAACAACGTGTGCACTGACAAGGGCCAGATCTGCGAAGACCCGGACAACCTTGTCACGAACAACTGGGTGTGCAAGTGTGTCGCGCCGATGACTGGCACTGCGCAGCAGGCACCGGTGACGACCTGCGAGAAGGATGAGTGCACTGAGCACGGAGCAGTCTGCACCGCAGCGAACCAGATCTGCAAGGATGCGGACAAGACGACCGACAACAACTGGGTGTGCGAGTGTGTCACTGGCGGCACCCCTACCACAGGCGGCCCTGCCGTGTGCCCGCTCAACGAGTGCGAGGAGACCTGCCCCACCTGCGCACAGGTCAACGGAGTCGATGTCTGCACCTCTGCCGGACAGACCTGCACAGACCCTACCCCGGACACCTCCAGCCTTGACGACTGGATGTGCGTCTGCACAGCCCCGGCCACGACGACTGGGGGACGTGGTGGTGCTGCCGTCTGCACCATCGATGAGTGCGTTGCAACGTGCCCGACTTGCGCACAGGGCCTCTGTGCCAAGAACGGACAGACCTGTGAGGACCCTGACACCGGGATCTCGAAGCTCGGCGACTGGATGTGCAAGTGCCCCCCGCCTTCGACCACCACGGCACAGGCGAACGCGGCTGTGTGCGCGAAGGACGAGTGTGTCGAGCACGGCTCTAAGTGTGCTGCGGGCCAGGTGTGCGTCGACCCCGACCAGCTCACCAGCGGCAACTGGTTCTGCGAGTGCCAGCCGCCCACGGTCGGCTCGCAGGCAGGCGGACCTGCCACCTGCACCGACGATGAGTGCAAGGAGAACACAATCTGCGACGTGGCGGGGCAGACGTGCAAGGACACGGACACGACCACCCCGAACAACTGGATCTGCGAGTGCATTGCTCCCGACACTGGTGTTGCTGGTATGCAGGCGGCGGCCACGTGCACGCCACCGGACGTGTGTGTTGACCAGGGCGGCGATGTGAAGTGCGCACAGGCGAAGCAGCACTGCGTGCAGAAGTCTGCCACCGAGTACGAATGCGCCTGCATCGCACCCTACGCAGGCGTGCCCGTTGTTGGCGCACCCGCAACGTGCATCATGGACGAGTGTCTGGCGACGTGCCCCTCCTGCGAGGCCGACCTCTGCAAACTCCACGACCAGGACTGCGTCGACACGGACACGACCACCAACGGGAACTGGGAATGCGCCTGCAAGGCACCTTCTACGGGCACACCAGTGAAGGGTGCTGCGGCAGTGTGTCTGATCGACGAGTGTGTCGCCACCTGCCCGTCATGTGAGGCAGACGTCTGCACCGCCGCAGGCCAGACCTGCACGGACCCGGACACAAGCGCCACGAGCCTCTCCAACTGGATGTGTGTGTGTGCCGCGCCCTCGACCACGACACGCACCACTGCCGTCGTGGCGGAGTGTGTGTACGACGAGTGCTCTGACGCAGCCAACACAAAGAAGTGCACCGACGCAACTCAGACCTGCGTCGACCCGACACCAACCCTCGCTAGCAAGAACGACTGGACCTGCCAGTGCCCGCCCCCTTCCTCGGGCAGCGCTGTCCAGGGCCCCGCAGCAGTGTGCACGCTCAACGAGTGCGCCGCAGTGTGTGCTACCTGTGCGGACACAGGCAGCGGCAACGTCTGCACCGGAGCGGACCAGGACTGCGTGGACCCTAGCCAGTCTGTGACGAACGACTGGTACTGCAAGTGCAAGATCGGAGGATCGACACAGGTGGGTGCCTACGTCATGAAGTGCATTGTGGACGAGTGTGTGACGAAGTGTGACACCTGCGCGGACAAGGGCGCTGGCAACATCTGCACTGCGCTCGGCCAGGAGTGCGTCGACACCAACACCGACCCGTGGCAGACGAACGACTGGTCGTGCAGGTGCCCGGCCCCGTTCCAGCACATCATGCAGCAGGGCAACGCGGCTGTGTGCAGCGCAGACGAGTGCGTCGACGTGCTCACAGGCGCGACCTCCCCGAACGGCAAGATCTGCACGGACGCGGGGCAGGTGTGCCACGACTCGCACCTCTCGACCACTGGCGACTTTGACTGTCTCTGTGTGGCGCCGGACCAGGGCTCGAAGACAGGTGGTGTGGCGACGTGCACGACCAACGAGTGCCTCATCCACGGAGACGAGTGCAAGCTTGCGATGCAGACCTGCGTGGACTCCGATGTGAGCACACTCAACACGTGGCAGTGCGTCTGCCCGCCCCCATCCTCCAACGTCAAGAAGCTGGGTGCGGCAGTCTGCGAGGTGGACGAGTGTGTCGACAACAGAGCCGTGTGCGAGCAGGCCGTCCCCGCACAGACGTGCCTTGACTCCGACCTGACCACGACCGACACCTGGCAGTGTGTGTGCGCCCCACCGTCGACCGGCACGGGTGTGAAGACTGCGGCTGTCTGTCTCATGGACGAGTGTGTGTCGACCTGCGTCTCCTGCTCGAACAACGCATGCAAGGCTGCCGGCCAGACCTGCTACGACCCGAACCCGAAGGCATCCTCCCTCTGGGACTGGGAGTGCCGCTGCCCCGCACCCTCCACGCAGGTCTCCGTCGGGAAGGCGGCCGTCTGCGCTGTTGACGAGTGCGACCGTGCGAGATTCGTCTGTGCCGCCAGCAGCCAGACGTGCATCGACCCCAACACCAGCCCGGACAGCCTCAGCGACTGGGAGTGCCACTGCCAGGACCCTGCGAGCGGGAAGGAAACAAAGGGCCCAGCTGTCTGCATTGTCGATGAGTGCAAGACCCACGGGCACGTGTGCTCGAACATCGGACAGGTCTGCCTTGACGAGGACAAGAGGGAGACCAGCCTCAACAACTGGGTCTGCCAGTGCTCCCCACCGCTGCACCAGAACGCCGTAGGGAACCAGGCGCCAGCGGAGTGTGTGATGGTTGGCGAATGCGATGACCTGACGAACAGCGACGTGTGCACCTCCAAGGGGCAGATCTGCAACGACCCCGACACCGCGACCGCGGGCGACTGGAGCTGCCTCTGCGTTGTGCCTGCCACTGGTGCACCCGTGGTCGGCGGTGCCGCTGTCTGCGTGCTGGACGAGTGCACTGCACAGTGCGCGACGTGCGCAGGCACGACGTGCTCGGACGCGAAGCAGACGTGCGTGGACGCCGACAAGAACCCCATCACAGGTCTCAGCTCATGGGAGTGCCGCTGCATCGAGCCTGCCTCTGGTGTCCAGCGTGCTGCTGCAGCCACGTGTGTGACGGATGAGTGCAAGACACACAGGTCTACGTGCTCTGGCGCCGGACAGGACTGTGTAGACGACAACACCGCGATTGAGGGCGACTGGCGCTGTGTGTGCCAGACACCTGCCGTCGGCTCTGCCACTGCGAACGCAGCGAGGTGCAAGGTCGACGAGTGTGTCATCCACAAATCTGAGTGCGAGCTGGTCGGCCAGACCTGCCTTGACCCTAACCAGGACGGCTCCTCGCTTTCGGACTGGCAGTGCTTCTGCACAGCACCTGCCACGGGCTCTGCGACTGCCAAGCCTGCTGTGTGCGAGGTCGACGAGTGCACGCTCTACGGGGACACTTGCGTCGGTGCTGGCCAGACCTGTGAGGACATCGAGAAGACGATTGACGGACACTGGAAGTGCACCTGCCCTCCTCCGAACCAGAAGGTAACCCGTACCACGGGCGCTGCAGACTGCTCCATTGATGAGTGCAAGGTGTTCCTCCCAGGCACGGCTGTCACGGTCGAGAACGAGGACAACGTCTGTGTGAAGGCGGGACAGACCTGCATCGACAGCAACACCGATTACACAAGCCTTGGCGACTGGGCCTGCCAGTGCCCGGGATCGACCCAGGTGGCCATCGGCAACCCTGCTGTGTGCGAGACCGATGAGTGCTTGGATGCGACCAACAGCGATAAATGCCCCACCGGCCAGACCTGCGTTGACAAGGGCTTCACGACCGAGGGGGACTGGGAGTGCGTGTGCACGCCGCCTGCTGTGGGAAGCACTGTTGCCGGTGCGACGACATGCGTCCTGGACGAGTGTGTGACGAACGAGCAGACTTGCCACAACGCAGGACAGGTCTGCGAGGACCCCGCCACGACCGAGACGAGCACTGGCGACTGGGAGTGCCACTGCGCGCCCAACGCAGGCGTCACCGCCTCTGCTGTTGCGAGCACTGCTGTGTGCACCCCGCCCCCCACAAGCGAGTGCGCGGACGCTGTCGTGAACGCCCTGTGCACTGCTGCGGGCCAGGTCTGCGTCGACCCGGACACCTCTGAGCAGGGCAACTGGCAGTGCGAGTGCCTCCCACCTGCAACCGGCACCGTGACCGTCATGGGCATCACTACCTGCACTCTGGACGAGTGCTCCGCCACCTGCTCCACCTGCGAGGGTGGCATGTGCGCAGCTGCCGGACAGCTCTGCGTTGACCCCAACACCGACGCCTCTTCGCTCCACGACTGGATCTGCCGCTGCCCCTCTGGCCAGGCCGGCCAGGAGACTGCCGCCATCGCGTCGTGCATGCTCGACGAGTGTGCCGAGGTCTGCATCTCCTGTGCGGACAGCGGCAACGGCCAGGGCAACGCCTGCACCGCCACCAACACGCTGTGCCACGACCCGAACCAGGACGTCCGCTCGCGCAGCGACTGGATGTGCATCTGCAAGCCGCCTGCCACTGGGAACCGCACCCTCGCGATCCCTGTCTGCCGTGTGGACGAGTGTGTGCGTCTGGACACGCAGGACCCTGTCTGCGGGGAGGGACAGACCTGCAGCGACCCTGACATGGACCCAACCTCGACGGGAGACTTCCTGTGCACCTGCCCGGTTGGACAGACTGGTACTGGCAAGGGCGTGCCTGCGCAGTGTATTCTGAACGAGTGCAACATCCAGGAGAACTTCAACATCTGCAACACCGCGGGACAGGTCTGCATCGACCCCAAGCCGACGCCGACCTCGACGGGCGACTGGGAGTGCCACTGCGCTGCGGGCGACATCTTCTCTGTGCGCAAGGCTGCGGACTGCGTTCTTGACGAGTGCACACAGGTGTGCGACACGTGCGCGAACAAGGGTGCCGGAAACCTCTGCACGCAGGCAGGACAGGGCTGCACTGACCCGGTCACGACCGCCACCTCTACAGGCGACTGGATGTGCTCCTGCCCTGGCGGTGGTGCCATGGCGACACGTGCTGTGGCCGTCTGCGAGATGGATGAGTGTGCCGAGGTCACCAACTTCGGTGCCGTAGGCTGCGAGCAGGTGCCCCGTGAGACTGTTAACGGCTGTGCCTGCAAATGCAACTGGCAGGAGCCCCTGCTCGCCCTCGTCGTCGGGTCGGGACCAGGTGTGGACTCGCCGTGCACGGCAGGATGCTGCAACCCCACAACGCAGGCAGGAGCCTACTGCATCATTGAGGACAGCGAGGACAACCGCAAGAAGGGCTGCCCCGTGGACGGCACGCTCCAGGAGCGCATCCAGATGTGTGTTGCGCCGCCTGCTGGTGCTGCTGCTGCTGCCGCTGCTGCTGTGTGCGGTGCTGGACAGACCTGCGTCGACTCGAGCAAGGCTGCCAAGAGCCAGGGCGACTGGCGCTGCGAGTGCAACGCCCCTTCCTTCGGCGAGTCTGCTGCCGGCAAGCCTGCTGTCTGCATCACCGACGAGTGCACGGACGTCAACGTCTGCGCCTCTGTGGGCCAGACCTGCTTCGACACCAACACCGAGAGCGGGTCTGTCGGCGACTGGAAGTGCATCTGCCCGAAGGGCGCGTCTGGTGAGGCTGCCATGTCGACCGCCACCTGCGACTGGACTGGCGAATGCGCAGAGAACGCAAAGGTGTGCACCCAGGTTGGCCAGACCTGCTACGACCCGGATGTCATGGTTGTGGGTGACTGGGTGTGCCAGTGTGTCGAGCCGTCCTCGGGCGTCAGCACAACGGGAGGACCTGCGCTGTGCCAGCTGGACGAGTGCACCTCACAGTGCGCGACCTGCGCCGACAAGGGCGCCGGAAACGTCTGCGAGCAGAACAAGCAGCGCTGTGAGGAGACGTCGCTCTCCCCGTCGGACGTGAAGGACTGGCGCTGTGTCTGCCCGACAGGCCTCACTGGGTCTGCCACCGCCGCCGCTGTTGTGCAGTGCATGGTTGACGAATGCGAGGCGAACGGTGGTCTCAACGAAGGCGTCTGCGGCGTTGCTGGCCAGTCCTGCCTCGACGCGAACACCTCTGTGACAGGCGACTGGCGCTGCGAGTGCCCGTCTCCCTCAGTCGGGACGGCGACCGGCCGTGTGGCGAACTGCCTCTGGGACGAATGCCTGGAGACGACCAAGGCCTCCATCTGCACTGCCGCAGGCCAGCTCTGCGTCGACCCCAACACCGACATCACCTCCAAGAACGACTGGATGTGCGTCTGCCCCGAGACCCCCACCGAGCGCGGCACCACTGGTGCACCTGCAACATGCCCTGGCGGCTCCTGGTGCCAGACCTACGGAAGCACCTGCACTGCCCGTGGACAGATGTGCGTGCCCAAGGGCACCCAGGGACGTTGCGAGTGTGTGATGCCCCAGACCGGACCCGAGATGCCCTTCACCTCCGACTTCCCTGCCGACTCGTTGAACTGCATCCTTGACGAGTGCCTTGCGACGTGTGTGACGTGCGCCAGAACCGCTGGAGGAAGCAAGACAGTGTGCGAGGCGGCAAGCGGCCCTGCGCAGGTCTGTGTTGAGGGCAGCACGTCCCCGACGTCGACCAAGGACTGGGAGTGCCAGTGTGTCGGCAGCACTGTGAGCGCCAAGGGTGCTGTGGCCGTGTGCACTACGAACGAGTGTGACACCGCCGCCGGCTCCGTGTGCGAGAAGGCTGAGCAGGCGTGCGTCGACCCTGACACCACCACCGAGGGTGACTGGTACTGCGAGTGCCACACACCTTACGTGGGCAAGGTCGTGAATGGAGTTGCCGTCTGCACCTACGACGAGTGTGTCGTGCACGGCAAGCAGTGCCAGTCCGCGGGACAGACCTGTTTCGATGACAACTTGGCTGCTGAGTCCACCGGCGACTGGTCGTGCAGCTGCCCCGCACCTTCCACAGGTACCGCCGTGGCTGGAGTTGCCGTGTGCGCGTTCGTTGGTGAGTGCGATGACAAGAGCAACTCCGACATCTGCACCAACATGGGACAGACCTGCGTCGACCCCAACGTCGAGACACCCGGAGACTGGACCTGCGTGTGCGTCAGCCCCCAGACCGGCACTCCCAAGAAGACTGCCCCCGCCACCTGCGAGCTCGACGAGTGCACGGTGCCATGCGCAACGTGCGCGATGCTCCCCGGATCCAGCAAGCACGCTTGCCTCTCCGCGGGCCAGGACTGCGAGGACGCGAACAAGGACCCCATCAGCACCGGAGACTGGTGGTGCAAGTGCAAGGCGCCCGGCCTTGGTACCCAGCGTGCGGCTGCGGCAGTGTGCCCGATCGACGAGTGCACGATCCTCGAGAACGCGAACGTGTGCTCTGGTGTGATCACTGCGGGCAAGAACTCGCAGATGTGTGTCGATGACGACCTCTCACTGCTGGGCTCGTGGGAATGCCAGTGCGCGTGGCCGTACACCGGGAAGTCTGGTGTGGGCGAGGCGGCGAAGTGTCTCATCGATGAGTGCATTGTGCCGAAGGAGTGGAACAACGGCCAGGACAACGGCAACACGATCTGCTCTGCGGCAGGCCAGCGTTGTGTGGACTCGAAGCAGGACGTCGACTCCCTCGGCAACTGGGTGTGCCAGTGCGAGGACCCGAGCGAGGGCAGTGCGATTGCGAAGCCCGCTGACATGTGCACTGTCTCGACGCTGTGTGTGACCAACGGTGCCGCATGCGGACCGCAGCAGCTGTGCAAGGAGAAGGACAATGCTTGGTACTGCGAGTGCAACACGCCGCTTGTGGGTGAGGCACTGAACGGGCCTGCCGTGTGCGTGCTTGACGAGTGTGTGGCACGCTGCGACACCTGCGCGCAGCAGGGCATGACCCACACCTGTGGAGACCAAAGCTGCGTGGACAAGGACACCAGCCCCGAGAGCGTGGGTGACTGGTCGTGCGTCTGCCAGCAGGGTACGGGATCTGCTGTGGGCGCTGCCGCTGTGTGCGACGTGGACGAGTGTGTTGTGCACGCTGTGGCGTGCGAGGCTGTGGGACAGATGTGCGAGGACCCGAACCAGGACTCGTCGTCCATGGGGGACTGGATGTGTGTCTGCCTTGCGCCTGCCTCTGGTGCGTCCACGGGAGGAACTGCGTCCTGCCTGCTGGATGAGTGCGACACGAAGTCGACTGTCTGCGCAGCTGTCGGCCAGATCTGCATTGACCAGAGCACGTCCCCCACGAGCCTCGGCGACTGGTCGTGCCTCTGCCCCGAGGGCGCTGTGGGCAGCATGATTGGCGGTGTTGCGACGTGCACATACACAGGCGGGTGCGCCGACAGCGCGAACCAGCAGGTCTGTGCCTCCGCTGGTCAGAAGTGTGTCCCTGGTGAGACCGGCGAGTCCTCTGACTGGCGCTGTGCATGCATTGCACCCTTCCACGGAGAGACCGGGAGCAAGGCCGCTACAGTCTGCACTGTCAACGAGTGCACCGACATCTGCCCAACCTGCGCACGTACGAGCCAGGAGTCCGTCAACGTCTGTGCAGGAGAAGGCCAGGACTGCGTTGACCCCAACTTCTCTGCCTCAAGCCTCTCTGACTGGATGTGCGTCTGCCAGGCACCTGCCACTGCCACTGCCGTGGCGATGCCGGTTGCATCCTGCACTATCGATGAGTGCGAGGCTGTGACCAACACCGGTGCACGCCAGTGCGGCCACTTCCGCCGCTACACCACTGAGGGCTGCGAGTGTGCCTGCGGCTGGCAGGCGAGCCTTGTCGGTGGAGGCCTTCTGGGCACGGGCCCTGGCTTCTCTGAGCCTTGCAACACTGCTTGCTGCAACCCTGAGCGTGCTGTGACTGGCGACTGGTGCTTCGTTGCTGACAGTGACTGGAACAAGGGTATCGACACATGCCGCGCACAGATCCGTGAGCGTCAGACGTGCACCTCTGTCCTGACCCCTGCCCCTGTCGGCGCGCCTGCCGTCGCGTACAACAACGTCTGTGCTGAGAAGAACCAGATCTGCGTCGACCTCGACACCACACCCAGCCTCCTCGGCAACTGGGAGTGCCGCTGCCCCTCCTCCGAGGGCAAGCAGGCCCTTGCACCGGTGCCGCTGTGCGAGCACAACGAGTGCGTCAACGTCACAACGTGCATGGACGCAGGGCAGACATGCAGAGACACTAACACCGCACCGGACAGCCTCAACGACTGGGAGTGTGTGTGCCCGGGAACCAACGAGACCGCAAGGGGTGCCGTTGCCGTGTGCAGTATGTTCCCCCTCCTCCCTCTCCCCTCCTCCCTCCCTCTTCCTTTGGCTGGCATGGCTGGTTCACCTACGTCCTCTTGCTGTCCCTGTTCAGCCTTTCTAAAGAAACAAACATCTTCACCATATTGCTACTTTCACACCCACACCCACCCCCACAGACCCTGTCGGCGAGTGTGTGGACCACAAGGACAAATGTCTTGCGGGACAGCACTGCTTCGACCCGAACCCAGAGGCAGGCTCGACAGACGACTGGGAGTGCCGCTGCTCTGAGCCCGCGACGACGAAGACTGAGGGTGCACAGGGCCCTGCCGTGTGTGTGCTGGACGAGTGCTCCGTGGTGTGCCCGCTGTGCGCAGACAAGGGCGACGGAAATGGATTCGCCTGTGAGGGCAACGGTGCACAGCGCTGCATCGACCCTGTCACCACGTCGGACTCGACTGGCGACTGGCGTTGCGAGTGCATCGCCCCTGCCACTGGCGACGTGGCTGTCGCATCGCGTGCCACATGCAGTATGTCCCTCCCCTCCCTCCCCTCCCGCCTACCTCACCACCTACAGTTGTCGATGAGTGCTCCATGCCTGCCAACCAGATGGTCTGCACCAGCGCAAGTCAGACCTGTGTTGACCCTGTCACGACCGAAGCAAGCATGAACGACTGGACCTGTGTGTGTGCCGCGCCGTCTGAGGGCAAGGCACAGACCTCTGCCGCCGCCTGCCTTCTGGATGAATGTGTTGACACACTCGTGGCCACTGTCTGCACTGACGCGGGCCAGCAGGTATTGTGTTCCACCCACCCCACTATTCACTTCCACCTGCCCCTCTGCCAACCTTTACCCCCCCCTACATCCAAAACCCCCACAGTGCATCGACAGCGACAAGACCGCCACTGGCACCTGGGTGTGCCGTTGCCCGCCACCTGCAGTGGGTGAGGCGACTGGAGCAAAGAGCACCTGCACATACACTGGAGAGTGCGCCGACGAGGCTGTGTCTGGTGTGTGCGTGGCAGAGGGACAGACGTGTGTGGACCCCGACCAGTCGAAGGAGGGTGACTGGGTGTGCCAGTGTGTGGCGCCGATGCACGGTGAGAACGGACAAATGCAGTCGGCAGTTTGCTTCGCCGAGGGTGAGAACGCGACGAACATCACACGCAACGCTGGCTCCATTGACGGCGACAGCGATGATGACGACGACTGCATCCTCTGCTGGCTGCTTCCCCTCCTTCTGCTGCTCTGCTGCTGTTGCCTCCTCCTCGCCTTCCTCCTCTGCAAGCGCCGCCAGAACCAGAACGAGGCCGACGACGAGAAGTGGAACAAGCACTTCGAAGCTGACACGAACGACGCAGAGCTTGTCAAGGACAGCCCCGAACAGCAAATGAGCGAGCCTCTGTTGGACGAAGAAATGTCCAACAGAAAAGATGACGAGATTTAAGACATTTTTTTTTTTGGGGGTTATTTCAGAAAAATAAGAGAGAGAGAGAGAGAAGAAAAAAAGGCAAACCGGTGATTTAAAAAAAATCTCTATAAGCATTTTGCAAGATGTCTGTTCATCTAACGTTTTCTTCTCTCTCTTTTTTTTTTTTCCTTCTCGGATTTTTTCAAAACGTGTGAGATCGGGTCCCGCCTTCGTCCCTAAGGAAGGGTTTGTAGTTATATATTATTGGTCTTTTTATTTTCAGCTATTTTTGTCTTTTTGGTTATATTTTTTTTTTCTTTTCACAGGAGAACGAATCCATTCCTCCGATTGTTTCCCTCCCCCTCTACTCTCCCACATCTTCCCCCTTAGCCCAATCATCCACTTCTCCACTTCCCTGTTTTTTTCTTTTTTTTCTTCTTTTTTGCGCGCAGCCACTCCTCTTATGTCTTCCCCCCCATTGTTCTGATGACTGAGGAGGGTCCTCGGACCCTGGCCGCATGAGGTTCATTTTTCGCAAGTCAGAGGATTAGCGGCCGAAACTTGCAACAAACCAAAACATTTTTCCCCTTTTTTTTTTTTTTTTTTTTTTTTTTTTTTTTCTTCATCTCCATCTTTACTGCTTTTCTTTTAAGAGTCAGCCCAGAAACAGCCCTGCTACACCCTGAGGGAAGGTGTACTGGCTGTACCCTCTTTTTTCAACCCCCCTTTTTTTTTTTTTTTTTTTTTTTTTTCTGTTTTCGTTTCTTTCAACGAAGACAAGCAAATAAACAAACAAATAACAAGGATATTTGACAGTGGCTGAGAAAGAGGATAAGTCGTAATCTCATACAAAGTAACGCGCCCTTCCTCTCCAACTCCACGTCTACAAAACTATCAAGCAAAATTAAACAGAGCACAAAGCACTTTCAAAACATACAAAAAACATTTTCAAACCCCCCATTGTTCTGGTCCAGTGCATTCCCCCAAACGAAAAAAAAATTGATAGCAAAATTTTTTGAAAACAACAAAAAAACCCAAAAAAAAAAAAACACCGAACCCATCCTCGGATAGGTGATTGTCGAAACTACAAAAAAACCCCCCCCTCCCAACACACACATAAACAACGATATATCCCGGCTTGATTTCCGAGATGTGTGCACTCTGTCTTTGGGTGCTCATGTTTTACTTTTTTTTTTTCAAGTTTTTTTTTTTTCTTCTTTTCAAAAGGTGACTATAAAAAGGAGAGGCTTACTAGAAACATGAAGAGTCATCTAGAGCAGTACTTTTATTCCCGTTGTTGATTTTTTTTTTTCTTTTTTTTTCTTTTCCCTTCTTTCCTTCTCTTCACGAAAAGGATGGATTTCTCTTTCTTGGGGGGTGGGGTGGGACGGGTATTTCTTTTTTTAAGGTGACTAAGCGACTCGAGAGGCTTAGGTTTTTTCATCGTATAAAAACTTTTCTTTTTTATTTGGCAAAAAAAAAACATTAATAATCTCATGACGAAAGAAAAGAAAATGCCCCCCTCCCCTCCTCCACCCCACACAAAACGTTTATTTTTATGAGTTTTTTTTCCCCCTCTCTTTCTTGATGGTTTCAGCTCCCCCAGAAGGATTTCCCTTATAGGCACCCTTCTAAAAAAGAGTTGGCAACACACCTACCCAATTTGGTAGGAAATTGTGTACCAAAAAGAACCCCCCTTTCCCCTTGTAAACTAAAAAAAAAACTATTTGTATAGTGGAGCACACTCTAGGGTGGCTACACTAATACAACCAAGTTTTCAAAAAAACTAAAAAAAAAAAACTCACTTATATATAAAAACGGAGGCGACAGAACAGAGAGAGGAACCCTAAATTTTTTTTATTTTTTTTTGTGTCATTACACACTTTTTTAGGGATAAGGCCGTGTGTGTGCTGTGTCTGGTGGTACTCTAAAAAAAGGGGGGAAAAACAAAAAACGAAAACAAAGTTTTAGAAATGGCCCTTTTTTATTTCTCACAATTTTATTTTGTTTTTTTATGACAAATTTTGGAGGCGCAACTGAAACAGCCAAATATGTCAGGAGAAGATAGAGGGTGTTAAAAAAAAAATCGATCTTATATCCGCCTGAATATATAGTACAGTGGAGCATCCTTGGGTGTCTACACTGACCAAGTTTTCAAAATAATTAAAAAATAAACTAAAATAAAATGAAAAGAGTCCATTTTTTTTTATCCTTTTCTGGATTCTGTTTATGTCTGTATTTTTATTGTTTATTGTTTTTGTTTTTTGTTTTTAGCATAATTGAGTACCGTTATTTCTTCCTCTCCTCTCTCTCCTGTTCTCTTTATCCCTTCTTCACAACTTTTTTCCTTGTTTCTTTTTCCCATTTAATAGATGACTGGACATTGAGGATTCCTCATGTCTCAGTTATTTTATTTTTTGATTTTGTTTTTGATTTTATTTTTTTTGTTGTTTTTTGTTTTTTTGTGGAATAGCAAAACAGGATGGTCTGGAGTGCATGACAACAGTATATTTTATTTTAGTTTTTGAACAATCACCTTTTTGTAGCACGGTGGGAGGGCTCAATTCTGGACAAAAGCGGGCGCACGAAAACCCATTTCTACTCTAAACTACACACAACAACACACCCCGTTTACCCACCGTTGTTTTTTTTTTTTTTCTTTCCCGTCTCGCTTTCTGTTATCCTAGAATGGGTCAGTATCTGTATTTATCCTTTTTCGCTAAGCTAGGGGAAATACGTGGTTGACGAAAAAACAAAAAAAAAATAGTGGAGCACACTCTAGGCCCAGAGTTTAGGGTGGCTACACTAATACAACCAAGTTTTCAAAAAAAAAAAAACACACAACCATTGTACGTGGTATCTCACCCCTTTTGATACAGGAAACACAAAGGGCTACGTGCCCCATCTGTTTTCCCGCCTTGGGGTCTCTTCTCTTCCAGAAAATTCTGGTGGTCTGGATTCCGCGGAATTTTCTATTTCCTCCTGTTCTTATTAGGTGACTAAGCACGAAGAGGCTGAGTTTCATCTTAGATAACCTCTCTCTAGTTTTTTTTTTTTTTGTTTTTTTTTTAAATGCACGCACTTATGAAAATATAACTATTTTTATAAGTGATCTTTGTCGACTGTTTAGGGTTGAAAAAAAAAAAGGCGACTTTTGTCTTTTTTAAAAAAAAAAAGTCATCTGTTTGTTGACCCTTCGGTAGTAAGAGATGTTCATTTATGTGTACTGTTTTTTTTTATATTTTTATATTTTATTTTTGACGTATCTATTCAGAACGTTCTTTTTGTACTTTCCCCTCGAAAGTATGTGAAACTAAAGTTTTTTTGTTTGTTTGTTTTGTTATGATTTTTTTGAAACTGCTTATGCTCTCTAATATAAAAGAAGAAGACGGACACGACGACCAATAAGCTTATTTTCTGTTGGGCAACGTTCTCAACATTCCCATTTCTTTTTTGCGCTTTTTTTTTAAAATGAAGTGAAAGGTTGTAAGCTATGATGTAGACCCTTTCTTCAAAATAAGAATTTATCATTTTTTTTATGGCCCCCCCCCCCCCCCCCCCCACACCCCTGCCGGATTTTTTTTTTTTTTTTTTTTGCTCTCAAAAAAAAAAAAAACTCCCCCCCTCAAAAATCTGTAACGAAGACAAGCTGTCAGCCATCTAAAGGTAAGCGTCTTGTCTTTTGCGCAAAAAATTTTTTTTTCCACAACAAAGTACACTTTTTGTTTTTTGTTTCTTCCTTTTTTTAATATTTTCAAAACCCCCCCCCCTCCCCCTCTCTGGGTGCTTTTCCCTCTTACACGACGGTGATGTAACGGGTGTTACAAGTGGAGTTACAAGTGAGTTACATGTAACTTTTGTTACATGTAACTCACTTGTAACCCACCAGTTACAACCTGATTTTGCCTGTAATTCATGTATCCCACTTGTAACTCACTTGTAACGGTTTTTCACTTGTAACGTTACATGTAACTTCACTTGTAATGTACTATACTTCACCGTCGTGCACTTCCCTATGTTCCGCAACCACGCCCTTAAAAGGGATAAAGTCGTTATAATTTGGTTTTTTTTTTTTTTTTTTTTTTTTACATTTTTCTTCTTTCTTTGCTTAGCCTTTGGGAAAGAAGGGGGAGGGTTTTGTTTCAGTCTGTCTCAACCGTTCCCAAAATGCGAAAAGAAAAGAAAAGAAATGAAAAAGAAAAAGTGTAACGTGAGTCTAGCGGAGTCTAACGGGAAAAACAACGAAATGCCCCCAGACACAGAATACTGAAAAAAAAAAAAACCAAACCATAAAATTCAATTAAATTTTTATAAAAAAAAAAAAAAAAACACACACGTGGTGCTATGGGGAAATCGGTCAACGACCTGTCAATATTGACTCCCTCCGCAGCACCAACAACGCCTTTTTTTTTTTTTTCTTCTTACAACAAAGACGTGCATTGCCTCTCGTGGGGTACTTTTAGCACGTCTAGTTTTTCTAAAGTTTTTTTTTTTCCCACGCGAGTGCACCGGTAATTTTCTTTTCCGGGGAAAATATCCGTTCAATTTTTCTTTTTTTTTGTTTCTGTGAAAATTATTCCATTGAGGGGAGGTGTGTTCCTCTCCCACCCACCCCACCCCACCCATCCTAGATGACGATGCTGATGGACAACTTCATCTTTTCTTTCAACAACAACGTCCTAATCATCTGCCCCCCTTGAGGAAAACACCCAAAAAAAAAAAAAAAAAAAACACAACAACAAAAAAAAAGCGCCGTGTGCAATCCCAGACACAGAAGCACGACAATTTATCAAAACAAAAAAAGACGAACGGGGTTTTTGGTATTAGCTGTTGGGAGAGAACTATACGTAAAATTTAAGGTATTTTTTTTTTTTTTCAGGATTGCAACCGTTTTTAACACCTTGTATAGACAAACAATGTGCAGAAGGGGAAGAACGTACATTTATTTCTTTTTAAAAGTTTCTCCCTTTTCGGGTAATCTGGCCAAACCTCTCTTTTTTTTTTTCTTTTTTCTCATCCGTTTTTTTTTTTTTTGGGTTTGTTAGGCAGCGAGACTCTGCTCCCCTGGCAATACCCTCAAAACGTAGGATGACGCAAAAAATTTAAAAAAAAAAATCTCTTTGTACGGATGTGTGTGCACGAGAGCACATCCATCTGTCAAGTTTTCTTTGTATCGAAGTACTGTTGTATTTCAAGTCAACTTTTTTTGTTTGTATTTTTTTTTTGTATTCAGAGGTTCCTGAATACCATTTGTTCTTTTCCCTCTTCATTTTTTCAGGCAGAGTATTATTGCACGTCTTTCTAAATCGTTGTGAAAAAAACTAAAGCAAAACAACAGAAATCCCAACACAAAAAATAGGAAAGTAATATGGTGCTTTCGGAAGTCGGTCAACGACCTGTCAGCGACCTGTCGGCGACCTGTCAATATCGACCCCCTCCCGGAGCACCATAACAGCATAAATCAGTAGATAAAAAGTGACAAAAAAAAAAAATTTGTCAAAAAAAACAGACAAAACAAACAAACAAAACCTCTCCTTTTTAATCCCAACACACACATTGTTCTTGGAGTTGAGCGTAATTGTAGGATCGTTGCCCAAAATAGGTTGTCAAAGTTCTAGAAAAAAAAAGTGAAAATAAAAATACTCATCAAAGAAGGGAAGAGAGATTTGCACCACATATATTGATGGCACCTGACCCAACTATTCCAGAGCGTCCCCCCCTTTTAGTTGCTCAGTTTTCTTTTCTTGGAATGTGTTTTTTTTTTTTTTTTTTTGAATGTCCTTTGTGTGCTTTCTCTAATGGAAAGTGCATAAAAATTGATTTGTATTTAGATGCTGAGAAAGGTAATTTTTTTTTTGAGGGCGGGAAATGTTGGGGGGGGAAAAAAAATGTACCGACCCTCCCCCGTGAAATTGTCCCCCCCTCCGACCCCCTTGAAATTGTCCCCCCTGGGGGGAAAAGTGAGGGGGGGACAATATCACGTACGGCAAAAAGGGGGGACAATTTCTCGTACTGTAGGGGGGTGGCCGTTTTGGTGTGAAGAAGGGAGAGCAAAGGTTGTCCCCGCGACTCCCTTGAAATTGTCCCCCCCTGCCTTGAAATTGTCCGTCGGGGCAAAAAATCCGGTTTTTGGGGGGGGACAATTTCACGGGGGAGGGTCGGTAGTTTATTTATTTTACGCACACTGCTTTGTGAGCGGAAAGTGTCACGTCGTTCACTCAACTCAACCGTGGCTCCGCAAACACCACCCACCAGGTGAAAGATTGTGGAAGCGTCAAAACAACTACGAGAAAGGAAGGGTTGAGGGAACGACAAAATCGACACTTTTTTCTTTTTTTGTTGGCCAATTCCAGAAAATAATCAAAGTTAGCATTCCTAAAGGGGGGAGGGGGGAGTCCGAGGGGACACACACACACACACAAAGGTTGCACATGAAGACACGGTTCATATCACGGCCTATTTTTTTATTTTTAATTTCAATTTTTGAGTGTGTGTCCTCCTCCCCCTCCCCTCACCAAAGGCCATACACGACGGGACCCAAGCGACAATCGACAATTTGAAGAAAAAAACTTGTTATTTTTACAAATGAAATGACAAGTAAAAAAAATGACAAGTGAATCACGTGTCATGACAAAGTGGCAATACAACAAAAGCCTATGTAGTTTTAAAACATCTTTTCATAGTTCTGAGATCGTAACCAATGAGTCATCAATCTCAACCAAGCAACACACCCTTTCTCTTGGCCTTCATGTCATACATAACTTTGAAAAGCAAATCTACTACACAAATCCTCAACAAAAAAAAAATGAAGCTATTTTTTTTGAGGACCCCAAAAATGTGTCACTGTACTTTGGGGAGGGAAAAGAAAACTGAAATCTTTTTTTCTTCTTCTGAGCGTTAGCAGGTATTTTGCCCGATGTACACTTTGCCTTGTAGCCCAACCGTATTTGTGTCAAAAAAGATGACTTTATATCATAGAGTGTCTTGTGCATTCATCTTAGACACAAAAAACGTTGTTACCTTACCCCCTCTCTCCCCTTGCATTCGTTCAAGGCTTTTTTCGAGCATGCTTTTGTGAGAAAGAAAAAAAAAAAAAAGCGGGCGAAAAAAACAGCTTCGTCCAACATTCTGAGTGACACATTTAGTTTTCCCTTTTGGGGAGGTTCGTTTTTTTTTTTGCACTGTGCTTTTTGCCGATTCAAAAAGCTACAATACTCCGCACATCATTCAGAACATCAAAAATAGTGCGTTTTTTTTTTCATCCATTTTTGAAAAAAAAAAAAATAAAAACTCATGTCCTTGTGCTTTTGATGGCGTAATTAGTGTTATTAGTGTTCATCTTTCACCTATCAGGTGGTAACGAGAGGCTGGTCACCTCAAAAAAAAAGGCAAAACTTTTTATTTTTTTCTTGGAATTTCTTTGCGAGAGAAATTATATTTTTTTTTTATTTTCCCTTCAGCCTGCACCTCTTTGTTTAATTTGAAGTACTTGCATACAGAGGTAACATGTGTCTGACATTTTTCCTCTTCTTCTTTTTTACCTTTCGAAGCTACATTCACGGTTTTCGGCATTATTGGATCGACGCTGGAGCGTCGATCCAAACCCCCCCCTCTACAAAAGGGAAGGTGTACTGGCTGTACCCTCTTTTATCAACCCCCCTTTTTTTTTTTTTTTTTTTTTTGTTTTCGTTTCTTTCAACGAAGACAAGCAAATAAACAAACAAATAACAAGGATATTTGACAGTGGCTGAGAAAGAGGATAAGTCGTAATCTCATACAAAGTAACGCGCCCTTCCTCTCCAACTCCACGTCTACAAAACTATCAAGCAAAATTAAACAGAGCACAAAGCACTTTCAAAACATACAAAAAACATTTTCAAACCCCCCCCTCTTTAATTTTAGTTTATTTTATATCTTTTTTCCTTTTTTCTTTTTGTTTTATTTTTATTTAGGACTTCGTCTTGTACAGTTTTGTTATAAAACTATGTGTATTGCTACAAACCCAACGAAAAAAAAAAAAACACCCTCATACACAATAATGTCCCCCCCCAGATCCCCCGGCTCAAATTTTTGGTTCAAAAAAATTTCTATATTTTTTTAAAAAAAGATGTGTACGCGAAGAGAGAGAAGGCATCGATCTTTAGTTCCCCTCCCATCCCTCCTCCCCTGTGGCTGCTTGCGCTATTTCATGCCCCCCCTCCCTTCCCCCGATGTTTTTTTTTTCACATCTGGATTTTCTTTTTTGAGGTGATCAATCTGAGGGGAGATAGGTGATCACCAACCCCCCCATTTTTTTCTCTCTTTTCGTGTCTCTTTTTTTGCCCTTCCCAAAAAAAAAACCCCTGCTAACACAAGATCTCAATCAATCCAAAAAAATATAAAAAAAAAAACTCTGTTTTCTGTGGTTTGTGCTGTAGCAGGGTGTACCCTCCATCTCCCATTCCTCATTCCCAGTCTTCTTGGTTGACATTGTGAACAGAACCTGTCACAGGGGATTTTTTTTTTGTCGACTTTCAAAAAAAAAATGTGTGGAGTTCACAGAGGGTTGGGTGTCTACACGTTGTCAAAATTTTTTCAACAAAAAATAAGCATATCATCCAAGCAAAAAAGTTTCCCTCCCCAAAAAAATGTAGTGTAGGTTTACATAGCCTGCGCTATCGTTTTTTTTTTGTTTTTTTCAAAAAAAAAAAATGGACATTGGGCAAAAATCGTTTCTCTTTGGTCCAAAAGTAGGGGTTTTAGTTCAGCTGATTGTCGACACACAACAAAATGTTTTGTGTAAATTTTTTTAAAAAATAGTGGAGTTCATCCTCGGGTGGCTACACTAATACAACCAAGTTTTCAAAAAAAAAAATAAAAGGGGAAAGAAGAAGAGGTTGAGGAGGAACCCAGATAGTGCAGGGGAAGGGACTGTTGGAAGACTAGTCTTTTGGTGCCTGATTCTTGTTCCTCTCCCTTTATGTCCTCTTTCTCCTAACAATGTGTGTATTTTTTTTTTCCTTCTAATATTTGAAAGATGCTTTTGTGCATGAAGGAGGCTTGTCCATCTTTTAAATTTTTTTCTAAATTTGATTTTGTTTCCTGATGCATGCCTTTGCACTGTTGGCCTGGGGGATGTGGGGAGAAGCACATTGCGGAATACCATTTGGGGATAGCAAATGAACCCCGATTTGTAATCCCCACACCCCCCCTAACCCACAGTGTATTATTAGAAAAGCTGTGTCTGATGATGTTTCTTTTTTATTTTTAAAAATGGCAAAAAAAAAAAGGCTTCGGCCTGAATTAGACCCTGGGTTGCCCTACACCAAGAAGGGGTGGGTGGCGTTAGGCGTTTTTTATTTTTTACTTTTTTTTATTTTATTTTTTTGTCGACACAACAAAACTACGTCGGACTTCATCAGAATTTGTACTAGAAGCTAAAGTGAAACCCTGCCTCTCTCCTATCTTCCCCTTTTAGGGGAAGATTTTTTTTCTGTTTTTTTCCTCTTTTTTTTTTAAAGCAGCAGGTGAGTTGTTACGCTTATTATCATGTGAATCGGATGCCGACTTAAGGCCACCGTCCTGCTGTCCAGAGGAAAACTACACAAACTTAAACACACAAAAATCGCACAACATACGCGTGAAAAAAAAACGGGGGTGAAGTGTACTAACACACTGGAATTTTTCCCCAAAAAAAGAGAAAAAAAAAACGCGAAACTGTGTTTTTTTTTTATTGTTTTTTTTTGCCTTTTTTTGGTTTTTTCTATCATATTGGGCGTTTGTACCCAAAAAAAAAAAAGGGAAAAAAAAATTAAAAAAAAAAACATTGTCGTACACCCCACGAAATTCTAGCTCTTGCTCCCTCCCTCTCCCCCAGTTGTAAATCATCCCTTTTTTTCCTCCCCCACCTCTCCCCTCCCTTATTTTTTTTTTTGCCACAGAACAAAGGAAAAGGCGCACAAAAAAAATGGTCAAATCAAAAAAAAAAAAAAGGGAAAAGGAAAGTATCGGTTTACCGCGTCAGGAACGACTCAGCAAAAAAAAAAAGGGAAAAAAAAAAAAAAAAAAAAAAAAAAAAAACTATTGGCAGATGCATGCATGAGAGCTATTTTTCCGGGTTTTGTCGATAACATGACACAAAGGACCCAAGAATACGCTCTTGTTGTCTTCCAAATGAAAATCAAAAAAAAAAAAACCAAAAAATCGCGATAAATTGATTTACTTTTTAGAGTGGACCAAAAAGTGAAGACTGCTCCGGCAAGCTACTAAAACAAAAATTATCAAAAAGGAAGAAGGAAAAAAAAAAGGGCGACATTGTGTACAGATCCTACCTCGGTAGGTGATTGTCGACACAACAAAATAGCTGTTGTCGTATTTCCACTCAACTAAACAACCAAACATTTTTTTTTTTTCAATGTCTTTCATCTCTCCTCCTCCCCCCACCCACCTTATCACTAAAAATACGCATTTTTATGGTATCCTTTCGAGATATCATTTTTATTTATAAAATTTGCGGACGGCGTCAAAATTGTTTGCATGCCTGCAGCGCCACATTTACTTCGTGGTGTATCTGACCGGTATCATGTACCCCCTCGTCCCATTCCCCACCCATCCCACCGTTCTCTACAGTTTGTATTTTTGCTTCCCCCCCCAAAAAAAAAACATTTTTTTTTTCCCCCTCCCGCTCCCCATATTTCTCTCTCAAAACTGTCATCAATATGAGAAGTTCCCACCCCAATATTTTTTTCAACTTCGTATCCTTGTTTTGTGTTTTTTTTTTTTTTTATAGTCTTATTTTCCCCCTTCCCCTCTTCCTCTTTTTTTTTTAAAAAGCACTGACCAGTTTTTTACCCACCACCGCAGCTCATTTCTCTAAGGGTTTTGGAGAGAAATGTGAATGTTTTTTTAAGGTGACTAAGCACGGAGAGGCTTGAGTTCATCTGATAAACGTTTCTGTTTTTTATTATTATTATTTTTTTTTTATATGTTTCTTCAGGCGCCTTCACCTTCCCTATACGATGCTCCCGTCCCTTTCCCCCTCCCAGCAAAAAGCAAACAGGCCCCTCAGTCATCCAGATACCCTGAAACAGTATTACTCACAAGTATCACGTTCAGACAACACAACAACAAAAAACAAAAAAACAAACAAAAAAAAAGAGGACACAAAAAAAAAAAAAAAAGCAAAAATACAAAAAAAAAAAAAAAAAAAAAAAAAATAGGTAAAAGGTGCTGTTGTTTTATGTATTCTCAGCTGTGTCCCACACCATACCACACATCCGCAGACACTTTCCTCCCTTTCTGTACACAGAATAATGGTGTCGTGTGGCATCCAGTCGCTGACAATACTGCTGTGTGTGGTGCTGATTCTGTCGACAGGTGCGATCATCGGTGGCTTCACTCTGTCAACATGGGACGACCTTCTGGAGAAGGCACGTGACACAGGTGACGAGGGCTTCGGGATGTGTCTCGACAGTGGTACGGCGGACATCGAAACGGTCTCGGCACGTTACCTGCGCTCTGTTCTTGGCAACGTGGACACGGCGGTGAAGGAGTACCTGAAGGTGCCTGAGCAGCTTGTGATCGCGCTTGCCAACCTGGCGAGGGCACACCACCCAAACGTCACCACGAACCCCGCCTTTTCTCGCACAATAATGCGTCCTGCAGTCTTGTCTGCTTTTAAGGCTGGGATGACGGCTGGGGTGACCGAGATCAATCACGAAGCTTACGCGTGGAGTGCGGCACATCCTGTTCCGTGGAAGAGGGGTGACGGGTTTGCAGGGTGGGGCTCGCGGTTCACACACAGGATTGCGAATCCTGCGAGTGGTGTGCTACCTACGAACGGCACGAAGATTCTTATGCTGTATGAGTCACGTGACCACCTGACGCTGGCAGAGGGACTTTCCGACTACTCAATATACACAGAAATCAACGAACTGGGTGACATCAGAGACCCCTCACTGCCGTGCAACTACAATCCTGACTACAACAAAGATGTGTTGCGTGGATTGTGCATATTCCCCGTCTCTGACGCTGAACCCCTTGACAACCCGGTCATTGCCCAGCGAGGGAAACAGCTGCACTACCTGAGTGCCGATGAGCCACCCCTGAACCCTGCAGACACGCTCGTCTACTCAAGCATGCAGGTGCAGTGGGACTACGTGGCCTGGGTGCTCACCTACACCTACACCCACCCAGATATGTACACGCTGTTCCCCAAGCAGGGCAAGCGTGTGGGTTCCGTCGGTGCAACCTTGACTGCAGACGGAGTAACCGACGTGGTGCGTGCACAGCTGCTCCCGACTGGCACGTCGCTGTACCTGGTGGAGGACGACCGTGCGTCTGGTGCAGTGGGGACACTTGTCGCGTACAACAGCGGACGGCAGGTGGTGATGTCGAACATAACCACCTGGTGGGGCAGTAGTGAACTCGTTGCGTCGGGCATCAACATCACGAACCACTCGATGGAAGACGCGACGTCGGACATCCCCTCAGTGATTGCAGAGCACGGGCGGTTTGTGTTCACACACCCGCAGAACTACAGAGACCTTGTGGAGAAGACAGAGGACTCCTTCCTGAAGTGGTCTGACTCGAACGGCACGGAGTTCTGGACAATTACGTCGACAATTGAACACAGCACTATCTTCTGGTATTCAACCCTTCTTGTGCCTCGGGCGTCTGTGATGGATACGATTGATGCGTCGACGAATGCAATCCGTGCGAAGGTGGTATCAGATCTGTCCTCTGCAGACGCACAGAAGGAGGATGCGGTGACTGTGATGGTGATTGTGACGGCTGTTGCGGTGATCGGACTTCTTGCCATTGCTGTTGTGTTCACACGCCACATCACGTCACCTCTGCTGAAGCTTGGGAGTGAGATGGCAAGTGTGGCTGTGATGGACCTGGAGGCTGTGGACACGGGCCGTGCAGTGTCGCAGCTGAGTGAAGTGGGGGTGATGCAGCGCAGCTTTGTTACCATGGTGGCGAACCTGGTGGAGTACCGGAACTACATGCCGCAGAGTGTGCTTGTCAACGACACCGAGAATGAGGAAGTGTCTGTGACAAAGTCCTCACAGGAGACGACATCGCAGTCAGGCAGGTCCAAGCATTCACACACGTCACAGAGTTCAGTTGTTGAGACACAGCACCAGAAGGCACTGCTGCGTGTGGAAGGGATGAAGAAGAAGAAGGTGTCGCTGGCACACATGAACGTCGTGTTGTGGCACGCCTTCTGCAAGAAGCACAAGGACGCAGAGGTGCTCTCCGCACACGCAGGTGTGATTGAGACGATCCTGACAGCAGTGCAGCGCAACAAGGGGGTGTGCGACACGTTTGCTGGCGACAAGATGCTTGCCACCTTCAACGCCTTTGTTCCGACCGCATCGCACAGTGTTTCCTGTGTGAAGGCTGCACGCAAAATAGCAGCAACACTTGGCGATGTGCACAAGATCTCGTATGGGTGCACGACAGGCGAGGCACGTGTCGGGAACATGGGTTGCAACGGGATGAAGAAGGTGTCGATTCTTTCGCAGTCCATGTCGTGGGTAGTTGTGCTTGAGCGTTGGAACAAGAAGTGCAACTTGCCTGGTGTCATTGACCGTAGCATGTCACGTGAGGCTGAGGGACAGGTAGTGCTCCAGTGTGTAGGTGCTGTGCTGTACCAGAAGTTGAGTGAGAATGTGCAGACTGTGTTTGCTGTGAAGGGTCTGTGCACCAGCGAAAACGAGGAGTGGATGTACCAGCTGGAGTCTGCCTCAAACAACCCGCACGCACTGTGGAACGAGGTCTTCGAGCACATCATTAAACAGGACTTTGAGAAGGCGTCTTCTCTGTTGGACAGCGTCGCTCAGGACCAACGCACACCTTACGAAGAGCTTACCGGCTATGTGCGGCAGAAGGCTTATGCACCGTTCGTTGTGGTAATGCACTGATGCTTATTGTCCTTCATAGAGTTTCAGGAAGAGTGCAACGAAAGGTCTTCGGATGCAATTAGGACGAGAACACGTTTTTAGTCAACTATTCCGCCAACCCGCAAACCCGCAAAACAAAACGGATTGAAAAAGACAGAAGCTCGCAATTAATCACAACAAAAGTACTTCAGTTAACACAATTTTTTCACCTTTTTGTTTTCCGGCTTTGAGCGCACAAACAAAAGGCCCGATCTATTTTTTGAAATTAGGGTCCATAAATGATTTTCCGGAGATTTCAAATATTCGGTGTGAGGCCAATACCCCCATTAGAAAGGCCACAACCAAATGCCAAGCAATGTCATAATCCTGTAACGTTTCATTCACGTTACATCATTTGAAAGAAGGCCCCATGTATGTCTTGCAGACTTCTCTATTGCATTACAGGCACTACACTGTCTTGAGTTCATCTGGGTGACCATCAGGAGCGTCTTTTCCAAGACCTCAATGTTTTAGTTCATTTTGCTCTTTCACTTTCCACCACTCAAACGATACCATCTTGTCTGCGAAGACGTGCACCACTCTACCCCATATTGCTTATCTGGTTGTGTCAGAGAAATGCGAATTTACATCTTTTTGTTGTGAAAGAGAAAACTGACGCAGCCTTTTATCGGAAACTGTTTTGTTCTCCGCCAGCACACAAAAACACCACCCATCCTTTTTTTCTCTTACCCTAGTCGCATACCCGAGTTTTCCTGGAAGCGCAGGAAAAATGACTGGGGAGTGTTGGTGGCTCCGTGACGCCACAGAGCCGGCACACTCGTTGAGTGCCTCACAAAAAAGCTTCAAATTTGTTCCGCTTTGATTTTAGTTATTGTCTTCATCGGTTGTTGTTGGGTTGGGAAATAAAATCTGAAGGCAGATGGGCTATCATGGGGTATGTGCTTGACACGCCATTCCCGTCTGTGTACCACCCCCTTAGAATACATAGTTGGGTGCCGTGCGTCACGTGCACGACTACGTTAAGTTTGATGGTGGGCAGGTCCTTCCCGACACGCAACCTAAGGTTGGCATACTTCAGCTGTATGGCCAGCGTCTCTTGTTTTTCGTTTCCAACGTTTGCATGTGTTTGTACCTTCTTCGTGGGAAGATTTTGCTTCTCTAGATATTTTGTGTTGTGATGGACTTAGCGTTATTTTCCTTTATAGTTGTTGGTTGCCCATTTGGCTCTTTCTTGCTTGTTACGCCAGCATTTTACTTTTCTTTTCTACGTTTTGCAAAACACACACCAAAAAAGGGAACATTTTTGTTGATCCCTCACCATATACCATCAATTTATTGATTGCATATGATGAAATACTTATTACGCCATCACAATGTACGCGTAGACGCTTTCGGCAATGAAGGAACCTACTCACAGGGTGCCATTACCATCGTTGATTAGAGTACAGGTCTTGATGTAAGACGTTGAAGGGAAGCAAGACGCGCTGTAATGAGCCCTTTTCTTTGACCTGTTCTATTGTTGTCCTACTGCATTTGTGTTTTGTTTTGAAATTCTTTCATTTTTCCAGGTGGTTCACGTGCCCTGTCGCTCACCTTAGTGTACGTTTCTTTTGTCGCTCTTCGTCTCTACGGTTGTTCCTCAAGGCTGTGGCAAGCTTTCCTTTGCCCTTGCTTTGAGGGGGCACGTGACAGGGTTGTGGAATCATTCAATAGTATTTGTTGAGAATCGTTCTCTTATTTGTTTGTTTTTCTTTCTTCTCGGTTTCTTTTTTTTTTGACATTTTTTTTCCCCCGGGGACGTGACACTTTTGTGACATATCTTAGGAAATATTTTAGTATTCGCGAAGACGATTCTCGTGCTCCTCATTCTCCCCCACACTATGTCAATACAACAGGTTAGACCGTTTGGTCTGGGAGGGTTTGGGGTTTCTTCTTTCTCTCAGTTCAATCTTGAACTATTTCGAGAGGATCTTTTATATTTTTTCAAAAGTGTGACCTGAGTGGAGGAATCGTTCCAACTTTTCCCATTTTGCTATTTGCGATTTTTTCCCCGCCCCCGTTTTTACTAACAACACGTTCAGAAAAACATTATTTTTTTTCGCTTTTATTCGCTTTCTTTCCCGTTTCTCCCTCACACCTTTGTTGCTGTGAATTATATTTTTTCCTTCGGGTACATCCGCTCAAGTGTCTGCAAATATAGCCGCCACAGCGTTTGTCTCGTTTGCGTTCACACCCACCCATCCTTGCTCCCCATGCCAAGATGTTTGGTAGCACCTTGCGCTGTTGCTCTCATTCTGCGTCTTTAGTGATCGCTTCGCCCACAATAAAGGGGGAGATCACCCACACGACTGCAGATGGTGTCCAGAAATATGAAAAATAGCTCTCAGACACTTTCTCTTGCTCCCACAACACACAAAACGATAACATGGAATGTTAAAAAGCTTCCGCTTCGTGATATGTGTTTTTGTTTTGTTTTTTGTGTTTCCAGAAGGAGATGCCTCTTTTTTACTTTCAACGGATAAAATCCGGCCGGATTTTGAGAATCCCCTCGGTCCCCTCCCCCCGAACGGTTTGCAACTTTGGCTAACAGAAGTTTTCGGTTGTTGGACAAGGCGTAAAAAGAATCGTGTGACACCCGGAATTTGTACGTTTTTGGCACCGTTTCGCAAAAATCGGGAATTATTTTCTTCTCGATAGTTGGGAGTCTATGCGTGCTGTGAGGGGGGGTCATTTTATGCTCAGAAATGAGTCCCGACACAGTCCCGCTTTGTATTTCAAGTCAACTTGGTGTGGCTGAAAATATTTTTTGGTGCGGCTGAAGGCAGGGCTATTTCTAAAAACCTGTCCCTGTCCCTGATTTTTGGAAAGTGAAAGTTGCCAAAAAATTTGCACGGGGCTTATATACAGGGCTGCCAAAAAATTTGCACGTACTACAGTACTTACAGAGAGGGGGGTGGGCTTTCTGCTTGAAGAAAGTTGCCGATTTTTTTTGTGTTGAAAAGTTTTCTTCCAGATTGTGCAAATAACGGGGGTTTTGGTGTTTTCTGAAAAATCCTAGCGGGCGCACCAGGCCGCGTGCCGGAGGCGCTATGAGGGGGTTTCTTAGAAAACTTGTTCTCTACACTAACATCACACTGGCACCGTACTCATTTTAACAAAAACCAAGAACTTGCCCAATTCTGCAAATTGACCCCACCACAGAACGGACGGATTCTGGAAATGCAAATGCCGGTGTTTTCGCGCATTTTCATGTTTCAGCATCTGGGGGAGAAAATCTGGGTTGTGGGATTTACCTTGGCCCCTTTACCTTACACTCATTTTGACCAAAACCAAGAACTTGGCCATTTCGGCAAATTGACCCCACCACAGCGCGGACAGATTCCGGAAATGCCAATCGCGGTATGTTTTGGGGCTGAAAAATTTTCAGGGTAAAATTTTTTTGAGCAGCATTTTTGGCCGAAAATGGGCTCCACGTATTAGTGACCGGGCTCATATTTTCAAAAAATTTAAGTGGTCAAAAAATTGTCCAATTTTCGAGATTGACCCCACCACTGCGCGGGTGAATCCCAAAAATGCAAATAAGGACGTTTTTGGCACAAAATAAATCTGCCAAAAAATTTGTGTCCGGGTTGGATTTTGGGCCCCCCGGACCCCATATTTAGAAATAGCCCTGGCTGAAGGGAGGTGCTATTTTGTGCTATTTTCTGCTATTTTGGGGTCGTCGGCCACACCACAACTTCTTTCTCTATTACTGTTTGACGTCAAAATCGTGTGTCTCCCTACATGGCACGCTTTTGGTGTGAGATGATCATTTTCTGTGATCGAGCGTCAATCGGGCTGAGTGTATTTTAACTTTCTTTGTCTATCGGTGTAATAATTGATTTCTGTGCACTACATTGCTTGTTTTTTTAATAAAGTTCGTCAAGCAGCTGACGTCATGCTGCTCGATAATGATCGTATAATTGTGTCTCATTACGTGTGTCTGAGTGTATCTTTAACTTTTTGTGTACATGGTTTGTCTCGAGCCTGAAGTAGCTAGCAACAAAAGACCCCCTCCACAACAGAGCTGAACGTTTCCAACAAAAATACTCAATTTATTTCATCAACCTTTTTCGTCGGATACTGAATGTGGGGTGTGGGCGCACGTACGTGACCGTGCACTGCACCCGAAAGCCACCGAAGCACACGAAAATTCACATCGAGGGGTGGAAGAAATAAATGTGATATGCCACATCATGTCATGTGTGAAGGTTTTGTAAATTTTTGTGATTTTGTGTGAATTTCTGTCAATCTCTAGTGAATTTTGCAAGATAAAACAAAAAGCTTGCGTTTCTTTTATCGAACAGATTTTATTCTCCGCCCCGTACCCAAAACATAAACACTACTGTAGGGGAGCCTATACCGGTAATTTTGGCTCCTTTTGATTTTAAATTGAAATTTCTAAGTCTTTTTTGACCTACGACCCCGGCAATGCATTTTTTGGGACTCTGTGGACTCAAATGAGCAAAAATTTAAACAAAATGCTGCCCGTTGGCACATTTAAACGCACATTTTGTTGAAAATTGTCATTTTACGCTGGATTTGCCTTTGCCATTTTCAGTTTTTTTGCAGATTTTTTTCAAAAAAAAAAATTGAAGAAAAAAGGCTCAAAAGTGCCTGAAACCCGGCGGAAAGTGATTTTTGGTGGGGTATATAGAGTAGTTTCATCTATTTTTGGGTTTTTTTGCCGAAAGGCGCCAAATTTTCCGAGCCAAATGAAGGAATAGCCGGTGCATAGTCTCCCCTACACTACTGAATCAGAAAAAATATTTTCCCTTTTCTTTTTTCTTCCACACACGCTTGTTTTTGTGCTTCGTTCATTTTTTATTAAAAAAGCTTTCCTTGTTTCGAGTGCGAAACGTTTCTCCATGTATTGCACGGGAAACAACATGACAAACAGGTGCAGGGTGGTTCCGTGCTTACCATAGAACCTGGCACCTTGTGTGTCTCCCAAAAACCAAAAAAGCGTTGTGTGTGAAGTTTTGAAGGAAGGAAAAATAAAATGGAAAAAAAAAGACCCCAAATCACCCCATAGTTGTTTTTGTTGTTATGCTGTCCCACACCCCACACACCACCACACATCCACAGACACTCTCTTCCCTTTCTGTACACCTCAGAACAATGGTGTCATGCGGGATCCAGTCGCTGACAATACTGCTGTGTGTGGTGCTGATTCTGTCGACAGGTGCGATCATCGGTGGCTTCACTCTGTCAACATGGGACGACCTTCTGGAGAAGGCACGTGACACAGGTGACGAGGGCTTCGGGATGTGTCTCGACAGTGGTACGGCGGACATCGAAACGGTCTCGGCACGCTACCTGCGCTCTGTTCTTGGCAACGTGGACACGGCAGTGAAGGAGTACCTGAAGGTGCCTGAGCAGCTTGTGATCTCGCTTGCCAACCTGGCACAGGCACACCACCCAAACATCACCACAAGCCCCGCCTTTTCTCGCACAATAATGCGTCCTGCAGTCATGTCTGCTTTTAGGGCTGGGATGACGGCTGGGGTAACCGACATGAATCACGAAACTTACGCGTGGTGTGCAACACATCCTGTTCCGTGGAAGAGGGGTGACGGGTTTGCAGGGTGGGGCTGGCGCACTTCACACAAGATAGCGACCGCTGCGAGTGGTGTGCTACCTACGAACGGCACGAAGATTCTTATGATGTCCGAGACACGTGACCGCCTGACGCTGGCAGAGGGACTTTCCGACTTCGTCCTCTTCACAGAAACCAACGAACTGGGCGACATCAGAAACCCCACACTGCCGTGAAACTACTTCCCTGACTACAACAAAGATTTGCTGCGTGGATTGTGCATCTTCCCCGTCTCCGCCATCGAACCCCTTGACAACCCGGTCATTGCCCAGCGTGGGAAACAGCTGCACTACCTGAGTGCCGATGAGCCACCCCTGAACCCTGCAGACACGCTCGTCTACTCAAGCATGCAGGTCTCCTGGGACACCGTGTCCTGGGAGCTCACCTACACCTACACCCACCCAGATATGTACACGCTGTTCCCCAAGCAGGGCAAGCGTGTGGGTTCCGTCGGTGCTACCGTGACTGCAGAAGGGGTGGCCGACGTGGTGCGTGCACAGCTGCTCCCGAAGGGCACGTCGCTGTACCTGGTGGAGGACGACCGTGTGTCTGGTGCAGTGGGGACACTTGTCGCGTACAACAGCGGACGGCAGGTGGTGACGTCGACGAGAACCACCCGGCGGGGCAGGATTATACTAATGGCATCGAGCATGAACATCACGAACCACTCGATGGAAGACGCGACGTCGCACATCCCCTCAGTGATTGCAGAGCACGGGCGGTTTGTGTTCACACACCCGCAGAACTACAAAGACCTTGTGGAGAAGACAGAGGACTCCTTCCTGAAGTGGTCTGACTCGAACGGCACGGACTTCTGGACAATCACGTCGGAAATTGAACACAGCACTATCTTCTGGTATTCAACCCTTCTTGTGCCTCGGGCGTCTGTGATGGATACGATTGATGCGTCGACGAGTGCAATCCGTGCGAAGGTGGCATCAGATCTGTCCTCTGCAGACGCACAGAAGGAGGATGCGGTGACTGTGATGGTGATTGTGACGGCTGTTGCGGTGATAGGACTTCTTGCCATTGCTGTTGTGTTCACACGTTACATCACGTCACCTCTGCTGAAGCTTGGGAGTGAGATGGCAAGTGTGGCTGTGATGGACCTGGAGGCTGTGGACACGGGCCGTGCAGTGTCGCAGCTGAGTGAAGTGGGGATGATGCAGCGCAGCTTTGTTACCATGGTGGCGAACCTGGTGGAGTACCGGAACTACATGCCACAGAGTGTGCTTGTCAACGACAGTGACAAAGAGGAGGAGGAAGAACCCACAGAATCAGCCGAGTCCACGCGGAAGTCGAGAACAAAGGGGGGGTCTGGTGCCTCATCCCATTGCGCGGCCTCGATGGCGCACAGCTCAGAGGTGGTGCAGAACCAGAAGGCACTGCTGCGTGTGGAAGGGATGAAGAAGAAGAAGGTGTCGCTGGCACACATGAACGTCGTGTCGTGGCACGCCTTCTGCAAGAAGCACAAGGACGCAGAGGTGCTCTCCGCACACGCAGGTGTGATTGAGACGATCCTGACAGCAGTGCAGCGCAACAAGGGTGTGTGCGACACGTTTGCTGGCGACAAGATGCTTGCCACCTTCAACGCCTTTGTTCCGAAGCCGTCGCACAGTGTTTCCTGTGTGAAGGCTGCACACGAAGTTGCAACAGCATTTGGTGATGTGCACAAGATCTCGTATGGGTGCACGACAGGCGAGGCACGTGTCGGGAACATGGGCTGCAACGGGATGAAGAAAGTGTCGATTCTTTCGCAGTCCATGTCGTGGGTGGTTGTGCTTGAGCGTTGGAACAAGAAGGAGAACCTGCCTGGTGTCATTGACCGTAACGTATCACGTGAGGCTGAGGGACAGGTAGTGCTCCAGTGTGTGGGTGCTGTGCTGTACCAGAAGTTGAGTGAGAATGTGCAGACTGTGTTTGCTGTGAAGGGTCTGTGCACCAGCGAAAACGAGGAGTGGATGTACCAGCTGGAGTCTGCCTCAAACAACCCGCACGCACTGTGGAACGAGGTCTTCGAGCACATCATCAAACAGGACTTTGAGAAGGCGTCTTCTCTGCTGGACAGCGTCGCTCAGGACCAACGCACACCTTACGAAGAGCTTACCGGCTACGTGACGGCGAAGGCTTACGCACCGTTCGTTGTGGCATTGCACTGAGGCCTATTGTCCTTCATAGAGTTTCAGGAGGAGTGTCACGAAAGGGCCCCCGGATGCAACAGGACGTGGAACACGTTTTTCGTCAACTATTTTTTTGAAAATCTGGCCCACAAATGATTTTTCAGGGGGGTTAAAAAACTTAGTGTGAGGCCAATACCCCCATTACAAAGGCCACAACCAAATGCCAAGCAATGTCATAATCCTGTAACGTTTCATTCACGTTACATCATTTGAAAGAAGGCCCCATGTATGTCTTGCAGACTTCTCTATTGCATTACAGACACTACACTGTCTTGAGTTCATCTGGGTGACCATCAGGAGCGTCTTTTCCAAGACCTCAATGTTTTAGTTCATTTGTACGAGTAATAATAATATTATGTAAGTATGCAATATTTACATGATGCTATGGTTCTGCATGTCATCTGCATGTTATCCTCACACTCGTCATCACCACCTTCCAGATGCTCAAGATTTTTTTGCGATTTTTTGCGATTCGCGTTTTGGGTTTTGCGAATGTTTTTTTTGAAAGAGAAAACCGACGCAGGAGTCTTTTATCGAAAACTGTTTTCTTCTCCGCTAACGCACAAAAACACTTGACAGAAAAAACTTTTTCACACAATGTTTTTTTGCTGTTCTTTCTCCTTTTTTAACTCTCTGCTTTTCATCTTTAAAAACCCTGGTCGCGATAGCTCGCGAACTTTCCTGCAGTCAACGCAGGAAAGAATAATCAACGATGTGATACAGGATATGGGTGGTTCAGTGATTCCACAGAACCGACACCATTGATGTGTCTCAACCAAAACCAAATAATTAGAACTTAAAAAAGAGAGAGTTTTTGAAGTAAGGAAAGAAGGTTTGAAAAGTACCCCTGCATCGAGGATGAAGGTGTAATGTAATAATATCACCCCAAAGAAGAAAAATCAGAACTGCCCTGTGGGATCAGTTGTTATTTTTGAATACCTAAAATTACACAGTTCAACATACATGTTGGTACGTACGTAAAACGCGCAAAAATAATCAAAAAACGCGCAAAATAATCAAAAAATGTTTTTAATAAAATTGTGGTGTCCCGAGACCAGCCCACAATCGCCCCCCTAGAGCCCACCTGGGCCCACCTGTGCCCACCTGAACCCAATTTCACCCGATTTCGCCCGATTTCGCCCGGATTTCAAAAATTCCTTTTTTTGGGTTGGCGGTGGGGAGCTTGGGCGGGGTTTGACCAAAACCAAGAACTTGGCCATTTCGGCAAAGTGGCCCCACCACAGCGCGGACGGATTCCGGAAACGCCAATCGCGGCATGTTTTGGAGCCCACTTTTTTTCAGGGAAAATATTTGCTTCCAGATGTCGGAATTTTCCGGAAAATTTCCAGAATTAGGAAACAGCCTGGAGGAGCGGGTTGAACGTTATTGGCGCGTGTACCTACAATGGTTTGTGCCAATACCCACCCAAACTGTGTACTGTGTACTGTGTACTGTGTACTGTGTACTGTGTACTGTGTACTGTGTACTGTGTACTGTGTACTGTGTACTGTGTACTGTGTACTGTGTACTGTGTACTGTGTACTGTGTACTGTGTACTGTGTACTGTGTACTGTGTACTGTGTACTGTGTACTGTGTACTGTGTACTGTGTACTGTGTACTGTGTACTGTGTACTGTGTACTGTGTACTGTGTACTGTGTACTGTGTACTGTGTACTGTGTACTGTGTACTGTGTACTGTGTACTGTGTACTGTGTACTGTGTACTGTGTACTGTGTACTGTGTACTGTGTACTGTGTACTGTGTACTGTGTACTGTGTACTGTGTACTGTGTACTGTGTACTGTGTACTGTGTACTGTGTACTGTGTACTGTGTACTGTGTACTGTGTACTGTGTACTGTGTACTGTGTACTGTGTACAGTGAGTCACCTAAAGGGGTTCTGCTCAACGAAAGTGGCCGATTTTTCAACTTACCTTCCTTCACCCCCCTGTAAGGGCAACCGTAGGTGAAGTAAGGTATAGTATTGAAATCGATGTGGGGGGGGAGTAAAGGGTCAATTTTACAAAACCAGATTTTGAGGAAAATTTTAGCCGAAAATGGGCCCCACGTATAAGCAACCGGGCTCATATTTCTCAAAATTTAAGTGGTCAAAAAATTGTCCAATTTTCGAGATTGACCCCACCACTGCACGGGCGGAGCCCAAAAATGCAAATAAGGACCCTTTTTAATTTGTTCTCTTGAAATGTGTAATTTCATGTTTTCGCGAAAAATATAACAACTGATCCTACAAGGGTTGAAGGAAGGTGGTTGAAAACAACAATAACAACAAGGACAAGTAATTGCTAAGAAAAAAGCGGGGTGTGCTGTGGAAAACTCCGCGCGATTTTCAAAACCACCGTAGCATCCTGGCGATTTGCTGGAGGTGCTGATGCGCCTGGTGTGATCGATGTGTTGTAGTCTGTGCATTCTGTGTTCCTTCCGCACTGCTCCAACGACGACGACAATGTGGGGAGCCTGTGGACAAAAACGAGCTGGAACACGCCGAGCCTGCCGAGCGGGCGTCCAACAACGCTATCGAGCAGATGGTGCTGGAAGAAGAGGACAGCCCCCCTTCTTGAACGTTTCAGATGCTGGCGTCCCAGTGGGTCTGGCAGCGTACGAAGAGCGTTAGAATACCTGCAGAAGAGCAGAATGCTGGGCGTGTTGTAGATTATTTCTACAGGATGGAGTTCCACATCACACCCCGTTTTTTTTCCGATAGCAATTACTTGTTTTTATTTCACCCAGACCCAGCCCGGAAATCTCGAAAAGCGCGGTTTCTGGGTGTTTTACTGGGCCAAACCCTCACAGAAGCCAAAAAACCCTGTTTCTGCCCGATTTCGCCCGATTTCACCCGATTTCGCCCGGATTTCACCGGGGTTGGGGACACCCCATAAAAAACGTCATAAAAACGTAACAAAAACGCGCAAAAAAACGTACTAAAACGTACCAAAAACACAGAGCAAAAATATTATTTTTGCTGTGATGTTGTAATAAAAAGTGATTATTTTGATTATTTTTGAAAAACGTAGTACGTTTTTGTGTTTTTTGTACGTTTTTTGCGCGTTTTTTGCACGTTTTACGTACGTACCAACATGTATGGTTCAAGGGAACAAGCTAAAAGGGTTCCGTATTTGCATTTTTGGGGTCCTTATAGGGAGTTGTAATGTATTTATTTTTTTCGGGGACATGACACTTGTGAAAGTGACATATGTGTGATCTGGGTGAGGAAGCGTTCCAACTTTTCAATATCTCACCCATTTTTTCTATTCGCGATTTTTTCCCCACCCCGTTTTTAGAATCAACAAAGTGTGTACATTAAGATTTCTTGAGTAGCTGAGCTTTCCGCATGGCTGTGACACTCTGGCAGCGCTTTTGAGTGTTATCAAGAGATTCGATGAACCATAAAGGTGTGAAAAAAAGCACGAGTCTGAGTTTAAGTACACAGACATGTTATCTCCGGTGTGACACACCGCACTGCATCATGTTCATGTGGGTGAACATCAGGAGTGTCTTTTACAAGGCACTCATCTTTCATTTTTTGGTTTAACTTCTCTAACAACTCCCCAATACCTATTCTTGATACCCATTTTTTATTTTAGGTATCACCCTCAAAGTAAAGGGGGCCCCCGAATAAGTTTACCCCCAAATAATAGCTATTTCCCCAAAAAACTTTTTTCCCCCCCCAGACACCCATGCTACAAAACAAAAAAAAAACAAGAGCACAAAGCAAACATATAAAAAACTTCAATAAAACCCCATTCAAACTCCCCGCTTGTTTCCCCTCTCTTATCTCCCCTGTGCTCCATGACAGCCTTTCTGCACTTCAGGCGAACACATTCATACCGGAAATCTGCTATTTACCGTTATCAACAGTGAAATCGCTACAACGCGACTTCGCAAGAGTTACCCTCACAAGGCATCCACACACCACCACACATCCGCAGACACTTTCTTCCCTTTCTGTACACCTCAGAACAATGGTGTCATGCGGGATCCAGTCGCTGACAATACTGCTGTGTGTGGTGCTGATTCTGTCGACAGGTGCGATCATCGGTGGCTTCACTCTGTCAACATGGGACGACCTTCTGGAGAAGGCACGTGACACAGGTGACGAGGGCTTCGGGATGTGTCTCGACAGTGGTACGGCGGACATCGAAACGGTCTCGTCACGCTACCTGCGCTCTGTGCTTGGCAACGTGGAAACCGCTGTGAAGGAGTACCTGAAGGTTCCTGAGCAGCTCATTATCGCGCTTGCCAACCTGGCGAGGGCACACCACCCAAACGTCACCACGAACCCCGCCTTTTCTCGCAAAATAATGCGTCCTGCGGCCTTGTCTGCTTTTAAGGCTGGGATGACGGCTGGGGTGACCGAGATCAATCACGAAGCTTACGCGTGGAGTGCGGCACATCCTGTTCCGTGGAAGAGGGGTGACGGGTTTGCAGGGTGGGGCTCGCGGTTCACACACAGGATTGCGAATCCTGCGAGTGGTGTGCTACCTACGAACGGCACGAAGATTCTTATGCTGTATGAGTCACGTGACCACCTGACGCTGGCAGAGGGACTTTCCGACTACTCAATATACACAGAAATCAACGAACTGGGCGACATCAGAGACCCCTCACTGCCGTGCAACTACAACCCTGACTACAACAAAGATTTGCTGCGTGGATTGTGCATCTTCCCCATCGCTGGCGTCGAACCCCTTGACAACCCGGTCGTTGCCCAGCGTGGGAGACAGCTGCACTACCTGAGTGCCGATGAGCCACCTCTGGACCCTGCAGACACCCTTATGTACACACCCATGCATGTACAGTTTGACTACGTGGCCTGGGTGCTCACCTACACCTACACCCACCCAGATATGTACACGATGTTCCCCAAGCAGGGCAAGCGTGTGGGTTCCGTCAGTGCAACCTTGACTGCAGACGGGGTGGCCGACGTGGTGCGTGCACAGCTGCTCCCGACCGGCACGTCGCTGTACCTGGTGGAGGACGACCGTGTGTCTGGTGCAGTGGGGACACTTGTCGCGTACAACAGAGGACGGCAGGTGGTGACGTCGACAATGACTAACTGGCGGGGTGCGGTTCTACCCATTGTTATCAGCATCAACATCACGAACCACTCGATGGAAGACGCGACGTCGCACATCCCCTCAGTGATTGCAGAGCACGGGCGGTTTGTGTTCACACACCCGCGGAACTACGAAGACTTTGTGGAGATGTCAGAGGACTCCTTCCTGAAGTGGTCTGACTCGAACGGTACGGACTTCTGGACAATTACGTCGAAAATTGAACACAGCACGATCTTCTGGTATTCAACCCTTCTTGTGCCTCGGGCGTCTGTGATGGATACGATCGATGCGTCGACGAATGCAATCCGTGCGAAGGTGGCATCAGATCTGTCCTCTGCAGACGCACAGAAGGAGGATGCGGTGATTGTGATGGTGATTGTGACGGCTGTTGCGGTGATAGGACTTCTTGCCATTGCTGTTGTGTTCACACGTTACATCACGTCACCTCTGCTGAAGCTTGGGAGTGAGATGGCAAGTGTGGCTGTGATGGACCTGGAGGCTGTGGACACGGGCCGTGCAGTGTCGCAGCTGAGTGAAGTGGGGATGATGCAGCGCAGCTTTGTTACCATGGTGGGGAACCTGGTGGAGTACCGGAACTACATGCCACAGAGTGTGCTTGTCAACGACACCGAGAATGAGGAAGTGTCCGTAACGAAGTCCTCACGGGAGACGAGGTCGCAGTCAGGCATGTCCGGTCATTCACCTACGACACAGAGTTCAGTTGTTGAGATACAGCACCAGAAGGCACTGCTGCGTGTGGAAGGGATGAAGAAGAAGAAGGTGTCGCTGGCACACATGAACGTCGTGTCGTGGCACGCCTTCTGCAAGAAGCACAAGGACGCAGAGGTGCTCTCCGCACACGCAGGTGTGATTGAGAGGATGCTGACAGCAGTGCTACACAACAAGGGTGTGTGCGACACGTTTGCTGGCGACAAGATGCTTGCCACCTTCAACGCCTTTGTTCCGAAGCCGTCGCACAGTGTTGCCTGTGTGCATGCTGCTCACGAAGTTGCAACAGCACTTGGCGATGTGCACAAGATCTCGTATGGGTGCACGACAGGCGAGGCACGTGTCGGGAACATGGGCTGCAAGGGGATGAAGAAGGTGTCGATTCTCTCGCAGTCCATGTCGTGGGTGGTTGTGCTTGAGCGTTGGAACAAGAAGCAGTACAACTTTCCTGGTGTCGTTGACCGTAACGTATCACGTGAGGCTGAGGGACAGGTAGTGCTCCAGTGTGTAGGTGCTGTGCTGTACCAGAAGTTGAGTGACAAGGTGCAGACTGTGTTTGCTGTGAAGGGTCTGTGCAGCAGCGAAAACGAGGAGTGGATGTACCAGCTGGAGTCTGCCTCAAACAACCCGCACGCACTGTGGAACGAGGTCTTCGAGCACATCATCAAACAGGACTTTGAGAAGGCGTCTTCTCTGCTGGACAGCGTCGCTCAGGACCAACGCACACCTTACGAAGAGCTTACCGGCTATGTGACGGCGAAGGCTTATGCACCGTTCGTTGTGGATCTGCACTGATGCTTATTGTCCTTCATAGAGTTTCAGGTGGAGTGCCACAAAAGGGCCCCCGGATGCAATTACGTCCAGCACAGGACGAGAACACATTTTTGGTCAACTATTTTATTTTTTGAAAATCTGGCCCACAAATGATTTTTCAAGGGGCGGTCAAAACTTAGTGTGAGGCCAATACCCCCATTAGAAAGGCCACAACCAAATGACAAGCAATGTCACAATCCTGTAACATTTCATTCACGTTATATCATTTGAAAGAAGGCCCCATGTATGTCTTGCTGACTTCTCCATTGTTTTCTACACTACACTGTTTTGAGTTCATCTGTGTGACCATCAGGAGCGTCTTTTCCAAGACCCTCGATGTTTTCGTTAACTGGGTAATTTTGTACGAGTATGCAATGCATCTGGAACTGAAGGACGCGCTCGTCGGTCGCCATGAGTCTTACCGTCTTCCCCTTCCCCCCTTTTGTGCTCCACCTCTCCCCCTTACTTCAGGACGCGGCTTTTCGGGGGTTTTCGGGACTTTTGGGGGGGGGAACAAGATTAAACAATAAGCACGCGTTTCTTTGATGTAACAGATTTTATTCTCCACCCCTGCATCTCAAACATGAACACCACTTTCGATGGCACAGTGGTTTCGGAAGCACCGTCTCATCGAGTGGGAAGTAGTGATAATACATTTTTTTTTATACTCAGGCAGCATTCGCTAGTTACTGGGAAGATCAATCAGGGCAGCCCTCACAGGCACGTGCCGAAGTGTGCCCGCCAGCGGTGTGAGTGAGAGTCACACTTGGTGTGGGGTTTTGGTTAATATTCTCATCATTGTAAAGAGCCTCAGGGAGGTGTCCTGGCTGCGGTGGTGTCTGTACTTCCCCCTTGCCTACTAGACGAGTAATAGGCCGGCACCTAGGTGTAGTGTTGACTCATTAGGGATCGGGTGTGTACCTCCACAGTGTGTGACCACCTTCATTTCCCAGGGTTAGCCATCCCAGCACTTTGTACCCTCAGGCCAAGACCTTCACAGGGTTTCTGGAGGAAGTGCCACGAAAGGACCCCCGGATGCAGTTTTAGGTCCAGCCCACGACCTGGTGACGAGGGTGAGGACATTTTCATTAATGTTTTATCCCTCACAATATGTCACGCGCAGAGAAACAATCGTTTTGTTTTTAGTAAACACGTAGTATGTGAGACCATGCTCGAGACCCTCGTGAAAAGTCGCGCGTTCTCGTATCCACCTCCCCCGCTTGTTTTCCCCCTCTCTTTTCCCCTTTGTGCTCCATAACAATTTTCTGTACTTTAGGCAAACACCTTCAAACCGTAAATCTGCGTATTTACCGTTATCAAGTCGAGAAAAAAATTTGGAAGTGAGTGGAAGCGAACAGCAAACAACCTTAATAATTTTTTCGGTGACATGACCCTTGTGACATATTAGTCACAAGTGTCATGTATTTTTCCAGTATTTTTCCTCTTCCCGTTTTTCAGCCTTTTGAGCAAACAAGCAAAGAGTAACGAGTCTCTCGAGAATTTTTCACACATCGCGTCCGTTGTTTGTTTTTCTCAACGACACCCCTTTTTTCCCCCCTCAAAATGTTTCCCTCGTATCACATATGATACTGTCGTTCCATGGATCCACAAGGAGTTCCGTGCTATTCAAACAAAACTCGATAGGCGATTGAGCGTATCTGACAACAACCACAAAGAAAGTAGGGGGGTGGGGGGAAACATAAACAAGGAACAGAGCTGTGCGCCACACATCAGGAAATTTGCCATTTTTTTTACGTTCATAATTAGCCTTCGGGCGACTTTGTGTACAGAACCCGTCCTCGGACAGGTGATTGTCGAAACCACAAAAAAATACTGAGTGTGGGGATGCGTTCAAGAATTAAACTTTTCCCCCGAAACCCCCCTTTCGCCTCTGGTTTTCTTTATCCAAAACGTCGAGTGGATGCAGCTGAGTTCCGCATACCGTAAAAATATTTATTCTGGGTTGGAACAAAACTGGAACACCCCAAAAAATCGTCGATTGTTCCAGTTTTGTTCCGTACCAGCATTGTTTTGGGGGGGTATCCGTGCCTTGTCAAAAAAAAACGAGGAGTGCGACGAATTTTTTTTGCCCAAAGATGCACTATGCACCTGGGTGGGGTGGGAATGGGGATAAAAATTCTACCCCAACAGAACTGTTCTGGGCCGGAACAAAACTGGGACACCCCCAAAAACCCCAAGTGTTCCAGTTTTGTTCCGGTCCAGTATACTTCTGTCTCAGAATAGTTACAGCCCAGAATAAATATTTTTACGGTAGGTTGTCTATCCTTGTGTGTGCATTTTTGGTGACTTCAATTTCAGGTGATGTTTCAGTATCCACGAGTCGTTTGTTCCCTCCCGTGCTCCCCATCTCTCGCACACATACACCACACTCATGTGGTGAACATCAGGACTGTCTTTTACAAGACACTCATCTTTCATTTTTTGGGTTAACTTCTCTAACAACTCCCCAAAAACCAATACCCATTCTTGATACCCATTTTTCAAAAAGTGGGTATTAGCAAAATAATTCTGGGCCCAGGTACCCAGGTGCACATACCTCAAGTGTGACGCATACATGGAGGAATGTGACAGACGATAACTCCTTATTACCCACGTTTGAAAATGGGTATCAACGAGAATGGGTATTATGGGGTGTTGGGTATCGAGAAGGACCCTTTATGTTTCTGTGGCATGGCATTAGGCACAGCTGAGGGACTCCTTCCCACATCAGTACTGCAGGTTTAGGCCTATTGGTGAGGGCTTGGGGTGTCTTCCCTTAGTTCAATCTTGGGCGTATGATTTCGGCAAAATAAAATAGAATGTCTGTGTTTTTTGCCAAATATACACGCATGGGTGGGGCCTCTAAAATCTCGCCCCTCTGCTACCGTGTTTCTACAGGCAAACACTTGGCTCCTTACCTTACACTGACGAGTTTTGACCAAAACCAAGAACTTGTCCATTTCGGAAAATTGACCCACCACACAAACGGACGGATTCCAGAAATGCGAATGCCGGTGTTTTCGGGCATTTTCATGTTTTCAGACGTCAGGATCAGGAGAGAAAATCTGGGTTGTGGGGTTTACCTTGCCCTCTTTACCTTACACTCATTTTGACCGTAGCTTAATCAGGCCGTAGGCAGTGCACCGTTGTCACTTTCTCTCTGGGAAGGGCAGCCCAGCTTGCTATCGGCGCAGTGCTTCCGGAACCATCGAAGCCAGAGGACATCACCTTCCCTCGCTCACGCACAGACAGGGCATGGGCGACCTGTTTGCACTTTCGCAGCAAGATGCCTGAGTAGACCTCAAAGCTAATGCCCAGCTCAATGTTGCTGATGCAACTGTTGTTCTCGACGAATTCCAGTTTTTTTTTTTTTGGACTTTTCGTGTTCAAAAAACGGGAGGAAACAAAAAAAGCAAAAAACTTGGGAAATAGTCAGATTTACCCTACCCTATTTTGAAAAAGTTCAGACTTGCCCGAAATAAGTTCAGACTTGCCCTAAAAGTGTTTTTAGGGCAAGTCTGAACTTATTTCGGGCAAGTCTGAACTTATTTTTAGGGCAAACACTTTTTTTAAGGCAAGTCTGAACTTTTTTAGGGCAAGTCTGAACTTTTTTAGGGCAACCCTGCACTTATTTATTGGGCAAGCTGGGGGCTCTTGGGTTACAGAGCCCGGCGGTCGTCGTTTTTGCGTTTCTGTTTAGGGCACGTATGGGCTATTCGCGACGAGTCCTGGTAGTGAAATGAGCAACCTATGGTATGGAGCTTTTTTTCCATGCAACTGAATTTCCTCGTGTCCAGGACACCCCACTTTCCGAGCAAAATTAAATAATGACACAAATGGGAGGGGAAAACCCTCTGACCTTTATCATCACTCTAAAAAACTCTCAGGTACCGCACCGCAGTACCGCACCACGATCCGAGACCCGTACAGAACAGAGACCAGAAAAAAGACTTCCGCACCCAAACGCGACTCCTCATAGAACACGACGTAGTAGTAACAAAAAAAAAATACCGATTACTGCAGTAAGTACAAAGCCTTTGGGCGACATTGTACAGGTCCTACATCATGTACGTAAAATTGTCGATACAACCAAAGAAAAGCATAGTGGTGCACCCTCGGGTGTCTGCACTACTGCAACAACTATTTCTATAGCTACAGTTTCCCCACCTCTACCTTTAACTTTTTATACGAGGATGTAATTCTCCGGGATTACTCCGCGATTGTCGTCACAACAAAAAAGTCCAGAGGACTTGTTGGTCGCCTTACTCATTTGGATCAACGGTATGTATATGCTACTCATTACAATGTTAGCCACTTCTATTGCCAGACACCGGGGCAAATAGTAAGTGCAAGAAAACTGCTTTTTGGAAACCAGGAAAACATGATGGACACTCCACTCCACGTGCGGACATGTTTGGCACTTCTGCATGCGTGCAGTATCCAAATGTGTCCCCGTGGGAACAAAGTGATAAAGATGTGTCCACTGTGTACAGGGAAAAAACTTTGCGCTCCCCCGGACAGTGCACAATTCAACCCCTTGTGGGTGGTCTTGTTGCCTTTTGGAACAACAACAATTTTTCCACGTTGTTGCATTTTGGCCAGGCATGCTCTTGAAAGCATGACAATTTGATTGCGTATGGACAAAGCAAACAACCAAGTATGAATTCTGAGTTGAAATGTGAGAGATGTTGTGGGAAGGGGAGTTCGCTCCTTTCAACGATGATCTCGTTGTTCTTCAATAGGCATGTCTTAACCGACCACATAAATAAAATTGTGCCGGCCTCGAAGGATTCTAAGCAAACCCGCGTGGTAGCTAAACACTGACTCTCTCTCAATTCAACAAAGAAGGAATACTTGGTAATTTGTGGAGCACCCGTGCATGAAAATTGTAAAACTTTGCGCCCCACGTTGCCCCAGAACACGGCTTCCTTTGTAACCGGTTCTGGCCCAACGTGGACTGCCTGTTCACCCTTTCCGGGTGGCTGGTGGTTTCTGGCATCAATTTTTGGGCTCCGGCTCGGTTAGGCATTTTAGGGCAATAAAACAAGTCATACCACATGGGGCCCCAAGAGTGCCCCAGCCAAAGTGGCCTGACTTGTTGCCCTAAAATAAGTTCAGACTTACCCTAAAAATAAGTTCAGACTTGCCCTAAAAAAGTTCAGACTTGCCCTAAAAAAGTTCAGACTTGCCCTAAAAAAAGTGTTTGCCCTAAAAATAAGTTCAGACTTGCCCTAAAAACACTTTTAGGGCAAGTCTGAACTTATTTTCGGGCAAGTCTGAACTTTTTCATAGGGCAAGTCTGAACTTTTTCAAAATAGGGTAGGGTAAGTCTGACTATCTCCCAAAAAACTTTAAATTCCCCCCGTTCCACCCCATCCCGCCCCATTACACATGAATTACCTCGTTCCCAGAACACCCATACTACAAAACAAAACAAAACAAAAAAAAAAAAACTAATAGTGGAGCACACTCTAGGGTGGCTAATACAACCAAGTTTTCAAAAAGCAAAACAAAACAATAACACAAAGCAAACATATAAAAAACTTCAATAAAACCCCATTCAAACTCCCCGCTTGTTTCCCCTCTCTTATCTCCCCTGTGTTCCATGACAGCCTTTCTGCACTTCAGGCGAACACATTCATACCGGAAATCCGCATATTTACCGTTATCAACAGGGAAATAGCTTCGACGAGACTTCGCAAGAGTTACCCTCACAAGGCATCCACACACCACCACACAGCCCCAGACATTCCATGCACTTTCTTCCCTTTCTGTACACCTCAGAACAATGGTGTCATGCGGGATCCAGTCGCTGACAATACTGCTGTGTGTGGTGCTGATTCTGTCGACAGGTGCGATCATCGGTGGCTTCACTCTGTCAACATGGGACGACCTTCTGGAGAAGGCACGTGACACAGGTGACGAGGGCTTCGGGATGTGTCTCGACAGTGGTACGGCGGACATCGAAACGGTCTCGGCACGCTACCTGCGCTCTGTTCTTGGCAACGTGGACACGGCAGTGAAGGAGTACCTGAAGGTGCCTGAGCAGTTGGTGATCTCGCTCGCCAACCTGGCACAAGTGCACCACCCAAACGTCACCACGAACCCCGCCTTTTCTCGCACAATAATGCGTCCTGCAGTCTTGTCTGCTTTTAAGGCTGGGATGACGGCTGGGGTAACCGAGCTCCATCACGAAACTTACGCGTGGTGTGCGGCACATCCTGTTCCGTGGAAGAGGGGTGACGGGTTTGCAGGGTGGGGCTCGCGGTTCCAACACAGGGTAGCGACTGCTGCGAGTGGTGTGCTACCTACGAACGGCACGAAGATTCTTATGCTGTATGAGTCACGTGACCACCTGACGCTGGCAGAGGGACTTTCCGACTATGCTATCTACACAGAAATCAACGAACTGGGTGACATCAGAGACCCCGCACTGCCGTGCAACTACGATCCTGACTACAACAAAGATTTGCTGCGTGGATTGTGCATATTTCCCGTCTCTGGCGCCGAACCCCCTGACAGCCCGGTTCACGACCAGCGTGGGAAACAGATGCACTACGTGAGTGCCGACGAGCCACCCCTGAACCCTGCAAAGACGCTTGTCTACACACGCATGCAGGTCGCCTGGGACACCGTGTACTGGGGTCTCAGCTACACCTACACCCACCCAGATATGTACACGATGTTCCCCAAGCAGGGCAAGCGTGTGGGTTCCGTCAGTGCAACCTTGACTGCAGACGGAGTAACCGACGTGCTGCGTGCACAGCTGCTCCCGACCGGCACGTCGCTGTACCTGGTGGAGGACGACCGTGCGTCTGGTGCAGTGGGGACACTTGTCGCGTACAACAGCGGACGGCAGGTGGTGATGTATAATATAACTAACTGGCGGGGCAAGATTATATCCGTTGTGTCGAGCATGAACATCACGAACCACTCGATGGAAGACGCGACGTCGCACATCCCCTCAGTGATTGCAGAGCACGGGCGGTTTGTGTTCACACACCCGCAGAACTACGAAGACTTTGTGGAGATGACAGAGGACTCCTTCCTGAAGTGGTCTGACTCGAACGGCACGGAGTTCTGGACAATCGCGTCGAAAATTGAACACAGCACTATCTTCTGGTATTCAACCCTTCTTGTGCCTCGGGCGTCTGTGATGGATACGATTGATGCGTCGACGAGTGCAATCCGTGCGAAGGTGGCATCAGATCTGTCCTCTGCAGACGCACAGAAGGAGGATGCGGTGACTGTGATGGTGATTGTGACGGCTGTTGCGGTGATCGGACTTCTTGCCATTGCTGTTGTGTTCACACGTTACATCACGTCACCTCTGCTGAAGCTTGGGAGTGAGATGGCAAGTGTGGCTGTGATGGACCTGGAGGCTGTGGACACGGGCCGTGCAGTGTCGCAGCTGAGTGAAGTGGGGATGATGCAGCGCAGCTTTGTTACCATGGTGGGGAACCTGGTGGAGTACCGGAACTACATGCCACAGAGTGTGCTTGTCAACGACACCGAGAATGAGGAAGTGTCCGTAACGAAGTCCTCACGGGAGACGAGGTCGCAGTCAGGCATGTCCGGTCATTCACCTACGACACAGAGTTCAGTTGTTGAGATACAGCACCAGAAGGCACTGCTGCGTGTGGAAGGGATGAAGAAGAAGAAGGTGTCGCTGGCACACATGAACGTCGTGTTGTGGCACGCCTTCTGCAAGAATCACAAGGACGCAGAGGTGCTCTCCGCACACGCAGGTGTGATTGAGACGATCCTGACAGCAGTGCAGCGCAACAAGGGGGTGTGCGACACGTTTGCTGGCGACAAGATGCTTGCCACCTTCAACGCCTTTGTTCCGAAGCCGTCGCACGGGGTTGCCTGTGTGCATGCTGCACACGAAGTTGCAACAGCACTTGGTGATGTGCACAAGATCTCGTATGGGTGCACGACAGGCGAGGCACGTGTCGGGAACATGGGTTGCAACGGGATGAAGAAGGTGTCGATTCTTTCGCGGTCCATGTCGTGGGTGGTTGTGCTTGAGCGTTGGAACAAGAAGTGCAACTTTCCTGGTGTCATTGACCGTACCGTATCACGTGAGGCTGAGGGACAGGTAGTGCTCCAGTGTGTAGGTGCTGTGCTGTACGAGAAGTTGAGTGACAAGGTGCAGACTGTGTTTGCTGTGAAGGGTCTGTGCAGCAGCGAAAACGAGGAGTGGATGTACCAGCTGGAGTCTGCCTCAAACAACCCGCACGCACTGTGGAACGAGGTCTTCGAGCACATCATCAAACAGGACTTTGAGAAGGCGTCTTCTCTGCTGGACAGCGTCGCTCAGGACCAACGCACACCTTACGAAGAGCTTACTAGCTATGTGCGGCAGAAGGCTTATGCACCGTTCGTTGTGGTAATGCACTGATGCTTATTGCCCTGCATGGAGTTCCAGATGGCCACGACCGGATGCAATTACGTCCACAGGACGAGAACACCTTTTTAGTCGAAAACCTGACCCATATCAATGATTTTCAGGGGGGTTCAAAAACTTAGTGTGAGGCCAATACCCCCATTACAAAGGCCACAACCAAATGCCAAGCAATGTCATAATCCTGTAACGTTTCATTCACGTTACATCATTTGAAAGAAGGCCCCATGTATGTCTTGCAGACTTCTCTATTGCATTACACGACGTACACAGACATGTTATCTGTGGTGTGGTTATACACCACACTCATGTTCATGTGGTGAACATCAGGACTGTCTTTTACAAGACACTCATCTTTCATTTTTTGGGTTAACTTCTCTAACAACTCCCCAAAACCAATACCCATTCTCGTTAATACCACATTTTTCAAAACTGGGCATCAACGAGAATCAAAAGTCTGGGCCCAGGTACCCAGGTGCACATACCTCAAGTGTTACCTCACGTGAATGAATGCGACAGACGATAACTTCTTTTTACCCTTCTCTCGTTCTCAAGATCGCCCAAGATTGAACTAAGGGAAGAAACCCCAAACCCTCCGAGACCAATGGTCCTCACCTGCAGCACTGATGTGGGGAAGGAGTCCCTCAGATACGCCGAACGTCAACAGCAACATAAAGGGTCCTTCTCTTTGACACCCAACACCCCATTTCCCCAGCCCTATCCACACAACACAGGTTCGGGTACTGCACTACTGTCTCGAAGGCGCAACATGCCTTGCAGCCCCCCCGGGTCGCCCCAGGTCTCTTCGGACGAAGGGTCGGAGGAGAGTGAAATGATCATCTATCTCCCGCCGGGCAAAGGCGGTGACACGAACTGCGACGTGGCGGACGGGACAGACGCAGAGCTCTCTGACGTGGCTGATGTGGGTGATGCGACTGCCACAGAGGCATCTGAAGTTGATGCGAGGGACCTAGCTGAGCCGCAAGAAGTGCCTGTATGCGCTTCAGAGGTACACATGCCAGCCGAAAGGGAGTACGTTGTGGACGCGTGGGTGGAAGGGAACTTTATGTACTTACATCAGAAGCTCGCGTCGGCGCCTGACAAAGGCTGTTGTATGGTGTTCGGAGGGGGTGCGGCCATTGGCCAGAGGGGGCTAGCGTATCGCAAAGGGTTCCCGCATTGGAGTGACAGGGTTGCGTTCAAGGAGATACTGAATAAGAGCAGTGCGGGGCTGCAGCAGAAGGTTGTTGCCGCAGACGCGCTGCGCTCCTTGGGGGCGACGCTGACAGGAGAACGCTTGCAGCGCGTGCTCCGCATGAAGGAGGTGGCGTCCAATGCGATACCAAAAGAGTTCAAAGCGCTCGAACCATTAACCCGTCTGGATCTCAGTGATATGTCTCTCGTGAGTGACTTTGGGAAGTGCTTTCTTCGCAAACGTACCAACCTGACGTCACTAAGGCTTGCAGGATTCGATGATAGTGTCGTGACAGCCAACGACTTTCTATCGAACTGCACGAGACTCGAGCAACTCGATCTCTCAGGGCTGGGCAGCATCACGAGGATTGCCCACAACTTTGCCTTCAAATGCAAGAGGTTGACCACACTCGACCTGTCTGTGTTCAGCAATGTCACTGCTATTGGCGACGGCTTCCTCTCGGGGTGCTCCAAGCTGACCACTCTCGACCTCTCCGGCCTCAGCAGTGTTGTGCGCATAGGCACACACTTCCTCGCTCACTGCATTTCCTTGAGGGCGTTAGACGTCTCAGTGCTGCGGAGTGTCAGAAAAATCGGGCCACACTTACTCGATGGCTGCCAAGACTTAAAAAAGACAGTGAACCAGACCTTAGTAGAGATGCCAGGGCAATGCGGGCAGGCCGATAATAAGAAGTACCCGACGTGCCCGGTGTGCTCGTTGAACATCAAAACGAAAGGCAAAGTCGTGACGCACCTGATGATGGAGCACAAAAAGTCAGAACACGAGGCCACATACCTCGTGTACCCACACAGCAAGAGGCCGCGGAAGCGAGGTGGACGGCCTGCAACCTCTTCAGCCCAGAAGCAGGGGAGACATGACTTCCCCCAAGAGGGAGGTGACAGAACGTACATGGAGAACGCCCGGCTAACGGCTGATATGCTAGCCCGCCACCAGTTTCAAGGTACTTGACCAGCCTCAGGTTTTGCGGGTTTGTCGAATAAGGTGGCAATTTCTTTAGTTGGACAGTGTCGTGATTAGCAGGCTTTGTGCTAAGTGCCCAACGAAACCAGTGCTACTGGGCGGGGGTGAAAACAAAAGCGGTAAACAGTTAAAAACTTTTTTAAAGTGAGAGAGAAAACTAAATGGAGTGGAGGAACGTATGTGAGGGGAATGGTAGTACAACGTGCTTTTCTTTTTTCATAGTGTTTTTGATATGTGTTGACCCTCTCAAAATGTTTTCAATTCTGTGAACTGAAAGTATATGAATCTAATAGTGTTTTATCTTCCACCCACAAAATATCACGCTCAGAGAAACACTCGTTTTTTTTTCCACACAGCGCGTTCGTTGTTTGTTTTTCTCGACCCCTTTTTTCAAAAAAAAATATTCCGGTATCACATATGATACTGTCTTTCCACGGATACACAGGAAACGCAGTTCCGTGCTATTCACAGAACTCGATAGGCGATTGAGCGTTTCTTGACAACCAAAACGAAGAAAGCACAAGAAGAAAAGAAATGCAAGAAAAATAGACTAAAGAGACAACAAAGAGATTTTGAGGGACAATAAGAATCTGTCCTCCCCCTCCCCATTTCCACAATTCACACATCGCCATACCTTGCAGTCTCCGTGGATCGTCTGGTTTCCGCCGGGATTTGGGGTTTCACGAACTGCCTCTGCGACTGGGTAAGGATAGACGCGCACCTGGTGCTGTGGTTCACGTTGGTGGCATCCAGGAAAGTGGTCAAATGATGACCTCCTGCTCTGTCATGCTGGGATTGTTCAACTGGTTTTCACAGTATTATGCGTGCGGAACAAATATGCGTATTAAAATAGCCGTTTGAGTTTTTGCTCAGTACCCACCACACACACACCTTCACATCGCAGGTTCAACACCTTTTCTCGCATTTGGACAGCGGCACAACGATGTTGCGCTCCTTTGTGGGTTTGGCGATGCTGTGGGCAGTTCGTTCTCAGAGGTGCACTTCCGATGCTGAGTGCCCAGGGGCGAAGTCCTTATGTTACGACAACTCTTGCCGGTGTCGTGGCGACTGGACAGGAGACGACTGCGCCTGCAGCCCTTCAGAGACATGCAACGGGAACGGACAATGTGAGAATTCCGACTGCATCTGTACCCCAGGTTGGGTTGGTCTGAGCTGCGCCTGCAGCCCTTCAGAGACATGCCACGGCCACGGGACGTGCGATCCACTCACATCCGCCTGCGCATGCAGCACTGGTTGGACCGGGGTATACTGCAACATCCCATGCACCCCTGGAACGCCGTGTGCCTCACAAGGTGTATGCTACACAGACCAACACTGTGGACAGAACCAGCATTGCGACGACACGTTCAGCTGTGTCTGCAACCCTGGCTGGATTGGCAACTCCTGCGACAAGACGTGCCGTACGTTCTGCAGCAACAACGGGTATTGCGACCACAACACCTTAGGCCTGCCCTGCCTCTGTGATGACGATTGGTATGGTCCGCATTGTGAAGTGTTTTGCGACGATGCGCAATGCAGCCAAGGGAAATGCGACGCGACAGGAGCTTTGACTGCGTGCACTTGCGACGGTGATTGGGTACATTGGAAAGGCGCAGCCTGCGCCTGCAGTCCTTCGCTTACCTGCAGCGGGAACGGCAGATGCGAAGGTGATGTGTCCAAATGCAAATGCAACGACGGCTGGGTTGGTCCTGCATGCGAATTTCACTGCGACCCTGCTACTACGTGCAGTGACATCATGTGCAACGCGCGAGGGTCATACAATGACGCCAAGCTTGGATGCGATTGTGACCAAGGGTTCGATGAGGACACAAACTGTCAAAAATGCCTGCCTCATTATTACGGTCATGATTGTGATGTTTATTGCACCGACGACGTGACGTGCCACGGTCATGGTGAATGTGATGCAGGCGGGAAGTGCCTGTGTGAGGCTGAGTACAACGTCACCACGGATTGTGGGGACCAAGGAATGATTCGCTACTGGCAGGGTGTGGTCACAAAGCATCTTGCGAATATCTTCTCTCTCGAGTTCTATTTCAGTACTACAAGAAGCCTCCGAAGGTTGAAAACTCAGAGGGGTGAAGACCAAGATAGATTTTAAGGTTACAGAAACCTCTCGAGGGACTCCAACGTTTTTAAACATCTTCGCCATCATTTTTCTTTTGTTTGATCTGAGCAATGATTTACAGGGACCCTGCTACGAAATAATAGTGGCCATTTATGGCTGGGGTATAAATAGGTTCTAGTTTGATCCGTTTGTTATGCGGAACACTTCGAACTCCCGCCCTGTGCATGTGCTCGACTAGGCCGCGTTTTTAGCACTTTTCATTTTCATTTTCATTTGCTTTTATTTTATTTTTCTGGAGAGGAACCCTTGCTCCTACTGATGAGATGCTGCCGGGGGTTCAGAGAACGTGGGAGAGGAGCAGGCAGCTCGAAACCACAAAAGTTTTGTTGTCAGCCCACGGCCTGCTAAGAGGACCCGTGCTACACAATTAGGGAAAGGTGTACTGGCTGTACCCTGTTTGTTCAGTTGCAAAAAATAAACAAAAAATAAGATAAAAAAAGAGGAGACGACTCTGGTGGAAAACTCCATCTTTCGATTGAAAATAATATCTTAATCATTTTGTTTCTTTTGTGCTTTATTTTTTTCTCTTTTTTTGAAAACTTGGTTGTATTAGTGTAGCCACCCTAGAGTGTGCTCCACTATACAAATTTTTTTTTTTCTCGCCTACACGGTGCAGTCTGTCCTGGAAATGTCGGACCCTTTTGTCGGAGTCCGAGGGGGTCCGACAGTCGGACCCCCTGAGTCCGACAGTCGGACTCAGGGGTCCGACTGTCGGACTCACAGTCGGACCCCTGAGTCCGACTGCCGGACCCTGGGGTCCGACAGGCACACCCAGGTGCCCAGGTACCCAGGTCCAGGTCCAGGAACAGGTACCCAGGAACAGGAAAAAAGTCGTGAAAGAGCAACCACAGCTCCACATGACAAACACAAAAGTGTCCAGTCACGTGGGGCATTCATGCACTGAGGAGATAATGATCCAACAATTTACAAGAAAGATTACTTAACCTACTGCTGGAAATTGCCAGGTCGTAGTAACACACAAAGTGTGCCTCCGTTCGGGAAGACCGGATATTCTAGAGACCAGAAAGGCCTCAAGAATATCTTCCGGTAGTCAAGGTAGAACCGAGTGAACGGCCCAAGACCCCCGTGGAGAAGTTAAATGTTGTAATGCTATCAGGTAGAAACTGCGAACACTGTCTTACCCTCCTCAATGCATGGTGGTTGATGTCTTCCACAACAAATTTCCTGTACCCAGGTACCCAAATTCCCAGACCCACGCAGTGGCACATGACCGCCAAGTGTGAGTGACCCACACATGAGGGAATGCGACACTACGCAAAATTTACCACCAGACCCTGTCTTCGTGCACCTGAAGTACAACGCCGCAGACAGGCCAAACATGCGTTGGACTCAGAGGAATGCCCGCTGTGCAGGTATCAAACATGAGAACCAACTCCCAGCAACAAGGGGCGCCTTTTGGCGGGCGTTGTTGAGGGTGTTTGGGGTGCAAAGTTTTCCACAATTTTGATGCGCGGGTACAGAAGTGTTGTCTTGTTCTTTCATCTCTAGGAATGTAAATGTCAATCGCGTTTAACTACCACGAGGGCTTGTTTAGTGAACCCACGAGGGGTCGAAGGGGGTTGGTTATCCCATATCTATCAAAGGTTGTGTCGACCAGGCGAATCCACTATGTTACGCTGTACGTTGTTAAATCCGAAGAAATAACGCTTTAGCAGCCGCAGGAAGTTTGTTAAAAAGAGTGCCTCACGCTACACAAACCAGATGTTATAACAAAGAGAATTCAGAACAAAACAACACCCTGCCCCATACACACTAAATTGTCATGCTTCAAGAGCATGCCTGGGCCAAAATTACTGTGACAAAAAGGCAACAAGACCACCCACAAGGAGTGTGAAATGTGCACTGGTTTTCTGGGGGAACGCAATATTTTCTTGTGCCTCGTCCTCCGCAAGCAGAGGACAGACTTTCCGGAAGGTTTCCAAAGTCGAATTTCTTGCACTAGCTATGCTCCCTGGGTTAAATGGCAATAGCAGTGACTGACAAAGTGTACCCATCCCCCTTCCACCCCAGATCTTAGTCCGCAAACTCAGAATGGATTGATGCGGGTGATACTCTTTGGATTTTGAGTTGCTGAATGTCGGAGACGCGGCGAGGCTTCTCATCACAATCGCAGATGCAGTTCAGATTTCACGATCCTGTGATGAGTGTAAATGTGGAGTGTGATTAATGAATGAAATGTATGGTGTAGAAACGCAGTTATCGGGAAAGGTGAGGTTAATGTGGTAAAAAAAGGGGATAAAACTCGTGTAATTTTGTGAATTCCCACAAAGGTGGGTGATAATGTGCCCTTTGTCACTCAATTGTAACCGAGAATGTATGGGAGAATGAAATATTATTTCCCAACCCAACAACAACGATAAAGCGTGAAGACAATAAATGAAATCAAAGCGGAATAAATTTGAGGTTTTGTGAGGCACTCAACGAGTGTGCCGGCTCTGTGGCGTCACGGAGCCACCAACACTCCCCAGTCATTTTTCCTGCGCTTCCAGGAAAACTCGCGTTTGCGACCAGGCCGAAACGAAAAAATTTAATTCACAGCAAACAGGTGTGAGGGAGAAGAAAAGAAAGTGAACAAAAACGAAAAAACAATGTTTTTCTGAAATGTGATGTTGTTGGGGTGGGGAGAATAAAACAGTTCCAGAAAAGCTCCTGCGTCGGTTTTCTTTTGGTTAAAAAAATCACTCAGTAAAAAAAAGAACTTTTTCATCACTCCCCTCAAACACTGCCAAAACGAAGAAGGACAGGATGTATGACACTTACGGATACCAAGTCTCAGCGGGTATGAGAAGCAAGGAGGTGTACAAGAAGAAATGGGACGAGTTCTTGCGGTTTTCAAACCTCGAGCGACTTGGTCCGCTTTGTATTGACACGGACCTCGACACCCCGACATGTACTGGCTTTTGAGAAAGGCAGTCGGTTCCTCGGTAGATTGCGTGCAAGTGAGGGAATATCCATCTGCTTGGAAGACGTCAAAACACCAAACATAGTATTTCGCGACATAAAGGGCAGATCAAATACTCACTGCCTTACATTCTCGGTTACAATTGAGTGACACAAAGGGCATATAATCTGCAAAATTACACGAGTTTTATTTCACTGAGTTAGATAATTATTATCTCATGAAATAAAGTGAACATTATTTCACGAGGTGGTGGGTGACTCAAACTGGGGCTCAACTTCACGAAGCGAGTGGAGTTCAGCATTTTGATTTCATGAGTGAAGTGAGTGTAATCATAAAAGTGATGTCACGAGCGATAGCGAGTGGGTATCACGTATTCCAGTTTGTGAATCACCCATCAGTTAAATAATGTTCACTTTAGTTTTCGATACGTAATTTTATACCACGCGTGAAAAACGTAAACAGGTGAAAAAGTGAGTGAAATAAGATTCGTTTTATTTCACGTTTTATTTCACGCAAATCGTGAAGGATTGGGTGGGGGAGTGAAATAAAAGATCACGGAGTGATCTGAAGGACACGACGTGTTCTTCCCTGGGCTCGTTCGCTCCTGAAAGTCTGTTGAAACGGAGGAAATCGTCCCATGTTTTCCTGTACTGCACACCACTGTTCATGTCGTCGAACAAGTTGTCATATGCATCCTCCATCTCCGCAAACTTGCGCGTGGGTTTAGGCATGTGTGTAAGAGGCAATAAATAATCTGTAATTTGAAGTGTGGTGGTGTGAGGGGTGGAGCGTGGGCTCAACGTTCCACTGTTTACACCTATAAATACGTTTTTCACTTGTGGAATAAAATTACATATTGAGTGAAATAAGAACATTTTCTTGCACTTGCCACTAAAAAGGCACCCTCGTGACTCTCACTCTTATTCCCCTCGCTTCGCTCGGGAAATAACGCACTCGGGCACCTTTTTAGTGGCGCGTGAAATAAAATAGTTCTTATTTCACTCGAATAAATAGTTATTATCTCACGGGCAATAATGTTGTGCTGCGTTTTCGAAATTCCTACAGTATATTTGACAAATGATGTATGACCACCTAGTACGGGGCGTCAAGGTTGGGTATGGTGAACAGTTCCTCGAAGTCCTATGACTGCAACCCTTTTGGTTGCATGCGCAGATCTCCTCCATATTGCTTTTGCGCCTACTCTCGGCATGGGTTTTGTTTTGTTCTTTGTGTGCGGAGATAATGTCTACTGTATTTTGTGTAATCTCCAGGAAGGAATTTCGAAAACGCGGCTAAACATTATTACACAAGTGAGATAAAAAATTGTTGGCTCTCTCTCTGTTGTTTTGGCTTTTGTTTTTTTGTCTATTTGTGACGAGGCCTGGAACACCTGAACATAGGCATATCTGGAAAATCTATCTGAGGTGTGGCAAATTAAATATATTCAAGCGTGTGGTTGAGGCGCACCTAAACATAAGTAAGTGCCAAGTCTGAACATTTATTTTCAGAGGCCTTAGTGAGGCTGTTTCGGCCTCGTTGCATTGTATCATGATGTAATAAGGTTCACATACTTTCGATTCAAAGAAGAGAAAGCACACAAGAAAATAAAATGCTGCAAACCACTGGGTGTGTTGTTTGCATCTACACAAGTAACTGAAAGTTAAACATTTACATACCTTGTCTTCCCCGTAGCCTCCGCCTTCGCTGCTGTCAAGCTGCCTTCTCTTGGTACCCAGTACCCAGTACCCAGTACCCAGTACCCAGTACCCAGTACCCAGTACCCAGTACCCAGTACCCAGTACCCAGTACCCAGTACCCAGTACCCAGTACCCAGTACCCAGTACCCAAATTGGTCGCCCCCTGGTTGGTCGAGAACCTAAAAATGCAAAAAAACGCAAAATTCATGTGTTTTGACCATGTCTGGGTACACCAAATACACACCTCTGAACAAGCCTATACCCAGTAGTAGGCAACAAGCGCTATTTTTTGACCAAGAAAAAAAAAATCCCCCAAAAATTGGGTGTAGTAGGTCATAAAATGGCCCAAAAAATTCAAAGAAAACCTCAGATTGACCAAACAATGAAAAAAATTTTCAAGTCAAATTTTCAGCCAAAATACGGCTATTTTGGTAAAACCATGTGTACTGTAGTGGCTATACAAGGCGATTTTCGGCCAAAAAAATTTTTTTGGCCAAAAAACATAGGGTGAAAACGATCGTTTTTTTTTTTTTTTTTTTTTTACGAATCTGGGAAAAAGTGATCGGTCTTTTTTTTTTTTTTTTTTTTTCACGATCGTGAAGAAAAAAAAAACGATCGTTTTTTTTTTTTTTTTTATATCACATGTGAAAATGACTTTTTGCTGGGATCCTTCACAAACGGGGCGTGAAATAAAGTGAGCTTTTTTTCACGCTTGCTCTTAGTAATTTCGCTGGAGGCGTGAAAAAAAGTTTCACTGGCGTGAAAAAAAGTTTCACTGTTTTCTGTCAGTCACAAAACCACACACTCCACCCTACAAATCATGCCAAGGACCAAGAAGAAGGAGGCTATGGAGGATCTGTATGAGACCGAGCTTCTGGCAGGGTTGAAGTCAAGCACTGCATACAAAACGGAGTGGAATAAGTTTTTACAACACAATAAAATCACGGGGCGGAAGCAGCCAAGAGAAGAACATGTGGTCTCTTACTTGACACACCTGCGCGAAGAACGCAGCTACAAAGCCAGCTCATTATGGTCGTGCTACTCTAAGCTCAACTTTATGTTCAAGACGGAGTTCGACTTTTCACTAAAGGAGTACCACCGCATCGGGCTGTTGCTGAAGACCTGGGGAAGTGACGAATCGACGAAGAAGAGCAAGACGTTTTCGAAGGGAGAAGTGGAGATGTTTCTCAAGATGAGCGAGTTGAGCGACTGCTACTGGTGTGTCCGCAAGGCTTACGTCGCGGTGTGTTTTCTGTCGGGAATGAGATGCACAGAAGCACTGATGCTTGAGATGACAAATTATCAGGAATCACCAGTGGGATACCTCTTCACGTACCAGCACTGTGCTAAGGTGAAAAAGGCCGACATGGAGCGTGGGAGGTTTGTGGTACCAAGAGACAGCATCTACTTTTGTGTGGTGGAGGAGTACCTGAACCGGCGCTCACCAGTTTCACAGGAGGGTCGCTTCTTCATCACTGGAACTAAGACGACAGCTGACAGAACTACTACTGGGACCTTTCGTGTGCAACCTCTTGGCATCAACAAAATGTACGGCATACCTGCAGAAGTCGCGAGGGTGCTTGCGCTGGACGGTTCGTACACTGGGCACAGCTTCCGCAGGTCTTCTGCGACTCAAGCCGCTGAGGCAGGAGCATCTATTGTACAGATGCAACGCCACTATGGGTGGGTCAGTCAGGCAATGCCACAAAGGTACACCGAAGTCACACAGGCCGGTCAAGTTGCGATGTCACAGCTGTTGACACAGAACAACAGTCCCCCAACTCAGACGCCACAAGAAGTCAAGATTAACATCAATGTGCAACAGAACAAACCATGATCATGAGTGCAAAAAAAAAAACCCCCCTTCTGTGATGCTCTATACACCTGCCCCCCCCCTACAGGCGAGATGAGTGGTGACATCTTGTAATTAGTACCAGTCATAGGAGGCATATATCAAAAAAAGTAACCCCTTCCCTGCTTTTGATTGATGTTCACATGTTCCCCTACTCTCATTCACACTCTCACTTACAGGTACCCACATTTTGTTCATAAAATCACTCTATTTTACGTCTCGTTTGTGAAGGATCCCAGCAAAAATATCATTTTCACTTGTAAAACAAAACTACGTATTAGTTTGAAATAAAGTGCGTTTTTTCACTTCCACGTATTTTGTCTCACTCGTGCTCTATTATTGCCCTCGCCTGCGGCTCGGGCAATAAACTCTCACTCGTGAGCCAAAATTACGTGGGCGTGAAAAAAAGTGCACTTTATTTCACGCTAATAATTAGTTATTTCTTCACGATCGTGAAAAAAAAGCACCTTTTTCTTCACGATCGTGAAGGAAAAAAAAAACGATCGTTTTTTTTTTCCCATATTATGTCGTTGATCGCTGGCCCACACCAGGGAGGGAGCCCCCACAGGTGCCCACAACCCCCCTGAAATCGGCCGAGAGTAACTTTTAGCGGTGTTTTGACGTAAAATGTCACCTTTTTTGCCATTTTTGGGGTGTACTTTTCTGGAACAAAATTCGCAAAACCCGAAATACGAATCGTAAAAAATCGCGACATTCTATGACATGCGTATACCATGAAGCAGCACGTCACGGCATGGCATGTAACATGCACATGTAATATCGCCAAAAACCTAGTCGTAGTAACATCATCACTGTGCAAACCCCTGTCCATCCAATACAATTCACACTCTTTGTGGGTGGTCTTGTTGCCTTTTTGCCACAGTAATTTTTGGCCCGGCAGGCATGCTCTTGAAGCATGGCAATTTAGTGTGTGGGCAGGGTGTTGTTTTGTTCTGAATTCCCTTTGTTATAATATCTATCCAATCGCGAGTGGTTGTATGTGTATCGTGAGACACTCTTTTTAACCCTTTACGGACCAAGAGGACATTTATGCCCATTGTGGCGGGGGATGCGGTTCAACACCAGGCCAAGTTGGCCAAAAGCCCCAACTTTTGTACTGTCCAACCTCTGTACAATTACGGTATATTTCGTTGGCTGGTGGTCTGAAGAGTGATCTGACCATATTCTCCAGGTATAACAAATGCTCAAATAATGCATTGGCGAAGGAATTTTGCACTTTTGACCATCACACATTACTTGTATTTTTACCGGTTTTTTAATGAGTACAACCTATGTCAGAGCACGCTGTCCACAGATTTTAGAATTTGGGGGGGTCACGCAAGGATGATACGCCTGTATTTTTTTTTTTTTTTTTGGTATTTTTTGAGCTGAGATTTTCAAAAAAAACCAAAAATACCAGGGTCAACCGCTGTGATGCTCATTGTTTAGAACACAGGGCTATTTCTAAATATGGGGTCCGGAGTCCAAAATCCAATCCGGGACACAATTTTGGCAGATTTATTTTGGGCCAAAAACGTCTTTATTTACATTTGGGATTCGCCCGTGCAGTGGTGGGGTCAATCTCGAAAATTGGATTTTTTGACCACTTAAATTTTGGGAAATATGAGCCCGGTCACTTATACGTGGGCCCATTTTCGGCTAAAATTTTCCTCAAAATCCGGGTTTGTAAAATTGACCCTTCTGTGAAGGAAGGTTGTGGAAAAGGGTCCTTATTTGCATTTTTGGAAGCCGCCCGTGCAGTGGTGGGGTCAATTTGCAGAATTGGGCAAGTTCTTGCAAGACAACGGGTAATGTTTGATCTAAGGAGTGAAGGGGAGCGTTTGTAGCTCACACAGCACCCCAAACCCTGGCCTCTCTGTCCACAGCTCTTCCCCTGAGTTCCATTTGTGCCTCAACATGCTGAGCGCATCTTCAGTACGATGGGTGGATGAGCGAGAAGAGGCGCAACTGGCTAGTTGCACCAAAGCTGCACAAGCTTGTGGTCGTAGCACGCAGTTTGCGCGAGAGCAAGCCGCCACAAGAGAATGGTTGGTGGGATGAGGAGAAGCTGGTGCAGGAGGAGAAGGAGCGTGCGGGAGCTATATTGACTGCGACGCGACAGCTGAGGACCCCAAGGTTGATGATGATGCTGAGCATCACGACTCTGACATCAGTGAAGGCTCTTGGGACTAAACGCATACAGCCTTGTCCGTACCCATTTCTCCCACACAAGTCACCACCCCCTTGTGACTTGCCTGTAACAGTGGAAACGTTTCCCTCCCAGCCGCAAACCCGTTCAGTGTATCGTGAGCCACTGCAGTGACCCACTCACGCTCGACCCTGTCCCTCCTTGTAAACAGTTCGCCTTCTCCTACGTTGTGCTGAGGAAAACCAAAAAACATGCTCAAAAATGATGTGGGCACGGGGGTCAGACTCCACTTCTGACCACCTAAAATTAGGTCATACACGTGTTATACCCCAAACTGACCAAGAAATTTTCCCAGTGTTCGATGGTGATCGAATTAAATCGGTGGTAAAAAGTGAAAAATGGGGCATGCCAGGCCCACGTCAATCAGCCTAAAAATGTTGCAACTTTAAACGCGCATCTCTCCCGTACACCAATACACACTTTTTAACACATACAGTACAGCAAGGGAAAACCAAGGGATTTTACCCTGTGTTCTCCTTGTTACGGCTGCACTAACCTAATCATCAAAACTGCTCGATTTTGGCTTTATCTAAAAGATCGACATCAATTCTTACGAAATATAATTTATTTTACGATTTTGAGTAGAATTCTGTTTGCAGGGCGAAGTCACGAGGCAGGGGGTGATTTTGGGGGTGAGCGCCAAAAAAAGTCGTTTTCCTAGGGTTGACCCACCTCCCTCCAGCATCCAACGATATGACATTTTCACGAAAGTTGTCGATTCTTGCCTTATTCTTGTCACACAGAAAAAAAATGTCTTTACGAAAATGAGTAGAACCCCATTACCCCTACCAACGTGTGGCATTCGTGCGCCACTATAGTGGCACTTGCTATGGGTAAAAACGGTTTTCTGGTTTTAGTGCCTCGCTGGCGACATCCGTTGGGGGGGATTCTGGTGTGAGAATGTTCTCGATTTTTGCTTTATTTGAAAGATTCGCCACAAAATCGTTTCAAGGAAAAGAGTCGGTCAAAAAAGTCCAAGTAGAACCCAGAAACTCTCCCTTGCCACCCATTTCACGCCCATGCCCCTTGTACTACTAGGGGAAAAAAAAAAAACGATCGTGAAAAAAAAAAACGATCGTGAAAAAATAACTAATTATTAGCGTGAAATAAAGTGCACTTTTTTTCACGCCCACGTAATTTTGGCTCACGAGTGAGAGTTTATTGCCCGAGCCGCAGGCGAGGGCAATAATAGAGCACGAGTGAGACAAAATACGTGGAAGTGAAAAAACGCACTTTATTTCAAACTAATACGTAGTTTTGTTTTACAAGTGAAAATGATATTTTTGCTGGGATCCTTCACAAACGAGACGTAAAATAGAGTGATTTTATGAACAAAATGTGGGTACCTGTAAGTGAGAGTGTGAATGAGAGTAGGGGAACATGTGAACATCAATCAAAAGCAGGGAAGGGGTTACTTTTTTTGATATATGCCTCCTATGACTGGTACTAATTACAAGATGTCACCACTCATCTCGCCTGTAGGGGGGGGGGCAGGTGTATAGAGCATCACAGAAGGGGGGTTTTTTTTTTTTGCACTCATGATCATGGTTTGTTCTGTTGCACATTGATGTTAATCTTGACTTCTTGTGGCGTCTGAGTTGGGGGACTGTTGTTCTGTGTCAACAGCTGTGACATCGCAACTTGACCGGCCTGTGTGACTTCGGTGTACCTTTGTGGCATTGCCTGACTGACCCACCCATAGTGGCGTTGCATCTGTACAATAGATGCTCCTGCCTCAGCGGCTTGAGTCGCAGAAGACCTGCGGAAGCTGTGCCCAGTGTACGAACCGTCCAGCGCAAGCACCCTCGCGACTTCTGCAGGTATGCCGTACATTTTGTTGATGCCAAGAGGTTGCACACGAAAGGTCCCAGTAGTAGTTCTGTCAGCTGTCGTCTTAGTTCCAGTGATGAAGAAGCGACCCTCCTGTGAAACTGGTGAGCGCCGGTTCAGGTACTCCTCCACCACACAAAAGTAGATGCTGTCTCTTGGTACCACAAACCTCCCACGCTCCATGTCGGCCTTTTTCACCTTAGCACAGTGCTGGTACGTGAAGAGGTATCCCACTGGTGATTCCTGATAATTTGTCATCTCAAGCATCAGTGCTTCTGTGCATCTCATTCCCGACAGAAAACACACCGCGACGTAAGCCTTGCGGACACACCAGTAGCAGTCGCTCAACTCGCTCATCTTGAGAAACATCTCCACTTCTCCCTTCGAAAACGTCTTGCTCTTCTTCGTCGATTCGTCACTTCCCCAGGTCTTCAGCAACAGCCCGATGCGGTGGTACTCCTTTAGTGAAAAGTCGAACTCCGTCTTGAACATAAAGTTGAGCTTAGAGTAGCACGACCATAATGAGCTGGCTTTGTAGCTGCGTTCTTCGCGCAGGTGTGTCAAGTAAGAGACCACATGTTCTTCTCTTGGCTGCTTCCGCCCCGTGATTTTATTGTGTTGTAAAAACTTATTCCACTCCGTTTTGTATGCAGTGCTTGACTTCAACCCTGCCAGAAGCTCGGTCTCATACAGATCCTCCATAGCCTCCTTCTTCTTGGTCCTTGGCATGATTTGTAGGGTGGAGTGTGTGGTTTTGTGACTGACAGAAAACAGTGAAACTTTTTTTCACGCCAGTGAAACTTTTTTTCACGCCTCCAGCGAAATTACTAAGAGCAAGCGTGAAAAAAAGCTCACTTTATTTCACGCCCCGTTTGTGAAGGATCCCAGCAAAAAGTCATTTTCACATGTGATATAAAAAAAAAAAATGTCAAGATCTTGAAAAAAAGTTCAAGATCTTGAAAAAAACCGTCACGATCGTTCTCACACTATGAAAAAAAAAATTTTTTTTTTCGGCCCAAAAAAAAAAAATTTTTTTTTTTTGGGTCCGACTGTCGGACCCCAGAGTCCGACAGTCGGACTCCAGAGTCCGTCTGTCGGACTCCAGAGTCCGACAGACGGACCCCTGAGTCCGTCTGTCGGACTCAGGGGGTCCGACTGTCGGACTCAGGGGGTAAGTCCGTTATTTACACACTCCAAGCACGACAGACCGCACCGTGTAGGGATTCCTGGGAAGCACAACATCTTTTTCTTTGTTCAGGTTCTCAGCCTCCAAAAAATCTGTACGCACGCAGGCAATGTAAAAGAACGATCAGCAAGAAAGAGTACAAGAATACTTTTTCCCAAGTTAATCTTCTCAAATTTGACAAAAATCTGTCCGCGCGCAAGGACTCGGAGTATGAAAAAAAAAACAAAAACAAAATTGTGCTTCCCTTCTGTCCTGTAGGATTTTGTTGGTCATTTATTTGTCAACGTCTGTTGTTTCGTTATCGCGCAGCTGTTGCTACTGCGATAACGAATGTGATCAAAGGTGACTAAGCACAGGAAAAAAGTAATCTAATCAGACTAAGCACAGAGAGGCTTAGGGCCACATTATAAACATTCCTTCCTTTTTGCTTTCATTTTATTACCCTCGTAGTAAAAATAATGTTGCATTCAGGGCGTTCGCTATCGCCATCGATTTTTCCAGAATCGTGGCGAAATGCCAAAACCCCTAAATTTTTCGGTAGAGGTGTTGGATCACAACCTCTCCCTTTTGTCTTTATTGTTTTTATTGTTTTACTGTTTGTGGGGAAAAGTAGGATGTGTGGTTGCAATTTACTACCCCCACTCTATAGATACTGTAACTTTTTGTACTCGTCATAATTGGTAATTATCCCCCCCTAATTGCACTTAGGTGGGTTTATGTCACTCGTTTGGGTTAATACCCGCTCGTGACATAAACCACCTGCGTGTAAGTATGGGGTTATAATTACCGTAAAATTATGAATAGTTCTTCCTTCTTATGCTGTTCATCCGGATGGCTGGCATCGTACGTGGGTCAGTCGGAGGTGTCTGCTATCACCAACTACTATTGCAAAATGTTAGTTCAGTTTTCCCCGCAAAACAACAACCCGGGTGTTCTAACCCCCCCCTTTCTAGGTAGCAGGATCTTCACTGGCTGCAAATCAGAGGTGTTTTGCCCTATCTCTTTTTCCACCCACACTTCCCCTGTTGAATGGCCCACGCGAAGAGACCTCGGTCCCTTCCCCTGCCTATTGCATGGCTTGGTTTTGCTACGAAAAATCATTTTAAAATGGAAAACAATAAAAGCCACCCCTACCCAACTGTTTTTGAGATCACCTTGAGGATGCCTTCGACGCGAAAATCATCTTCCCCTTTCCTGGCATCCAGGAAAGTGGTCAAATGACCTCCTGCTCTGTCATGCTGGGATTGTTCAACTGGTTTTCACAGTATTATGCGTGCGGAACAAATATGCGTATTAAAATGGCCGTTTGAGTTTTCCTCAGTACCCACCACACACACACCTTCACATCGCAGGTTCAACACCTTTTCTCGCATTTGGACAGCGGCACAACGATGTTGCGCTCCTTTGTGGGTTTGGCGATGCTGTGGGCAGTTCGTTCTCAGAGGTGCACTTCCGATGCTGAGTGCCCAGGGGCGAAGTCCTTATGTTACGACAACTCTTGCCGGTGTCGTGGCGACTGGACAGGAGACGACTGCGCCTGCAGCCCTTCAGAGACATGCCACGGCCACGGGACGTGCGATCCACTCACATCCGCCTGCGCATGCAGCACTGGTTGGACCGGGGTATACTGCAACATCCCATGCACCTCTGGAACGCCGTGTGCCTCACAAGGTGTATGCTACACAGACCAACACTGTGGACAGAACCAGCATTGCGACGACACGTTCAGCTGTGTCTGCAACCCTGGCTGGATTGGCAACTCCTGCGACAAGACGTGCCGTACGTTCTGCAGCAACAACGGGTATTGCGACCACAACACCTTAGGCCTGCCCTGCCTCTGTGATGACGATTGGTATGGTCCGCATTGTGAAGTGTTTTGCGACGATGCGCAATGCAGCCAAGGGAAATGCGACGCGACAGGAGCTTTGACTGCGTGCACTTGCGACGGTGATTGGGTACATTGGAAAGGCGCAGCCTGCGCCTGCAGTCCTTCGCTTACCTGCAGCGGGAACGGCAGATGCGAAGGTGATGTGTCCAAATGCAAATGCAACGACGGCTGGGTTGGTCCTGCATGCGAATTTCACTGCGACCCTGCTACTACGTGCAGTGACATCATGTGCAACGCGCGAGGGTCATACAATGACGCCAAGCTTGGATGCGATTGTGACCAAGGGTTCGATGAGGACACAAACTGTCAAAAATGCCTGCCTCATTATTACGGTCATGATTGTGATGTTTATTGCACCGACGACGTGACGTGCCACGGTCATGGTGAATGTGATGCAGGCGGGAAGTGCCTGTGTGAGGCTGAGTACAACGTCACCACGGATTGTGGGGACCAAGGAATGATTCGCTACTGGCAGGGTGTGGTCACAAAGCATCTTGCGAATATCTTCTCTCTCGAGTTCTATTTCAGTACTACAAGAAGCCTCCGAAGGTTGAAAACTCAGAGGGGTGAAGACCAATATAGATTTTAAGGTTTCAAAAACCTCCTGAGGGACTCCAACGTTACAATAAAGAGATGCAAGCTTACTTTTTCCCAACTGAATCTTTCTCATCTGTTCGCGCAGGCATCAGAATATAGTGGAGCACGCTCTAGGGTGGCTACACTAATAGATGGTACACAAACAGGATGTGACTAGTATTGGTTTGGATTGGTAGCAATTATTGCACGGAATACACTACGTATAGAAGACAGCTAAGACCAAGACTCTTTAAGTCACTCTTTCTCGGTGAGCAGACAGAACATCTTAGTACATAAAAAGGAAGAAAACAAAACAAAAAAAAACATTGACAGTGGAGATTGCACAACTGTGGCAACACAACCGAGGCAACTACACTACTCCAACAATTTATCAAAAATGAACGAATATTGACAACTAAATATCAGTCCTTTTGTTTTCGGCTAGCCAACTCTACCGATTCAGAAATCATGAGAGATGATTTCTGCAACCGACTCAAAAAATCATGTGCAAAACGATGATCAAGTGATTCATTTACGCTCCGTCCCAAATTTTTGTCCACACATACGATAAAGTAATAGTTACTCCACTAAATAAATCGAGCAAAAATATGGTGAACTCAGCGGAGCCCGGTTTTAAAAGTGCCAAAAACGACCTTTTCGTTTTGACGCATTGTGACTTCCTCAAATGCACTTTTCAAGGGTAAAAAATTCGGGTTTTCTAAGCACAACCAGTGTTAAGTCAAAAAATTTCGCGAAAAAAAAATAGATTTTTTTTGACTCTAGATGCCGGAACCCAGAAACGTCCATTCGAGCAATTTTTTTTTGGTTTTGACACACCCTGTGCCCGCCAGGCATAGTCTGTACAAAGTGATTTTTACCTGGATTTTTGCCTGTATTTTCCTTAAGGAAAATACACAGGGAATTATCTTAAAAAAATTATCTTAAAAAAATTCTGAATATTTGTGCATGATTTCAGTAGGACGGGCAGACCCCTTTTTCAGTCGAGAGAGGCGCACCCAAGTCTTGCTTATCGTGCACTGCACTCTTGTTTTTTTCTCTTTTATATCCAAGAAATAATAAAAACCCCTTTCATCTTTTGTTTAGTTGGTACGCTACCCACGTCATACGCCGTTATCAGCATCAACTTCACTTTTTTGTACGAGCCTGGAAATGAAAAGACACGTTCTTCGGATGTAATTAGAGTATACCGTTTCCACTTTCTCCCTTTCTGTGTTTCATCTCTCGCACTTTAAGGGTTTGCTTGTTGTTGTTGTGCTACATAGGGCAGGGGGGAACAGGCAAATCAGAGGTGTTTTGCCCTATCTCTTTTTCCACCCACACTTCCCCTGTTGAATGGCCCACGCGAAGAGACCTCGGTCCCTTCCCCTGCCTATTGCATGGCTTGGTTTTGCTACAAAAATCATTTTAAAATGGAAAACAATAAAAGCCACCCCTACCCAACTGTTTTTGAGATCACCTTGAGGATGCCTTCGACGCGAAAATCATCTTCCCCTTTCCTGGCATCCAGGAAAGTGGTCAAATGACCTCCTGCTCTGTCATGCTGGGATTGTTCAACTGGTTTTCACAGTATTATGCGTGCGGAACAAATATGCGTATTAAAATGGCCGTTTGAGCTTTTACTCAGTACCTACCACACACACACCTTCACATCGCAGGTTCAACACCTTTTCTCGCATTTGGACAGCGGCACAACGATGTTGCGCTCCTTTGTGGGTTTGGCGATGCTGTGGGCAGTTCGTTCTCAGAGGTGCACTTCCGATGCTGAGTGCCCAGGGGCGAAGTCCTTATGTTACGACAACTCTTGCCGGTGTCCTGGCGACTGGACAGGAGACGACTGCGCCTGCAGCCCTTCAGAGACATGCAACGGGAACGGACAATGTGAGAATTCCGACTGCATCTGTACCCCAGGTTGGGTTGGTCTGAGCTGCGCCTGCAGCCCTTCAGAGACATGCCACGGCCACGGGACGTGCGATCCACTCACATCCGCCTGCGCATGCAGCACTGGTTGGACCGGGGTATACTGCAACATCCCATGCACCCCTGGAACGCCGTGTGCCTCACAAGGTGTATGCTACACAGACCAACACTGTGGACAGAACCAGCATTGCGACGACACGTTCAGCTGTGTCTGCAACCCTGGCTGGATTGGCAACTCCTGCGACAAGACGTGCCGTACGTTCTGCAGCAACAACGGGTATTGCGACCACAACACCTTAGGCCTGCCCTGCCTCTGTGATGACGATTGGTATGGTCCGCATTGTGAAGTGTTTTGCGACGATGCGCAATGCAGCCAAGGGAAATGCGACGCGACAGGAGCTTTGACTGCGTGCACTTGCGACGGTGATTGGGTACATTGGAAAGGCGCAGCCTGCGCCTGCAGTCCTTCGCTTACCTGCAGCGGGAACGGCAGATGCGAAGGTGATGTGTCCAAATGCAAATGCAACGACGGCTGGGTTGGTCCTGCATGCGAATTTCACTGCGACCCTGCTACTACGTGCAGTGACATCATGTGCAACGCGCGAGGGTCATACAATGACGCCAAGCTTGGATGCGATTGTGACCAAGGGTTCGATGAGGACACAAACTGTCAAAAATGCCTGCCTCATTATTACGGTCATGATTGTGATGTTTATTGCACCGACGATGTGACGTGCCACGGTCATGGTGAATGTGATGCAGGCGGGAAGTGCCTGTGTGAGGCTGAGTACAACGTCACCACGGATTGTGGGGACCAAGGAATGATTCGCTACTGGCAGGGTGTGGTCACAAAGCATCTTGCGAATATCTTCTCTCTCGAGTTTTATTTCAGTACTACAAGAAGCCTCCGAAGGTTGAAAACTCAGAGGGGTGAAGACCAATATAGATTTTAAGGTTTCAGAAACCTCCCGAGGGACTCCAACGTTTTTAAAATATTTTTACCATCATTTTTCCTTTTTTAGGTCCTGGGCTGGACCTTAAATTGCATCCGGGGGTCCGTTCCTCCAGAAACTCTATGAAGGTGTTGACCGCTCGAACCGATGTCTCCTACCTGAGAGATTACAAAACAGGAGGCGAGGAGGGGTATGCGGGGCGTTTTTGTGCCTTCAGGGTCTTTTTGTTTTTCAGCAACCCTGCCTCTCCTTTATCACCAGTGCATAGCCTTTGTCTTTCTGTTGGGGTATGCGGGACTTCCCCTAGTCCTCAGGGTCTAAACGCCCCTGCCCTCTTTTATGCAAGTTCACCCTGGCAGGGTATATAAATGCTGGGTCAGGCTGGCCCCCCTATGCTATGATGGGTGCTCGCACCCGGAGCATAAATGGCCAGCGGTCAGGCCAGAGTCGCTCTGCGGAGTCTCTCTGCCACGCCTTTGGGTTACGGTGTGCTGCCTGTAAGGACGTCCATGTATATCCCTAAGAGAAAGGGTGAGGCCCAACTGTCGGTACAGCATGGGGCGCCAAGAGAGAGATGTTGTGACCCCCCCGCCCACCCCTTTTTGTGTTTTTGGGTTTCTGCTCTCTTGTGTAGACTATCGTGCACCAAGCGTTGGGTGCAGCGAACTGCAGTACCTGTAAGCTCACAACTCTTCAACGGAAGGTGGGCCGCCGGCTGTCGAGCGGTTGTGAACCGCCCTCGTTCTCTTACGGTACGGGCCAGTCATTAGGTTTCCTTTTTACATCTTCTGTTGTTGGCCGCAGGGTACTTGTGCTTTCATCCGGATGGCTGGCAACGTACGTGGGTCAGTCGGAGATGCCTGCATTAATAACTTCACTTTGTTTCAATCTTCTTTTAGGAAGGCTCGTTTTTCCCATTTATTGTTACAAAATAACAATAAATCATTTTTTCCGGTAGCTCCTCTCCCTCCCTTTTTTTCGCATTTTTTAGGGATTCCTGGGAAGCAATTTTTTTTCTTTGTTCCGGTTCTCTGCCTCCAAAAAATCTGTACGGTCGCAGGACTCGGAATACGGAATAAAAATTGTGCTTCCCTTCTGTCCTGTAGGATTTTGTTGTTTCATTTATTTGTCAACGTCTGTTGTTTCGTTCTCGCGCAGCTGTTGCTACTGCGATAACGAATGTGACCTAAGGTGACTAAGCACAGAGAGGCTTAGGTTCTATCTTAAAAACTTTTCTTCCTTTTACTTTCTTATTTGTATTTCTCTATTGTTTAATCTAAGGTCCTGGGCTGGACTATAAACTGCATCCGAGGGGGTCCGTTCCTCCTGAAACTCTATGAAGGTGTTGACTGCTCGAACCGATGGAGGGGTATGTATCGTCCGGTATGCGGAGCATTTTTTTTTTTCGTGCCTTCAGGGTCTGTTTTCTTTTTCAGCAATCCTGCTTCTAATATACCACTAGCGTCTATTGGAAAGTATAGTGTATCAAATTTGTTCATTTCATTCATTCTTGTTTTGAGACAAACTGCCTTGCAAAAGTCGTAGGGGGAGGAACTATGCACGAGAGCTGTTCCCGAGTTTTTTGGGTGAGACCGACGTAAACACGACACAACTTATCAACATAATTTTTTTTGATTTTGTCCCTGCTCACTTTTTTCCCCTCCACGAAGTGTGTTTAGAAACCAGACAAAAAAAGAAAGCCAACATTTGACTTGTTAACGACTTATCCATTTCTTTTTCACATCATTTCACTTTGCGACACATCAGGATTTCACCTTTTGGGCTGCGTTCAACGAAAATAAGCCTTCTTTCCTTTTATCAAGTTATCAAGATCAGTTGGCGGGTATAATTGTCTTGGTTTTTCCACAAAAATTCGGTGCAATCAACGAAAAAATTCTGTTTCGTTTGATTTCGTTTCTTTGTTTATCAGACTACTGGGGGGGAGCTATTAAAGTATACGTATACTTTATTCGGCGGGAATTACTGCTTAAATGGCCAAAAAACGAAAAAGGGAAAAAAAAAAAAAATCACTGTTATTTTGGGGTTTCTAGTGGCCGAAACCTCGCGAAAACACCACCATTGGCATTTTTGGGCCAATCCCAGCCAGTGGTGGGGTCAATGTGGAAAAATGAACAATTTTTTGGTGACTTAAATTTTCACAAATCTGAACCCCATCAGCACCAATCGTGTAAAAACTGATACACGCGTTTTAGGTCAAAAATACTCGTTTCTCAGCGCAAAGTGACCCCATCACAGCACGCACAGAATCCGGACCACCGAAATCAAAAAATTTTTTTTTCGATTTTTTGTGCAAAACTTGCTGAAAAATTTTTTTAGTAAGAAAAATGTACACAAAAACCGTATACTTTATTTCACAGATTTACACGCTCAAAATGGGTTTCCGCACCGTATACTTTATTACCCCCGTATACTTTATTAGCACCGTATACTTTATTAGCCCCCCCCCAGTAGCTTACACTCAGATATCAGTTTTTATTTTTGCATTTTTTTTGCGGTACATTTGGGGCACTCCAATACGCCTCAGTTCCGTTCCGCCAGCCTGCTTTAATTATTTCTTTCTTGATCACCCCAATTTTCCTATTTTTTTTTCGCGATGTGGGTGTGCTTGTACTACCGTGTGGCAGGTGTGGTACGTATCTAGTAACTGTTTTCTTTCGTCATTTACATAGCATAGCACCGGCAGTAGGGCTGTGCATTTTTCAGTCGAAGAGTAACAGTATGCGTGTGTTAAACCTAGTCCCAGCTCATCTGTTTTTCAACTACAGTAAGACAACAAACATCGGTGGGGTAAAAACCCTCCTTAGAATTTTGAAATTCCAAAATCCACCTTAGTTTTTACCCCACCTATGTTCCTACCCCACCGGTGTTTGTTGTCTTACTGTAAGCCCCCCACCCTCAGGTTCCCCCTTTTCAGCTTTTGAAATAACAAAAGAAATACAAGACATGTCAAAAGCCATCACTCCTTGTTCACTGAGGGGGAAAAAACATTTTTTTCCCAAAAACTGGTCCGAGCGTGACTTTCAGGTCACGCTGCGGAGCAAACAAATAATATGTATAGTTCATCCTCTTGGTGTCTATACTAATACAACCAAATTTTCAAAAACAAAAACAAAAAAATCTGATAACATGATGGCCTTCAACCCTAGGTATCACTTTTCTCTACTGAGGGTCTCCCTTTTCAGCTTTTGAAATAATAGGCGATACAAGGCATAAACGTCTTTCAAAAGTTTTCAAATGTTAAAAAGACGGGGAGCCTTACCCCGCCCCCTTCTAGGGGTTAACAGCAACAGCTGAGTAACAAAAAAACCTGCCCCCTCCCTGTACCTCCCCTTTTGACACTTTTTCAGTCATCTGTGCCTGACACAATAAAGACGCCATCCTGCGTGCTTCTTCTTCGTCCCCAGACATTGTGTAGTGGTGATTGCATGAGAAGAAACGAAGCAAACCAAAGGTGCGGAGGAAACTCACCCAAAAAATCTCCCCTCCCCCTCCCCCTCCCACTGTCAAACTGTATCACTTCACGACACGCAGGTTAACATCGTTTGCCCTCCTCACAATATGTCAGGGCGTGGTAGGGGGAAAAAGGTGAAGCTGGCTGATGGCAAGGAAGGGCGCGAAGGGAATGGGGGACCAGTCAGCCGCTACACCCCAAGCAGCAGAGCTTCCCAGTCTTCTGCCTTCGACGACGCAAACCCTCACGAGGCGAAGTCCCGTGTCAACACCTTGTTGGCACGCCACCACGGTGTCCCGTCCCCAGCATCGACAGCGCTTGTCCTGGACGGCCCTCGTTTGAACACATGCCGTGTTCTGTTTGAGTCAGAGTGGGACCCATCGCAGGTGCATCTGCCAAACGCAAGCAGGCACGACTTCGACAAGATAAAGGGTCAGAAGGTCGAGGGGTTGCATGTGTATCACAGCACGGTAACCGACACCCTGAAGAACCCGCAGTTCAAAGACGTGGTGGGCCATCGCTTGTCGCTTGTGTACTTGGACTACATGAGGGTGGTGGACAGGCAAGCGGATTTGCGACTGCTGTCAAGTGGCTACATGGAGAAAGGAGTGATCGCGATTACGTGCCCAGCGCAGTGTGATAGCTCAAAAATCACAACGCAGAACCCTGACAGACACCTGGAAGGAGAAAAGCTGAATCTCGTGCGGATCGGTGGCTTTGACGTCAACTTTGACCTCCCTCTTTCCGGACTGTTCAAAGTCCCCTTTGAGGTGGGGGCCCTGTGGACTGCTGACCAGCAGGAGACGATCCTCTATCAGTCACCTGGGAAAACGTGGATGTGGGTCACCATCTTCAAAGTGGTAGATAAAAAGGAGAACGGCAGCGGAGATGCGTCCGTCATCTCAAGGGCAAGAGAGGAGCTTGTCGATTACTTGCGTCGGAACACACCCATTGAGACCCAGCCAGGTACCGAACACATCCATAGTGTCACGCTGCGTGATCTGCATCGCCTTCGAAGCTTCAAGCGCCTCATTGATGACTTCTTGTCGGTCACGATCGAATTCCCGTGGAGCGACAGCGACTTGCCGAAGCAGACTTGGGAGGGTAACGAACACCTTGTCAACATCGACAACTGCGAACAATACGGTCTCAATGACTATCTTTATGAAAAATACGGAGGCATGATGGGCTTGAGCTCATGGTTCGAAGGTTGATGCGAATAAGACGACACTTCAAAGTGTAGCTTTGTAATACAGAAAAAGAAAGATTCTTCGGAAAAAAAAGGTAGATGCAAGTTACTATAGCCTAGCAGGGTATTAGGGTGGGTTAAAAAACTGGTTTTGAAAACCGGTTTTTCAAAACAAAAACTGGTTTTCAAAAAAAAAACAAGTAATTATGAAGTGTCCCGCGACCAGCCCACAATCGCCCTGAATGTCGCAGTTTCCCACAACACACCTCGTTTTTTTTCTTAGCAATTCGTTGTTTTGTTGTTGTTTTTTCCACACACCTTCCTTCAACCCTTGTGCCCTTTGTGTCACTCCTCCTGAAGGGGTGAAAGGTGCTGGGAATGCTGAAGTCAGGCACAGTACATGTGTCGAGGCCCCATGAACAAGACGCGAAATGTATTGCACGGGAAACAACATGACAGACAGGTGCAGGGTGGTTCCGTGCATATATAACTTGACACCTTGTGTGTCTCCCAAAACCAAAAACGTTGTGTGTGAAGTTTTGAAGGAAGGAAAAATATAAATCGAACTGGTCAGGAACGTTTTGTTGTTTTTTGCCTCATTTTAAAAGCAAGAATTTCTTATCGCAAAACTTGTTGCGGAGTCCCCAAGCTGCAACGGTGGTGCGCACAAACATGGGTTCTTGTTATGTTTTTCTCGGTTGGTATAGGCCAACGGGAAAACCCTTCGCATTTTTCCCTTGGGGTCCCTATGATGTCGGAGTAGAGGGTTTCTAAGCCTTTGTGGCTCTTGATTTTTATTCTTGTTTATTTCATGGTGTGCATGCTTCAGAAGAAGAAGGGCGTTTTTTTTTTTTTCACGTCCGTTATTATTGTTTTTTTCACGGCAACGACGGCAGTCATGGATGTCCAAAGTACTTGAAGTACTTTTTTTGGATTTTTTATGGCAGTTGATGAGGTGATCCAGCGCACACTTTTCCACACTTTTTCACATCGTGAAAACGTGTGAAACCAAGGTGAAAATGTGTGAAATCAAGTGAAAATGTGTGAAACCAAGTGAAAATGTGTGAAACCAAGTGAAAATATGTGAAACCAAGTGAAAATGTGTGAAACCATGTGAAAACACCAAGTTTTTTTTCTGGAGGAATCCACTCAGAGTGCGTGAAGCAGTTTTTTTTTCACTTTCGTACACACTTTTTCACACCGTGAAATCATGTGAAAATGTGTGAAAATGTGTGAAACCAAGTAAAAATGTGTGAAAAAGCGTGAGACTGGATCACCTCAGTTGAAGTAATTGATCCCCCTTTTTTTCCCTCTCAAAATGACAGTCAAGTACTTGAAGATTGATCAAGTACCTACTCCCCCCCGTGCATAAGTCCGACCCCCATGACCCGTGCATAAGTCCGACCCCCATGACCCGTGCATAAGTCCGATGATCCGTGTATAAGTTCGGGCAGATTTGGGCTCAGGATCGGACTTATGCACAGGCCGACTTATACACCGGTTTTGTGTACTGGTGGTGGGGAGAATTTTTTTTGGCGCGTTTTCCCGCTCGCGAAGCGAGCGGGGGGGAAATATTGGGTGTTTTTCCGCGAGCGAAGCGAGCGCAATTTGTTTTATTGGCGGTGTATTCACCAGGGATCATCTTCGCGCTTCTCATGTCAAAACATCATCCTCACAATTCTCAAAGATGTGCACCTGTTACTGCAAAATTGTGGAAAACTTTGCGCCCCAAACAGTCTCAGCAGCCAAAAAAGGTGCCCCTTGTTGCTGGGAGTTGGTTCTCATGTTTGATACCTTCCCAGCAGGCATTCCTCTGAGTCCAACGCTGGTTGGCCTGTCTGCGGCGTTGTACCGAAGTTGCACGAAGACAGGGTAAATTTTGCGGTGTCACATTCCCTCATGTGTGGGTCACTCACACTGAGGTCATGTGACACTGCATGGGTCTGGGTACCTGGGTGCACAAAACCGAACGGTGTATAAGTCCGAAACCCCGTGTATAAGTCCGGAGGCCCTCAGCCCCCCTAAAAATCGGACTTATACGCAGACTTATGCACGGGGGAGGGTAGGTACTGTAAAATCGTTTAATTTGTCACCTACAATAATGTGACAGAATGGCAAAAATGGTGACAAAATGACAAATTATATAAGTGACACATTATTATGATGATTTAATTATGTTTTGGGACCACAGACGGGGGAGCTGGTTCTGATACTGCAGTGGAAGGGTGCCCAGGTTGTTAGTTTTGAGAAGACGCTGCAGACCAAGGGGGTTCTGCGGAGCACAAGAGGCAACGCTTTCTCCATGGCACTGGCTGATATCGGGAAGGCTTCGTGTGTGAGAGGCCTCGGCAGCTTCCGTCCCACGGGGATCTGCTGTCGACTGAGGATCGGTTGCAGTGCTAGTACAGAAAGTATCACTCAAGGCTGTACTTTAAAAAGTAGACACAAAAATAACCATAAACATAAATTAAATCATCGTTTAATGTGACACATATTCTTAGGGAGTGACAAAGTTTATTTATGGCTGATATTTCAACTCGGTTAATTAGGGTGTGACAAATTAAACGATTTTACAGTATCAAGTATTGGGTTTTTTGGGGGATCAAGTACTTGATATACTTCAAGTACTTTGGACATTCATGACTTAGGGTCAGCTCATAAACGTTTTGTCTTTGTTTTTATTGTTTTATCGTTTGCGGGGGGGTGTACTGCCAGTAATTCCCAAAAAAAAAAAAAAAAAAAAGCCCACATTTTAAATCATCTGAGTAAGCAATATTTCCCTCATGTTTCCGCCTGTTTGACCCGGCAGTGGACTTCATTAGCAGCTTGTAATCGCGATTTGTCTCGGTTCATGTTTTCTTTGTTTTTTCATGCTCGCACTCACACTGACACATACGCGATCACCCCCCGAGCCCGCTGCTAGGAGCCGTGCCTCACCTGAAGTTCTGATGCCGTAACTCTTCGACTGTACAATCCTCCCACCCCACCCCACAAAAATTAAAAAGCTTCCACCACACAGCGAACATCACAAAAAATAAAACAAACAAACAAACAATTTTCAACCAAAAACCCCTCTCATCAGCACACCCCCCTCTGAGGGCGTACATACGCACCACCTCACTCCTCCCCTGCTGTGTTCCGCACCTCTTTAACAATTCAGATCGCATACTTCGTGCACAGCCCAGCCACACGCTACGTACCTCCGCCCTCTTCTCAACCCCAGATGCATCCAAACGCAACACGCCGTGTGTACAAGGAAGAGTCGTTCTCTTCGTTGACATGTCTATTGAAGGGTTTTGTGTCGCAGTGTGCAACGCTAGGAGAGGACTCCGATCGTGCAAAAGGCGCTGTGGCTACTCTTTTAGGGGAGAACCATGTGCGCGAAGACGGGGTCGCGATCAACATCAAACAACAATACGACCAGCATGGGTGTGTGCTGTTGTGCAGTAGGAGTGATGTGGATGATGTCTGCTCTCTGGAGGTAGTTAGTGTAGGTCGTCTGGAGCACGGCAGTGACTGGTGTGGGTGTCAAACAGTGGCGATCGGGGATGTGGCCGAGGCTGAGATGCAAAAGTTTGATGAGAGGTTTGAGGCTGCCCTCACGCAGCTAAGGAAAGAGTGGAAAAGCAGCAAGCCCTCACCGCAGTTTATCGAGTGTGCAGCGAAGATGGCGGCAACGGAGACGTCAACGGTGCCCCAGGTTTGCAAGTCTGATTTTTCGGCAGCAGCTCAGCCGTCGTGGCCTTGGATTCTGATATCTTGTGGCATCTTGCCACGGTTGCTGGGGGAATGTCTGAGCGATAGGTTGCTGCTGGACTTCGATGTGTGGATGGCGCAGACGTGGCTCGAGGATGCAGTCACCCCACTCAGCCAAGGGGAGTGCAACGAAGTCGTCGGGATCATGGAGAGCGCAGTGAGCCGTGCACTGCTGTACACCGAGGACCGCAAGGACATTGACGCCGATGTCGTGGAGCCGCTGTCTGCATGCAAACGGGACCTCGATGCTCTTCTGAAACAACAGGCGGACGAGGGTGCACAACAGCGCAGACTCGGGGAGATCGGGGCCCACACTGTGCTGGATGTTGGCCTTGCCCTCATCCCACCGCCAAGCGATTCAGTCGCGAATGAGGATGTAGCAGCCAGAGCTGCGAAAGCGATAGGACAGATGCCGCTTGTGAACGACTGTAGTGCGGCACGTTTCCATTTGTGGATGCAACAGAACTCCGCTGCGTTCCCTGAACTGGCGGTGGCCAGTGTGGAGAAGTACTTTGCACGCCTCGTCTCCACAGTCTCAGCCGGTGGGGCGTTGGTTTTCCAGTGCGATACAAACAGCATCAAAGAGATTGTTAAAAGATACCAGGCGCTTGTCAAGGGTGCGTCGCTGATTTCCCGCAGCCACGAGATGGTTGTGGTTGTGTCGGCGTACGTAGTCGTGCACCACATGTGTGTCCAGAGGTGGCCCATACTGGCGCGTTACGGAGTTGCAATGGAATACACCTCACTGAGCCACGTGTCGACGGACAAGAAGGAAACCCGCACCCAGGTGAAGCAACTCGCGAAGTACTTGCAACGATTCTCGTCGGAGGCCGGACGGCGTGTCTTCTCGCTGCAAGGCTCGAGTGCTGAAGGTACGATGGATTTTACAAGGGGGTCTGCAGAGATCCAGCAGAGATGGAAGGCGGAGCGTGCCGAGGTGGCTGCCAAGCAAGAAGAGTTCATGAAGGCTCTGGAGGAGAAGAAGCAACAGCTTGAGCGCTTGAGGAAAGAACTGGACAACGAGCGGGCAACTGAAGTTTTCACCTACTGGGGCAGAAGAGACCAAGACAGCAGAATCCAGGATTTGGAGGACCGTATACGGGACACCAAGGTACCTCCGAAGTACGTTGCGTGCCCGCTGCCGGAACACATACACTACGCATATCCCGTTCTCTTCTACATCCTGATGGACCAAGATCTTGACGTGCTGATGTGCCTTTCCTTCAACTCGCAGCGGATGCTTTCGAGGGGAAGACCAGGAACGACAGAACCATTGCATACGTGCGGAAGTTGGGCAACCCACTACAACAACCGTCGCTCAGGAAAGTTTACATCGTCCGCCGAGAGAGATGTCGATTTTATGCCCACCTCGGACATTCGCGTGCCCAAGTCATACGGCCCTTCTGACATTGAGGAGATCTGGTCCGCTACTCAAGCAACGTGGTACCCAGACGTCGGGTCGACACTGTGGGCACAGGACACCCCCTTCGCTGTATTACAGAACAGCACCACAGAGTACTACAGCAAGGCGGTGTTCGAAGGTTTGCGTCCGGAGTTCGCGGCTTTTCTCCTCCCACCTGAAGACTCGTCGTCGGGGCAGGAGCACACTGCAGGGAACAGAGGGTACGCCACCATGCACCTGAAGCCACATGCCTTCACAGTGAAGGGGCACCTTGCCTTCGCAGGTGTGAGGTCCTTCTCGTCCTCGGTGTGGAGGAAGATCCTCCGGATTGTGACGGAACGCTCCCTCCCGTTTGCAGAGGCGAGTGTGGCTGAGCTGCTGCGCCACTCTGCGCACCAGCTCGGTGCCTTCACAGAGAGGTTTGCGAGGAAGGAAGACGGTGATCCCTTCAAAGCAGCAGAAGACCTGTTCCGCCCTTCTGATCCTCTCGTCGCAAAGCTTGTCGCTGCTTTTGCACAGCTCGCGGAGGAGGTGCGTGAGTGCCCTCGGGATCACAAGGGGTTCCCAGTGCTGGCAGACCTGTCTTGCTTCATCAGCCAGTTCTCCTCGGATCCGCGCGGTCAGAGGCTTCCGTTTCTGTGGAGGGGGGTGGCAGCCAGGTGGAGGGAGGTTTGCGGGTTTGAGGATGTGCAGGAGGTGGGCGACAAGGACAAGGAGGCTGTGATGACTGCGTACGCCATACGCTGCTTTCTTGTCCCGAAGCTGACTGCTGCAGACGCGGCTCTGCTTGTGGAGGAGCTCTTCAGGTTCCGTCAGTGCCTCGCCAGGTCGGACGAGGAGCATCCGGAGTCATTGGCGACTGTGCGACGCGTTGCAGCACATAGGCTGAGCGATGTGATGATTCACGCACAGGCGGACCCTGACACAGTGATCACTCCAGGGCTGCGGAAGATCTTCGGCAGGATGCCGGAATATATTGCCCTCTGGGAAAACCTCTCTGACCCGTTGACAGGAACGGCGACGTGCTGCTTCGCTGCCGTAGCAGAGGGCGACCACTACTCTGTGAACCTGCTCACGGGGGCTGTGCTGCTGAACGGGTACCCTCCTTGCGGCCTGCCTGACGAGGTGACGCAGTGCGCGTTGTACAAACGGAGCTTCGGCGAGACGCGAAACTTCGAAGTCAGCAAGAGCCCGTCCGGTGCCACGTTTAATACACTGAAGCGGGACGAAACAAACTGCCACTACGACTTCTGCATTTGCAGCGGCACAGGCAGGGTGCGGATCTTCGAGATTCGGGAGGAAGATGGAGAGGACAACAAATCAGAGCTTGTGAGTCTACAGGAGGCGGAGTGGAGTGTGGCGAACCTGCCGAAGATGCTAGTCGACCTGCACACCCACTGGCACGACGTATCACAACAGACGCTGTGGTTCAGGGAGGAGTCGTACCTCAACAAGAGGGTGCAGTACTTGATGACGTATACGCTCTCTGCGACAGGAGCACCCGAGCACGCTGTCGTCCACGAGGTGCCAGCTGCAGAGATGGACCAGCCGTACAAGCACATCCTCTCTCTGCTCTCTGAGGGCCACCTCAGCAGATTCGTGGCAGCGCCGCTCTCCTTGGTCCCGCTCTTCGAGAGGGTCGAGGAGCACGTTCACATGCATGCAGTTGTGGACAAGAATGAGGTGCTGTGGGTGCGGCTTCCTCGCCTCCGGCTGTCGTGGTGGGTGGAGGGAGACACCGTGCGCTCCGAACAGCACCCCAACATGCGACTGAGCAGCGAGCAGCAGCACGGGTGTGTTCCCCTCTTTTTCCAAAACTACCTCGTGTTAGAGGGGACGGCAGGCAGCACTAGGGTGTTGATTCCGTGCGGGACGATTGTGCAGGATGAAGAAGGTGCACGGGTTGCCATGGATGGGGCGAGCACGAGCACGTTCAAATGCTTTGCGTACGACTTGTGTGTGCGGTTCAGGCAACTGAAGGCGGCAACAACAACGATGCGTCTCTACCTTGCTGCTGTGTTTGCGGCGTCAGGGACGTTGGTGGTGGAGCAGTGGATGGGGATGACTGCGGTGGAGTTTGCAGTGCAACTGTGTCGGGAGTGCTGGTCGAACGAGCCTTTGAGTGCTGGGGACATGCAGCTGCTGGACAATGTGGCGGCCTTTGGCGAAGATGTGCCGGTGCTGACTCTGATTTGCCACGACCTGTTACGCTCGTCATTCCGTCAGTGCAAGCTGTGGGAGAAGGACAGGCCAGAGAGAGGTGCGTTGGAGATGACACGACTGCAGGAGGCACGAACTGAATACGGCAGAGCACCTGGGAGGAACTGGCGGCATGCACTCTCCACGTGGGAGCTGCACTCATCCCCAATGGACCGCAAAGCGGTTAACCTAAAAAGCCGGAACGACCACGAGTGCACACTGGAAGAGTACCCGGGAGACATCAAAGAGTACGTGAAGAAGGAGGAGTTGGGCCTGAAGAAGAGGATCTTGAAGGCAACGGAACAGGAGCCCGGCTTCGTCCCACCCTCCTTTCCGTTCACGTGTCCAAACTACCCCGGATTGTGTGCTGAGCTGAAGGACAGTTGGGAGCGCCACCACCGCACTGCAAGCTATGATGTGCCCTCACCGGAGTTTCTGAGTGGGTACGTGACCTCCCTGAAGGAGGAGGTGTCAGCCAAGCGTGCAGGCCTGCAGGAGCGCATCACGGACTGTACCACCGAGCAGGCGAAGAGGCACTCAGCGTCGTTCGAGTTGCTGCACTGCGTGAATGGAGTGCCCACCGTCACCTTCAGGGATATGGCTCTGTTGGCGGGCACTGTGGAATTCTCGCCTTCGCACGAATTGAATCCGTTTTTGACATACCAGCAGCGTGTCATCTTGCAAAACGATGCACGCCGTCTGCTGGAGTTGTGCGTGCTGGAGGACAAACTCGAAAGGATCCTGCGGCTGGTGCAAGGCGACAACACCCGCGCCAAGATAGTGCAGGAGCTTCGGTGCGTGAGAGATTGGGACGGAGACGAGCACCCGCACTGGCTGGTGTTCGAGGCAGAAGGCTCGCTGCAGATCCGCCCACACCAATATGACCTCGCTAAGCACCTTCTGCACCACCCTGGTTCGATCTCACAGCTCAACATGGGGCTGGGGAAGACACGAGTCATCCTCCCGATGCTGCTGCTGGAGCTGACCCGCCTGGATGCAAAAAAAGCTGAGAAGATCCTGCCGCAGATTGTGTTCCTACGTTCGCTGCTGAAGGAAGGACAGGGGTTCCTGTCTAACACCCTGACGGCAAGCACACGGAACCTGCGGGTGTACATGCTGCCGTTCCACCGAAACATCGAACTTGATGTGCCAGCTCTTGAAGGTGAGTGGAGGGAAGCGCAACGTGCGGGGGGTGTGGTGCTTTCAGTGCCAGAGTACAAGCTCAGCCTCTGTCTGAAACGACACGAGCTGGCCATGCACGACAAACCCGCAGAAGCGAAGCTTCTGAGACATCTGCAGACAATGGACAAGACAGGAACACTGATCCTGGACGAGAGCGACGAGCTGCTCCATCACAGATACCAGCTTGTGTACGCAGTGGGCAAGGGCGACAGCTTGGTGGACGGCGCCATACGGTACGAAGTGGCAGCTGCCGTGCTGACAGCACTGAACAGGCGGGGGAAGACGCTCGACAACATCGCAGCAGTCATCGAGGTGAGAGAAGGCATCGACCGGTTCCAAGGCTTCAGACTGGTGGATGGGCGGTCCACGCACGATGCGAACGTAGCACAGCTGAACCGTGTGGTGCTTGACCTCCTCTGCGAGGAGATCAAGCAACACGGTGCACCGTGGTGCCTTCGTTGGTTAAAGGACTACAGTGCAGAGGCGCTTGCGATGGTTAAGGACAGCGTGCTGAATGGGTCGAAGGGGGCTGACATGCGTTTCGCCCTGCTGGAGCACCAACGGCTGCAGCTGATGTGTCTCCGTGGGTTGTTTGCGCACGAGTTGCTGGCGCATTGTCTGACAAAGCGGCACAGAGTGGAGTACGGTGTCGCGTATGAGAAGAGGAAGATCAACCTTGCTGTGCCGTTCAAGGCGGCAGACGTGCCGACAGAACGTTCTGAGTTCAGTCACCCTGACGTGATGGTGCTGCACACGATGCTGGCGCACTACTACGATGGGCTGAACACCACGCAGGTGGGTGAGGCGGTGGGCAAGCTGCTCGAACTGAGCGACGGTGCGCAGAATTATTACTACAAAAGCTGGTTTGCGTCTGTGGCGTCGCAGCCGTCTGACTTCTCCAGCATCGACTGCGTGCGCAAGCTCGACCCCACCAACCGCGAGCAGCACGCTCTTCTGCACAGTACATACCAGTACAGCATGCCTGTCATCAACTTCTGGATGACACAGATCGTGCTCCCGTCAGAGGTTGTGGCCTATCCCGAGAAGCTGTCCATGTCTGCCTGGGACCTTCCTGACCGCCGTTCCGTCGGCTTCTCCGGCACGAACGACAACCACCAACTGCTACCTAGCTACGTGACACAGCGGGAACCCGATGTGGAGGAGCTGAAGGCGACCAACGGACTGATGCTGAGCCACCTGATGCGCAGCACCGTGCACATGATAGGGCACGTGGCGGGCAGGAGCACAGGGGAAGCAGCTCTGTTGGCTGCAGTGACGGGCAAGGCAGGAGCGCTGATTGACACAGGCAGTCTGTTGGCAGGAATGCCGCCGAAGGAAGCTGCTGCCTTTGTGCTGCGGCAAGCGTCCTTCAAACTCCTAGGGAAACGAGGTGTTATGTACTTCGAAACCGAAGCCAGCGAGGAAGGCTGGAAGGTGATGTACACAGACACAAACCTCGTCAGCATCCGACACGAATGCGCACTGACCGACGACGTTTTCTTCGCCATCTTCGACAACGCACGTTGCAGGGGATCCGACCTGAAGCTTGCACAAGACTGTGTGGGTGCTGTCACTCTTGGGCGCAACCTCCGCAAGGACATGCTGATGCAGGGTGCAGGCCGCATGAGACAGCTTGGACCTCAGCAACAGGGCCTCATGTTGCTGTGTCCTGAGGACGTCAGGGGACAGATATCTCAGAGCACACCGTCGATCGAAGAGGTGCTGGGCTGGGTCATCGAGAACACAGGAGCGGAGAGGGAACGTGGCCTGTCGCAGTGGGCCGACAACGGCGTGTTCCACTACGAATGTAAGAACAACCCTCGTGCCATCCAGGCTGACGACCAGCAACCCCTCAGCAAGTACACCCACCCTCTGGTTGAGACGGATTTGGAGCCACTCGTGCAGGAGCAGCTGCGGAACACCAAAGTGGGTGAATACGGGAAGGAGTGTGAGGTGATCCTGCGGTGCTGCAAAGACTTGGGGTCAGGCCTGAAGGTGAAGTCAACTGTGTCTGACCGCGAATGCGAGAAGGAGAAGGAGGCACAGCAGGAGCAGGAGAACGAACAGGAGGTCGAGCGCGAGAGCATGAAGCCCCTAGCAGAGAAGGTGTGGGACTACCGCCTGGCTGCCACAGCGTCCTCCTGGCAGGCGTTTTGCGCCACGCTGCCGTGGAACGTTGTTACTGTGTCCACCCTTCAGGATATATGGGACTCAGCATTTCCGGGAGCAACCCTTCGCTGGGGGTCAGCAAAGCTGTGTGCCACGTCGAACTGGAAGAACACAGTGTGCGCGAACAACGAAGAGACAGCGTTGCGCACGCTTCGGTTGGTTGACGCAGTGCTGACGTTTCCGACAGGCCACATGCTGCTCCTGAGTGACAGAGAGGCGGACGGTGTGTTGGCAGCGATGCTCGAGGAAGAACGACGCCACGGGGGTGCAGCAGGTGAGGAGGGCAAGCTGGAGAATTGCGGTGTGGACGACACGCTGGGGGTCGAGACACGAGAAACGAACTTAGAAACAACCGCGCTGAAGCTTCTGAACGGCATCTGCAACGGCTACAGCAGCGGCCCTGAGCTTGAAGCGCTCGACAGTATCGTGACGCCGAACAACACTTTTGTCCTGCGGCTGGTAGCAGGCAAGGGGACGTCGTCTCACTACCACTACTCGCAACTGCAGAAGACAGCGGAACGGGTGGCATGACCTTCCAGGTAAAAGAAATATGTTTTGTAAAAAAAAAACGAGACAAACAATGTGTCGCTCTTGTTTTGTGTCAAATTTTCGTGTACATATGCAAAAATCGTGTGAGCATATATCTTCCAGGCAAGGGCGTATAAGCAACTCGCTCTACTGCTTTTTTCATTTTCGATCTTTCAGTCGTACTCTTCACTCAAGCCTTTTGTATGCTTTGTATACAACTTTTCAGCTCTTTTTCTTGAACTATCTTTTCAACTTTTCAAAAAAACAAAAACGAAGAAAACAAAAAAACCACCGTTTCTTTTATTCGGTATTCTCAGTACAAACGAAGCGTTTTTTCTCGTTGTGCTATCATCATCATCAGTGTGTGTGTTGCACCACAACCTCTCCCTTTTGTCTTTATTGTTTTATTGTTTGCCGGAAAGACAGGAATAGTATACTATACTATAGGAGTGCCCCCTTTTTTATCAAGGGCACGCCTGCCAGTGTCGTGAGGGGAGGTATGTGCTGTCTGTGTAATCCTCTTGTGTCAAAGATTCAGGGCTGCTGTCCCCATGTGTAACCCCGTTGCGTAGACCAACAAGTAACCGCAGTACGAGGCAGCAACAAGGAAGGCGTTGTGGGCACACAGTGTCAATAACGTTCAACCCGCCTATTCGCTTTTTGGTTTTTAAAAACGCCGTTTCTTTTATTCGGTATTCTCAGTACAAACGAAGCGTTTTTTTCTCGTTGTGCTATCATCATCATCAGTGTGTGTGTTGCACCACAACCTCTCCCTTTTGTCTTTATCGTTTTTATTTGTTTTATTCCCTTTAGTGCTTACTGTTTGTGTTATAAATAGTATGTATATGAATGTATGTTTTATTGTTTGCGGGAGAAGTAGGAGTGCGGTATCGATTTTATTTTTCTCGTTGTGCTGTCGTCATCATCATGATCTTTCTTGGGTTCTTTTCAGACTGTGAGGGCTGTACCGCAAGAGGAAGGAAGGGACTGTCCCGCCATGTGGAACCTCGCCATGTAACACAACAGGTAGGGGGTAGGGGGTTCCGCGTAGGAAGGAAAGGCGCATAGAGCCTATTGTGAGAATAAAGTGGCATACCGCACCGAAAGGGTGCACAGAATTACCCTCACAAGGCATCCACACAGTTCAGGCGTGACCCACTCCAAATCTGTCACCGTACCACACCCACCACAGACTTGTTCACTCGTTTTACTCCCTTTTTTTTTTGTGCCTTGCATTAAAGGGGGGGGGGGATAAAACAATTATCCCCCCGTTTTATTTTATTTTTTCCCCCACTACAATGGCACTACAGTTATCCCCCATTTCCCACACCGCGTTTTTGGTGTGGATTTTCCTTGGGGATGGGGATATTCAGGTGGGAAAAAAGAGAGATATTTTTTTTTTTATCCCCCACTACAACTATCCCCCATTGTTTGAGAAGAACTGGCGATATTTTTTATGATTACATGCAATGCTAAAAGGAAATTGAATATCGTACCCTACTCCCATCCTTTTTTCCATTTTTCTAATCCGGGGCGGGTTGGAGTAGAGCCACATTTCACCGACAGGTCGAGGTGTGTGCGTTTCACCAACCTCTCCCTTTTGTCTTTATTGTTTTTATTGCTTTATTGTTTTCGGGGGTAGGGGAAAAACATAAAAAGGAAAAGTAGGGTGCGGTTTCAATTTTTATCCGCCATTCTACAGTTATCCCCCACTACAATTATCCCACCCCCCCTTTAACTTGTTAGGTGACCCACACTTGGTGCAGTCATAGCGTGTGAAAAAGCGAGATACTGCCACTCTACCAGTAATTCCCAAAAAAAGCCTCCTCCTTTTAAATCACCCGAAGTTCTGAAGTTCCGTAACTCTTCGACCGTACAATCCTCCCACCCCACCCCACACAAAAAATAAAAAGTTTCCACCACACAGCGAACATCACAAAAAAGAAAACAAACAATTTAAACTTAAACCCTCTCATCAGCACACCCCTGAGGGCGTAAATACGCACCACCTTACCAGATGCATCCAAACGCAACACGCCGTGTGTACAAGGAAGAGTCGTTCTCTTCGTTGACATGTCTATTGAAGGGTTTTGTGTCGCAGTGTGCAACGCTAGGAGAGGACTCCGATCGTGCAAAAGGCGCTGTGGCTACGCTTGTAGGGGAGAACCATGTGCGCGAAGACGGGGTGACGATCAACATCAAACAACAATACGACCAGCATGGGTGTGTGCTGTTGTGCAGTAGGAGTGATGTGGATGATGTCTGCTCTCTGGAGGTAGTTAGTGTAGGTCGTCTGGAGCACGGCAGTGACTGGTGTGGGTGTCAAACAGTGGCGATCGGGGATGTGGCCGAGGCTGAGATGCAAAAGTTTGACGAGAGGTTTGAGGCTGCCCTCGCTCAGCTAAGGAAAGAGTGGAAAGGCATCAAGGCCTCACCGCAGTTTATCGAGTGTGCAGGGAAGATGGCGGCAACGGAGACGACAACGGTGCCCCAGGTTTGCAAGTCTGATTTTTCGGCAGCATCTCAGCCGTCGTGGCCTTGGGTTCTGATATCTTGTGGCATCTTGCCACGGTTGCTGGGGGAATGTCTGAGCGACAGGTTGTTGCTGGACTTCGATGTGTGGATGGCGCAGACCTGGCTCCAGGCTGCATTCACCCCACTCAGCCAAGGGGAGTGCAACGAAGTCGTCGGGATCATGGAGAGCGCAGTGAGCCGTGCACTGCTGTACACCGAGGACCGCAAGGACATTGACGCCGATGTCGTGGAGCCTCTGTCTGCATGCAAACGGGACCTCGATGCTCTTCTGCAACGACAGGCGGACGAGGGTGCAGAAGAGTGCAGACTCGGGGAGATCGGGGCACACACTGTGCTTGATGTTGGCCTTGCCCTCATCCCACCGCCAAGCGATTCAGTCGCGAATGAGGATGTAGCAGCCAGAGCTGCGAAAGCGATAGGACAGATGCCGCTTGTGAACGACTGTAGTGCGGTACATTTGAACTGGTGGATGTATAACAACTCTGCGGCGTTCCCTGAACTGGCGGTGGCCAGTGTGGAGAAGTACTTTGCACGCCTCGTCTCCACAGTCTCAGCCGGTGGGGCGTTGGTTTTCCAGTGCGATACAAACAGCATCAAAGAGATTGTTAAAAGATACCAGGCGCTTGTCAAGGGTGCGTCGCTGATTTCCCGCAGCCACGAGATGGTTGTGGTTGTGTCGGCGTACGTAGTCGTGCACCACATGTGTGTCCAGAGGTGGCCCATACTGGCGCGTTACGGAGTTGCAATGGAATACACCTCACTGAGCCACGTGTCGACGGACAAGAAGGAAACCCGCACCCAGGTGAAGCAACTCGCGAAGTACTTGCAACGATTCTCGTCGGAGGCCGGACGGCGTGTCTTCTCGCTGCAAGGCTCGAGTGCTGAAGGTACGATGGATTTTGCGTGGGAGTATGCAAAAGGGTCTGCAGAGATCCAGCAGAGATGGAAGGCGGAGCGCGCCGAGGTGGCTGCCAAGCAAGCACAGTACATGAAGGCTCTGGAGGAGAAGAAGCAACAGCTTGTGTACTGGAGGCAAGAACTGGACGACGAAAGGGCAACTGAATCTAGCACCTCCTCCCAAAGAAAAGCACAAAAGAAACGAATCCAGAATTTGGAGCAAACTATACAGAGCACCAAGGTGCCCCCGAAGTACATTGCGTGCCCGCTGCCGGAACGGGAACGCCACGCATATCCCGTTCTCTTCTACATCCTGATGGACCAAGATCTTGACGTGCTGATGTGCCTTTCCTTCAACTCGCAGCGGATGCTTTCGAGGGGAAGCCCAGGAACGACGGGACAATTGCATTCACGCGGAAGTTGGGCCACCCACTACGACAAGCGCTCAACATTCAAATCGCCTGCCGAGAGAGATGTCCATTTTACCCCCACCTCGGAAATTCACGCGCCTTTTTCCTTTTACGGCCCTTCTGACATTGAGGACATCTGGTCGGCTACTCAGGTAACGTGGTACCCAGACGTCGGGTCGACACTGTGGGCACAGGACACCCCTTTCGCTGTGTTACAGAGCAGCACCGTAGAGTACTACAGCAAGGCCAAGGTCAAGGGTTTGCGTCCGGAGTTCGCGACTTTTTTCCTCCCACCTGAAGACTCATCGTCGGAGCAGGAGCACACTGCAGGGAACAGAGGGTACGCCACCATGCACCTGAAGCCACATGCCTTCACAGTGAAGGGGTACCTTGCCTTCGCAGGTGTGAGGTCCTTCTCGTCCTCGGTGTGGAGGAAGATCCTCAGGATTGTGACGGAGCGCTCCCTCCCGTTTGCAGAGGCGAGTGTGGCTGAGCTGCTGCGCCACTCTGCGCACCAGCTCGGTGCCTTCACAGAGGGGTTTGCGAGGAAGGAAGACGGTGATCCCTTCAAAGCAGCTGAAGACCTGTTCCGCACTTCTGATCCTCTCGTCGAAAAGCTTGTCGCTGCCTTTGCACAGCTCGCGGAGGAGGTGCGTGAGTGCCCTCGGGATCACAAGGGGTTCCCAGTGCTGGCAGACCTGTCTTGCTTCATCAGCCAGTTCTCCTCGGATCCGCGCGGTCAGAGGCTTCCGTTTCTGTGGAGGGGGGTGGCAGCCAGGTGGAGAGAGGTTTGCGGGTTTGAGGATGTGCAGGAGGTGGGCGACAAGGACAAGGAGGCTGTGATGACTGCGTACGCCATACGCTGCTTTCTTGTCCCGAAGCTGACTGCTGCAGACGCGGCTCTGCTTGTGGAGGAGCTCTTCAGGTTCCGTCAGTGCCTCGCCAGGTCGGACGAGGAGCATCCGGAGTCATTGGCGACTGTGCGACGGGTTGCAGCACATAGGCTGAGCGATGTGATGATTCACGCACAGGCGGACCCTGACACAGTGATCACTCCAGGGCTGCGGAAGATCTTCGGCAGGATGCCGGAACATGTTGCCGGCTGGAAAAACCTGTTTGACGCGTCGACAGGAACGGCGACGTGCTGCTTTGAAGCCGTAGCAGAGGACAACCACTACTCTGTGAACCTGCTAAAGGGGGCTGTGCTGCTGAACGGATACCCTCCTTGCGGCCTGCCTGACGAGGTGACGCAGTGTGCCTTGTACAAAAGGAGCTTTGGCGAGACGCGGAACTTCGAAGTGAGCAAGAGCGCGTCCGGTGCCACGTTTAATACACTGAAGCGGGACGAAACAAACTGCCACTACGACTTCTGCATTTGCAGCCGCACCGGCAGGGTGCGGATCTTCGAGATTCGGGAGGAAGATGGAGAGGACAGCAAATCAGAGCTTGTGAACTTGCAGGAGGCGGAGTGGAGTGTGGCGAACCTGCCGAAGATGCTCGTCGACCTGCACACCCACTGGCACGACGCAACACGACAGACGCTGTGGTTCAGGGAGGAGTCGTACCTCAACAAGAGGGTGCAGTACTTGATGACGTACACGCTCTCTGCGACAGGAGCACCGGAGCACGCTGTCGTCCACGAGGTGCCAGCTGCAGAGATGGACCAGCCGTACAAGCACATCCTCTCTCTGCTCTCTGAGGGCCACCTCAGCAGATTCGTGGCAGCGCCGCTCTCCTTGGTCCCGCTCTTCGAGAGGGTCGAGGAGCACGTTCACATGCATGCAGTTGTGGACAAGAATGAGGTGCTGTGGGTGCGGCTTCCTCGCCTCCGGCTGTCGTGGTGGGTGGAGGGAGACACCGTGCGCTCCGAACAGCACCCCAACATGCGACTGAGCAGCGAGCAGCAGCACGGGTGTGTTCCCCTCTTTTTCCAAAACTACCTCGTGTTAGAGGGGACGGCAGGCAGCACTAGGGTGTTGATTCCGTGCGGGACGATTGTGCAGGATGAAGAAGGTGCATGGGTTGCCATGGATGGGGCGAGCACGAGCACGTTCAAATGCTTTGCGTACGACTTGTGTGTGCGGTTCAGGCAACTGAAGGCGGCAACAACAACGATGCGTCTCTACCTTGCTGCTGTGTTTGCGGCGTCAGGGACGTTGGTGGTGGAGCAGTGGATGGGGATGACTGCGGTGGAGTTTGCAGTGCAACTGTGTCGGGAGTGCTGGTCGAACGAGCCTTTGAGTGCTGGGGACATGCAGCTGCTGGACAATGTGGCGGACTTTGGCGAAGAGGTGCCGGTGCTGACTCTGATTTGCCACGACCTGTTACGCTCGTCATTCCGGCAGTGCAAGCTGTGGGAGAAGGACAGGCCAGAGAGTAGTGTCTCGACGACACGACTGCAGGAGGCACGAACTGAATACGGCAGAGCACCTGGGAGGAACTGGCGGCATGCACTCTCCACGTGGGAGCTGCACTCATCCCCAATGGACCGCAAAGCGGTTGACCTGAAAATCCGGAACGACCACGAGTGCACACTGGAAGAGTACCCGGGAGACATCAAAGAGCACGTGAAGAAGGTGGAGTTGGGCCTGCGCAGGATTTTGAAGGCAACGGAACAGGAGCCCGGCTTCGTCCCACCCTCCTTTCCGTTCACGTGTCCAAACTACCCCGGATTGTGTGCTGAGCTGAAGGACAGTTGGGAGCGCCACCACCGCACTGCAAGCTATGATGTGCCCTCACCGGAGTTTCTGAGTGGGTACGTGACCTCCCTGAAGGAGGAGGTGTCAGCCAAGCGTGCAGGCCTGCAGGAGCGCATCACGGACTGTACCACCGAGCAGGCGAAGAGGCACTCAGCGTCGTTCGAGTTGCTGCACTGCGTGAATGGAGTGCCCACCGTCACCTTCAGGGATATGGCTCTGTTGGCGGGCACTGTGGAATTCTCGCCTTCGCACGAATTGAATCCGTTTTTGACATACCAGCAGCGTGTCATCTTGCAAAACGATGCACGCCGTCTGCTGGAGTTGTGCGTGCTGGAGGACAAACTCGAAAGGATCCTGCGGCTGGTGCAAGGCGACAACACCCGCGCCAAGATAGTGCAGGAGCTTCGGTGCGTGAGAGATTGGGACGGAGACGAGCACCCGCACTGGCTGGTGTTCGAGGCAGAAGGCTCGCTGCAGATCCGCCCACACCAATATGACCTCGCTAAGCACCTTCTGCACCACCCTGGTTCGATCTCACAGCTCAACATGGGGCTGGGGAAGACACGAGTCATCCTCCCGATGCTGCTGCTGGAGCTGACCCGCCTGGATGCAAAAAAAGCTGAGAAGATCCTGCCGCAGATTGTGTTCCTACGTTCGCTGCTGAAGGAAGGACAGGGGTTCCTGTCTAACACCCTGACGGCAAGCACACGGAACCTGCGGGTGTACATGCTGCCGTTCCACCGAAACATCGAACTTGATGTGCCAGCTCTTGAAGGTGAGTGGAGGGAAGCGCAACGTGCGGGGGGTGTGGTGCTTTCAGTGCCAGAGTACAAGCTCAGCCTCTGTCTGAAACGACACGAGCTGGCCATGCACGACAAACCCGCAGAAGCGAAGCTTCTGAGACATCTGCAGACAATGGACAAGACAGGAACACTGATCCTGGACGAGAGCGACGAGCTGCTCCATCACAGATACCAGCTTGTGTACGCAGTGGGCAAGGGCGACAGCTTGGTGGACGGCGCCATACGGTACGAAGTGGCAGCTGCCGTGCTGACAGCACTGAACAGGCGGGGGAAGACGCTCGACAACATCGCAGCAGTCATCGAGGTGAGAGAAGGCATCGACCGGTTCCAAGGCTTCAGACTGGTGGATGGGCGGTCCACGCACGATGCGAACGTAGCACAGCTGAACCGTGTGGTGCTTGACCTCCTCTGCGAGGAGATCAAGCAACACGGTGCACCGTGGTGCCTTCGTTGGTTAAAGGACTACAGTGCAGAGGCGCTTGCGATGGTTAAGGACAGCGTGCTGAATGGGTCGAAGGGGGCTGACATGCGTTTCGCCCTGCTGGAGCACCAACGGCTGCAGCTGATGTGTCTCCGTGGGTTGTTTGCGCACGAGTTGCTGGCGCATTGTCTGACAAAGCGGCACAGAGTGGAGTACGGTGTCGCGTATGAGAAGAGGAAGATCAACCTTGCTGTGCCGTTCAAGGCGGCAGACGTGCCGACAGAACGTTCTGAGTTCAGTCACCCTGACGTGATGGTGCTGCACACGATGCTGGCGCACTACTACGATGGGCTGAACACCACGCAGGTGGGTGAGGCGGTGGGCAAGCTGCTCGAACTGAGCGACGGTGCGCAGAATTATTACTACAAAAGCTGGTTTGCGTCTGTGGCGTCGCAGCCGTCTGACTTCTCCAGCATCGACTGCGTGCGCAAGCTCGACCCCACCAACCGCGAGCAGCACGCTCTTCTGCACAGTACATACCAGTACAGCATGCCTGTCATCAACTTCTGGATGACACAGATCGTGCTCCCGTCAGAGGTTGTGGCCTATCCCGAGAAGCTGTCCATGTCTGCCTGGGACCTTCCTGACCGCCGTTCCGTCGGCTTCTCCGGCACGAACGACAACCACCAACTGCTACCTAGCTACGTGACACAGCGGGAACCCGATGTGGAGGAGCTGAAGGCGACCAACGGACTGATGCTGAGCCACCTGATGCGCAGCACCGTGCACATGATAGGGCACGTGGCGGGCAGGAGCACAGGGGAAGCAGCTCTGTTGGCTGCAGTGACGGGCAAGGCAGGAGCGCTGATTGACACAGGCAGTCTGTTGGCAGGAATGCCGCCGAAGGAAGCTGCTGCCTTTGTGCTGCGGCAAGCGTCCTTCAAACTCCTAGGGAAACGAGGTGTTATGTACTTCGAAACCGAAGCCAGCGAGGAAGGCTGGAAGGTGATGTACACAGACACAAACCTCGTCAGCATCCGACACGAATGCGCACTGACCGACGACGTTTTCTTCGCCATCTTCGACAACGCACGTTGCAGGGGATCCGACCTGAAGCTTGCACAAGACTGTGTGGGTGCTGTCACTCTTGGGCGCAACCTCCGCAAGGACATGCTGATGCAGGGTGCAGGCCGCATGAGACAGCTTGGACCTCAGCAACAGGGCCTCATGTTGCTGTGTCCTGAGGACGTCAGGGGACAGATATCTCAGAGCACACCGTCGATCGAAGAGGTGCTGGGCTGGGTCATCGAGAACACAGGAGCGGAGAGGGAACGTGGCCTGTCGCAGTGGGCCGACAACGGCGTGTTCCACTACGAATGTAAGAACAACCCTCGTGCCATCCAGGCTGACGACCAGCAACCCCTCAGCAAGTACACCCACCCTCTGGTTGAGACGGATTTGGAGCCACTCGTGCAGGAGCAGCTGCGGAACACCAAAGTGGGTGAATACGGGAAGGAGTGTGAGGTGATCCTGCGGTGCTGCAAAGACTTGGGGTCAGGCCTGAAGGTGAAGTCAACTGTGTCTGACCGCGAATGCGAGAAGGAGAAGGAGGCACAGCAGGAGCAGGAGAACGAACAGGAGGTCGAGCGCGAGAGCATGAAGCCCCTAGCAGAGAAGGTGTGGGACTACCGCCTGGCTGCCACAGCGTCCTCCTGGCAGGCGTTTTGCGCCACGCTGCCGTGGAACGTTGTTACTGTGTCCACCCTTCAGGATATATGGGACTCAGCATTTCCGGGAGCAACCCTTCGCTGGGGGTCAGCAAAGCTGTGTGCCACGTCGAACTGGAAGAACACAGTGTGCGCGAACAACGAAGAGACAGCGTTGCGCACGCTTCGGTTGGTTGACGCAGTGCTGACGTTTCCGACAGGCCACATGCTGCTCCTGAGTGACAGAGAGGCGGACGGTGTGTTGGCAGCGATGCTCGAGGAAGAACGACGCCACGGGGGTGCAGCAGGTGAGGAGGGCAAGCTGGAGAATTGCGGTGTGGACGACACGCTGGGGGTCGAGACACGAGAAACGAACTTAGAAACAACCGCGCTGAAGCTTCTGAACGGCATCTGCAACGGCTACAGCAGCGGCCCTGAGCTTGAAGCGCTCGACAGTATCGTGACGCCGAACAACACTTTTGTCCTGCGGCTGGTAGCAGGCAAGGGGACGTCGTCTCACTACCACTACTCGCAACTGCAGAAGACAGCGGAACGGGTGGCATGACCTTCCAGGTAAAAGAAATATGTTTTGTAAAAAAAAAACGAGACAAACAATGTGTCGCTCTTGTTTTGTGTCAAATTTTCGTGTACATATGCAAAAATCGTGTGAGCATATATCTTCCAGGCAAGGGCGTATAAGCAACTCGCTCTACTGCTTTTTTCATTTTCGATCTTTCAGTCGTACTCTTCACTCAAGCCTTTTGTATGCTTTGTATACAACTTTTCAGCTCTTTTTCTTGAACTATCTTTTCAACTTTTCAAAAAAACAAAAACGAAGAAAACAAAAAAACCACCGTTTCTTTTATTCGGTATTCTCAGTACAAACGAAGCGTTTTTTCTCGTTGTGCTATCATCATCATCAGTGTGTGTGTTGCACCACAACCTCTCCCTTTTGTCTTTATTGTTTTATTGTTTGCCGGAAAGACAGGAATAGTATACTATACTATAGGAGTGCCCCCTTTTTTATCAAGGGCACGCCTGCCAGTGTCGTGAGGGGAGGTATGTGCTGTCTGTGTAATCCTCTTGTGTCAAAGATTCAGGGCTGCTGTCCCCATGTGTAACCCCGTTGCGTAGACCAACAAGTAACCGCAGTACGAGGCAGCAACAAGGAAGGCGTTGTGGGCACACAGTGTCAATAACGTTCAACCCGCCTATTCGCTTTTTGGTTTTTAAAAACGCCGTTTCTTTTATTCGGTATTCTCAGTACAAACGAAGCGTTTTTTTCTCGTTGTGCTATCATCATCATCAGTGTGTGTGTTGCACCACAACCTCTCCCTTTTGTCTTTATCGTTTTTATTTGTTTTATTCCCTTTAGTGCTTACTGTTTGTGTTATAAATAGTATGTATATGAATGTATGTTTTATTGTTTGCGGGAGAAGTAGGAGTGCGGTATCGATTTTATTTTTCTCGTTGTGCTGTCGTCATCATCATGATCTTTCTTGGGTTCTTTTCAGACTGTGAGGGCTGTACCGCAAGAGGAAGGAAGGGACTGTCCCGCCATGTGGAACCTCGCCATGTAACACAACAGGTAGGGGGTAGGGGGTTCCGCGTAGGAAGGAAAGGCGCATAGAGCCTATTGTGAGAATAAAGTGGCATACCGCACCGAAAGGGTGCACAGAATTACCCTCACAAGGCATCCACACAGTTCAGGCGTGACCCACTCCAAATCTGTCACCGTACCACACCCACCACAGACTTGTTCACTCGTTTTACTCCCTTTTTTTTTTGTGCCTTGCATTAAAGGGGGGGGGGGATAAAACAATTATCCCCCCGTTTTATTTTATTTTTTCCCCCACTACAATGGCACTACAGTTATCCCCCATTTCCCACACCGCGTTTTTGGTGTGGATTTTCCTTGGGGATGGGGATATTCAGGTGGGAAAAAAGAGAGATATTTTTTTTTTTATCCCCCACTACAACTATCCCCCATTGTTTGAGAAGAACTGGCGATATTTTTTATGATTACATGCAATGCTAAAAGGAAATTGAATATCGTACCCTACTCCCATCCTTTTTTCCATTTTTCTAATCCGGGGCGGGTTGGAGTAGAGCCACATTTCACCGACAGGTCGAGGTGTGTGCGTTTCACCAACCTCTCCCTTTTGTCTTTATTGTTTTTATTGCTTTATTGTTTTCGGGGGTAGGGGAAAAACATAAAAAGGAAAAGTAGGGTGCGGTTTCAATTTTTATCCGCCATTCTACAGTTATCCCCCACTACAATTATCCCACCCCCCCTTTAACTTGTTAGGTGACCCACACTTGGTGCAGTCATAGCGTGTGAAAAAGCGAGATACTGCCACTCTACCAGTAATTCCCAAAAAAAGCCTCCTCCTTTTAAATCACCCGAAGTTCTGAAGTTCCGTAACTCTTCGACCGTACAATCCTCCCACCCCACCCCACACAAAAAATAAAAAGTTTCCACCACACAGCGAACATCACAAAAAAGAAAACAAACAATTTAAACTTAAACCCTCTCATCAGCACACCCCTGAGGGCGTAAATACGCACCACCTTACCAGATGCATCCAAACGCAACACGCCGTGTGTACAAGGAAGAGTCGTTCTCTTCGTTGACATGTCTATTGAAGGGTTTTGTGTCGCAGTGTGCAACGCTAGGAGAGGACTCCGATCGTGCAAAAGGCGCTGTGGCTACGCTTGTAGGGGAGAACCATGTGCGCGAAGACGGGGTGACGATCAACATCAAACAACAATACGACCAGCATGGGTGTGTGCTGTTGTGCAGTAGGAGTGATGTGGATGATGTCTGCTCTCTGGAGGTAGTTAGTGTAGGTCGTCTGGAGCACGGCAGTGACTGGTGTGGGTGTCAAACAGTGGCGATCGGGGATGTGGCCGAGGCTGAGATGCAAAAGTTTGACGAGAGGTTTGAGGCTGCCCTCGCTCAGCTAAGGAAAGAGTGGAAAGGCATCAAGGCCTCACCGCAGTTTATCGAGTGTGCAGGGAAGATGGCGGCAACGGAGACGACAACGGTGCCCCAGGTTTGCAAGTCTGATTTTTCGGCAGCATCTCAGCCGTCGTGGCCTTGGGTTCTGATATCTTGTGGCATCTTGCCACGGTTGCTGGGGGAATGTCTGAGCGACAGGTTGTTGCTGGACTTCGATGTGTGGATGGCGCAGACCTGGCTCCAGGCTGCATTCACCCCACTCAGCCAAGGGGAGTGCAACGAAGTCGTCGGGATCATGGAGAGCGCAGTGAGCCGTGCACTGCTGTACACCGAGGACCGCAAGGACATTGACGCCGATGTCGTGGAGCCTCTGTCTGCATGCAAACGGGACCTCGATGCTCTTCTGCAACGACAGGCGGACGAGGGTGCAGAAGAGTGCAGACTCGGGGAGATCGGGGCACACACTGTGCTTGATGTTGGCCTTGCCCTCATCCCACCGCCAAGCGATTCAGTCGCGAATGAGGATGTAGCAGCCAGAGCTGCGAAAGCGATAGGACAGATGCCGCTTGTGAACGACTGTAGTGCGGTACATTTGAACTGGTGGATGTATAACAACTCTGCGGCGTTCCCTGAACTGGCGGTGGCCAGTGTGGAGAAGTACTTTGCACGCCTCGTCTCCACAGTCTCAGCCGGTGGGGCGTTGGTTTTCCAGTGCGATACAAACAGCATCAAAGAGATTGTTAAAAGATACCAGGCGCTTGTCAAGGGTGCGTCGCTGATTTCCCGCAGCCACGAGATGGTTGTGGTTGTGTCGGCGTACGTAGTCGTGCACCACATGTGTGTCCAGAGGTGGCCCATACTGGCGCGTTACGGAGTTGCAATGGAATACACCTCACTGAGCCACGTGTCGACGGACAAGAAGGAAACCCGCACCCAGGTGAAGCAACTCGCGAAGTACTTGCAACGATTCTCGTCGGAGGCCGGACGGCGTGTCTTCTCGCTGCAAGGCTCGAGTGCTGAAGGTACGATGGATTTTGCGTGGGAGTATGCAAAAGGGTCTGCAGAGATCCAGCAGAGATGGAAGGCGGAGCGCGCCGAGGTGGCTGCCAAGCAAGCACAGTACATGAAGGCTCTGGAGGAGAAGAAGCAACAGCTTGTGTACTGGAGGCAAGAACTGGACGACGAAAGGGCAACTGAATCTAGCACCTCCTCCCAAAGAAAAGCACAAAAGAAACGAATCCAGAATTTGGAGCAAACTATACAGAGCACCAAGGTGCCCCCGAAGTACATTGCGTGCCCGCTGCCGGAACGGGAACGCCACGCATATCCCGTTCTCTTCTACATCCTGATGGACCAAGATCTTGACGTGCTGATGTGCCTTTCCTTCAACTCGCAGCGGATGCTTTCGAGGGGAAGCCCAGGAACGACGGGACAATTGCATTCACGCGGAAGTTGGGCCACCCACTACGACAAGCGCTCAACATTCAAATCGCCTGCCGAGAGAGATGTCCATTTTACCCCCACCTCGGAAATTCACGCGCCTTTTTCCTTTTACGGCCCTTCTGACATTGAGGACATCTGGTCGGCTACTCAGGTAACGTGGTACCCAGACGTCGGGTCGACACTGTGGGCACAGGACACCCCTTTCGCTGTGTTACAGAGCAGCACCGTAGAGTACTACAGCAAGGCCAAGGTCAAGGGTTTGCGTCCGGAGTTCGCGACTTTTTTCCTCCCACCTGAAGACTCATCGTCGGAGCAGGAGCACACTGCAGGGAACAGAGGGTACGCCACCATGCACCTGAAGCCACATGCCTTCACAGTGAAGGGGTACCTTGCCTTCGCAGGTGTGAGGTCCTTCTCGTCCTCGGTGTGGAGGAAGATCCTCAGGATTGTGACGGAGCGCTCCCTCCCGTTTGCAGAGGCGAGTGTGGCTGAGCTGCTGCGCCACTCTGCGCACCAGCTCGGTGCCTTCACAGAGGGGTTTGCGAGGAAGGAAGACGGTGATCCCTTCAAAGCAGCTGAAGACCTGTTCCGCACTTCTGATCCTCTCGTCGAAAAGCTTGTCGCTGCCTTTGCACAGCTCGCGGAGGAGGTGCGTGAGTGCCCTCGGGATCACAAGGGGTTCCCAGTGCTGGCAGACCTGTCTTGCTTCATCAGCCAGTTCTCCTCGGATCCGCGCGGTCAGAGGCTTCCGTTTCTGTGGAGGGGGGTGGCAGCCAGGTGGAGAGAGGTTTGCGGGTTTGAGGATGTGCAGGAGGTGGGCGACAAGGACAAGGAGGCTGTGATGACTGCGTACGCCATACGCTGCTTTCTTGTCCCGAAGCTGACTGCTGCAGACGCGGCTCTGCTTGTGGAGGAGCTCTTCAGGTTCCGTCAGTGCCTCGCCAGGTCGGACGAGGAGCATCCGGAGTCATTGGCGACTGTGCGACGGGTTGCAGCACATAGGCTGAGCGATGTGATGATTCACGCACAGGCGGACCCTGACACAGTGATCACTCCAGGGCTGCGGAAGATCTTCGGCAGGATGCCGGAACATGTTGCCGGCTGGAAAAACCTGTTTGACGCGTCGACAGGAACGGCGACGTGCTGCTTTGAAGCCGTAGCAGAGGACAACCACTACTCTGTGAACCTGCTAAAGGGGGCTGTGCTGCTGAACGGATACCCTCCTTGCGGCCTGCCTGACGAGGTGACGCAGTGTGCCTTGTACAAAAGGAGCTTTGGCGAGACGCGGAACTTCGAAGTGAGCAAGAGCGCGTCCGGTGCCACGTTTAATACACTGAAGCGGGACGAAACAAACTGCCACTACGACTTCTGCATTTGCAGCCGCACCGGCAGGGTGCGGATCTTCGAGATTCGGGAGGAAGATGGAGAGGACAGCAAATCAGAGCTTGTGAACTTGCAGGAGGCGGAGTGGAGTGTGGCGAACCTGCCGAAGATGCTCGTCGACCTGCACACCCACTGGCACGACGCAACACGACAGACGCTGTGGTTCAGGGAGGAGTCGTACCTCAACAAGAGGGTGCAGTACTTGATGACGTACACGCTCTCTGCGACAGGAGCACCGGAGCACGCTGTCGTCCACGAGGTGCCAGCTGCAGAGATGGACCAGCCGTACAAGCACATCCTCTCTCTGCTCTCTGAGGGCCACCTCAGCAGATTCGTGGCAGCGCCGCTCTCCTTGGTCCCGCTCTTCGAGAGGGTCGAGGAGCACGTTCACATGCATGCAGTTGTGGACAAGAATGAGGTGCTGTGGGTGCGGCTTCCTCGCCTCCGGCTGTCGTGGTGGGTGGAGGGAGACACCGTGCGCTCCGAACAGCACCCCAACATGCGACTGAGCAGCGAGCAGCAGCACGGGTGTGTTCCCCTCTTTTTCCAAAACTACCTCGTGTTAGAGGGGACGGCAGGCAGCACTAGGGTGTTGATTCCGTGCGGGACGATTGTGCAGGATGAAGAAGGTGCATGGGTTGCCATGGATGGGGCGAGCACGAGCACGTTCAAATGCTTTGCGTACGACTTGTGTGTGCGGTTCAGGCAACTGAAGGCGGCAACAACAACGATGCGTCTCTACCTTGCTGCTGTGTTTGCGGCGTCAGGGACGTTGGTGGTGGAGCAGTGGATGGGGATGACTGCGGTGGAGTTTGCAGTGCAACTGTGTCGGGAGTGCTGGTCGAACGAGCCTTTGAGTGCTGGGGACATGCAGCTGCTGGACAATGTGGCGGACTTTGGCGAAGAGGTGCCGGTGCTGACTCTGATTTGCCACGACCTGTTACGCTCGTCATTCCGGCAGTGCAAGCTGTGGGAGAAGGACAGGCCAGAGAGTAGTGTCTCGACGACACGACTGCAGGAGGCACGAACTGAATACGGCAGAGCACCTGGGAGGAACTGGCGGCATGCACTCTCCACGTGGGAGCTGCACTCATCCCCAATGGACCGCAAAGCGGTTGACCTGAAAATCCGGAACGACCACGAGTGCACACTGGAAGAGTACCCGGGAGACATCAAAGAGCACGTGAAGAAGGTGGAGTTGGGCCTGCGCAGGATTTTGAAGGCAACGGAACAGGAGCCCGGCTTCGTCCCACCCTCCTTTCCGTTCACGTGTCCAAACTACCCCGGATTGTGTGCTGAGCTGAAGGACAGTTGGGAGCGCCACCACCGCACTGCAAGCTATGATGTGCCCTCACCGGAGTTTCTGAGTGGGTACGTGACCTCCCTGAAGGAGGAGGTGTCAGCCAAGCGTGCAGGCCTGCAGGAGCGCATCACGGACTGTACCACCGAGCAGGCGAAGAGGCACTCAGCGTCGTTCGAGTTGCTGCACTGCGTGAATGGAGTGCCCACCGTCACCTTCAGGGATATGGCTCTGTTGGCGGGCACTGTGGAATTCTCGCCTTCGCACGAATTGAATCCGTTTTTGACATACCAGCAGCGTGTCATCTTGCAAAACGATGCACGCCGTCTGCTGGAGTTGTGCGTGCTGGAGGACAAACTCGAAAGGATCCTGCGGCTGGTGCAAGGCGACAACACCCGCGCCAAGATAGTGCAGGAGCTTCGGTGCGTGAGAGATTGGGACGGAGACGAGCACCCGCACTGGCTGGTGTTCGAGGCAGAAGGCTCGCTGCAGATCCGCCCACACCAATATGACCTCGCTAAGCACCTTCTGCACCACCCTGGTTCGATCTCACAGCTCAACATGGGGCTGGGGAAGACACGAGTCATCCTCCCGATGCTGCTGCTGGAGCTGACCCGCCTGGATGCAAAAAAAGCTGAGAAGATCCTGCCGCAGATTGTGTTCCTACGTTCGCTGCTGAAGGAAGGACAGGGGTTCCTGTCTAACACCCTGACGGCAAGCACACGGAACCTGCGGGTGTACATGCTGCCGTTCCACCGAAACATCGAACTTGATGTGCCAGCTCTTGAAGGTGAGTGGAGGGAAGCGCAACGTGCGGGGGGTGTGGTGCTTTCAGTGCCAGAGTACAAGCTCAGCCTCTGTCTGAAACGACACGAGCTGGCCATGCACGACAAACCCGCAGAAGCGAAGCTTCTGAGACATCTGCAGACAATGGACAAGACAGGAACACTGATCCTGGACGAGAGCGACGAGCTGCTCCATCACAGATACCAGCTTGTGTACGCAGTGGGCAAGGGCGACAGCTTGGTGGACGGCGCCATACGGTACGAAGTGGCAGCTGCCGTGCTGACAGCACTGAACAGGCGGGGGAAGACGCTCGACAACATCGCAGCAGTCATCGAGGTGAGAGAAGGCATCGACCGGTTCCAAGGCTTCAGACTGGTGGATGGGCGGTCCACGCACGATGCGAACGTAGCACAGCTGAACCGTGTGGTGCTTGACCTCCTCTGCGAGGAGATCAAGCAACACGGTGCACCGTGGTGCCTTCGTTGGTTAAAGGACTACAGTGCAGAGGCGCTTGCGATGGTTAAGGACAGCGTGCTGAATGGGTCGAAGGGGGCTGACATGCGTTTCGCCCTGCTGGAGCACCAACGGCTGCAGCTGATGTGTCTCCGTGGGTTGTTTGCGCACGAGTTGCTGGCGCATTGTCTGACAAAGCGGCACAGAGTGGAGTACGGTGTCGCGTATGAGAAGAGGAAGATCAACCTTGCTGTGCCGTTCAAGGCGGCAGACGTGCCGACAGAACGTTCTGAGTTCAGTCACCCTGACGTGATGGTGCTGCACACGATGCTGGCGCACTACTACGATGGGCTGAACACCACGCAGGTGGGTGAGGCGGTGGGCAAGCTGCTCGAACTGAGCGACGGTGCGCAGAATTATTACTACAAAAGCTGGTTTGCGTCTGTGGCGTCGCAGCCGTCTGACTTCTCCAGCATCGACTGCGTGCGCAAGCTCGACCCCACCAACCGCGAGCAGCACGCTCTTCTGCACAGTACATACCAGTACAGCATGCCTGTCATCAACTTCTGGATGACACAGATCGTGCTCCCGTCAGAGGTTGTGGCCTATCCCGAGAAGCTGTCCATGTCTGCCTGGGACCTTCCTGACCGCCGTTCCGTCGGCTTCTCCGGCACGAACGACAACCACCAACTGCTACCTAGCTACGTGACACAGCGGGAACCCGATGTGGAGGAGCTGAAGGCGACCAACGGACTGATGCTGAGCCACCTGATGCGCAGCACCGTGCACATGATAGGGCACGTGGCGGGCAGGAGCACAGGGGAAGCAGCTCTGTTGGCTGCAGTGACGGGCAAGGCAGGAGCGCTGATTGACACAGGCAGTCTGTTGGCAGGAATGCCGCCGAAGGAAGCTGCTGCCTTTGTGCTGCGGCAAGCGTCCTTCAAACTCCTAGGGAAACGAGGTGTTATGTACTTCGAAACCGAAGCCAGCGAGGAAGGCTGGAAGGTGATGTACACAGACACAAACCTCGTCAGCATCCGACACGAATGCGCACTGACCGACGACGTTTTCTTCGCCATCTTCGACAACGCACGTTGCAGGGGATCCGACCTGAAGCTTGCACAAGACTGTGTGGGTGCTGTCACTCTTGGGCGCAACCTCCGCAAGGACATGCTGATGCAGGGTGCAGGCCGCATGAGACAGCTTGGACCTCAGCAACAGGGCCTCATGTTGCTGTGTCCTGAGGACGTCAGGGGACAGATATCTCAGAGCACACCGTCGATCGAAGAGGTGCTGGGCTGGGTCATCGAGAACACAGGAGCGGAGAGGGAACGTGGCCTGTCGCAGTGGGCCGACAACGGCGTGTTCCACTACGAATGTAAGAACAACCCTCGTGCCATCCAGGCTGACGACCAGCAACCCCTCAGCAAGTACACCCACCCTCTGGTTGAGACGGATTTGGAGCCACTCGTGCAGGAGCAGCTGCGGAACACCAAAGTGGGTGAATACGGGAAGGAGTGTGAGGTGATCCTGCGGTGCTGCAAAGACTTGGGGTCAGGCCTGAAGGTGAAGTCAACTGTGTCTGACCGCGAATGCGAGAAGGAGAAGGAGGCACAGCAGGAGCAGGAGAACGAACAGGAGGTCGAGCGCGAGAGCATGAAGCCCCTAGCAGAGAAGGTGTGGGACTACCGCCTGGCTGCCACAGCGTCCTCCTGGCAGGCGTTTTGCGCCACGCTGCCGTGGAACGTTGTTACTGTGTCCACCCTTCAGGATATATGGGACTCAGCATTTCCGGGAGCAACCCTTCGCTGGGGGTCAGCAAAGCTGTGTGCCACGTCGAACTGGAAGAACACAGTGTGCGCGAACAACGAAGAGACAGCGTTGCGCACGCTTCGGTTGGTTGACGCAGTGCTGACGTTTCCGACAGGCCACATGCTGCTCCTGAGTGACAGAGAGGCGGACGGTGTGTTGGCAGCGATGCTCGAGGAAGAACGACGCCACGGGGGTGCAGCAGGTGAGGAGGGCAAGCTGGAGAATTGCGGTGTGGACGACACGCTGGGGGTCGAGACACGAGAAACGAACTTAGAAACAACCGCGCTGAAGCTTCTGAACGGCATCTGCAACGGCTACAGCAGCGGCCCTGAGCTTGAAGCGCTCGACAGTATCGTGACGCCGAACAACACTTTTGTCCTGCGGCTGGTAGCAGGCAAGGGGACGTCGTCTCACTACCACTACTCGCAACTGCAGAAGACAGCGGAACGGGTGGCATGACCTTCCAGGTAAAAGAAATATGTTTTGTAAAAAAAAAACGAGACAAACAATGTGTCGCTCTTGTTTTGTGTCAAATTTTCGTGTACATATGCAAAAATCGTGTGAGCATATATCTTCCAGGCAAGGGCGTATAAGCAACTCGCTCTACTGCTTTTTTCATTTTCGATCTTTCAGTCGTACTCTTCACTCAAGCCTTTTGTATGCTTTGTATACAACTTTTCAGCTCTTTTTCTTGAACTATCTTTTCAACTTTTCAAAAAAACAAAAACGAAGAAAACAAAAAAACCACCGTTTCTTTTATTCGGTATTCTCAGTACAAACGAAGCGTTTTTTCTCGTTGTGCTATCATCATCATCAGTGTGTGTGTTGCACCACAACCTCTCCCTTTTGTCTTTATTGTTTTATTGTTTGCCGGAAAGACAGGAATAGTATACTATACTATAGGAGTGCCCCCTTTTTTATCAAGGGCACGCCTGCCAGTGTCGTGAGGGGAGGTATGTGCTGTCTGTGTAATCCTCTTGTGTCAAAGATTCAGGGCTGCTGTCCCCATGTGTAACCCCGTTGCGTAGACCAACAAGTAACCGCAGTACGAGGCAGCAACAAGGAAGGCGTTGTGGGCACACAGTGTCAATAACGTTCAACCCGCCTATTCGCTTTTTGGTTTTTAAAAACGCCGTTTCTTTTATTCGGTATTCTCAGTACAAACGAAGCGTTTTTTTCTCGTTGTGCTATCATCATCATCAGTGTGTGTGTTGCACCACAACCTCTCCCTTTTGTCTTTATCGTTTTTATTTGTTTTATTCCCTTTAGTGCTTACTGTTTGTGTTATAAATAGTATGTATATGAATGTATGTTTTATTGTTTGCGGGAGAAGTAGGAGTGCGGTATCGATTTTATTTTTCTCGTTGTGCTGTCGTCATCATCATGATCTTTCTTGGGTTCTTTTCAGACTGTGAGGGCTGTACCGCAAGAGGAAGGAAGGGACTGTCCCGCCATGTGGAACCTCGCCATGTAACACAACAGGTAGGGGGTAGGGGGTTCCGCGTAGGAAGGAAAGGCGCATAGAGCCTATTGTGAGAATAAAGTGGCATACCGCACCGAAAGGGTGCACAGAATTACCCTCACAAGGCATCCACACAGTTCAGGCGTGACCCACTCCAAATCTGTCACCGTACCACACCCACCACAGACTTGTTCACTCGTTTTACTCCCTTTTTTTTTTGTGCCTTGCATTAAAGGGGGGGGGGGATAAAACAATTATCCCCCCGTTTTATTTTATTTTTTCCCCCACTACAATGGCACTACAGTTATCCCCCATTTCCCACACCGCGTTTTTGGTGTGGATTTTCCTTGGGGATGGGGATATTCAGGTGGGAAAAAAGAGAGATATTTTTTTTTTTATCCCCCACTACAACTATCCCCCATTGTTTGAGAAGAACTGGCGATATTTTTTATGATTACATGCAATGCTAAAAGGAAATTGAATATCGTACCCTACTCCCATCCTTTTTTCCATTTTTCTAATCCGGGGCGGGTTGGAGTAGAGCCACATTTCACCGACAGGTCGAGGTGTGTGCGTTTCACCAACCTCTCCCTTTTGTCTTTATTGTTTTTATTGCTTTATTGTTTTCGGGGGTAGGGGAAAAACATAAAAAGGAAAAGTAGGGTGCGGTTTCAATTTTTATCCGCCATTCTACAGTTATCCCCCACTACAATTATCCCACCCCCCCTTTAACTTGTTAGGTGACCCACACTTGGTGCAGTCATAGCGTGTGAAAAAGCGAGATACTGCCACTCTACCAGTAATTCCCAAAAAAAGCCTCCTCCTTTTAAATCACCCGAAGTTCTGAAGTTCCGTAACTCTTCGACCGTACAATCCTCCCACCCCACCCCACACAAAAAATAAAAAGTTTCCACCACACAGCGAACATCACAAAAAAGAAAACAAACAATTTAAACTTAAACCCTCTCATCAGCACACCCCTGAGGGCGTAAATACGCACCACCTTACCAGATGCATCCAAACGCAACACGCCGTGTGTACAAGGAAGAGTCGTTCTCTTCGTTGACATGTCTATTGAAGGGTTTTGTGTCGCAGTGTGCAACGCTAGGAGAGGACTCCGATCGTGCAAAAGGCGCTGTGGCTACGCTTGTAGGGGAGAACCATGTGCGCGAAGACGGGGTGACGATCAACATCAAACAACAATACGACCAGCATGGGTGTGTGCTGTTGTGCAGTAGGAGTGATGTGGATGATGTCTGCTCTCTGGAGGTAGTTAGTGTAGGTCGTCTGGAGCACGGCAGTGACTGGTGTGGGTGTCAAACAGTGGCGATCGGGGATGTGGCCGAGGCTGAGATGCAAAAGTTTGACGAGAGGTTTGAGGCTGCCCTCGCTCAGCTAAGGAAAGAGTGGAAAGGCATCAAGGCCTCACCGCAGTTTATCGAGTGTGCAGGGAAGATGGCGGCAACGGAGACGACAACGGTGCCCCAGGTTTGCAAGTCTGATTTTTCGGCAGCATCTCAGCCGTCGTGGCCTTGGGTTCTGATATCTTGTGGCATCTTGCCACGGTTGCTGGGGGAATGTCTGAGCGACAGGTTGTTGCTGGACTTCGATGTGTGGATGGCGCAGACCTGGCTCCAGGCTGCATTCACCCCACTCAGCCAAGGGGAGTGCAACGAAGTCGTCGGGATCATGGAGAGCGCAGTGAGCCGTGCACTGCTGTACACCGAGGACCGCAAGGACATTGACGCCGATGTCGTGGAGCCTCTGTCTGCATGCAAACGGGACCTCGATGCTCTTCTGCAACGACAGGCGGACGAGGGTGCAGAAGAGTGCAGACTCGGGGAGATCGGGGCACACACTGTGCTTGATGTTGGCCTTGCCCTCATCCCACCGCCAAGCGATTCAGTCGCGAATGAGGATGTAGCAGCCAGAGCTGCGAAAGCGATAGGACAGATGCCGCTTGTGAACGACTGTAGTGCGGTACATTTGAACTGGTGGATGTATAACAACTCTGCGGCGTTCCCTGAACTGGCGGTGGCCAGTGTGGAGAAGTACTTTGCACGCCTCGTCTCCACAGTCTCAGCCGGTGGGGCGTTGGTTTTCCAGTGCGATACAAACAGCATCAAAGAGATTGTTAAAAGATACCAGGCGCTTGTCAAGGGTGCGTCGCTGATTTCCCGCAGCCACGAGATGGTTGTGGTTGTGTCGGCGTACGTAGTCGTGCACCACATGTGTGTCCAGAGGTGGCCCATACTGGCGCGTTACGGAGTTGCAATGGAATACACCTCACTGAGCCACGTGTCGACGGACAAGAAGGAAACCCGCACCCAGGTGAAGCAACTCGCGAAGTACTTGCAACGATTCTCGTCGGAGGCCGGACGGCGTGTCTTCTCGCTGCAAGGCTCGAGTGCTGAAGGTACGATGGATTTTGCGTGGGAGTATGCAAAAGGGTCTGCAGAGATCCAGCAGAGATGGAAGGCGGAGCGCGCCGAGGTGGCTGCCAAGCAAGCACAGTACATGAAGGCTCTGGAGGAGAAGAAGCAACAGCTTGTGTACTGGAGGCAAGAACTGGACGACGAAAGGGCAACTGAATCTAGCACCTCCTCCCAAAGAAAAGCACAAAAGAAACGAATCCAGAATTTGGAGCAAACTATACAGAGCACCAAGGTGCCCCCGAAGTACATTGCGTGCCCGCTGCCGGAACGGGAACGCCACGCATATCCCGTTCTCTTCTACATCCTGATGGACCAAGATCTTGACGTGCTGATGTGCCTTTCCTTCAACTCGCAGCGGATGCTTTCGAGGGGAAGCCCAGGAACGACGGGACAATTGCATTCACGCGGAAGTTGGGCCACCCACTACGACAAGCGCTCAACATTCAAATCGCCTGCCGAGAGAGATGTCCATTTTACCCCCACCTCGGAAATTCACGCGCCTTTTTCCTTTTACGGCCCTTCTGACATTGAGGACATCTGGTCGGCTACTCAGGTAACGTGGTACCCAGACGTCGGGTCGACACTGTGGGCACAGGACACCCCTTTCGCTGTGTTACAGAGCAGCACCGTAGAGTACTACAGCAAGGCCAAGGTCAAGGGTTTGCGTCCGGAGTTCGCGACTTTTTTCCTCCCACCTGAAGACTCATCGTCGGAGCAGGAGCACACTGCAGGGAACAGAGGGTACGCCACCATGCACCTGAAGCCACATGCCTTCACAGTGAAGGGGTACCTTGCCTTCGCAGGTGTGAGGTCCTTCTCGTCCTCGGTGTGGAGGAAGATCCTCAGGATTGTGACGGAGCGCTCCCTCCCGTTTGCAGAGGCGAGTGTGGCTGAGCTGCTGCGCCACTCTGCGCACCAGCTCGGTGCCTTCACAGAGGGGTTTGCGAGGAAGGAAGACGGTGATCCCTTCAAAGCAGCTGAAGACCTGTTCCGCACTTCTGATCCTCTCGTCGAAAAGCTTGTCGCTGCCTTTGCACAGCTCGCGGAGGAGGTGCGTGAGTGCCCTCGGGATCACAAGGGGTTCCCAGTGCTGGCAGACCTGTCTTGCTTCATCAGCCAGTTCTCCTCGGATCCGCGCGGTCAGAGGCTTCCGTTTCTGTGGAGGGGGGTGGCAGCCAGGTGGAGAGAGGTTTGCGGGTTTGAGGATGTGCAGGAGGTGGGCGACAAGGACAAGGAGGCTGTGATGACTGCGTACGCCATACGCTGCTTTCTTGTCCCGAAGCTGACTGCTGCAGACGCGGCTCTGCTTGTGGAGGAGCTCTTCAGGTTCCGTCAGTGCCTCGCCAGGTCGGACGAGGAGCATCCGGAGTCATTGGCGACTGTGCGACGGGTTGCAGCACATAGGCTGAGCGATGTGATGATTCACGCACAGGCGGACCCTGACACAGTGATCACTCCAGGGCTGCGGAAGATCTTCGGCAGGATGCCGGAACATGTTGCCGGCTGGAAAAACCTGTTTGACGCGTCGACAGGAACGGCGACGTGCTGCTTTGAAGCCGTAGCAGAGGACAACCACTACTCTGTGAACCTGCTAAAGGGGGCTGTGCTGCTGAACGGATACCCTCCTTGCGGCCTGCCTGACGAGGTGACGCAGTGTGCCTTGTACAAAAGGAGCTTTGGCGAGACGCGGAACTTCGAAGTGAGCAAGAGCGCGTCCGGTGCCACGTTTAATACACTGAAGCGGGACGAAACAAACTGCCACTACGACTTCTGCATTTGCAGCCGCACCGGCAGGGTGCGGATCTTCGAGATTCGGGAGGAAGATGGAGAGGACAGCAAATCAGAGCTTGTGAACTTGCAGGAGGCGGAGTGGAGTGTGGCGAACCTGCCGAAGATGCTCGTCGACCTGCACACCCACTGGCACGACGCAACACGACAGACGCTGTGGTTCAGGGAGGAGTCGTACCTCAACAAGAGGGTGCAGTACTTGATGACGTACACGCTCTCTGCGACAGGAGCACCGGAGCACGCTGTCGTCCACGAGGTGCCAGCTGCAGAGATGGACCAGCCGTACAAGCACATCCTCTCTCTGCTCTCTGAGGGCCACCTCAGCAGATTCGTGGCAGCGCCGCTCTCCTTGGTCCCGCTCTTCGAGAGGGTCGAGGAGCACGTTCACATGCATGCAGTTGTGGACAAGAATGAGGTGCTGTGGGTGCGGCTTCCTCGCCTCCGGCTGTCGTGGTGGGTGGAGGGAGACACCGTGCGCTCCGAACAGCACCCCAACATGCGACTGAGCAGCGAGCAGCAGCACGGGTGTGTTCCCCTCTTTTTCCAAAACTACCTCGTGTTAGAGGGGACGGCAGGCAGCACTAGGGTGTTGATTCCGTGCGGGACGATTGTGCAGGATGAAGAAGGTGCATGGGTTGCCATGGATGGGGCGAGCACGAGCACGTTCAAATGCTTTGCGTACGACTTGTGTGTGCGGTTCAGGCAACTGAAGGCGGCAACAACAACGATGCGTCTCTACCTTGCTGCTGTGTTTGCGGCGTCAGGGACGTTGGTGGTGGAGCAGTGGATGGGGATGACTGCGGTGGAGTTTGCAGTGCAACTGTGTCGGGAGTGCTGGTCGAACGAGCCTTTGAGTGCTGGGGACATGCAGCTGCTGGACAATGTGGCGGACTTTGGCGAAGAGGTGCCGGTGCTGACTCTGATTTGCCACGACCTGTTACGCTCGTCATTCCGGCAGTGCAAGCTGTGGGAGAAGGACAGGCCAGAGAGTAGTGTCTCGACGACACGACTGCAGGAGGCACGAACTGAATACGGCAGAGCACCTGGGAGGAACTGGCGGCATGCACTCTCCACGTGGGAGCTGCACTCATCCCCAATGGACCGCAAAGCGGTTGACCTGAAAATCCGGAACGACCACGAGTGCACACTGGAAGAGTACCCGGGAGACATCAAAGAGCACGTGAAGAAGGTGGAGTTGGGCCTGCGCAGGATTTTGAAGGCAACGGAACAGGAGCCCGGCTTCGTCCCACCCTCCTTTCCGTTCACGTGTCCAAACTACCCCGGATTGTGTGCTGAGCTGAAGGACAGTTGGGAGCGCCACCACCGCACTGCAAGCTATGATGTGCCCTCACCGGAGTTTCTGAGTGGGTACGTGACCTCCCTGAAGGAGGAGGTGTCAGCCAAGCGTGCAGGCCTGCAGGAGCGCATCACGGACTGTACCACCGAGCAGGCGAAGAGGCACTCAGCGTCGTTCGAGTTGCTGCACTGCGTGAATGGAGTGCCCACCGTCACCTTCAGGGATATGGCTCTGTTGGCGGGCACTGTGGAATTCTCGCCTTCGCACGAATTGAATCCGTTTTTGACATACCAGCAGCGTGTCATCTTGCAAAACGATGCACGCCGTCTGCTGGAGTTGTGCGTGCTGGAGGACAAACTCGAAAGGATCCTGCGGCTGGTGCAAGGCGACAACACCCGCGCCAAGATAGTGCAGGAGCTTCGGTGCGTGAGAGATTGGGACGGAGACGAGCACCCGCACTGGCTGGTGTTCGAGGCAGAAGGCTCGCTGCAGATCCGCCCACACCAATATGACCTCGCTAAGCACCTTCTGCACCACCCTGGTTCGATCTCACAGCTCAACATGGGGCTGGGGAAGACACGAGTCATCCTCCCGATGCTGCTGCTGGAGCTGACCCGCCTGGATGCAAAAAAAGCTGAGAAGATCCTGCCGCAGATTGTGTTCCTACGTTCGCTGCTGAAGGAAGGACAGGGGTTCCTGTCTAACACCCTGACGGCAAGCACACGGAACCTGCGGGTGTACATGCTGCCGTTCCACCGAAACATCGAACTTGATGTGCCAGCTCTTGAAGGTGAGTGGAGGGAAGCGCAACGTGCGGGGGGTGTGGTGCTTTCAGTGCCAGAGTACAAGCTCAGCCTCTGTCTGAAACGACACGAGCTGGCCATGCACGACAAACCCGCAGAAGCGAAGCTTCTGAGACATCTGCAGACAATGGACAAGACAGGAACACTGATCCTGGACGAGAGCGACGAGCTGCTCCATCACAGATACCAGCTTGTGTACGCAGTGGGCAAGGGCGACAGCTTGGTGGACGGCGCCATACGGTACGAAGTGGCAGCTGCCGTGCTGACAGCACTGAACAGGCGGGGGAAGACGCTCGACAACATCGCAGCAGTCATCGAGGTGAGAGAAGGCATCGACCGGTTCCAAGGCTTCAGACTGGTGGATGGGCGGTCCACGCACGATGCGAACGTAGCACAGCTGAACCGTGTGGTGCTTGACCTCCTCTGCGAGGAGATCAAGCAACACGGTGCACCGTGGTGCCTTCGTTGGTTAAAGGACTACAGTGCAGAGGCGCTTGCGATGGTTAAGGACAGCGTGCTGAATGGGTCGAAGGGGGCTGACATGCGTTTCGCCCTGCTGGAGCACCAACGGCTGCAGCTGATGTGTCTCCGTGGGTTGTTTGCGCACGAGTTGCTGGCGCATTGTCTGACAAAGCGGCACAGAGTGGAGTACGGTGTCGCGTATGAGAAGAGGAAGATCAACCTTGCTGTGCCGTTCAAGGCGGCAGACGTGCCGACAGAACGTTCTGAGTTCAGTCACCCTGACGTGATGGTGCTGCACACGATGCTGGCGCACTACTACGATGGGCTGAACACCACGCAGGTGGGTGAGGCGGTGGGCAAGCTGCTCGAACTGAGCGACGGTGCGCAGAATTATTACTACAAAAGCTGGTTTGCGTCTGTGGCGTCGCAGCCGTCTGACTTCTCCAGCATCGACTGCGTGCGCAAGCTCGACCCCACCAACCGCGAGCAGCACGCTCTTCTGCACAGTACATACCAGTACAGCATGCCTGTCATCAACTTCTGGATGACACAGATCGTGCTCCCGTCAGAGGTTGTGGCCTATCCCGAGAAGCTGTCCATGTCTGCCTGGGACCTTCCTGACCGCCGTTCCGTCGGCTTCTCCGGCACGAACGACAACCACCAACTGCTACCTAGCTACGTGACACAGCGGGAACCCGATGTGGAGGAGCTGAAGGCGACCAACGGACTGATGCTGAGCCACCTGATGCGCAGCACCGTGCACATGATAGGGCACGTGGCGGGCAGGAGCACAGGGGAAGCAGCTCTGTTGGCTGCAGTGACGGGCAAGGCAGGAGCGCTGATTGACACAGGCAGTCTGTTGGCAGGAATGCCGCCGAAGGAAGCTGCTGCCTTTGTGCTGCGGCAAGCGTCCTTCAAACTCCTAGGGAAACGAGGTGTTATGTACTTCGAAACCGAAGCCAGCGAGGAAGGCTGGAAGGTGATGTACACAGACACAAACCTCGTCAGCATCCGACACGAATGCGCACTGACCGACGACGTTTTCTTCGCCATCTTCGACAACGCACGTTGCAGGGGATCCGACCTGAAGCTTGCACAAGACTGTGTGGGTGCTGTCACTCTTGGGCGCAACCTCCGCAAGGACATGCTGATGCAGGGTGCAGGCCGCATGAGACAGCTTGGACCTCAGCAACAGGGCCTCATGTTGCTGTGTCCTGAGGACGTCAGGGGACAGATATCTCAGAGCACACCGTCGATCGAAGAGGTGCTGGGCTGGGTCATCGAGAACACAGGAGCGGAGAGGGAACGTGGCCTGTCGCAGTGGGCCGACAACGGCGTGTTCCACTACGAATGTAAGAACAACCCTCGTGCCATCCAGGCTGACGACCAGCAACCCCTCAGCAAGTACACCCACCCTCTGGTTGAGACGGATTTGGAGCCACTCGTGCAGGAGCAGCTGCGGAACACCAAAGTGGGTGAATACGGGAAGGAGTGTGAGGTGATCCTGCGGTGCTGCAAAGACTTGGGGTCAGGCCTGAAGGTGAAGTCAACTGTGTCTGACCGCGAATGCGAGAAGGAGAAGGAGGCACAGCAGGAGCAGGAGAACGAACAGGAGGTCGAGCGCGAGAGCATGAAGCCCCTAGCAGAGAAGGTGTGGGACTACCGCCTGGCTGCCACAGCGTCCTCCTGGCAGGCGTTTTGCGCCACGCTGCCGTGGAACGTTGTTACTGTGTCCACCCTTCAGGATATATGGGACTCAGCATTTCCGGGAGCAACCCTTCGCTGGGGGTCAGCAAAGCTGTGTGCCACGTCGAACTGGAAGAACACAGTGTGCGCGAACAACGAAGAGACAGCGTTGCGCACGCTTCGGTTGGTTGACGCAGTGCTGACGTTTCCGACAGGCCACATGCTGCTCCTGAGTGACAGAGAGGCGGACGGTGTGTTGGCAGCGATGCTCGAGGAAGAACGACGCCACGGGGGTGCAGCAGGTGAGGAGGGCAAGCTGGAGAATTGCGGTGTGGACGACACGCTGGGGGTCGAGACACGAGAAACGAACTTAGAAACAACCGCGCTGAAGCTTCTGAACGGCATCTGCAACGGCTACAGCAGCGGCCCTGAGCTTGAAGCGCTCGACAGTATCGTGACGCCGAACAACACTTTTGTCCTGCGGCTGGTAGCAGGCAAGGGGACGTCGTCTCACTACCACTACTCGCAACTGCAGAAGACAGCGGAACGGGTGGCATGACCTTCCAGGGAAAAGAAATATGTTTTGTAAAACAAACGAGACAAACAATGTGGTGTACATATGCAAAAATCGTGTGAGCATATATCTTGCCAGGCAAGGGCGTATAAGCAACTCGCTCTACTGCTTTTTTCATTTTCGATCTTTCAGTCGTACTCTTCACTCAAGCCTTTTGTATGCTTTGTATACAACTTTTCAGCTCTTTTTCTTGAGCTAAACAGCTTTTCATCTTTTCAACTTTTTAAAAAAAAAACTAAAACGAAGAAGACAAAGAAATATCGTTTCTTTTATTCGGTATTCTCAGTACAAACGAAGCGTTTTTTCTCGTTGTGCTATTATCATCATCAGTGTGTGCGTTGCACCACAACTTCTCCCTTTTGTCTTTATTGTTTTATTGTTTGCGGGGCGTGGGGAACAAGAAAAAGGAGAAGGAGAAGTGCGATTCCGATGTTTCTTTTCTCCCCCATTTTTCTATTCGCGATTTTTTTCTCACCCCCGTTTTAGAATCAACAGAGTGTGTACATTAAGATTTTTTCTCGTCGTGACGTCATCATTCTCATCATCATCATTGATCTTTCTTGGGTTCTTTTAAGACTTTACATCGCAAGGTGTGAGGGCTGTGCCCCAAGAGGAAGGAAGCAAGGGACTGTCCCCTGCCCAGTCGCAATGTGGAACCTCGCCATGTAACACAACAACAGGTAGGGGGTAGGGGGTTCCACGTAGGAAGGAAAGGCGCATAGAGCCTATTGTGAGAATAAAGTGTCACACCACGAAAGGGCTATGTTCTGCGCGAGAAATACCCTCACAAGGCATCCACGACACGACACAGTGGGCTAGGCTCCGTTCAGGCGTGACCCACTCTAAATCTGTTACCACACCACACCCACCACAGACCCATCCACACAACCATGCAGCGCGGTATGATGCTGATGGCCCTTGCGGCCACCACAGTCTCTGCTGAGGAGTTCGAGACCATCGCCCAGAAGGTCAACAGCGTGCAGAGCGGATGGAAGGCCGAGCGCCCGACCCGCTTCAACGGCACTGACGGGGTCAGGACCCTCTGCGGCGCATGGCTGAGGGACCACCCCAAGTACGTCCACCTCCCGGCGGGCAAGATCGAGCGCAAGCCACTCTCGGCCAACCCCACCGACTTTGACGCACGCACCCAGTGGTCGAACTGCAGCGTGATCTCCCACGTGCGTGACCAGTCGTCGTGTGGATCGTGCTGGGCGTTTGGGTCCACCGAGACGTTCGAGGACCGTCGTTGCATCCACCAGGGAATTGACAAGCTGATGAGCACTGAGGACACTGCCTCGTGCTGCCACGGATTCGCGTGTGGGTTCTCCATGGGATGCAACGGAGGACAGCCGGGAGCCGCCCTTGAGTGGATGACCAAGACCGGAGTTGTGACCGGAGGAGACTACCAGGACAAGAACTCTTGCCGCCCCTACACCCTTGCGCCCTGCGCACACCACGTGCCCGCCACCTCGAAGTACCCCGCCTGCCCCACCTCTGAGTACCCGACCCCGTCGTGCAGCGAGTCGTGCTCCCCGAACTACGGTGGCCAGTACGAGGCCGACAAGGTGAAGGGTGCCAAGGCCTACTCCGTGTCTGGAGAGGAGGACATCGTGACGGCCCTCCAGTCGGGACCTCTGTCTGCGGCCTTCCAGGTGTACTCCGACTTCCCCACCTACAAGAGCGGAGTGTACAAGCACACCACCGGATCCTACCTTGGTGGACACGCCGTCGAGATTGTGGGCTACGGTGTTGAGGCCGGCCAGAAGTACTGGACCGTGAAGAACTCCTGGAACGAGATGTGGGGAGACGGTGGCTTCTTCAAGATCGCACGTGGTGTGAACGAGTGTGGCATTGAGGCCTCCATCTCTGCCATCGACTTCTGAAGAGCAGACTGATGCTGGCAACACAACGTTAACAACTGTACCAAACAAAGAAGAGGTAACCAGTATTATGTTCGAGTGCGCTTCACACAACTGTGTCCGTGTGAAGTAAAAACAGACTTTTGTGATTTTTTGTGGGAGGAGAAAATCAAAATGGTAATGAAGCTTGCGAAATGATAGTGGAGGTTTTTTCGTAATGTTTTATTCTCCCCATTACCACCACTTCGCAGAAAAAACTCTTTTATTGTTTCGCAAGTTTGTTTTGCGTCTTCCGCAGTTTAAACTTTTTTTCCCGGTATCACTTGTGATGCAGTTTTCATGGATAGACATGAATAGGGGCAGCACACAGGTGGTTCAGTGTCATGTTTTTCCGCAGAACCGACACGTGTTGCGTTTCTCCCAAGCAAAAAAATAGCAAATGAATAAAAAGTGTTGAAAGGAACAAGGAAGAACAAAACAGTGTGGTTTATAACAGGGACTGTAAATATTACTTGTTCCACGTTTTCTTATAAATGCATGTGTCTTTGCGGCGCACTCATTGTCTTAGCTTTCAAAGGTTTACTCTCCACAAAAACAAAGAAATTCATTTTTAGATTTTTCAGTAACCACGAGTCATCTTTTCCCCTCCCGTGCTCCCCATCTCACTCACACACACTACATCTTCATCAACAAAATTGTCAAAATTTTACGTTCAGTATTGTGAGCAGCGTTTAGTGATCACAAAAATAAAAAGAAAATGTGTGACTGAGGGGGATCCGTAAATAGACCGGCAACGACCAGACACGTAATTAGTGTGTATAGCCGGTCTTTAGCCGGTCTTTAGGGTCCGTAAAAAGACCGGCTCTTAAGGATTACCGGCTATTAGGGCCGGTCCTACCCACCCTCGAAAAAGACCGGCAGACCGGGTGTACAATTGTACACACAAAAATTTACGTACGATCTTCCTTCTAAGGTGCTCGCTCTCCATACCTGGACCCTCGAATTTTTTTTTTGGCCCCTATATTGGGCTAATTTCGACGATTTGAGGCCATTAAAAGCAAAATTTGGCACTTTTGAGCATCTAGGGGGGTCTAAAACGCGGTTCCGCGAACCCAAAATTTCGTGATTTTTACCAAAAACAAGTCGATTTTTGAAAAAATCTCAAAAAAAAAATCCCAATTTTTTTTTTCACAAGTGTTTTTGAGGCCTGCTCACTACACCCTAGGTACCCTTCTGGGACCAAAAAGTCAAAAAAAGCAAGAATTGGGCTGTTTTGAGCATCTAGAGTTAATTCCCCAGTCATTTTCTGTACCACCAGTGCATTTTGTATGGGACAGCGCCTTGTCAAAAAATCAAAAAATCTCAAAAAAAAAAATTTTTTTTCGGGAAAATTTCGACCCCTGAGTTGGGTTTTTGGGCACCAAAAAGTGCAAAAAAACGCAAAAATCGGGTGTTTTGACGATCTGGGGGTAAACATATGCATTATGCACCTTATGCATTACTACAGGGGCCCACAATTTCGACTTTTCCTTAGCAAATTCCGTCACAATTTTTTTTTTTTCGATTTTGGCAAAGGCAAATCTCAGGAAAAAAAAAATCACCCCGATAGTGGGTCCTTGGGTGTCCAAAGATGCCAAAAACACAAAAAAATTGATGTTTTGACCATCGGTGGGCACCTAAAACGCACTTTTCTGCCCAAAAAAATGAATATCGATTTTTCCTTAGCGTTCTTATAGCCGTGATTTTTCAGTTTTTTTTCACAAAAAAATTCACCGAAAATAGTGTGTCCTTGGGAGATCAAAAACGCAAAAAAACGCAAAATTTTGGTGTTTTGACCCTTCAGAAGCACCCAAAACGCACTTTTGTGTACAAAAACACACATATTTCACATTTCCTTAGCAATTCCTTTCACAAGTACAAGGCGATTTTTGACCAGACAAAAAAATTTTTATTGCTCAAAAACGGGCGTGGTAGGCACCCGAAGTCATAAAATGGCCCAAAGAATCCAAAAAACCTCAGAAATACATGTTCGTGAAAAACATTTGCAAGTCAAAATTCAACCAATACGGTCATTTTGTGCATACCCTGTGACTGTAGTGGCTAGAGAACACGCATGCAGACCTGTTCCTTGCAATTTCCAGTGTTGTGTTTATCAATGCATGCATCCAGAGGACCTTTGGTTTACGTAATCGTAGGCACTCCTGAGCAATGAAGTCGGTTTTTGACCCAAAATCGGGGTGTGTGGGCCCTAATTTGCTCCAAATTTGGCCGAAAATTGGGATTTTTCTGAAAATTTCATTGTGCTCAGCAAAAATCCTTGCTTTTTTGAAGAATTTTCCAAAAAATATGCTATACGCCCTATGACTGGACCCAACTCCCCTCACCCTTTTTTTTTTTCACCCAAAAGGGCCGGAAATTTTACACACTAATACACAAACTTACGGACCCCCCTGAGTCAGGCTTTGCTAATTTTTGGCCCTTGGCCCGGGATTTTTGGATATTTTTGTGGTACGTTTTTTTTTTTGCAAACCGGGGTTTCCTTACTGGGGGGGGGCGAATAAGAGATGTGGCATCTCTTATTAGGCGAACGGACGAGCCAAAAATAAAAAAAAAATTTTGGGGAAAAAAAAGCAAATAGACATTTTCGCCGGAGGCAAAAAAATTTTTTTGACCACTTTTTTGCCAGACCGGGTAGACAGGGTAAAATTTCAAAATGTTTTTTCAAGATAAAACCAGGGAAATAGCTTGGGTACTTTTGCTGGTTTCAAAACCAGAACGAGCTGGTTTACTGGTTTGAGGAAAAATAAAAAAAAAAAAGTGGGATTCGGGATTCAGTTTTTCGCCTCCCCCGCACCACTTTCCCACTCACAGAAGAAAGCCTCACACGTAAGCGAACCCCTAAAAAGGGTTCATTAAGTGACTCTGTGGTGTAAAAAGCTGCATGTTTTGCACTATGCCCTAATTTTTTTTCGCCTGCGGCGCCACTTTATATTAATTTTTTGCTCCGCAAAAAATAGAGTTTACAATGTCTTAGGGAATCCCCTTGCATTTTGCAGCCGCAAATGCAACTTGACCAAAGCTGCAAAAAGTTGACCATTTTTTCAAAATGACCCACCGTTGCAACAGCCCCTGCTTCTGGAAGACCTATTGACTTTGTACAGTTAGTGGAAGGTGCAAGACCAAGCGCCGTACACACAGGATTATATTCCATTTTCTTTGTTGTCTCGCAAAATTTACCCTTTGCCTCTCCACTCAGTGGTTGGCAGGGAGGCGCGCGCGAAGCGCGCGACGACCGCTTTTAACCGGGAAAATTTTTTTTCTAAACCAGCAAACCAGCAACATTTGAAAAGTGCACCTTTCAAGCTACTACCCTGGATAAAACCCTGGTGCGTGCAAAAAAAAAAAAAAAAAAAAATACCCCCAAAATCTCAACCTGATCTCTTATTCGGCCCTGATCTCTTATTCACCCCTGATCTCTTATTCGCCCCCCCCCAGTAAGAAAACCAGAGAATCCCATATTGCACAGTAAGGGTACTTTAGAGTGTTTTTGTACACACATGTGACCCCACCGTGGAGAGCAATCGGCTCGCGCAATCAAAAGAAAGCAGAGAAAAGGGAAAAGAAAAAAGAAAAAGTTGGGTACCGTGCGCCTGCGGCGCTACCTGTTCCCTACCCTACTTTATTTCTAAATATGATGTACTTATGTACAGTGTTCATTTTCTTTTGAGTACGGCAATGCGCTGCTGAACCGTCTCCACCCTCGCTGCGTGAGGGCGGCACCCCTCCGAGGCCATAACCGTCCTGGTTTTTGTTCTCACTCTTCTCTGTGGTCACAGAAACCCCATAGCTTGTTCAGTTCATTGGTGTTTGCAGTCAAAGCACCACAATTTCATGCCAAGTTGGGTTTTCAGACTGAAAATGACCCTTGTTTACGGTATGGGTTCATATTTTGTGAAAATTTAAGTCACTGAAATTTTGTCCATTTTTCCGTATATCCCTCACCGCAAGCCGGGATTGGTTCGGAAATGCAACAAAACGACCTCTTGGGCGGAAAAAAAAAAAAGGAAATTTACGCACTTTTTGAGACCGGGGTTTCCTTAAGAAAACCAGAGAATCTCATAGTTCATAGTAAGGGTACTTTAGAGTGTTATTGTACACACATGTGACCCCACCGTGGAGAGCAATCGGCTCGCGCAATCAAAAGAAAGCAGAGAAAACGGAAAAGAAAAAAGAAAAAAGTTGGGTACCGTGCGCCTGCGGCGCTACCTGTTGCCAACAGCCAGTGAAAAACACCGCAATTTCATCTGAATTTGGGTTTTCGGACTGAAAATGCCCCTTGTTTAGGAGTATGGGTTCATATTTTGTGAAAATTTAAGTCACTAAAATTTTGTCCATTTTCCCGAATATGCCCCACCACAGCGCGGGATTGGCTCGGAAATGCCACAAAACACTGTTTTTTCACCCCCAGACGTAACTACCTTGAGGTACGTTTTTTTGGGCCCGGAGCACGATTTTTCAGATTTTTTTCCAAAAGTTAGCGCGAAGCCTGGACTGAGTGTGGGGATGTGTTCAAGAATTCAACTCTTCCCCCCAAAACCCCTTTCGTCTTTGTGTTCTTCTTTATCCAAACGGCAAGTGGATGCGTAATAATTTTTAATGTCTCCACCCGTTGTATAGGCTCACAACTGTCTGAGCGTTTTGTCATCAAGCTTGTTGCGGCTCACTTCAGGTTTTTTCCACTGCCTCGTCTCTCTGAGGCAGTGGTGATTGTCTGGGGGTGTCGCTTTTCTTGCACTTTTTTGGTGTAGCTCAAAAACCCTCTAAGTACACCACAAAACAATCACAAAAGTACAAAAATTACACTTTATTTTTTGGGATGAGCTACACCACTTTTACGTTTTATTTTTCATTTCTTTTTGTTGTGTTCCGAGGGATGTGCGGCATGTCCTCAGGGTCTGTGAACGTGCTGCGCGCACGGGGCGTAGGCAGGGGAGGCCGCACCAACATGGCTATAATTTAGGGCTTGTAAGTGACAACAGGGACCAAAAAGGACAGCATCACAGGCTGCATCCCCAGCGCTTGCTGCTGAAGGAAGAGCTGCTGCTGTTGTGCCTGATGTGCTCGCATCTGTGCGTGCTGCTGTTGCTGGTTCATCTGCACGACCGCCATCTGCAGGGTGGCCGGGAGGGCAGTGGGAAGAACAGTAGTCGGCAGGACAGCAACCGGAGGCTCAGGGCGCATCTGTCCCTGTTTCGTCTTCCTCCTTTGTTTCTCCAGGAAGGCCTCCTCCTTCACCTTGCATTTGTATGCATGGATGTGCAGGAGCGTGCACGTAGGGTCTGAACAGTTGCCCTTTGGGAATTTGCTGCACTCCTCGCATGACATCAGAGAGACGTTCCACTCGTAACAGCAGACGCGGCAACGGAGATGCGTCTTCTTGCACTTCACCCTCAGGTTGTCCCAGTCGTTGTGCGTGCAGCTCGTACCTTCAGGCGCCACTGGCTCAGGTGTGATGTCCTTGTTCGATCTCACGCACATTATGAAAAATAAACGAGCTAGAGAAGAAGGAGAAGAAGAAGGAGCATAGCTTCTTCTTCTCTAGCTCGTTGCTTTTTCATAATGTGTGTCGGAACGAACAAGGACATCACACCTGAGCCAGTGGCGCCTGAAGGTACGAGCTGCACGCACAACGACTGGGACAACCTGAGGGTGAAGTGCAAGAAGACGCATCTCCGTTGCCGTGTGTGCTGTTACAAGTGGAACGTCGTTCTCGAGGCATGCGAGAAGTGCAGCAAATTCCCAAAGGGCAACTGTTCAGACCCTACGTGCACGCTCCTGCACATCCATGCATACAAATGCAAGGTGAAGGAGGAGGCCTTCCTGGAGAAACAAAGGAGGAAGACGAAACAGGGACAGATGCGCCCTGAGCCTCAGGTTGCTGTCCTGCCGACTACTGTTCTTCCCACTGCCCTCCCGGCCACCCTGCAGATGGCGGTCGTGCAGATGAACCAGCAACAGCAGCATGCACAGATGCGAGCACATCAGGCACAACAGCAGCAGCTCTTCCTTCAGCAGCAAGCGCTGGGGATGCAGCCTGTGATACTGTCCTTTTTGGTCCCTGTTGTCACTTACAAGCCCTAAGTTGTAGCCATGTTGGTGCGGCCTCCCCTGCCTACGATTTTGCTGCACTTCTCGCATGACATCAGAGAGACGTTCCACTTGAAAGAGCAGACGCGGCAACGGAGATGCGTCTTGTTGCACTTCACCCTCACGTTGTCCCAGTCGTTGTGCGTGCAGCTCGTACCTTCGCACATTATGCAATATAAACGAGCTAGAGAAGAAGGAGAAGAAGAAGGAGGAAGGAGGAGTATGTGACACTCCACTCTTTTGTATGTCATGGGTTTCCTGTCTTCGTGGCAAGAGCCCCTCTGTGCGGGTTGGAACTCGCTCACTGATCCATTTTTGAGATGAGTTCCTGACCCTCCAAGGGCGCCCATATTGTTTTTTCTTCAAAAAGCACCCTCATTGCACAACCGAGGCAACTACGCCTACTCCAACGATTTATCAAAAATAAAAAAACAGTCTCAATTAGATTTCCTTCCCGTTTTTAGTCCCCTCTCCACAAAGGCGCGAAAGGGCCCAGCGAAAGCCTTTTCCGTTTCAAATTTTCTTCTTTTGTTTTTTGTGCCAATGTAGCCATCCACAGCCTACAGCTTTGTCTTTACACCAGTTTTGTGTTTCATTCTCGTGTTACGGTGGAACAAAGCTATCAACAACTACCATTTTATTTGCTTGTTTCTTCATGTATTACACGGGAAACAATAATTATGACAAACAGGTGCAGGGTGGTTTCGTACATATCATATAATCTGGCACCTTGTGTATCTTCCAAAAGCCAAAAGCGTTGTGTGTGAAGTTTTGAAGGAAGAGCAAATAAAATTGTTCCACGTTTTCTTATAAATGCATGTGTCTTTGCTGCACACTCATTGTCTTAGCTTTCAAAGGTTTACTCTCCATAAAACACACAAAGAAATTCATTTTTGAATTTTTCAGTATCCACGAGTCATCTTTTCCCCTCCCGTGCGCCCCATCTCACACACACACACTACATCTTCATCAGCAAAATTGTCAAAATTTTACGTTCAGTATTGTGAGCAGCGTTTAGTGATTAAAAAAACAAGAAAATGTGTGACTGAGTGTGGGGATGCGTTCAAGAATTAAACTCCCCCCCCCAAAAAAAAACCCTTTCGTCTTTGTGTTCTTCTTTATCCAAACGGCAAGTGGATGCGTAATAATTTTTAATGTCTCCACCCGTTGTATAGGCTCACAACTGTCTGAGCGTTTTGTCATCAAGCTTGTTGCGGCTCACTTCAGGTTTTTTCCACTGCCTCGTCTCTCTGAGGCAGTGGTGATTGTCTGGGGGTGTCGCTTTTCTTGCACTTTTTTTGGTGTAGCTCAAAAACCCTCTAAGTACACCACAAAACAATCACAAAAGTACTGTTGTGCCTGATGTGCTCGCATCTGTGCATGCTGCTGTTGCTGGTTCATCTGCACGACCGCCATCTGCAGGGTGGCCGGGAGGGCAGTGGGAAGAACAGTAGTCGGCAGGACAGCAACCGGAGGCTCAGGGCGCATCTGTCCCTGTTTCGTCTTCCTCCTTTGTTTCTCCAGGAAGGCCTCCTCCTTCACCTTGCATTTGTATGCATGGATGTGCAGGAGCGTGCACGTAGGGTCTGAACAGTTGCCCTTTGGGAATTTGCTGCACTTCTCGCATGACATCAGAGAGACGTTCCACTTGAAAGAGCAGACGCGGCAACGGAGATGCGTCTTCTTGCACTTCACCCTCACGTTGTCCCAGTCGTTGTGCGTGCAGCTCGTACCTTCGCACATTATGCAATATAAACGAGCTAGAGAAGAAGGAGAAGAAGAAGGAGGAAGGAGGAGTATGTGACACTCCACTCTTTTGTATGTCATGGGTTTCCTGTCTTCGTGGCAAGAGCCCCTCTGTGCGGGTTGGAACTCGCTCACTGATCCATTTTTGAGATGAGTTCCTGACCCTCCAAGGGCACCCATAATATATTATTGTTTTTTCTTCAAAAAGCACCCACTCATTGCACAACTGTGGCAACACAACCGAGGCAACTGCACCTACTCCAACGATTTATCAAAAATAAAAAACAGTCTCAATTAGATTTCCTTCCCGTTTTTAGTCCCCTCTCCACAAAGGCGCGAAAGGGCCCAGCGAAAGCCTTTTCCGTTTCAGATTTTCTTATTTTGTTTTTTGTGCCAATGTAGCCATCCACAGCTTACAGCTTTGTCTTTACACCAGTTTTGTGTTTCATTCTCGTGTTACGGTGGAGCAAAGCTATCAACTACTACCATTTTATTTACAGTGCATTGTGTACCAGTTCATGCAATGTCCGTTGAGGTTAACGCCGCGCACTTCAGTAAAGACACGTGAGGCGTTTTTGCGATTTTCAACTTTTTCAACTTTTTCTTTCTTCCTGTGTCCGCGTCCATAGTGATGTGTGCACTTTACACTTTCTATTTTTAACATTCCTGAAGTCAGCTTATTGTCTATTTTTGTTTTTTTAGAAATACACGTTTTGTGTACACTTCCCCATTCCTGCCCCCTCCCCTTTGTTGTTGAAGATGTGGAAAAAAAAATTGGAACCCTTTTAAATACCCTCTCCCGCTTTTAAGACTTTTCTTCTCTAACCCCACACACAGCGTACATCGTACATTCACCCACCTTGTCACCATTGTCCATCTGTATGGTGAGATAAAGCACCACACCACACATAAGGGGCAGGTTCGTTCCGGCCTTACTCTAAATTAGTTATCCAACAAAAATCCACACCACTACACCACACCCACCACAGACTCAACCAAACAACCATGCAGCGCGGTATGATGCTGATGGCCCTTGCGGCCACCACAGTCTCTGCTGAGGAGTTCGAGACCATCGCCCAGAAGGTCAACAGCGTGCAGAGCGGATGGAAGGCCGAGCGCCCGACCCGCTTCAACGGCACTGACGGGGTCAGGACCCTCTGCGGCGCATGGCTGAGGGACCACCCCAAGTACGTCCACCTCCCGGCGGGCAAGATCGAGCGCAAGCCACTCTCGGCCAACCCCACCGACTTTGACGCACGCACCCAGTGGTCGAACTGCAGCGTGATCTCCCACGTGCGTGACCAGTCGTCGTGTGGATCGTGCTGGGCGTTTGGGTCCACCGAGACGTTCGAGGACCGTCGTTGCATCCACCAGGGAATTGACAAGCTGATGAGCACTGAGGACACTGCCTCGTGCTGCCACGGATTCGCGTGTGGGTTCTCCATGGGATGCAACGGAGGACAGCCGGGAGCCGCCCTTGAGTGGATGACCAAGACCGGAGTTGTGACCGGAGGAGACTACCAGGACAAGAACTCTTGCCGCCCCTACACCCTTGCGCCCTGCGCACACCACGTGCCCGCCACCTCGAAGTACCCCGCCTGCCCCACCTCTGAGTACCCGACCCCGTCGTGCAGCGAGTCGTGCTCCCCGAACTACGGTGGCCAGTACGAGGCCGACAAGGTGAAGGGTGCCAAGGCCTACTCCGTGTCTGGAGAGGAGGACATCGTGACGGCCCTCCAGTCGGGACCTCTGTCTGCGGCCTTCCAGGTGTACTCCGACTTCCCCACCTACAAGAGCGGAGTGTACAAGCACACCACCGGATCCTACCTTGGTGGACACGCCGTCGAGATTGTGGGCTACGGTGTTGAGGCCGGCCAGAAGTACTGGACCGTGAAGAACTCCTGGAACGAGATGTGGGGAGACGGTGGCTTCTTCAAGATCGCACGTGGTGTGAACGAGTGTGGCATTGAGGCCTCCATCTCTGCCATCGACTTCTGAAGAGCAGACTGATGCTGGCAACACAACGTTAACAACTGTACCAAACAAAGAAGAGGTAACCAGTATTATGTTCGAGTGCGCTTCACACAACTGTGTCCGTGTGAAGTAAAAACAGACTTTTGTGATTTTTTGTGGGAGGAGAAAATCAAAATGGTAATGAAGCTTGCGAAATGATAGTGGAGGTTTTTTCGTAATGTTTTATTCTCCCCATTACCACCACTTCGCAGAAAAAACTCTTTTATTGTTTCGCAAGTTTGTTTTGCGTCTTCCGCAGTTTAAACTTTTTTTCCCGGTATCACTTGTGATGCAGTTTTCATGGATAGACATGAATAGGGGCAGCACACAGGTGGTTCAGTGTCATGTTTTTCCGCAGAACCGACACGTGTTGCGTTTCTCCCAAGCAAAAAAATAGCAAATGAATAAAAAGTGTTGAAAGGAACAAGGAAGAACAAAACAGTGTGGTTTATAACAGGGACTGTAAATATTACTTGTTCCACGTTTTCTTATAAATGCATGTGTCTTTGCGGCGCACTCATTGTCTTAGCTTTCAAAGGTTTACTCTCCACAAAAACAAAGAAATTCATTTTTAGATTTTTCAGTAACCACGAGTCATCTTTTCCCCTCCCGTGCTCCCCATCTCACTCACACACACTACATCTTCATCAACAAAATTGTCAAAATTTTACGTTCAGTATTGTGAGCAGCGTTTAGTGATCACAAAAATAAAAAGAAAATGTGTGACTGAGTCAGGCTTTGCGCTAATTTTTGGCCCTTGGCCCGGGATTTTTGGATATTTTTGTGGTACGTTTTTTTTTTTGCAAACCGGGGTTTCCTTAAGAAAACCAGAGAATCCCATATTGCACAGTAAGGGTACTTTAGAGTGTTTTTGTACACACATGTGACCCCACCGTGGAGAGCAATCGGCTCGCGCAATCAAAAGAAAGCAGAGAAAAGGGAAAAGAAAAAAGAAAAAGTTGGGTACCGTGCGCCTGCGGCGCTACCTGTTCCCTACCCTACTTTATTTCTAAATATGATGTACTTATGTACAGTGTTCATTTTCTTTTGAGTACGGCAATGCGCTGCTGAACCGTCTCCACCCTCGCTGCGTGAGGGCGGCACCCCTCCGAGGCCATAACCGTCCTGGTTTTTGTTCTCACTCTTCTCTGTGGTCACAGAAACCCCATAGCTTGTTCAGTTCATTGGTGTTTGCAGTCAAAGCACCACAATTTCATGCCAAGTTGGGTTTTCAGACTGAAAATGACCCTTGTTTACGGTATGGGTTCATATTTTGTGAAAATTTAAGTCACTGAAATTTTGTCCATTTTTCCGTATATCCCTCACCGCAAGCCGGGATTGGTTCGGAAATGCAACAAAACGACCTCTTGGGCGGAAAAAAAAAAAGGAAATTTACGCACTTTTTGAGACCGGGGTTTCCTTAAGAAAACCAGAGAATCTCATAGTTCATAGTAAGGGTACTTTAGAGTGTTATTGTACACAAACCCGCAAACCCGCAAACCCGCAAACCCGCAAACCCGCAAACCCGCAAACCCGCAAACCCGCAAACCTTTTTTTTTTTTCTCTTTTATGTACTTGGTCTTTTTTTGTATGTGAGAATAGAAGAAAGGAAAAAGGAAGAATGGAGTAAACAATAAAGACAATAAAATGAACAGGAAAATGGAAAAGGAAAAAGGAAATGAAAAAATGATGACCAAAAAAGGTCGGTGTTTCAAGTTTTAGTATAAAAGGTGGGCGGTAAAGTAAAGTAAGTGGCCACTTCCTCCTAAACAAAACAAGAAACTGCATCGTGTGTTTGTTTTTTATTCTTTTTAATCAATTTGAATACACAGGCGTCACACTTATGGGGCAAAAAAAGGAAAAAAAGAAGACCTAATCCTCCTTACTTAAAAGAAGGGAAGGGAGAATAAAAAACACACGTGCCCATTGTTTCGTTGTCTGCAGGATGTCTTGTTTTAGTGCCTCACCTGGAAAAAGAAAAATGGATTCCACTCAGTAAAAATAGCACACCTGTTGAACACACGTCAGGCCAGGAACAGAAGAAAAGCAAACGCTTCCACGAATGGAAGCAAAAGAAAAGTGTGGTGAAAAAACCCTTTTGGCCAAGGTGGTCTTGACTCTCTGTCTACATACTTTGGGGATGCATGAAAAAATCCTAAAAAACCTTAGTTTTTTAGTCTTTACTATAGAGATGTGCGCCACCCACACCACACACACTACACACCCACACACAGCACACCCACACACACCCACACACACACACACACACACCCCCTCACCACCAGAGGGGATTTGACCAAAAAATCGATTTTTTTAAATAAATAGTTGCTCATCAGAAAGTGAATTTTTTGGGCTTAACGTGTTGTTTGGGGGTATTGAGGCCCAAAAAAAATTTTTTTTCAGTCGTGTTCAGAAAATGGACTGCCAAATGACATGTGGCATTCGGCCAAAAATCAGCTTTTTTGGTCATTTTTACCTTGTAAAACATGACACTTGTGGCATGCTTCCCAGCACAGGAAAGTGCATTGAAAAACCTGAAAAAACACATGTAATATGTGATGGTCAAAAGTGCAAGATTCCTTCGTTAATGAACTTTTTGAGTACCAGTTATACCTGGGGAATATGGTCAGATCACTCTTTTGACCATCTGGCGTTTACGACAAAAACACCACTTTTTAACAGGCCACTTTACAGGCATGAGTGAGGTTTTTTTGTACACGTTACCGTGAGCGGGCGCGCGAAGCGCGCACGCGCGCGAAGCGCGCACGCGAACGCCCCGCGGGAAGCGAATAGCTGACCGCCTGCCCAGTGTGTGAGGTGCTTACAAAAAAAACCACCTAGGGGACACGTTAAGGGGACACGTTAAGGACACGTTAAGGGGACACGTTTTTTTAAAAAAGGGGACACGTTTTTTTAAAAAAGGGGACACGTTTTTTTAAAAAGGGGACACGTTTTTTTTACACATTTTCTTTTTGCTTTCCTACACAACCCTCACTACCTGCCCAAAGACCCTCCCCCAGAAGCCGTCTAGGCATTCTCTTGTGAAAGAGCTAGAAGACCCAGACGAACCCCTGGAACGGTTCTGCTTTCTTCCCAGGTAGTTCCTGTGCTCGCCTACACGAGGCGTCCCTGTCACCACGAAGCAGCACAGAAGAACGTGCAGACCTGGTCTCAGTTTCTGAGGCTTATTTTTGCTCACTCTGAGCTTAGAAGCCAGTTCAGTCTGAGTGCTTTTTTCTCCTTTTTCTTGCCCTTTATTTTCCAACTTGTTTTCCTTTTTCACAAAGGAGAAAAAAAAATATGCGGAGGAAGGCCCTTCTGGGGGTGCTATGTGTGTTGGTGGTGGGCAGCAACAACAGCAACTGCTACAGCAACAGCAGCAAGAACAACAGCATCAGCTCCACCTACAGCAACTGCAACGGTTGCAACAAGAGCAACATCAACAGCAACAACAGCAATGGCAGCTACTGCAGTAACAGCAACAACAACAGCAACTGCTACAGCAACAGCAACTGCTACAGCAACAGCAGCAAGAACAACAGCATCAGCTCCACCTACAGCAACTGCAACGGTTGCAACAAGAGCAACATCAACAGCAACAACAGCAATGGCAGCTACTGCAGTAACAGCAACAACAACAGCAACTGCTACAGCAACAGCAGCAAGAGCAACAGCAACAGCAACAACAGCAATGGCAACTACTGCAGTAACAGCAACAACAGCAGCAAGTGCTACAGTATCAGCTCCACCTACAGCAACTGCAACGGTCGCAACAAGAGCTACAACATCAGCAACTACAGCAATGGCAACTACTACAGCAACAGCAACAGCAACAGCATCTGCCTCAGCAACAGCAACAAGAGCAACAGCATCAGCTCCACCTACAGCAAATGCAACAGCTGCAACAAGAGTAACATCAACAGCAACAACAGCAATGGCAACTGCCACAGCAACAACAACAGCAACTGCCTCAGCAACAGCAGCAAGAGCAGCAGCAACAGCTCCAACTACTGCAACTGCAACGGCTGCAACAAGAGCTTCATCATCAAATACAGCAATGGCAACACCAACACCAACAGCAACAGCAACTGCTGCAACAGCAACTTCTGCAGCGCCAGCAGAAACAGTCCCCCCATTCCCCCCCATTATTACCCCAAAAAGAGGCCTTTGGTGCCCAACAACCTAAGCGGCTGCAGCTTTGATAGCAGCAACAACAACAACTCCAGCAACAACAGCAGACACTGGTGTAGAGGTGGAGAGCCAGGTGTGCGATGTGATACGGGTGTATGCAGCTATTTAGACGTACAACACAGCAGAAGCCACAATTACAACAGTCCCAGCAACAGCAGCAGCAGCGATAGCAGCAGCAGCAGCAGCAGCAGCAGCAGCAACCGCAACAGCAGCAGCACCAGCAACAACACCGGCAGCAACACCATCAGAGGCTACAACAGCAGCATCAACAGCAACTTTAGCAGTAGCTACAGTAACAGCAACAACAGCAGCACCAGTGATAGCAGCAGCAGCAGCAGCAACTGCAACAACAGCAGCACCAGCAGCAGCACCAGCAGCAGCACCAGCAGCAACACCATCAGAGGCCACAACAGCAGCAACAACAACAACATTAGCAGTAACGGCAGTAACAGCTACAACAGCAGCACCAGTGATAGCAGCAGCAGTAGCAGCAAATGCAACAACAGCAGCACCAGCGGCAGCACCAGCAGCAACACCAGCAGCAACACCATCAGAGGCTACAACAGCAGCAACAACAGCAGCAGCTGCAACCGCAACAACAGCAACACCTTCAGAGACTACAACAGCAGCAACTCCAACAACAGCCCACATGGTGACAGCGGAGGTATGCTGGTGTTCTGGGGCAGCCTTGTGGGGCCTGAAACTTTAGGTGGCTGTGTGTCGATGCGTATGTGGAGTACTGTTCTCACCCCCAATGTTCACATGGGGCGTGCAGAACATGGGCTTGGGTTTGACTGGTGGAGCATCCTCTGGGAACGCCTTTCTTCTCTTCGCCGACCAGACCCCCGCTGGGTAGCCGAGGCACCTGAGTGGGGTGTGTTTGTGTCGTTTGCAGTCCTCGATCTGTGGAAGGACAGACGTGCCCCTACCCTCAGTCATTACATTTTGTGGCTGATGCGTAGGAGGACCAGGAAGACGCGACGGGGGTACAGGTCCTTGAACTGGATCAAGACGCAGGCAGGCAAGCTCCATCGGCGCAAGGCGCACACTCGTCCGCCCTCTCCGGTTGCACGCCTTTTTCTGAGCGCACTGTGCCGAGTGCGAAGGGAGTGGCGCCTGTTGAGGCTTGCGGTGTCGCTGGTCGGATCTGCGATCCAGGCTGATGGCCCGCTACTCTGGATCGGGATGTCCCTACTGGTCTCGCTGTCGCTGTTGTGGCGAGCGGTGACGCCCTGGGACCTGCGCCCACCAACACCTCGATTTGTGAAAGTTGAGGAGGCCGCCCATTGGGATGACGAGGTTGCTCACCTGGCAGAGGATGTGGGTGATGAGGAGGTCGCTGTATGGGATGATGAGTTCGTGGAAGGTGACGACGACTGGGCTTGGGGATTGCGCGATGAGGTTGACGACTGGGAGTTCCCTGAGGAATACATCCCGCACGACCAGTTAGTTGGTGGATGTGCCGATGCAACGCTGTCCGCGACATACGGAGATCATGCTCTGGAAGTGGACAGAATCCTGGGGGAAGCCCATGCCCAACGTGTACCAAATAATTTTGTACACGACTGCAGCCTAGCGGCCATTCACGCATCGGGTTGGCGCTCCGCTCCGCCGTCCTACTCCACCGACCGGAAAGACATCGGCGACTTGGCGGTAACGCTAGAACGTGCGATGAGGAGTGTCCTCAAGTCCGGCGATGCGCTCACTCGTTGGATTGATGGGGTCAGAGGATCTGCAAAGTTGGACCACCTTGCCCTGCGTCTCTTCGCGGTGAGGCGCAACCTCAACATCGTCATCGTTCAGGCTGGAGCGACCCCGATCGTCCTGATCGCGCCAGGTGAGGGGAACATAAAGAACGAGGAAAAGCGCGCCAAGGAGTTGATGGGTCGCACGACGGTAGCCGTGGCGCTGTGCAATGGCCATTACGAGGCTATCCGTCCGGTAGATGAGAGGGACTTTCGGGACATATCGTCGGCCTTGCTGAAGAAAGCGGTCAGAGCGAAGCTGAACCCCTTGGCCCTGGACCAGTGCCCGTTGTCTACATCGGACCCCTCGGGTGAGGATCTGGAATCCTGTCTTGGTAAACCGGAGGAGGACTTCTGCTTTTGCCCAGTGGAGGGTTGCAAGGGTGGCATAGTTTCACAATCAGATGTGAAGTCGTTCACACGGTCCGGCCTCCTAAATCATTTGAAGCTCCATACGAGAGCGGCTGAGTACATTCCAGATCACATCTTGTCCTACTTCGGTTTTAGGAGATGCGTCGGAGACGAGTGCACGGCCCTCCTACAACGTTCACAGAGCGCGTGCCAGGCGTGTTCGGCTATAATGAAAGAGGTACCAGCCCCATCCATAGACAGCCTCCGCGGCGCCCGCCCCGCTGGCATGCCCTCTTTGCAGGAGATTGGGACCACACGGTTCAAGCTGAAAGGAACCTGCCCACCTGACCTGGCCCACCGCTACACCCTCATCTTCCAGAGGGTACTGCAGGAGATCCTGGTGCATCAGGACCCTTGTGCCTGGACGAAGTTTGCCCTGTTCTTCACTGTCTTACACAGGGACCGTGCGCACGGACGCAGGACGAAGGTAACAGATCGACGTTGTTTCAACTCCTGGAAAAAGGACCTGGATAGGTGGGACGCTGGGAGCTGGGGGGAGCTTTGGTCCAACGCTTTGGATGAGGTACAGGACCAGCCTGTGTGGACACCAGGGGACACTTTGGAGGCGCGCCAGAAACGCTCCCGTTTGAAGGCAGCAACGGGACTTCCGGGCCAGGCCCTGACAGCCCTCACCAGTGACGGACTCGCACCACATGGACCCGCAACTCTGGAGAAGCTGAAGGGCAAACACCCCACGGAGATCCGATCGGTTATACATGAGAATGTGAGGAACCCCTCTGGGCCCGCCGATTTCACCACCAAGGAGGTTATGGAAGCAATCAGCAGCATGCCGCGAGCCACTGCAGGTGGTCCGTCAAACCTGACAGGATCACTCCTCCGTGTCCTGTGCAACCAGAAGCATACCCCTGGCACGCTCGCTGCTCTAACGAAGGTGTTGTCCTCATTGGCACAAGGCAAAGCTCACCGAGAGGTCGCGCCTTTCTTTGCCGGAGCCAAGCTGGTAGCCCTCAGGAAGGTCTCAAAAGACAAGCCTGAGGATGTGCGTCCGATCGCAGTGGGAGACGTGACTCGCCGGTTGATTGGCAAGATTCTGGCAAACAGGCTACGGAAACGGGCGGCTGAAATTTTCCGCAAGGGGAACCAGGTGGGGGTTTCAACGCCGCGGGGCTCGGAGGCTGCCACTGCAGTGGTGGCACAGTATGCACGGAAGTACCTGGGGATGGACAAGGTGATCCTGAAGGTGGACTATCACAATGCTTTCAACACTGTAGATAGGGCCACCTTCATCAGTGCAGTTGAACGGCACATCCCTGAGATCTCCACGTGGGTGAGGTGGTGCTACGCCGGCCACACCTCCCTATTTTATGGTGAGGCTACACTTGAGTCCCAATGTGGGGTCCAACAAGGTGACCCACTAGGCCCTATCCTCTTCTCTTTGGCGATTGCTGAGATGACAGAAAGGTTGAGCGCGAACAGGGGCCTCGACGGGTCTATTTGGTACCTGGACGATGGTTGCATTCGGGGGGATCCTGAGGCAGTCCTGGCCGCTTACGATGCCCTAGTGGATTCGAGCAGCCGCCTTGGTCTAAAAGTCAACCGTTCAAAATGCGAACTTGTGACGTTGGCGGGCGACTCTGCGGAAGATCTGCGTAATAGGGGGTTCACCATCCGGGATGCGTCTGACGGGCACAACGACGGCTTCTCCCTCCACAACCAGAACTTCGACTTCCTGGGCATCCCCATCGGCACAGCAGAGCACTGCAGGAAGTACATGCAGAGCAAGCTAGATAAGTCGAAGTTGAACTTGAACGCCCTCAGAAACCTCAAAGACTCACAGCATGCGTACTACATCTTGCGCTTTTGTGAGGGATTTTGCAAAATGGTATTCTACATGCGTGGAATATCATGTGTGGACCTAGGGGAGGGCTACCTCCGGGATTTTGATGCGGAGGTGGACAGGTGTTTGGCGACGATCCTGCATGATGAGCACGGGGCCTTGCCAGCACAGGCCCGCCTGCAGGCTGCCCTCCCCATCGCCATAGGGGGTTTAGGCATTCGTCGCACAGTCGACCATTGGCCCGCTGCAGCCCTGGCATCGCAAGCTGGGTCTTTCAAGCTTGCCCAGCAGCTGGACCCGAAGTTCGAATGGGACAAGGCAAGGTGGAAGAATGCAGCCGAGGCGTACAACACCAGAGTACCTGCGTCGCAGCACATCGATGGGGATAGGATGCCTTCCAAGGCTGTGGTGCAACAGCAGCTGTCATCAGCCATCGTGGACGAACAAGCAGCAGAGCTGAAGCGAGTGGCCACCAGCGACCGGGATCGAGCACGCCTGCTTTCTCTGCAACTCCCTATGTCTGGCACCTGGCTGACCGCCACGGCCTCGCCCCCCAATTCCATCCCCTCTGCATACTTCGCGGGGGCAGCCCGATTTCGTCTGGGTGTGGCAGTGCACAAGCCTAAGAGTGAGTGCAACGGATGTAGCAGAGATGGGGTGTGCATGGATGCTTTCGGGGACCACACTTTCTCTTGCGGCTACATGGGTCACAGAACCGAACGGCATGACGCCCTGAAGCACTCCTTTTTCTTGGCAGCGGATGCGGCGGGGCTCAACCCCTCTTTGGAGAAAGACTTGGGTTTTGAGTCTGGGAAGAGGCCGGCAGACGTGTTCCTCCCATCTGGCATCATGGAGACCCGGCGAAGAGCTTTGGATTTCACAGTAGTAGCTCCGACCCTCCCCACTTACGTGCATCGAGCGGCACAACATAGCGAGTACGCAGCCAAAGTGGCCGGGGAGGAGAAGCGGAAGAAACACCTGGAGGATTGCAGAGGTGCGGACGTGCTCTTCTCCCCCATGGTGTTTGAGGCCTTCGGTGGGGCATCGGAAGAGTGCAACCGGGTCATCAGCCAGGTGGCCGGGCTTGCGTGCACAAAGGACCCTGGCGGCGATGCACCGACTGAGGCGAGGCTACGGGAGCATATGTCGTGCGCATACCAAGCAGCCGTGGGTAAGTCCTTTGTTGCCCGAGGCGTGCTTTGCACAGACATCAATGAACACTTGCCCCACAGCGCCGACTCAGTTCAGCGTCCCGCGGAAGAAGATCTCAGGCAGATGGATTCCACATACCTCAGCAACCCTGTCAGCAACTTACCGGAGCGTGAACCGTCTGTGGAGGTCGAGGAAGCCGAAATAGCGCATGAACCGCGCGACTACTTCTCAATGCCAGAGAAGAAGGTGGGTGGAACGGTCTTCCGACACAATCCTTTCCGAGCGGGGCGTCAGGCCGGGGGGGAGACACCTGCTGCGTATTGGAACATCCTCCGCATGATGGCAGATGGCGCATGCCCTGACGCAGAGACGCAGGCTGCACGACTGGGGCTCACACACCCCCAGCGTTACAAAATCCTGAGAGGTGACAGCGGGTTCGATGCACTGCTGACCGCATGCTCGGTGGATCTCAAGAAGGATCTTTTGATTGAAGACATCAACGGAGAGACGAGTCATAAGGAACTCCGGAGACGTGCTGTGGAGATTGTAAAAAATGACCGACCGGACCTCGCGGATTGCATCTCCATTCCTGTGAAGAACTGGCTGGAGTACATGGGCACAAAGAGCAGCGACCGATCGGACGCCCGCACTTGGATGGATATGGTGGCACTTGCTGGCGCGGGAGAGGCTTTAGAGTGCACCATTGTGATCATCTGTGATCGCATGCGTCCCCAAATTCTGGTGCCGACCAAAAGGGCCCGGGAGGCGCTCTTCGTTTTCGCAGGTCCGGTTGATGACGATTCACAGGACTGGTTCCTCAGCCCCCTCTCCTTCACAGACTCGCACTCAAGGGAGAAATCCTCGGCATGGAACCGATACCTGCGCCGAAGTCGAAGCGTTTCTGCAAGTCTGTGGCGATGATGAAGCGTATCCCCGCAGCACAGTCTGCACCGGTGGGGACGGTGTACCAGTGTAGGCGTTGCGTTCGCCCCATCGACGGTTGCGAGGCGCACTTCAAATGTGCTGAGGGGTGCGAGAGGTTGGTGTGCGATTTGTGCTCAAGGGACTCCCCCTTTTGTCCGGCGTCTCAGAACGGCTTAGCTGACATCCTCAGTGGTAACGTGCGCTCATCGGCTCCGTCCCCTACTCCGCACACTTCCCACGACACGCACATGAAGGGCGCTGAGAGAGCCAGGTCACCCACATTCCCGCAGGCGACACCGAGGGAGGACGATCAGGAGGCCTCATCTTTTCTACACAACTTAGAGAAGCTGGTCCTCTCCCCGACCCACTCTCTGACAGATATGAATGTCTTCAAGTCTTGGGCGGTGGACAGGCAGGCAGAATTTCTTGGCTCGCGTACGAGGAACAGCTTCACTGTGGGTGACTGCCTGTTTGACGCCTTGGCCGCGAACTTCGCTCCGAATACACCCTACCATTCGTCATCGCTCCTCCGGAAACTGGCAGTTGCCCAAGTTCTTCGTGACGCTAAGCTGGCTGCGCGCACTGGAGACCGTCGATCGTGGATGGAACGGAAATTGCGAGAAGGATGCAGAGACGACACCACGTGGGCGGATGAAACGATGATCATGGGCTTATGTGAGGTACTCGAGATGACCATAATCCTTGTCTCCCCGGGCGCCGTGCCCAAAATCTATGTCCCTCGCCTATGTGCCCCCCACGGAGCCCTGGGACTGGTTTTTACTGGAGTAATCGCCGGGCACTTTGAGACCCTCTCGCTGAACGTCGATGCAGTCAAGATCCTCTGCGCAGCGAAGCCTCTACGTGCCGACACATGCCTTTGGGAGCCTACGACAGGCCCGTTCATTTGCAGGGGATGCGATGGGCACAGCGAAGGAGCGGAAGCAGAGTCACATTTCTGTACGACTTGCTGCACGAGCTGTTGCGTGGCGTGCCGAGTCAGCCAGGACCAAGTGACTTGTGCTGGGCCCCCGGTCCCTATGGATGACCAGCCAGACGGGCCCAGAGGGACCAGGCGTGGGAATGAGGACCCGATTGACAACGGTGCTCCCCATGTTCGTGACCTTATGCGGTTCCATGAAACTGAGAGGGGTCTCCTGCGGCTTTGGTGGTGTGTACGAGCGGGGGTTCATGAGGGTGCCCTGAAAGACCAATGGGAAAGGGAAGAGGAACTGGAGGTAGCTGAGATGGTGAAGCGCCATGAGGCTGAGATGCGCCAAGCCGGGGTCAAGGAGGAGGAGATGGATGTGGATCAGACTCAGACAGGAGCGACACCGGTCCGTCACCCTGCACACCCTGATGAGACTCCTCCTATGCCGCCCTCTTCTCAAGGAGATTGGGAGCAGGCTGGCGCTACGATGCAAGACCTGCACCAGACTGACGCTTCTCCCCAGCCGGTGACGCCACCCCGCTTTGCCGAGGAACCTGAGGATAGGGAATCGGGCTTCGAGGGTGGGGTTGAGGGTGAAGTCCCACCAGAGGAGGGGAAAGAGTTACGCCGGCGGTCGGCAGAGCGGAGGAGGTTGTCGGAGGAACGCCAGAGGCAGGAACGGGAGGCTGCGGAGGTCCTCTTGCGCCGGGCCAGATCCGAGAGTGCATCTCGCTTCGTTTCTGCTAAGGTCAAATCGTCGGAGCAGCGACGTGAGACGATGCAGGAGAAGGCGATGGGTGTCCGCAGCCCCGCTGGAGCGCAGCCTGGATCGGCGAAGACGAGTGAGCTGACGAAGGCAGGTGCCTTGAACCGAAGGCAAGCCCAGAGCCTCACTGCATCGCAGAGGAGAGAGGAGAGCCGTCTGAGGTTCCGGTTAGGGTTTGCCTCGTGCGAGGAACAGGAGGCTGAGGGGCGCCGCAACATCGGCAACGAAGAGTCCATGCAGGGACGGGAGACCATCCTCCTGCACGCCACGTCTGAGCGGTGTCTTTTGCTGCTGAGGGACGCTGAACGCTCGCATGGCGATTTGAGGGATGAGGAGGACATGGCTTTCTCCAAGCTGTGCACTGCGTCCTGTCTCCTCCCTCAGGCCTTCCTGCCGCGTGCTGCTCCGTCCACTGGGGAGGACAAGAAGCCTGGAACCGCGAAACCAGGTACCGCAAAGCAGGGTATCGAGCTCGGGGACACACAGACTCGTAGGAAGGGGGTCTCCCAGGCCAGGGTGACGACAGAACGGGACAACAGGGTGCGTAAGGCCAGGCAGTCCACCCCCGCGGTCGAGAACCCGAAGGCGGACGCTGAGACCCCGACGGACTCTTTTCGCCTGGACGATGTGGAGGGCGAAGCGCGGCAGAAGGTGGAGGAGATCGCACGGAAGCTGCAGTGGGGGTACACGGTGTCGAAAGGGGGTTTCTACCCCTGCCTGTCAATGGGGCAGCCGGTGATGCGGAACGTCCAGCAGTGGGTGGAGGCCTTCCACCACAGGCAAGGGGCGGTGGATACGCGACTCGGCACAGAGGGGTGCTTCTGGGCGTTTCGGGAATGGCTCCACACCTGGAAGGCGCTGAATTGGGAGGCTCCCGAGGCGGCAAAGAAGAAGATCCGGTCCACACTGGACTGCCTCAACAGGGCAATGAGCGACTCGAGCTTTCGGGATAGGGCGAATGATTGGGACCCTACGGTGACGGTGTCGCTAGCTTTGGATCCAGGGTCCCGAGGGCGAGACCCAGATGGGGTCGATGCCACCACGGCACCCGCTACAACATCGCAGACAGGAAGTGGCCACACAGCACCCTCCGCCCACCCGTCTGCCACTTCCTGTTCTGCTGAGCCCACATCCCCTTTCGGACGACGCTACACTGCCGCAGAGGTGATGATGGAGAGCGATGAAGAGTCCCCCATCGCCGCCGCACAGTCCACCTCCGACTCCTCCACCGCATCAGCAGCAATGAACGCCCAGACAGGAAGTGGCCACACCGCACCCTCCGCCCACCCGTCTGCCACTTCCTGTGCTGCGGCTTGCTCCATCGATGTCGACGCGGTTGATGAGGACTTTCAATAAACAAGAGATACAAAGAAAACAACACAAAACTAAGCAAACCAAAGCAAAGCAAAGCAAAGAATATGTGTACGAAAACGTGGTTTTCCCCATTTTTATTTTTGTCATTTACCATTTTGATTTTTGTGTGAGGTGTTCCCAGGAGGTCGCCCAGCCAGTGTTTTAGAATTTAGAATAGAAACAGTAGACACAATAGAATAGAATGTTTGCCAGTGTCAAAGTGCCACCAGGATGCACTTCTTTTTACTTTACTTTCAAAAAATAGATTGTCAAAGTGTCATAGTGCCTCAAAGAAGCACTTTCCTTTATTTTCAACTTTACCCTTGCTGTTAGAGGGGTAATGCCCCCTGTGCACAGATCCAATATTGTACAGAAAATCCTAAAAAACCTTAGTTTTTTAGTCTTTACTATAGAGATGTGCGCCACCCACACCACACACACTACACACCCACACACACACACACCCACACACACACACACACACCCCCTCACCACCAGAGGGGATTTGACCAAAAAATCGATTTTTTTAAATAAATAGTTGCTCATCCAAAAGTGAATTTTTTGGGCTTAACGTGTTGTTTGGGGGTATTGAGGCCCAAAAAAAAATTTTTTTTCAGTCGTGTTCAGAAATTGGACTGCCAAATGACATGTGGCATTCGGCCAAAAATCAGCTTTTTTGGTCATTTTTGCCTTGTAAAACATGACACTTGTGGCATGCTTCCCAGTACAGGAAAGTGCATTGAAAAACCTGAAAAAACACATCTAATATGTGATGGTCAAAAGTGCAAGATTCCTTCGTTAATGAACTTTTTGAGTACCAGTTATACCTGGGGAATATGCTCAGATCACTCTTTTGACCATCTGGCGTTTACCACAAAAACACCACTTTTTACAGGCCACTTTACAGGCCAGTTCATGAAGGCACGAGTGAGGTTTTTTTGTACACGTTACCGTGAGCGGGCGCGCGAAGCGCGCACGCGAACGCCCCGCGGGAAGCGAATAGCTGACCGCCTGCCCAGTGTGTGAGGTCCTTACAAAAAAAACCACCTGTAAAAAAAGTGTGGTCCTCATCACGTTTCCATGGAAGTGTCACACAAGAACGACAGGTTTTTTAGCCCGTCACCAAATTCAAAAACACAACCCCCATTTTTTACCCCTCACCCCCTTGTCTAGTTTGTTAATATTTTCTTTATTTTATTCACCCCCTTGTTAATATTTTTTTTACCCTTGTCCTTTTGTTCCATTATTCCTCTTTTTCACAGGCTTGCCCAAGACTCCGTTTCCATACTGAAGGGTTGTATGATTCGCTCACCCCCCCTCCAGATTCAGGAAACTAACCCAGAACCAGCTGAACATCCTTGCCCCTGAGGCATGGGAGGTAATCACTTGGTCTGTCTGTATGTTATTGTCATTGTTTCAACTGTTTTACATTGTCTTTATTGTCTTTATTGTCCCAAACTTTTTCACCTCAACCTACTCTCTCTTTTTGGTCTACCCATGGGAATCTCCACCTAGAAGAAACCCAGCCCTGACCATCAAGAACCCCTGAAGTGAAAAAGCCCCTCCTTCTCCTCTGCCTATTTCCCTCTTCATCTCACATGCAGGTAAGTCCCTTCTTCCTCTCATGTTCTTTCTACCTATGTTGCTGTGGGCTAGAAAAAACTTGGGTCCTGGAAGGTCTTATTTGTTGAGCCCCTCCGTCTGCCTCAAAACCCTCTTTTGTTATGTCTCAAGGCCTTTCCTTTTTTAAAGGATTTGCTGTAAGGCTAAACAGACCTCTGCACCTTTGAGCCTTTGAGCAGCAGCTCCAACGGCAGGTCCATCAGCAGTTCCAACAGCAGGCTCAACAACAGCAGTTTCAACAGCAGTTCCAATGGCTTCTGCAGCAGCAGTTCCAACAGCGTTTCCAAAAGCAGTTCCAGCAACAGGCACAACAGCAGTTTCATCAGCAAGGACTTCTGCGGCAGCAGCTCTAACGGCAGGTCCAACAGCAGTTCCAACAGTAGGCTTAACAGCAGTTTCAACAGCAGTTCCACAGACTTCTGCAGCAGCGGTTCCAACAGCGTCTCCAAAAGCAGTTCCAGCAGCAGTTCCAACAGCAGGCACAACAGCAGTTTCAACTGCAGTTCCAAAGACTTCTGCAGCAGCAGTTCCAACAGCAGGTCCAACAGCAGCACCAACATCAACAGCAGACGCAGCAACAACATCAGCGACAACAACCTAGGGGGTGGTGAGCGAGGTATGCTGGTGTTCGGGGTCAGCCTTGCGGGGCGAGAAGGACAGAGTGGCTGTGTGATGATGCGGGTGTGGCAAAAGGGGTGTTTTTTTTTTTTTTTTTTTTTTTTTTTTTTTCTCTTTTTTGTACTTGGACTAGTTTTTTATGAGAATAGAAAGGAAAAAGGAAGAAATGGAGAAGACAATAAAGACAATAAAATGAACAGGAAATGGAAAAGGAAAAAGGAAATGGAAAAATGAAAAGGAAAAAATGATGACCAAAAATGGTCGGTGTTTCAAGTTTTGTATAAAAGGCGGGCGAAGAGTACGGTAGAGCCAACAGAGTTTTATACAAAACAAGAAACTGCATTATGTGTTTGTTTTTTATTCTTTTTGATCAATTTGAATACACAGGCGTCACACTTCTGGGGCAAAAAAAGGAAAAAAAGAAGACCTAATCCTCCTTACTTAAAAGAAGGGAAGGGAGAATAATTTTTTTTTTTTTTTTTTTTTTTTTTTTTTTTTTTTTTATATGATTTTTTTTTTTTTTTTTTTTTTTTTTTTTTTTTTTTTTTTTTTTTTTTTTTTTTTTTTTTTTTTTTTTGGTGTTGTTTTTTTTTTTTTTGGTGTTGTTTTTTTTTTTTTTGGTGTTGTTTTTTTTTTTTTTTGGTGTTGTTTTTTTTTTTTTTGGTGTTGTTTTTTTTTTTTTTGGTGTTGTAATAGGGACATGAGAGGTGGAGGAAGAAGAAGAAGAAGAGGAGGCTTGAGGTTGTCGGCCTATTCCCTCTCGAGCCGCTCGTGCCTCATTCTCCCTCCTTGTACTCTCCGCTGCAAAGGCCTGCCCCCTACTGCTCCGGTTGTCCGTCAGGGCATGCAACGTCGACTTTGCCTTGCACTTTTCCTGAACCGACCACTCATGCAAACCCACCACCTTCATCACCTCATACCACTGAGTGAAAGTAGCGGTAGAGAGGGGGAGTGACAACAAGGGTCTGCCATCCTGTTTCTCTCCCTGACGGTAGTGGAACAGGGAGATCCACTTCGTCACAGAAGAAGGCACCGGCGACCCCATGGTGAGGCACGGGAAAAGACCCCCCCTCTCCGTCCGCTCCTCCTCCGTCCACATCCAAGCCTCGCTCTGCGCCCTCAGCAATTCCCTCACCCTCGCTTGCTTCTTCTGGTCAGGGATGCCTTCCACTGACAGAGAATGCGAGCGATCCGCCCCCTCCATCGCGGTGTCGAGGTCCTCCTCCTGCTCCTGCTCATCATCATCCATCTCCTCCACCTTCACACGCACCTCGGTGTCTGCCGCCTCGGCCTGTCGCCCCACCTCCTCCTCCAGCTGATCCCGAGAAGGGGTTCCCCAGCTGACCCTGCCTTCCCGAACGACGATGACCGCGCTGGTCTTGCCCCAGGTGTCGCAGTATCCGGCCTCCCCTGCTATCTTCCTAACCGCCTGACGGGCGACCACCGACTCCGGGCAATCACCGTCCCCCTCCCCGTTCCCACTCCACGGCTGCTGTGTCGCCCAGCAGTACAGGAACTCGCCCGGGCACGGAGAAGCACCTTGAGGACCAAAGAGAGCCATCCAGTCGCCGACACAGTCAGGTTCGAGTCCTTCAGGGTCGTCGCCCACCGCTCTCCGCACCGCATGGCAGGGGAGGAATAGCCGCCCTTCGCACACCACCCCAAAGCACCGCCCGTATGCCACCATGCGTTCTGCCTCCAGCTGTCGGGAGAGGTTCACCGCCGTCAACAACAGAGTGGTCGCCTTCTGCTCCGACTCATGCTTAGCTGCGATGGCGTAATGCCTCTCGCAGCGTTGCCTGTCATACTCCGCCCGGAGCGACTCTCCTGCTTCGGGGTGCCGATCGCAGTCTTCCAAGTACTGCGCATGCATCTTCTTCGCGTCCTCTGCGAGTTCCCGCTTGTGCCTGGCGGTCAGCTCCTCCACACGATGCCTGTCCGCCGCCTTCGCCTGGTCCAGACGCACATTCTGTTCCTCCAGGAAACGACTCAACTCCTGCTGGCGGTCGCCAAAAGTGCCCCGAAGCGCGGCCAAATCCGGTCCCCACGACCGACGATGCTCCCGCCGTACCTCCAGGGCTTGCTGCCACGCGTCCGACGCACGCTGCAACGCTTCCTTCTTCACCTGGTCCGCCTTTTGTTGTTGCTGCTTCTGCTGTTTCCGTTGCTTCTCGTGCTTCTGCTGCTTCTGTTCTGCCTGCTGCCCCTCTTCGCCCGCCATTGGCATGTCTACCTCCTCGACGTCCTCGCCCTCGGGAGCTGGCACTGCTGGAGAAGGAGCCCGTTTAGGTGGTGGGTCTCCGCTCCCCTCCGCAGAGGCAGCCTGAGCCGGAACATTCGAGTGCAAAAAAGACAGGGCACTGAAATATTCCGCCCTGCCAATTTGCGACAGAGGGCAGTGCTTGGACCCCTGAGCGCAGTGCAGACATGCCAAGCCACCACACGTGTGACAGCAGAAGTGTGCGTCCGACGCATCGAAGAGCTTGCTGCATTGTTCGCACTGCAGGAAAGTGTTCGACGCCTCCGCCTCCCTCGCTCCCACAAAAGCCATGGGGCGCTCTGACTGGCACTCCCCCTTACCACCTGTGGCCTCAAAAGACAGGATGTGCTGCTGCAGAGCCGGGTCCATGGTGAGGGGCTCGTAGTGTCCCGGGATACTGCCGGATCCATCTGCCGCATCCTGGTCACCCGAGTGGAGGAGAAGGACCACTGCCTTAGGCCGTTTTCTTGGCACCATCAGAGAAGGGCGGGCGAACTCGTTGAGGATGACCACAGATACCTCAAGAGCCTCCCCTGCCCCCGCCACTGCAATGGCATCCGCCCACGTACGCTCGTCTCCTCTGTCCCCACTCGTCATCAGCCGCTGCCAGACCCCAAAATTAGGGACAGCCGCACTCGACAGATCAGCGCGGCCCTGGACCTTCTTCACTGCCGCCTGGCGCAGACCCTCCACCGTCAAATCCGTGCGCCCGGTGGCGAAGAGCAAAGCCTCAAAAGCACAGTCCCCCGCCACAAACGACCAAGTCACCTTCGAGGCTCCCAGCTTGGCCGCCTGCTCCGTCGCCCGAGGCCTCTGCGCTGCCGGGCACTCACGCAAAAACTCCCACTCACGCACCACATCGAGACCAGGCCCTTCCGGAATCACGGTGGCCGAATCGAACCTCCCGGTCCGCTTCCTCGGTGGCTCCACGTGGTCCGGCTTCACGTCCCTCTTGCGCTTCCCCTGCTGCTCCTCCGTTCGGTCTGCAGGACGACTCATATCGTCGTCAGGGTTCGCATCGTCACAGAGAGGTTCCACGGCCCCTGCACTGCGGCGTCCAAACCGGTCCATGTCCTCTGCAGACGGTGCCACATCTACCTCCACACACGGCTCCCGCTTCAGGGTGGCAATCCCTACACACATAGCACCCCGCTCCAGAAAGGAAGATGCGACCTTTTTCTGGTACGCCACCGCAATGCTCTCCCGGATGCGCAACTCTGCCGACCCTGTCAGGTGCGACGTCTGTCCCGTCGTCAGGCCTCCAAGCTGCGCAATCAAGAGGTTCGCCTCGTCGCCTGCACCCCCGAAGGCTTCAAACACAATAGGGGAGAACTTGGTATTGATCTTGTTCAAATCCCGCTCGTGCTTCTCCCGTTTGACCTGGCCCTGGTTCTTCGCCGACCAGCCCACAAACTTCGAGGCCCCTGTTCTGTAGGAAGGCAAGGTGGGGCACACGTGGGTGATGTCCAAACAACGAGGTCCATTTTCCGCCACTCCTACTGGGAGGTAGACGTCGCCTGGCCGCTTCTTCGACTCCAACTCCACTCGCACGGTCTCCTCCAAAGCAGGGTCCAAGCCCGCCCCTTGAGCAGCTCGGTACACCGAATCCCGCAAGGCGTTGTGGCGGGCGACGCGGTGTTTGGAGTAGGGGCAGCCAAAGGTGTGGTCGCCAAAGGAGTCCATGACAACCCTTTTCTGCCCCCCCTGACATGCCGAGCAAGTCGTTCCCTCCGCATGGATGGCCACCCCTAGTCGGAAACGGGTCACAACCGCAAAATCCGCTGAAGACATCTGGTTCCTTGCTGAGGGTGTCGCCGTGAGGTACGTCCCGGAAAGCGGCAGGAGAAGGGACTTCATCCGTGCTCGGTCTCGCATGCAGAGCTGTTGCATCAACTTGTCTGCCTGGGCGTCAATCACCGCAGATGACAGACTCTGCTGCTCCAGGATCTTCTTCGGCTGGGCCCTGTCCACGTGAAACGCCACCGGTACCCTGGAGTTGTACTCCTCAGCCGCGCTGTTCCATCTCTCCTCATCCCAGGTGAAGGCCGGGTCCAAGGCCTGCGACAGTTGCAGGTTCCCTGACTGAGAGGCGAGGGACGCAGCTGTCCGATGGTCCACGGTGCGACGGATACCCAGCCCCCCAAGCGCCACAGGAAGCGCCGCCTGCGCCCTTGCCAACTCCGGCAGCGCCCCATCCGGGTCATGCAGAAGCGCAGCCAGGCACCTGTCGATCAGGTCGTCAAAGGCCGTCAGGTACTCCGCGCACTGTGGGATCCCCCGCATGTAGAACACCATGCGGCAGTAGCCTTCGCAGTATCTCAGTACGTAGAAGGCTGCCTGGGAGTCCCCGAGGTCCACAAGGGCTTCCAGGTTGCGGCGGGAATCGTCCACCTTCTGGGCCATGTACTCCTCGCAGAAAGCCGCAGACCCAATGGGGATGCCCAAGAAGTCGAACCCATCCACATCCAACAGCCGGAACCCGCCTTCACCCATGGCGTCCTGTCCACCCTCGTTCAACGTGAACCCCACGGCCTCGAGATCCTCCTTGGAGACGCCACCAGTGGAGATGAGCTCACACTTGTTCGCGTTCACCTCCAACCCCAGTTCGGAGCTACGAGTGCACAGAACCTGGTACGCCTCAAAAACCGCCTTAGGGGACCCCCGCAGAGAGCCGTCATCGAGGTACCACAAAGTCCCATCCAGGCCTGGGTGCCCCTTCAGCTCTAGCGCCATCTGGTGGATGGTCAGGGAGAAGAGAAGCGGGCCCAAGGGATCTCCTTGTTGAGCTCCGCGCTGTGACCTTATGGTATCTCCACCATAAAACAGGCTGGAGGGCTCCAGGTAACACCATCGCACCCATGGGGCCAGCTCGGGGAGGTTGGCGTCGACCGCTCTTAGCATCGACAGGCGGTCTACGCAGTTGAACGCGTTACGGTAGTCAATTTTCAAAATGACTTTACCTTTTCCGCGGTTGCGCACGGCGTACTGCGAGATAACATCAGTCGCCACTGCCGCCCCCCTTGCCGTTGCCACCCCCACCTGGTTCCCTCGAAGAAGAAGCGTCCTAGCAGGCACCCGCACTCGCGCCGACAGAATCTTTCCCACCAGTCTGCGGAGAGTGTCCCCAACCGCAATCGGTCGCACGTCCTCCTCCAGGCCCGGCCCCTTTGCAGGCTTCCGGAGAGCCACCAAGTTAGCGCCGGCGAAGAACTCAGCCACCTCCACTGGAGCATTTCCTCGTGCCAAAGACGTCAACACTGCGGCCAGCGCTGCCAAAGTGCCCTTAGCCCGCCTCTGTAGGCAAAGTGTACGAAGGTGCGCGCCCGTCACGTTCGAGGGACCCGCCGCCGATGACTTCGGCATGCTCCGCAGGGCCTTCATCACCTCCACCACTGTCACCGGTGGGACCTCCTGAGGCTGGGGCCAATCCGCCTGCTCCAGGGCCTTGGAGTCGGCAGCGGCTGGGTGCTTCGTCTGAAGCTTTTCCAGCGTCGCCGGTGTCTGTGGGGCGAGGCCGTCGCTGGTAGCGCAAGACATGGCCTGGCTCGGGAGTCCTGCTCTCGCTTTGGCGATGGTGCGCTTCCGTCTCCCTTCGTCAGTGTCCTCATCCGACCACCCAGAGGGCCTTGGCTTCCGCTCCTCTACCGTTTGCTCCCACAGGGCGACATACTGGCCAGCCTTCCAAGCCTCCAAGTCCTTCCCCCAGGTGCTCGTCAAACGTCGCTCCTGGTCCTTGCCCCCTCGTTCTGTCCGTGTCCGGTGCAACACAGTGAAGAACAGTGCAAGGCGCTTCCATGCCACCTCGTCTTGGTACTCAAGGATGTCCATAAGAACCCTCAGGAAGAGCTCGCTGTACAGCTGCAGGTGTTTGTCTGGGCACCCGCCCTTCAGCTGGATCCTGGTGGTCCCCATGACTTCAAAGGAGGGGAGGTCATCCTGATCTGTCAGCATTCCTCGACTGGAGGGAGACGGAGCGGTGAAGCCTTCTTCGCCAAAGTGCACCGTACAGGTGTTGCAGACCTCCTTGCTCTGCGGCAATAGCATGTCGCACTGATCGTTCGCACAGCGCGACATGCCCAAGTGGCCCAACAGCTCGTCGGGGATGTACGCTCCATCCGCCTGGTGGCGACGCATGTGCTGCAGCAAGCCCTTACGAGACAGGCCCCCGACCGCATCACTCGAAGACAAAATTCCCGCTCTGCATCCATCAAAGGGGCAGAACACCCGATCCGCATTGATGTGTCCCAGCTTGGTAGCCAGGGGGGCGGTGGTGGTGGTGTTGGTGGGGATGATGCCATCCAAATGCGCTGTGTCCAGCACTGCCTGCCGAGCCTCCTTCCTCATCTTCTCTGCCATCCCCTCCTTGGTCTTCCCCACCTCCGGGACAAGCTCCACTGCCTCAAAGTGAGAGTCACAGAGAGCGATGACGACCGTGGGAAGTTTCGCTTGGAAGCTCTCCGCGTACGACTTGGCGACTCTTTTGCTACCAGGGGTGATGCGCACGAGGGGGTTCTCTTCCGACGCCTGCACCACCACGATGTTGATGCGGGATGCTGTCGCGGTGAGCTGAAGCCCCAAGTGGTTGAGGTGGGCCTCGCCGGTCACACCATTGGCAAACTCCGTCATGGCCTCCTGCGACCCCAGCACCTGCACCAGGCGGTTCGACACCTCCACTGCTGTGTCATACAGCTGCTTGCGCATTGCCCTCACGTCCGGCTGCGTGTCGTGGTCCCAGAGGTGTAGTGCCACATAACCACAATCATTAGTAGACACGTTGGGGATGCGTTTAGCTCCAAACTTCGCCAGAGTCGCGTCCACAGACACCGCCTGCTCTGTATACGCAGGAGCGTTCACGTTTGCGCACCCACCGGTCAACGCAAACGGGGACAAGCTTACCGGGTGCTCCGGATCAGCAGGGCGCAGGTCCCAGGGCGTCACCGCTCGCCACAACAACGACAGCAAGACCAGTAGGGACACCGCCAGCATGCCAAATGCCATCCCGATCCTACGAGTCCACCTGCGTGCTGCCACACGGCGCACCTCCAAGAGAAGAACCCAGCCAAGTGGGCGCGCGACGCCGACCAGTGCCACAAAACCCGCCAAACAACCACCTGCGGACCATGCAACCCACACCCACTCGGCTGCACGCACCGACAACTGACCCACCCCCATCACACTGGCTCTCACCAAGCTGGCAGCCACTCGGATCCCTCCGGTCCATCGGTGCACTCGCTCGCTCGCCCCTTCCAGCCACCGCCACCCCCTGCGTGCGCGGCACAGTCCCCGCAGCAGACCCACCCCCAGCACCTCCGCGTCCCGAAACAGCGCACAACCCAAAGCATGTGGCGCTGACCTCCCAAGCTCAGACCCCACAAAAACCAGAACCCAGATGGCCACACACTGCAAAGCACCTCTCAACGCATCGGCGACCCTGATCCTGCGGAAAACTGGGTGCGCTGCCGGGGAGGGCGGACGATTGCAGGGCGCCTTGCGCCGACGGAGCCTGCCCGCCTGTGACTTGGTCCAGTTCAAGGACCGGTGTCCTCGTCGCGTCCTCCTGGTCCTCCTGCCCACCAGCCACAAAATGAGATGACTGAGGGTAGGGGCGCGTCTGTCCTTCCACAGATCCAGGACCGCGAACGACACAAACACTCCCCACTCAGGTGCCTCGGCTACCCAGCAGGGGTCAGGCTGACGCAAGGAGGTGAAGACCTCCCAGAGGTTGCACCACCAGTCGAACCAAAACTCTATCTGTACACACCCCTTTTGCCACACCCGCATCATCACACAGCCACTCTGTCCTTCTCGCCCCGCAAGGCTGACCCCGAACACCAGCATACCTCGCTCACCACCCCCTAGGTTGTTGTCGCTGATGTTGTTGCTGCGTCTGCTGTTGATGTTGGTGCTGCTGTTGGACCTGCTGTTGGAACTGCTGCTGCAGAAGTCTTTGGAACTGCAGTTGAAACTGCTGTTGTGCCTGCTGTTGGAACTGCTGCTGGAACTGCTTTTGGAGACGCTGTTGGAACCGCTGCTGCAGAAGTCTGTGGAACTGCTGTTGAAACTGCTGTTAAGCCTACTGTTGGAACTGCTGTTGGACCTGCCGTTAGAGCTGCTGCCGCAGAAGTCCTTGCTGTTGAAACTGCTGTTGTTGAGCCTGCTGTTGGAACTGCTGATGGACCTGCCGTTGGAGCTGCTGCTGCAGAAGTCTTTGGAACTGCAGTTGAAACTGCTGTTGTGCCTGCTGTTGGAACTGCTGCTGGAACTGCTTTTGGAAACGCTCGTGGAACTGCTGCTGCAGAAGCCGTTGGAACTGCTGTTTAAACTGCTGTTGTGCCTGCTGTTGGAACTGCTGTTGGACCTGCTGTTGGAACCGCTGCTGCAGAAGCCTTTGGAACTGCTGGTGAAAAAGCTGTAGAGCCTGCTGTTGGAACTGCTGCTGTAAAGGCCTTTGGAACTGCTGCTGCTGCACACCAGGGGTGATACTGGGACCCCACCCAGGACTCCGAAGATTTCGTTTTTGCTGCTATCACAGTTGCAGCCACTGATGTGGTTGGGCATACATTGCCTCTTTTTGGGGATATCATGGGGGGAAGGGGGGTGTGGGTTGTTATGACAACAGTTCTTTGCTTTGTTGCCTCCACACCCGTTTTTGTTGCTGCTATCAAAGCTGCAGCTGCTTGGGTTGTTGGGCTCAAGAGGCCTCTTTTTGGGGTAAAAAAGGGGGGGAAGGGGGCTCCTGCTACTGCTGTTGATGCAGCTTAAGTTGTTGCTCCTGTTGCTGCTGTTGCTGCTGCTGTTGTTGCTGCTGCTCTTGTTGCTGCTGTTGCTGCTGCTGCAGTTGCAGCTGGTGTAGCATATGTTGTTGCTGCTGTTGCTGCTGCTGCTGCTGTTGCTGCTTTTGTTGCTGCTGTTGCTGCTGCTGCTGTTGCTGCTGTTGCTGCTGTTGCTGCTGTTGCTGCTGTTGCTGCTGTTGCTGCTGTTGCTGCTGTTGCTGCTGTTGCTGCTGTTGCTGCTGTTGCTGCTGTTGCTGCTGTTGCTGCTGTTGCTGCTGTTGCTGCTGTTGCTGCTGTTGCTGCTGTTGCTGCTGTTGCTGCTGTTGCTGCTGTTGCTGCTGTTGCTGCTGTTGCTGCTGTTGCTGCTCTTGTTGTTGCTGCTGGTGTAGCTCCTGCTGCTGCTGCTGATGCAGACATGCAGCACCACCCACAACGCCCCCAAAAGGGCCTTCCTCCTCATTTTTAAAAAAGCAAAAACCAAAAAACGAAAACAAAGAAGGACAAAACACACTACGCCTTGCGCTTCGCCGGCCTGCACTCCTCAACCGTTGCCCAGGGACCGCCCCGTGGAGGCGTACAAGGCTCACAATAAAACAAAGGAAAGGGGGAGGGAGGGAGGGTAAAAAGAAAGGACAAGTGTGTTGTAATGTGTAAAAAAATGGTCCCCTGTAAAAAAATGGTCCCCTGTAAAAAAATGGTCCCCTGTAAAAAAATGGTCCCCTGTAAAAAAATGGTCCCCTGTAAAAAAATGGTCCCCTGTAAAAAAATGGTCCCCTGTAAAAAAATGGTCCCCTGTAAAAAAATGGTCCCCTGTAAAAAAATGGTCCCCTGTAAAAAAATGGTCCCCTGTAATAGGGAGAATAAAAAACACATTGCCTTTGCTTTGTTGTCTGCAGAATGGTTTGTTTTAGTGCCTCCCCTGGAAAAAGAAAAATGGATTCCACTTGGTAAAAATAGCACACCTGTTGAACACACGTCAGGCCAGGAACAGAAGAAAAGCAAACGCTTCCACGAATGGAAGCAAAAGAAAAGTGTGGTGAAAAAACCCTTTTGGCCAAGGTGGTCTTGACTCTGTCTACAAACTTTGGGGATGAATGAAAAAATGACACTGAATAAATAACAGAGAGTGGGCGGGTAAGCCACTTCTCCGAGCTAAACACAAAGTAAACACCCTCCACCCATCTGATCCCGCCCACAAACACAAACAATCACGACAGAAACCAAGACAGGCAGAGGATGACCAGGGTAGGTTTTACTTGAACAGCGAACCTCTGCCTTGATACTTCACACGCTCAGCAGACGAGTTGCCACAACTCTCCAGACCTGCTGCAAAACAGGCCTGCACCTTTCACCGCATTTCGCTTCGTGCCCCTCATCTGGCGCACTACTGACGGGGGACGCCCCATGTAGGCACATCGGTAGGATTTCGTCTTAACATAGTTTTTTGTGTAAAAAAAAATGAACCCCTGTAAAAAAAAATGAACCCCTTTGTAAAAAAAAATGAACCCCTGTAAAAAAAAATGAACCCCTTGTAAAAAAAAATGAACCCCAGAAAAAGGGGTGTGTACAGATAGAGTTTTGGTTCGACTGGTGGTGCAACCTCTGGGAGGTCTTCACCTCCTTGCGTCAGCCTGACCCCTGCTGGGTAGCCGAGGCACCTGAGTGGGGAGTGTTTGTGTCGTTCGCGGTCCTGGATCTGTGGAAGGACAGACGCGCCCCTACCCTCAGTCATCTCATTTTGTGGCTGGTGGGCAGGAGGACCAGGAGGACGTGACGAGGACACCGGTCCTTGAACTGGACCAAGTCACAGGCGGGCAGGCTCCGTCGGCGCAAGGCGCCCTGCAATCGTCCGCCCTCCCCGGCAGCGCACCCAGTTTTCCGCAGGATCAGGGTCGCCGATGCGTTGAGAGGTGCTTTGCAGTGTGTGGCCATCTGGGTTCTGGTTTTTGTGGGGTCTGAGCTTGGGAGGTCAGCGCCACATGCTTTGGGTTGTGCGCTGTTTCGGGACGCGGAGGTGCTGGGGGTGGGTCTGCTGCGGGGACTGTGCCGCGCACGCAGGGGGTGGCGGTGGCTGGAAGGGGCGAGCGAGCGAGTGCACCGATGGACCGGAGGGATCCGAGTGGCTGCCAGCTTGGTGAGAGCCAGTGTGATGGGGGTGGGTCAGTTGTCGGTGCGTGCAGCCGAGTGGGTGTGGGTTGCATGGTCCGCAGGTGGTTGTTTGGCGGGTTTTGTGGCACTGGTCGGCGTCGCGCGCCCACTTGGCTGGGTTCTTCTCTTGGAGGTGCGCCGTGTGGCAGCACGCAGGTGGACTCGTAGGATCGGGATGGCATTTGGCATGCTGGCGGTGTCCCTACTGGTCTTGCTGTCGTTGTTGTGGCGAGCGGTGACGCCCTGGGACCTGCGCCCTGCCCCTGCTGATCCGGAGCACCCGGTAAGCTTGTCCCCGTTTGCGTTGACCGGTGGGTGCGCAAACGTGAACGCTCCTGCGTATACAGAGCAGGCGGTGTCTGTGGACGCGACTCTGGCGAAGTTTGGAGCTAAACGCATCCCCAACGTGTCTACTAATGATTGTGGTTATGTGGCACTACACCTCTGGGACCACGACACGCAGCCGGACGTGAGGGCAATGCGCAAGCAGCTGTATGACACAGCAGTGGAGGTGTCGAACCGCCTGGTGCAGGTGCTGGGGTCGCAGGAGGCCATGACGGAGTTTGCCAATGGTGTGACCGGCGAGGCCCACCTCAACCACTTGGGGCTTCACAAACCCGCAAACCCGCAAACCCGCAAACCCGCAAACCCGCAAACCCGCAAACCCGCAAACCCGCAAACCCGCAAACCCGCAAACCCGCAAACCCGCAAACCCGCAAACCCGCAAACCCGCAAACCCGCAAACCCGCAAACCCGCAAACCCGCAAACCCGCAAACCCGCAAACCCGCAAACCCGCAAACCCGCAAACCCGCAAACCCGCAAACCCGCAAACCCGCAAACCCGCAAACCCGCAAACCCGCAAACCCGCAAACCCGCAAACCCGCAAACCCGCAAACCCGCAAACCCGCAAACCCGCAAACCCGCAAACCCGCAAACCCGCAAACCCGCAAACCCGCAAACCCGCAAACCCGCAAACCCGCAAACCCGCAAACCCGCAAACCCGCAAACCCGCAAACCCGCAAACCCGCAAACCCGCAAACCCGCAAACCCGCAAACCCGCAAACCCGCAAACCCGCAAACCCGCAAACCCGCAAACCCGCAAACCCGCAAACCCGCAAACCCGCAAACCCGCAAACCCGCAAACCCGCAAACCCGCAAACCCGCAAACCCGCAAACCCGCAAACCCGCAAACCCGCAAACCCGCAAACCCGCAAACCCGCAAACCCGCAAACCCGCAAACCCGCAAACCCGCAAACCCGCAAACCCGCAAACCCGCAAACCCGCAAACCCGCAAACCCGCAAACCCGCAAACCCGCAAACCCGCAAACCCGCAAACCCGCAAACCCGCAAACCCGCAAACCCGCAAACCCGCAAACCCGCAAACCCGCAAACCCGCAAACCCGCAAACCCGCAAACCCGCAAACCCGCAAACCCGCAAACCCGCAAACCCGCAAACCCGCAAACCCGCAAACCCGCAAACCCGCAAACCCGCAAACCCGCAAACCCGCAAACCCGCAAACCCGCAAACCCGCAAACCCGCAAACCCGCAAACCCGCAAACCCGCAAACCCGCAAACCCGCAAACCCGCAAACCCGCAAACCCGCAAACCCGCAAACCCGCAAACCCGCAAACCCGCAAACCCGCAAACCCGCAAACCCGCAAACCCGCAAACCCGCAAACCCGCAAACCCGCAAACCCGCAAACCCGCAAACCCGCAAACCCGCAAACCCGCAAACCCGCAAACCCGCAAACCCGCAAACCCGCAAACCCGCAAACCCGCAAACCCGCAAACCCGCAAACCCGCAAACCCGCAAACCCGCAAACCCGCAAACCCGCAAACCCGCAAACCCGCAAACCCGCAAACCCGCAAACCCGCAAACCCGCAAACCCGCAAACCCGCAAACCCGCAAACCCGCAAACCCGCAAACCCGCAAACCCGCAAACCCGCAAACCCGCAAACCCGCAAACCCGCAAACCCGCAAACCCGCAAACCCGCAAACCCGCAAACCCGCAAACCCGCAAACCCGCAAACCCGCAAACCCGCAAACCCGCAAACCCGCAAACCCGCAAACCCGCAAACCCGCAAACCCGCAAACCCGCAAACCCGCAAACCCGCAAACCCGCAAACCCGCAAACCCGCAAACCCGCAAACCCGCAAACCCGCAAACCCGCAAACCCGCAAACCCGCAAACCCGCAAACCCGCAAACCCGCAAACCCGCAAACCCGCAAACCCGCAAACCCGCAAACCCGCAAACCCGCAAACCCGCAAACCCGCAAACCCGCAAACCCGCAAACCCGCAAACCCGCAAACCCGCAAACCCGCAAACCCGCAAACCCGCAAACCCGCAAACCCGCAAACCCGCAAACCCGCAAACCCGCAAACCCGCAAACCCGCAAACCCGCAAACCCGCAAACCCGCAAACCCGCAAACCCGCAAACCCGCAAACCCGCAAACCCGCAAACCCGCAAACCCGCAAACCCGCAAACCCGCAAACCCGCAAACCCGCAAACCCGCAAACCCGCAAACCCGCAAACCCGCAAACCCGCAAACCCGCAAACCCGCAAACCCGCAAACCCGCAAACCCGCAAACCCGCAAACCCGCAAACCCGCAAACCCGCAAACCCGCAAACCCGCAAACCCGCAAACCCGCAAACCCGCAAACCCGCAAACCCGCAAACCCGCAAACCCGCAAACCCGCAAACCCGCAAACCCGCAAACCCGCAAACCCGCAAACCCGCAAACCCGCAAACCCGCAAACCCGCAAACCCGCAAACCCGCAAACCCGCAAACCCGCAAACCCGCAAACCCGCAAACCCGCAAACCCGCAAACCCGCAAACCCGCAAACCCGCAAACCCGCAAACCCGCAAACCCGCAAACCCGCAAACCCGCAAACCCGCAAACCCGCAAACCCGCAAACCCGCAAACCCGCAAACCCGCAAACCCGCAAACCCGCAAACCCGCAAACCCGCAAACCCGCAAACCCGCAAACCCGCAAACCCGCAAACCCGCAAACCCGCAAACCCGCAAACCCGCAAACCCGCAAACCCGCAAACCCGCAAACCCGCAAACCCGCAAACCCGCAAACCCGCAAACCCGCAAACCCGCAAACCCGCAAACCCGCAAACCCGCAAACCCGCAAACCCGCAAACCCGCAAACCCGCAAACCCGCAAACCCGCAAACCCGCAAACCCGCAAACCCGCAAACCCGCAAACCCGCAAACCCGCAAACCCGCAAACCCGCAAACCCGCAAACCCGCAAACCCGCAAACCCGCAAACCCGCAAACCCGCAAACCCGCAAACCCGCAAACCCGCAAACCCGCAAACCCGCAAACCCGCAAACCCGCAAACCCGCAAACCCGCAAACCCGCAAACCCGCAAACCCGCAAACCCGCAAACCCGCAAACCCGCAAACCCGCAAACCCGCAAACCCGCAAACCCGCAAACCCGCAAACCCGCAAACCCGCAAACCCGCAAACCCGCAAACCCGCAAACCCGCAAACCCGCAAACCCGCAAACCCGCAAACCCGCAAACCCGCAAACCCGCAAACCCGCAAACCCGCAAACCCGCAAACCCGCAAACCCGCAAACCCGCAAACCCGCAAACCCGCAAACCCGCAAACCCGCAAACCCGCAAACCCGCAAACCCGCAAACCCGCAAACCCGCAAACCCGCAAACCCGCAAACCCGCAAACCCGCAAACCCGCAAACCCGCAAACCCGCAAACCCGCAAACCCGCAAACCCGCAAACCCGCAAACCCGCAAACCCGCAAACCCGCAAACCCGCAAACCCGCAAACCCGCAAACCCGCAAACCCGCAAACCCGCAAACCCGCAAACCCGCAAACCCGCAAACCCGCAAACCCGCAAACCCGCAAACCCGCAAACCCGCAAACCCGCAAACCCGCAAACCCGCAAACCCGCAAACCCGCAAACCCGCAAACCCGCAAACCCGCAAACCCGCAAACCCGCAAACCCGCAAACCCGCAAACCCGCAAACCCGCAAACCCGCAAACCCGCAAACCCGCAAACCCGCAAACCCGCAAACCCGCAAACCCGCAAACCCGCAAACCCGCAAACCCGCAAACCCGCAAACCCGCAAACCCGCAAACCCGCAAACCCGCAAACCCGCAAACCCGCAAACCCGCAAACCCGCAAACCCGCAAACCCGCAAACCCGCAAACCCGCAAACCCGCAAACCCGCAAACCCGCAAACCCGCAAACCCGCAAACCCGCAAACCCGCAAACCCGCAAACCCGCAAACCCGCAAACCCGCAAACCCGCAAACCCGCAAACCCGCAAACCCGCAAACCCGCAAACCCGCAAACCCGCAAACCCGCAAACCCGCAAACCCGCAAACCCGCAAACCCGCAAACCCGCAAACCCGCAAACCCGCAAACCCGCAAACCCGCAAACCCGCAAACCCGCAAACCCGCAAACCCGCAAACCCGCAAACCCGCAAACCCGCAAACCCGCAAACCCGCAAACCCGCAAACCCGCAAACCCGCAAACCCGCAAACCCGCAAACCCGCAAACCCGCAAACCCGCAAACCCGCAAACCCGCAAACCCGCAAACCCGCAAACCCGCAAACCCGCAAACCCGCAAACCCGCAAACCCGCAAACCCGCAAACCCGCAAACCCGCAAACCCGCAAACCCGCAAACCCGCAAACCCGCAAACCCGCAAACCCGCAAACCCGCAAACCCGCAAACCCGCAAACCCGCAAACCCGCAAACCCGCAAACCCGCAAACCCGCAAACCCGCAAACCCGCAAACCCGCAAACCCGCAAACCCGCAAACCCGCAAACCCGCAAACCCGCAAACCCGCAAACCCGCAAACCCGCAAACCCGCAAACCCGCAAACCCGCAAACCCGCAAACCCGCAAACCCGCAAACCCGCAAACCCGCAAACCCGCAAACCCGCAAACCCGCAAACCCGCAAACCCGCAAACCCGCAAACCCGCAAACCCGCAAACCCGCAAACCCGCAAACCCGCAAACCCGCAAACCCGCAAACCCGCAAACCCGCAAACCCGCAAACCCGCAAACCCGCAAACCCGCAAACCCGCAAACCCGCAAACCCGCAAACCCGCAAACCCGCAAACCCGCAAACCCGCAAACCCGCAAACCCGCAAAGCCCGCAAACCCGCAAACCCGCAAACCCGCAAACCCGCAAACCCGCAAACCCGCAAACCCGCAAACCCGCAAACCCGCAAACCCGCAAACCCGCAAACCCGCAAACCCGCAAACCCGCAAACCCGCAAACCCGCAAACCCGCAAACCCGCAAACCCGCAAACCCGCAAACCCGCAAACCCGCAAACCCGCAAACCCGCAACCCGCAAACCCGCAAACCCGCAAACCCGCAAACCCGAAACCCGCAAACCCGCAAACCCGCAAACCCGCAAACCCGCAAACCCGCAAACCCGCAAACCCGCAAACCCGCAAACCGCAAACCCGCAAACCCGCAAACCCGCAAACCCCGCAAACCCGCAAACCCGCAAACCCGCAAACCCGCAAACCCGCAAACCCGCAAACCCGCAAACCCGCAAACCCGCAAACCCGCAAACCCGCAAACCCGCAAACCCGCAAACCCGCAAACCGCAAACCCGCAAACCCGCAAACCCGCAAACCCGCAAACCCGCAAACCCGCAAACCCGCAAACCCGCAAACCCGCAAACCCGCAAACCCGCAAACCCGCAAACCCGCAAACCCGCAAACCCGCAAACCCGCAAACCCGCAAACCCGCAAACCCGCAAACCCGCAAACCCGCAAACCCGCAAACCCGCAAACCCGCAAACCCGCAAACCCGCAAACCCGCAAACCCGCAAACCCGCAAACCCGCAAACCCGCAAACCCGCAAACCCGCAAACCCGCAAACCCGCAAACCCGCAAACCCGCAAACCCGCAAACCCGCAAACCCGCAAACCCGCAAACCCGCAAACCCGCAAACCCGCAAACCCGCAAACCCGCAAACCCGCAAACCCGCAAACCCGCAAACCGCCCGCAAACCCGCAAACCCGCAAACCCGCAAACCCGCAAACCCGCAAACCCGCAAACCCGCAAACCCGCAAACCCGCAAACCCGCAAACCCGCAAACCCGCAAACCCGCAAACCCGCAAACCCGCAAACCCGCAAACC